>BSDF01000003.1:6212500-7412500 GCA_027925045.1 Hypotaenidia okinawae
CATTCCTCTTTCTCATTCTCCTGCTATTTGTTTCCCTGCCTTGTCTCATTTGTTTTTAAGTCTTATGGGATACTGTCCATCAAGCACTTGTCATCAACAACTTGTGTTATGAGGTTCCCATTTCAGTTGGTGGCACTAAAATACGAGCAGTTAATGGCATTGTAGTAGTAGCCTGTTTTCTCCAGTGTAAGATATGTATTTTCTATCTTGTATAACAACAACAAATAGCAGTGTGAGTACTTGTATTACTGGACACAGACACATGCACATACACACAGCAACAGCACGGTCCTGGTACCTCAGTTGGTACTGGAAATGGAACTGTTCTCAGAGGGCCTTGACTGCCCTGCTGACTACAGTTGCTGGCAAACCTCCTTTTAACTTCACTGGGACCAGGATTTCATCCACATGTTTTGGAATTTCTATAAAGAAATGCTATTGGCTATGCATGTATCTGGGAGCAAAATATAGTTATCAGCACCTAGCATTTAAAAAACATTTAATGCACTGAAAAATGGTATTACAATTTCAGTAGAGAAAGAATTTAAGTAAGCAATAACAATCTTTCACCATGTTTATCTAAGCTATGCCATAGATTGAAGAATTGCATAGAGTTTTTTCCATGGCTAACTTGTTGGCCTGAGTAACAATTGAGGCTTTGAAGCAACACAAATGATTCTGACCTTTTGCTTAGATTTGGGGTCACTGTAGAAAGGGAATTTTATAAGCCACCTACACATGATTTCCTCCTGGAATTGGTGAGCGAATCTTTCTGGATTACTGGCATTTCAAACCCATGAAGCACGAGACAGGAACTGCTTTGTGTGGCCTCCTCACATCAAGACTGGTAACCATAAATCAAGATGGATGTATATCTGAATGACTTGCTATAGTTCAGCCACAAGATCTGGGCTGCAGTGACCACTAAGTGAAGTGCTTTGGCCTATGTTATTCAGAAGGTCAGGTCTGAAGATCATGATGCTTCCTCAAAAGGCTGGGAATGGTTACATGGGTTATTACTCTGTGTAATGAAAGCGCACAAGAAAACAAAGATTTTTAATTAGTAGTAATTTATTTTCAGCAGCAGTGATCATTGTGACTTCCCAAAGCTTGATACTTATTCTGAAGAAAAAAAAAATCCTTCAACTTTAGGAAGCACAATGCTCTGACTAGTTCTTTATGTTGGCAGGGATCCCATCCTAGAGTGAGTCCCCTGAAAGGCAACCAAATCGCCCACCACAGGCAGCTGCCGTGTTTGCACAAACTCATTGCTTACAGTATCCCACACAATCCCAGTATCCCACACAATCCCAGTATCCCACACAATCCCAGCATCCCATGCAATCCCACTATCCCATACAATCCCAGCATCCCATACAATCCCAGCATCTCATGCAATCCCAGTATCCCATACAAATCCCAGCATCCCACGCAATCCCAGCATCCCATGCAATCCCAGTATCCCATGCAATCCCAGTATCCCATACAATCCCAGCATCCTGCAACTTGCGGTGCATTTGGTTTTTATTTGGTTTTGACAAGCTTTTATTGCCATTCAGCAAAATTAATCCTTGAGAGCAAGGGATGCTTTGTCAAGTCAAGCAGAGTAGGAGTCTGCTTTGATTGTAACAAAAACTTTGGGTAAGCCACAGCCATGAACAGAACAGGGAACCTGGTTGACAGGTGCTGGTCTGAGCTCTGTTACTGGCCTGTAGACATGTAACCTCATTTAGTAGTTACTTCCTTTGCCCACTACCCCCAAAGCAGACCTCTCTTCTGTTTATTTGTACTGTGCTGAATAGAAGAGTCCTCCTCTGTGTCCCAGGTTTGGAATAGCTCCAGAGACAATCCTGAGGATGTGCTGCCCAAGCCAGCAGCACGCATGGCGCTGTACGCAGCCTCACCCTGCCTAGCTTAGCATGTGGCTCCACAGCCTGGGCCCCTTTGTGCTGCAGGTTGGGGGAAAGGAGGGACGTTTGTGTCTGCACCAAAGGGCTGTGGGCTACTGCAAAATGGTATCATGACTGTTATTTCTGGTTGTGGCCAAGCTGGTGCAGCACTTCTGAACTTGTTTGCTGCCTTTCCCTAAAATACAGTAGCAGGTCAATCCCTGTGTTGCTTCCAGAACAAGGAGGCACAACTTTGTCAGACCTCTGGTATTGAGAACGTGGTGGAGGTTTATTAGTCTGACATTATCCTGTGGGAAACAAATTAAGAGGCTCTGAATCACCAAAGCAAGCACTCATTTTTTAAAATTAAAATTATATACAGTGCCCTCTGAATACAGGTATACAAATGTTTATCAATACTTTTAATTAAGTATATCTTTCTTAATTTAACAAGCTTTGCTCAGCAGGGTAGTGATAAATGCATAGAATTTCACACTGCTGACAGGCATGTTTGAAAAGAAAGAAGGGAGGGAAGAAAAAAAAAAAGGGCAACAGAGCTCCCTAAATGGTAATTCAACTTAATTTTTTTAACAGGACTGTTTTGGTTTCAGAGTGATTCCATGACCTACAGCAATGATCAAAGTGGTGCCGTGGTGCTGAGTCTCATGTAGCTGGAGGACTATGGAGTGTGCTGCAGCAGGCTCTGCAATATTTAAACAATCTAGTGACCAGGTGCTTCATTTTCCTCTGCATCACTGCTGCTGGACCAACTGGATGCTCAGGTCCTTTAGCACAGTAGCCCACAGCTTATTCAGGACCGTAGAGTTACAGTGAAGGAGTGACAGAAGAGAAAGATAAGGTTTTTAGGTGTTTGAAAGATTGCTTAAATTTACCTTTTGGGGCCATCAGTTCAATATTTGTGGCTGGCCAGGGTTGGTTCCATACTGTTTAGATGTTTTTTTGTCTGAGGGACTTGGGTTGATACTTACTAGGAATGATATCTTGTAATCAGAAAAGCAATTCCACTTCACACTAAAGGGAAGAGCTGGCTCTGCGTGCTTTGCCTCTGCTAGATTAAAGCACCGAGCTGGAGAACAATCTGTGGCATCACTAGCTTGGTACATATTATAAGCAATCCCCACAGTGGTGCTTATGTAATAGACTCCATAACCTTTGCAATCATTTCTCAGGGGAACGTTTCAAGACACAAAGACTGGGGAAATTTAGAGAAGCTGGTGTGTTTTCTCACTATACATGAAAACTAGTTTGATACTGGCATGGAATTGCTCCGTGCTTAGACCATTTATTAAAGTCTAGACGCAACATAAAAGCATGTAAATTGGTTCCAGTTGTCTGTAGTAAAAACTTTAGCTTGAGCTGGGAATTGATTGGTGAATCTCAGCGTAATTAAAATTGACTGTTAAAGTTTCTCCCACTTGGTAACACTTTCTTTGGAAGTCAGTGAGTTATTCTTGCTGGATCATTTCAAGGAGTTTCTCTGTGTATATGATCAGAACTCAGATGCAGTTTTATGGAGAGGTTTACAGTTATGTTCCACCCTGGTGGTCTTTCATCCTGTATCTTTCCTATTTAAGATTTATGCTGTCATTCACCACAGCCTAATTGTGTTTTGATAAAAATGAAACGATTGCTGACGCATTTCAGACCAGAAAGCTGGGGATATTTTGAAGCCTTCAGTAAGCTGATCTGAAATACTGTGCTGCTCAAAGCCCCTGTCTCTCTGCATGTCTTTATTTTTAATTCCAGCGTTTGTTAGTCGGTTTTGTATGGATTCTGATAGGCACCTATTACAACTCTCTGAGAGCCCTGCCAGCAGTGTGTTGTTCAGCATGCCTAACAGCTGTTCCATGCCAACTTTTTCATTCTTTCTTTAGGAGAAGAGATGTGTGCAGTGGTAATCCTCTGGTTTAGATTTTTCAAAATTCCATAGGTTTAAAATCATGCAGGTTGCTATATTTTATCTTAAAGCCAGTTCAAAAAAGCACATTTTATCCTTTGAGCACCAGACAGCTAGGGTTGTAATGGCTTTTAGCTCCTTACAGATATCCTTCCACAGTCTTGGTACAGACCCAATTCTGGAGGTTGGTGTTATTCAGGATGGTACTACCGGACATACTTAGCTCTCTTTAAACATAAGCTGTCTTGTCCTGACTAGCCATGGACTTAATCACAGCATTAACTGCTCTTGTGAATCGGGCACTAGAGATACACTTAATTCTCCCCACAGTCTCAGTATTTTTAGTGCATCACAGACAGTGCTTATCATTAGTAAAATGCAAAGGTGTCAGGGGATCATATGACATCCCCAGTTAAGTGCACGTGTCCTGCTTTCAGCTGGGATAGTTAGTTTTCTTTCTAGCTGCTGGTATAGTGCTATGCTTTGGATGTAGGATGAGAATAATGTTGATAACACACCAATCCATTCAGTTGTTGCTAGGTAGTTGTAGTGTTTACACTAAGTCAAGGACTCTTCAGCTTCCCACGCCCTGCCGGGTGCACCAGAAGCTGGGAGAGCACAGCCAGGACAGCTGACCCAAACTGACCAAAGGGATATTCCCTGCCATAGAACATCATGCTCAGTATATAAACTGGGGGAAACTAACTGGGAGGTGGGGTTGCTGCTTGGAAACAATATCAGGGTTTTTTTGGTGGGTGGTGAGCAATTGCATTTGTGCATCACTTGCTTTATATATACATATTATTGTTGTCCTCTCTTATCCTATTAAACTCTCTTCATCTCAGCCCATAAGGGTTTTTCCATTCTCCTTCCCCTTCCCTTGTGGAGGGAGGGGTGAACAAGAGGCTGCGTGGTGCTTAGTTACTGGCTGGGGTTAAGCCACTACAGAAGTGTTGTCACCAACTTAAGATGGGGAGCTTTCATGACAGCGATTGCTGTCATGCAGAAAGGGCAGGATGACATTCCATTTACTTGGCTGGAAGATGATGTGATGCACTTACAGAGCGGGAAACAGCTTTGCAGAACACTGTTAGGGATTTACCCACATTTGGTGAAACATGAAGGAACCAACACAGTGGGATAGAATTTACTGAAGAATCTTAGTTTGCCATCACAACCACCAAAAATCAGGGCAATTTAAACTTTTACACATCTTGATATTGCTGCTAATACATGCCTGTGTTTATGTATCTTAAAACACTTCCTGTGCCACCACAATGGGCTTGACAGTGGTTTGGTAAAAAAAAGGAGATGAAGCTCAATGCAGTTGTTTGAAAGTGAAGCACACTGTCACCTGGACTGATGCCACAGTGTCCTGAGGTGAAGCTCTGAAAGTGCAAGAGGTGTTTAGGAATAACATGTGGTATGATTCCCAAGCCATTAAAAGCAGTTAGTCTGCCACTGTGAACCAAGGGCCTCTGGTAACAAAATTCCAGAGCTGTGCAGGTTAGGTATGGACTTCAGGAATTATTTGCCTTATGCTAAGGTTAAGCTGCCTAAATGATCCTTGCTAGAGCAGCTACATACTGCAGTGATTGCATCCATAGCAGCTATGTGTGTTATACCATACTGTATTCCTTTCAAAGCCACAGAGCCAAATCTGAGCTCAGCTTTAGGCCACCAAACCACAAACACAGGATGACTCCACAATACGTTTAAGTATTATATTTTGAGGCGTATATGCCACTCACACAGACACAGTTGTCTTTCCTTACTTTCATCAACTTTAGCAAAATAATTTCTTTAGTAAGATGGAAGGCCACCTTAAAAGGTAAGAAAGGGAACCCAGATATTCCCATGGACAGAATCTAGGCCTGTGATTTTAACAGTCTTGTCCAATGTACCAAGAAGGATTCCTGAATGAGGTTTGTTTCCTCTCTTGCTCGTGCCATTGCAGGGTCATTCCCAGTGGCTGCCTCATGGTTGTCTTTTTCTGTACCTACATTTATATCTACTCATATAGAATCATAGAATGAGTGGGGTTGGAAGGGTTCTTTACAGATCATCTTGTGCAACCCCTACACACACACACCAGACACTCAAAGACATGCTTGCACACTTTTATTTACAGCACTGAGCCGTTAAATTGTACTCAGAATGAGGAATTGTTTCAGCTCTGAAGTAACAATACATGGGCATCCTTTACAATGACCTCTCAATTTACCAATGCAATTTTTTTGGCTTTAAAATCTAACCCTAGTAAATGAAAGGTTGAGTTCTCCTTGATTTGACCATTTTACCCACTTTTGACAGAGGATCAGTGGAAGAACGTCACGATGAGCAAGCCCAAAGAGTTTGGTTTGAGCATATTTGATTTTCTTTTCATGTATGCAACATGTTCCAATTCCTTTCAAGCAGCAAGGTCATTTAAGTGTGCCATGCCAGAGGTTTGCCATTTTCCCCTCATTCAGTTTCTTAAATCTTATTGTCCCCTGTGTTCCTTTTGAGTAGCAGAGCAGCTGCTTGGGGTCTGCTTGCGTGGTTATAATCCCATTAAAAAGCCCCCCATTATGTTGCTAATATATTTATAAAGAAACTGGTCACCTGGAATTAAGGGTTGATTCTCCTCCTTGGACGTACTATACTGAAACAAAATTATTCCTGATCCCCTGGCTTGTTAGATACAACCAGTTGCATTTGTCATGGTGCCAAATTGGCTGAAATAGATTAGTAATTAATGCAGAACATGCTTTCCTGTGTTTGTAAAGTACTTGTAATCATCACTGACAATCATATTCTCATCAGCTCTTTCCTGATAGCGCTGAGATGGCAGATATGCTGGGGCTTTGGGAGCTTATGGTCTTTCATGGGAAATATGAAAGGCATTAAAAGAACATCCTGACAGAGCAGGTGAGGGGTCTGACAAAAAGAGCTCTTAAAAGCCATTTCTATTAGTCTGTAGGTTTTTCTCAGCCATTTCCAAGCCTGCAAAGCTAAAGAAGACAAAGTAACTGTGGGAGGGGATTTGCAAAATCGTTGGATACATCTGTGCTGTGATTTAGAGATAGGACCCCAACCATAGGGACACTTCTGAGGTCACTTTCAATTGGTCAGAGTGGGGTACTGATCTCAACAAAGCAGGGACCATGCAGATTCAGCCAAGGCTGCCATACCCACCTGGGAAGGCTGAGTAAGTGCTCAGGCATTTATCCTGTGGCAATGCTACTGCTTTTACCTAACCATCAGTACTTTATTGAGCTACTTCAGTGATTCTTTCAGAATGCATTGGCTCTCTTTGTGCAGCCTGAGTCTTGTTTGCTTTCAGCTTCATCTGAGGGCTCACCAACAGAGTGCCTCTCTGTGAGAGGAATCTCTGACTTGCTGCAAAGATTTTTTTTTCTTGGACCTCAGTGAAGGCAAATTATCACCCCAAAACTTCTCTCTTCATCCAGTGCAGCCAGCTTCAGAGCAAGAGGCTTCTTACAGCACCAGCCACCTGGAAAGACTTTCCTTTGTCTCTTCATCAGCTCTCCATCTCAGTTGAAATGGTGTCTCCTTTCTCTTGCCTCTGTTTCATAAGTTCCTTCTGCTCCTGCCCTTGACTTCTCTCTGTATTTATAGCATTTACATTGTAAAACATTTTCAAATCCAGTGATTTGAAATCACTGTTTCAGGGATGTTGTAGGATGAACTCAAGTTGCATTGAACCACCACATGAACTACTGTTACCTACTAAAACTTTACTTACATTAAATGTATAGTTTTTATATTTGTTGGGGGAGTTACATGATGAATGTATTTTATGTGTTCCTAGCACAATGACAGGGGCTCCTGACCTAACTAATACTGGGTTGTGGCTGTTGTGGCTTGTACTCTGAAGGCAAGAGGGACCAGGGAATAGCTAGCCCTGCTCTGGGAAGCAGAGCAGCCCAGCCTAAGGAATGCTCAGCCTGAGATGGGATACCTCAGGTGTCCAAGGGCTGAATACTGTGCTTAGAAAAGCAACTCCACTTTAAGACTCTCTGAGCCATGCAGACCCCAGTACAGGCCTTTTTTATGGAAGTCCATCTCTCTTGAATCTCTGGTTTTGATTCCTGCTAACATGTTTTTCGCCATGCACATTCCTATATTCTTATAACTGGGCTGTGTCCCTCTGAAATGCAACAACTGAGCCAGCTTGTCTACAGGAGCAGGACTTCACTTAAATACCTCTCTTGTATTTTAAGCCCTGCTGTGATGTGGGAATTTGTGATAGAAAAGTACAGTTTTTGGAAGACCAAAAGCATTGCCTATGGCTGGAGCAACGAATTGGGGGAGAGGAGGAGGAGGAGTACGATGTATGCAGAAGAAGAAGAAAGCATTCTGCAAAAAGTAGTTATTCCCAAGTGCAGTCTAGCTGCTTTTAACCAAAATGCCTAATATATGGCTTGCCAGTGGCTTCAGTCTCTCTTCTCATTTCCTCTTAGGGGAAAGGGTTCGTTGGAACTGTTCTCCTGTCCTGCACTGCTATGCTGGCAGAGAAACCTGCAGAGCCAGCTTCAGGAGCCTCCTGCCAAAGGTGTTAGGAAAGAGCTGCTCATGTCAGCGAGACAGGGTAACTCCTGGGTCCCAGAGTACAGCACGGAGCACAGGGCTTCAGTTAGCCCTACCTGTCGGAAAGTCCCAGGGAGGTCCCAAGTCAGGGATTTAATTCTAAACAGATTTGAGGCAGTTCTTAATTGCACTGGGGTGTGTGTGTGTGTGTGTGTGTAAATCACTCTCACTGGCCACCAGGACTTGAGGTCACAAAACCCCCATCTTTTACCCAAGCCACACACTCTTCAGTCACGGGCTGAGTGCAGCGTGGTGGAAGCAGGGGATCCAGCCCCAAAGGTCTTGTTTGAATGTTTCCATTTCATGTGGCTTGGTATTGTAACATTCTCCCGTGGTTCTAGCAAGTTGTGTCAAATTGTGAAGCCAAAGCAACATTCTTCCTTTAAAGTTTCAAAATTGAGAAAAATGGTTGTGGTGTTGGAAACTTGGGAGAGATGTGCTGTGGTTATCTACTGGTCCAAGAAGAAAATTCCTATGGCTTTGTACAAAAGCACAGAGTAGTTGTCTGTCAAAAAATTTAAAAAAAATAATAATTAAAAAAAAGAATTCAAGTCAGGACACCTTTTTAGTGGCAGCTGGACCACGTTTAGAGGATCTGAGAAGCCACACACTTCCTTCTCATATGCCTCTCTGCGATTCCAGTAAGGGCAACAAGTGCATGTCAGAATTTTTGCTGGGGAAACTGGACAGACGAGAGGAGCAGCATGAGTCTAGCTTGCATCGCCTGCAGCTGGGCTTTGAAAGGAAATACACCTTTGACATGGGAAGAGCTGGTATGCAGCTGTCCAGACCAGAGTGTCTACCTCATGGGACCTTTCAGGCCAGGGCAAATAAGATTATTACCTTTGCAGCCAGAATATATTGCAGCATCCATGAGAGCACCCTAACTGTCTCAAAGGCCCAGAGCTGGACTGCTTGTGACCTTAGTGGTGGGTCTGGCAGGACATATCCTAAAAATGGTTATGTTTTGAATATGAAAGGTTCAGTGGCTTCTAGTTGTTTTACCCAGAAGGAAGGGGCCAAACTCTTGTCTTTGTGGGATAAGGGAGGTTACACATTAGCTACGTATGATCCATTTATATAGGGGGAATCCAGGCTTTCTATGGGATTGATAAATGGCTCTGAGAATGAGTAAAAATAGTTGGAAAAGCTTTTAAGTTTTGTTTAAATTTAACCATCAGAAGTCAAAACATTAGAGGGTGTTTAGAGAAGTGCCTGAAACTTGGAGACCCTGAGAAGAACCAGAAAGGGAATCAAAGTGCCTGGAGGAAAAAAAAAAGGGGAAAAAAAAAAAAAGAGAAAGAGAGAGATTAAGATTAAACAAACCCATCTGAATAAAGCTAATCAGCTGAGATCCTGCTCTGTGGAGATCAACTGGATGAGTATTAGGGCCTCAAGATGTTACTGGGAGGGAGCCAGAAAAGGAAAAAGTCTGTATGTTTTGGGTTGGCTGGGGAAGCTTGAGCCAGGCCCAATCTGGTGATATCAGTGGAGCCTGCTGTATATGAAGAGGTAAAGTGGTGGTACTGGGGTGCTGCAGGTAGAGAGAGGAAGGGAGAAATTACATAGGTCCCAACCAGCTATGTATGGTAAAACTGAATAATAGACTGGCCAAAGGGAAAGAAGTTCCTGGCAAAGGCTGGAGTATTTATGGGAATCCAAGTAGGAGTTTGAAGTATTAATATTTATTGCAGTGCTGTCAGTTGTCAGTGCTAAGAAATCTTCAGTTATATCATGACAACCTGTTTTTGTTCCAGTGGCCATAACTCAACCTGCTGTGCAGCTCCCCTGCCTCCCCCGGATCTCCAGGCACACGCGGTGGCTGATTAACTTATTCAGTACCAGCTGCTCAGCTTCAGTCTGGCAGATCAATGGGGATCTGGGTGAAGAACAGAGGTTGGCTGCTACGGGGACTCTTGCTGAGCCAGAGTTTCTCCTTCCTCTTCTTAGCTCCCACTAAAAGATTCCCGTGGTGCCAAAGAAAATAGTGATAATGTTAAGAAACAAAGACTTGGCTGTTAAGGTATTTGCTGCACTCATCTTCTTTTGGTATGAAATTATAAAAAGTGAGAATTGATTTGTGTTGTTTATCCTTTGTTTATAATTATATGATTACTCCTGTTACCGCTGTTAACACTGACCACTGGAACATCTGGGCAGGGATCACTCTTTGCATTTGGGGTCCTGAGCCTCCAAGATCAAACCCTCAGGCTGAATATTAAGGAATTCCTGCAAAGATTTGTATGCGCTTCATTTTACATGCTGGGCCCAGCTGTTGAGCCTGGTGATGGCAAGGAGCCCTCTTTCTCCCCTGCATGGGATTTTCAGACTGCCAGACCCCGCACAAGGGAAGAGCAGATGTGACCGGCCTGTTTCTCCCTCCTGCTCGCGTGGAGCAGGGAGTGAGTGGTGCTGCAGCTCCACCCTTCATAGCATGCCAGCACAGCCAAGCTAGGGAAGGGAGTAAGGAGCAGTCTATTAAGAAATCAGTGCTAACCCAATACACATTATCCCAGAAGGGACTTGTCCCCTTTCCACTCTTTTCTTCTTGCTGTGCCTGTGGCTTGGTGCAGCTCCGCCATGTGTGGGCCTGGGCGCAGAGTGCCTGTATCACCCGCTGTCTGCGGCCTTGTTGAATCTGAACGGGCTGCTCATGGTGTGTAATGTTAAAAATGTGTGTCAGTCTTTACAGGGTCAGGAGCTAGGTCTGTTCAGGCGTGTTACACATCGTAGGTCTCCATTGTGTTATATTCTACAAAGACAATTTATCCTGGAATACTGAAGGGTCAGTGGCGCCAAGAAAACATCAGGTAATTTAAAATGTATCTACCAGCATGAGAAGACCGTTGTAGAATGTGTAAAGAACTCCAAGAGTAATTCCTCGTTTCTCATCTAACAGCTTTAATTAACCTGGGCAGTTATGCTCTTGAGTTGTGCATACTTTAAGGGCCAGCTCGATGGCACTCGTCCTGCTGAGAGTAGGAGCATGACACTTTGGTTATTGCTGTGCATTGTTAATATGGTTGATCTTGGTCCTGCTCCAAGAGAACCACTAAGCAATCATGGAAAATGAAGGGTAACACATTTTTAGAAGGATTCTGGATAATTTTGGCTATAAAACAGGCTGCATAATCTTGGCAAAAAGTGGATGAATTCATTATCTGCAAATAGTGGAAAATATTATAAATGGCAGTAAATGAAATAAATGGGTGTTTCCACTGTAATATGCTATTCTCTGAGCCACCCAGAAAGAATACAGCTTGGTTTACTGGGTGGGTAGTCCTGGATGAAGTGAAAGATCATGTTCGTATGCTCAAATACTTGTTTGGGAGTGAGATATTTTATGCCTTTGTTGTAGAGGGAAATCTATACATTTTACATTGAAGAAGCTATATTTTATGGCCACATATGGATGTTGGAGTGAAGCTAAAGGTCTGTATGTGCCATATATCTCTTTGCATTCCTCAGCTAACCTCATTTTCATTTGCTCTACTACACCTTGAGGGTTTGGAGAACTCAGTGACTCACACAAATGGAAAGCCACCGACCCTCCTTATTAGAAGAAATTGATCTTCTGTATATTTTGGATTAGTTTACAGGCCAGTACTCTTGCTGTGAACACACAGAATTACAGTCCTGGCAGTTTTTAATAGAAAAAAAAATGTTGTCCGCTAACGAACAGGATTTGGCTTGGATGCTCTTCATTCCCACTTCTTTGGCTTGGGGATAGACTCTCCTTTTTGAGATTCCCTTCATAAGTGCCTAAGCCCATGTGTATCTCTGAGCACGTGAGTTTTCCCAGCAGCATTTGTAGGCCTGAGGTTACTCGTGTCGGCAAGTGCTTTGCTGGATGAGAAGGCAGGGCTTGTCTCCTGTAGGCAAAATGGATTTGACCACTTGCAGTAGTTGGAAAGACAGCGGACTGTGAGGGAGGCCCAAGTCATTCCTGAAAGCTCTGTGCCATGCTCAGGGAGGGCATTCACAGGTC
This sequence comes from Hypotaenidia okinawae, assembly GCA_027925045.1. NCBI lineage: Eukaryota > Metazoa > Chordata > Aves > Gruiformes > Rallidae > Hypotaenidia > Hypotaenidia okinawae. Next base: position 6,224,889 of record BSDF01000003.1, read on the forward strand.
CTGCATTTTCTCATTCCCTTTAGTTGGGTCAAGGTTTAACTGCTCATGTTGGAGTGCCCCTGGGTAGCTCCAGCACCATGGATGAATTGGATGGCTGTGCTGTATTTTGGTAAATAACACCCAAAGCCTCTATTGAGCAGGGCTGTTCCCTTTTGCCCTGCAGTCAGGTACAGGGACGCGGCGTCAGGATCTGTTGTTGGGAAGGTTGTTTTTTATAGTATTTATAGATTCTTGGGTTTACTTCTTAATCCATCAGATGGTTCCTGTTCTGGATGATACTTCTGCTACAGTGCTTCCTTCTATATTGCTTAAAAAGAAGCTACCGCCATACTGCCTGTATTCTATACCTGTTAAGAAAGGTATTTCCTCATAATGTTTGATAAGATCATGGCCATTATCACAGCAGCTTAGCCACCCCTATTCCCAGTAGCAAATGCTATTACAGTTTACTGTTTTGCAAAGAAAAAATGCATTCAAACCCAAACAACTGTCTAAACTCAGGTTCACATCTGGCTTTTTATATACATGCAGATACTTTTATATCTGCATATGTATATATTGTTATATAAGTTTGTGCACAGGTATATTTGAGTATGTATATCTAATTTATTTTAATTAGATACACTTAAGAAGCTCTTACCAGCTTCAGAGATATTACTAACTCTACTGGTATTTTTACTTTAAGGATAGTTTAAATGTATGGCCACTGCTTGTATACATTCATATACTATGCTATGCATGGACAAATCTCTGTTCTCATGCCATGCCTGCTTTTGCAGCCATGCTTCTGCATTTGTAAACAGCTGCACTCATAATCCTGTGAGTACAAGTAATTGCAACTGAAGAGGTGAGCATTTATAGTTGGTCTTTTCAAAGGAGTCTAAGGGAGTTAAGTACCCAAATCTCACTGAATTTGGTTACCTAATTCCTGTGGCTTCTTTGAAAATTCCAGCTTGAAATAGCGATCTTAATTAACTAATTCAATCAACTATCTGTGAACCAAGCAGCGTAGAAGAGACATGTTTAACCTAGTCAGTTTTGGTTGCACAGTAGCTCCCTGAAAACTTTTCACCTGAAACTGTATTATTGGCAACCATTATGAAGCACTTTCAGCAAATCAAACAGTGACATGTAACAGAAGCTTTGCTGTTCATCCTAATTTTTCGTGTGGCTCTCAGGGTCTTTGAGTTGGCTAATTTATGTGTTTAGACTTGCTAACAAGGATGGACTGTAAACTTCACAGGCTTCCTTTAGGCATCGTCTCCACCTCTAGACACTCCTGGGAATTCCTTGCTGAGACTACAGGAGGGATAGCTCCTGTGATGGTTCCCACATTGGACAAACGCTGAGCTGTATCAGTGCCACTTTGGAGCCTGTACTTTGGTGGTACCTTAATCCATGGAGAGACTTCTGTGTTTGATGAGGTTGCTGTTCAAGGAAAAACAACAAACAGCAAACAAAGGAAAAAACACGGAATGAAAAGCTTCTGAGTCTTTACATTACTCTGCCCAACATTTATTTCTATTCCATAATAGCTTTGCCTTCTTGCATCTTTTTATTTTTTTTAAATCCATGTTTCAAAACACTTTGATGTGGTTTGGTTTTTTTTTATTTTCTTCTTTGAAAGCCTATTCTGCTCAGTATGGAAAGCCACAGTTTTAACAGTTCCCCTGTTTGTTCAGAAATAGTATCATTCATATTTGGCATCAGAAGGAAGACTATACTGAACTCCAAATTTACTCCTATTAAATTAAACCTAATTGAAAAAAGGCAAAGGCATTCATTAACTAGTTAAACAAATGGTATTAAATTTATCTTTTTATTTAAAAGGAGAAAGAAAACAGCTTTAACTAAAGAAACGTAAGTGGAAGAGTAGCTATTAAAACATCTGATGGAAGAAGTACACGTTGTTGAAAACTTAAGAAGAAACCACAAACATGTATAACAATAAAAGAAATGTACCTTCTTGGCCGTTCTTCTTCTCTGTTATTGTGTCAGATGGTTCTGATTTGAATAAGAACTTTCCTTCATGTCCCTGAGCTTCTCCTTCCATTTGACTTTACACTGAAGTCATAAACCTGTTGTCATGGAAACAGCTGTGACATCACAGATGTTGCATTAACTTCACCACAGGGCAAAATAATGAATGTGATGGCCTGTGAGGAGAACCTTTGTTTGAACCAAAAGCCAAGCTTATCCGAATCTTGGCCTAGAGCCCAGTACCCCTAGAGCCTTTAGTGGGATCTCAGCCCTGTGTTGTAGGCACGGAACAAACGCCGCCTTGTAGCAAAGACCCTCGCTCGAAGCTGATGGTCTCTGTGGACAGGACATGACACAGAAGAAAGGAAGCATTATCAGCTGTGTTTTAACATTGGAAAAGTCAGGAAGAGAGAGAATAAGCAACTTTCCTCCAGGTCACAGAATGGGTTTGAGGCAGAGCCCAGAACTGTGCGCAGATAACTCAGCAGGAGCTGCTGGAGATGCCGAAATGCAGGAGTCAGCCTGTTTTCACATAACAGTTCCTGGAAGTCTTTCCCAAGCTCTCTTCAAAACTGAGAAAATATGCAAAAGGCAATAGAGCTTGGTGCAAGTTGAAACATTGCTGCAAGCCTTAAAAAAAAGTGCAAAATGACTTTGCCCTCTAGGAAAGTTTGCTTTAGGAAGGTATATATCTCCAGAACCACTTGTGGGGCGAAATCTTTCCTGGCAACGTTCCCATATTCTTCAATGCTTCTGTGGCTTTTAAAGAGCAACAACCAACACCTTGAGTTGCATTCAAATGTAAAGATGAGCAGAACTTTTATAGAGCATAAACATATGGCTGCTATGGCCAACCCGACTAATTGAATGGTCTCAGCGGTTCCTGAGTTTTGCTTGCATTATGTTAATGAACTTAAGAGTTAAGACTGAATCTTTGATTGCTGCTGCAGTCCAGGGGAGGCATTGACTGCTTGGCTGTGCCTTTGTGACCAGGAGATTGATTACAGCACTGAGCCCAACCTGACACAGCCCTTTAAGGTCACCCCAAAGTTAAAGCTGGCACAGTGTGTCACGGGTGGCCTGTTTTTGAGAACAGCTACAAGAAATGGATCGCTCCAAAGTGATATAAGCTCTGCTTGCCTCATACTTTCAGGGGGAAATCACCATCTGGTTTCTAGCCCACCGACCTGTTCCCTGCTGTAGCTAACTGAGGTATCGTGTCAGATTATCCCCTAAAGTCAGCATAATGGCAGGGTCTCCCACTAGATAAGGTACTTTTGCTCACTCTCTTGCCCCTGCAGACATGCAAAGCCTCCAGCTTTATGAGCATTACGTGGAAGGGTGCCATACCACACCCATGGATCTGAACTTCCGTTGACTTTAATGAGAGCTGTGGGGCTAAATCCCACACAGCTCTCAAGCTGGGGGGTTAAATCCATTTTGATTTTGCCTGTTAGGTCAAAAAAAAAAAAAAGAAATATATATATATATATCCCATGTGTTTTAAATTGTTTTAACTGATATGTCTGGCCAGCATTGGAGAGTAAATCATGGTATCAGGGCACACCCACAACCTAGCTTGATATACGTCTACATTTTAAAGTGACATAAATGAGTCATGAGAGCAGAGCTTTAATTAAAAGGATTGGAAGTGTCAGAATTTTCTTAAATCTTTTGCAAAAGAGACTCGCCCCTCCACTACACTTCAGTAGGGCAATAAGCAACTGTGATTTGTATAATGGAATTTCAAGGAGAGTTTAGCTTTTGTACTTTGAATACTCAAGTTTTTATCAAGATCCGCGGAATGTGAAGCTGGTACATCTACCCCAGTAATTGTTTTATCATTTTAAGTTATCAATCTTTGTGACTGTGATATCCATGAGGCTTGTGTAACATGTGACAGAAAAGTAAAGGCATGTTGAAAAACACAGAGGATCACAGAACTTCAGGCCAAACCACATTTTCATTAATCAAGCAAAAGTCTTTCTAAAGGTGTGTACTTGGTGAAAGCTGAGGAGTCATGTTAATTCTTGGCTTAATAAAATGGTGGCTGGAGTAAAATCCCATTGTTTAAAGTCTAAATTTACAGTGGAGCCACCTCCTCAAAAAAAACAATAGTCTGATTTGTCATGAAGTGTCAAACAGTGAAACATATCAATCACAAAACCAAATAAATAAAAAAAACCCCATGATGTATTAGACAATCAGTAAAAAAAAGAAAGAAAGAAATCATTTTGAAACTAGTTTACACGTGCAAAACTGAGTTTCAGTTGAGTGGTATCCACAATTAATTTATCTTTTCTTTGTGACAATATTTAGTGCCCAGGGTTCACCAGGCAAAATATTTACCAAGAGCAAATGTTAAACTAAACATCTTGAACAGAAACCCAACCAATATGCCCCTTTGATTTTAATATTCCACATTTAGAGATTTCAACTTAAATGCAGATTGCTTATTTATACGGACAAAAAGCATCTCCAGGTTTAGGGTTGGTCATGACAACATCAGAGAGGGAATACTGAGCTTAAAGCAATACCTGACCATAAAGACAACGATGAGTCCTCTGTGGGAATTAAATTACTGGATGCTGCAGCAGCTGAGACCTTATCAATCCCTCAGGAAGATCAAATGCTGACCATCCTAAGAGACAGTATATGATGCCAAGCACATTGGCCCAAATCCTGTTATTAAATTATTCAGTCTGGAAATAAACACTACTACAGGTAATTCTGGTCATTAACAGCTAGTGAATGCTGAAGTACTGAATACTGTAAAGAACTGTTTGCTAGAGAAGCTTAGAAAGTTTAAAATCCTAATGAAAAAGACACATAACAAATTTGAAATAAATAAAAATGTGAAAGTTTAAATGGAGAGACACACAAAATTTTTTGCTCACCTACAATTAAGGCTTTTTTTTTTTTTTTTCTGCAGCAGATTCTTCCTTTCTCATGCATAATCATTGTACTGTGTAAAGCATTTTATAGAGTGTGGTGATATTCCTTGTCAGCTAGAAGAGTAGTGCCAGCCTGAGCAGCCACCTGGCAGCGCTGGAGCAAGCAAAGAGCTGCATTTTCCCAATGCCTTGTATGACCTGCAGAACTGTGGGAGAGATCAGCAGAGAAGTACTGAACCAGTTCAAAGTGAGAATCTGTTTTGATCACATTGGCTTTTGGAAAATGTATCTCTTTCCTGGAAAGCTGGGCTGATGATATACCCACAGCTCTGGGTATATCATCAGCCCATCAGACTGAAAAGTGTCTCTGTGTGCCTGTCTTCAAAAGCCCCCAAACTATGTTAATTTTATTGCTCAAGTTAAATAGACATGTCTCAATTTAAGGGACTTTGTGATGAGTTCCTATAGAAGTGTCTGTGTGGACTGGACGTAGACAAAAACATTGCCAGTTGGACAGAGGAAAGCAGGGTGTGGAAATGTTCCTCTCTGCTCACTTTGCTTTACTAGGCTTTACACAGGAACTAATGGAGTCTCTGTATTTCATCACTGTAAAGTGCTAGGGAAAAGGATTGTCTAGAAATTGAATGTTTTTGCTAAAAAGCTTTTATGGCCTGGAGTACCTGATGGCAATGCTTGTGAGAGCTGAATCACGGTGAAGGACAAAACAAAGACCTGTCAGAAGCAGGAAACTCATTTCTTGTCCATGAAGTGCACCCCCAAAATTATAATTTTCATAGGAAAAAGCAAAGTATTTATAGTGTATCCATCATTGTGCTAAGTAACCTGTGTGACCTGTTCTAGGGACCCTGCTTTGACTGGGGGTTGGACTCAGCGCTCTCTGGAGGTCCCTTCCAACCCCTACAGTTCTGTGAAATTCTGTGAAACTGAACATGTAGGACTGTTCCAGTTATAGCAACTGGTGCCAGGCAGTTATTAGGTACAGCTTCAGATCTGGGATTTGCATATAGCCCTAAGAAAGTAATTTTTATTTTTTATTTGCCATTTTGTAAAATAGAAGCATTCCCAACTCCTTGCTTGTGCTACAGATTTATCTTAGTTCATCCTGGGGTTATAAGGCCCCACCTAGAAGTCTGGCTTGTGGCCAATGCTAGAGGGGAGGCTGTAGAGCAAACCTCAAGAGTATTGTTGAGGTGTTTATTTTCTTTACAGGCAGAGGGTCAAAGTGAAAAATACATGGGAACCCAAAAGAACATGTTGAAGGCTGGTTCGAGGCACCAAAAATTACCTGATGGCTCAAAGGCAGCAGTTTTCAAAATAAAGGTCCTGAGAGGAAATCATGGGGTTAAAGAAAGGGCTCTCTAACCCGAGAAGAAAGCTGTTCTAGTAGAAGACACTTGCTGAGAACAGAGAGGGAAGACTTAACAGAAGAGCATTTAGAAAGGCCAGATTCAAATCTTGGATATCAGGAAGAAACTTTCAGTCCTGTGAATGAGCCTAGCCAACTGTTCTGCTAAATAACAGAACTAAACAGAGGGACTACAGTGGTCCTGAGGCATATAGTTTTAATAAGTGCTTTGCCTTTGTCTTGTTTTATAAGCAAAAGGGTGACCGTTATCACATTCAAATACTATTTTTGAGAAACACATGATAACTCCATTTCTCTCCCTTTGCTTTGTTAGCAAAACAAATTCCATGTGGCTCCTGTAGGGAATGAGCTGGACTGACTCAATAGAGGTGGTGAGGTTTTGCCTTACTGCAAAGTGTGTGTTACCACACTGCATTGTGGAGAGGTTGGTCAGTTTGGGTTTAAAGACTCATGAAAGTCTTCAAGATAAGAAATGGTGTAAGTTGGAAGCAGAAGTACTGTTTCTGACTGGCCACCAGTTTGGACATTCTTAATATGAAATCAAAGTACCTGCATATGGTTTTGTTCACTAACAGGGTTATTCTATTTTAAATTCACTCTTTGCCTTTTCTCTGATATAGCTTTTATGTGCAGAAGGTCTCTGAAAAGGTCAGAGTCCAAAGGAAAAAACCCCAAACCTCTAAACAACAAAAAGATCTGTTTTCTAGTTTGATACCATATAGAAGAAAGGAATTAGCTAAATACATAATGAAAAACTTAGAAATAAACCCCACAACACTCAAGCCTTATCCCCCAAATAGCAACATAAATGTTGAAGTCCACCTGAGGGCTGATCAGTTAGCATCTTGTATTGCATTCTTGTGATAAATCCACAGTTCAGTGATGGACAATGTCAGTTGCTTCTGAAACCATTATCTCTGGAGGCACTGGGAAACATCTCTTCGTGGAAGTCAGAGTATAATTTCGGTCTTCTCATGAAGAGGAAGGCTTTGTTACAAATTCTCAGAGCTGAGATGGAAAAGATCAGGTGATGGTTCACTCTGTTGACACAAATCCTTGGTCATGTCATTAAAGGTCTGCCTGTAGCCTGATTTACATGAATGTAAATCAGGAATTGCCTCCAATGAAACATGAGAAGTGAGTGTTGTATAAACATCCTGCTTTCTTCCTCTTATATCAATTTTCTGTCTCTAAAGTGGGGGGTATTAATGATTCTTTTTTTCAATGGGTTCTTGATTGCTTGAGCAGGGGGAAATGCTATCATGATAATCTTCAAAACAAAGCCTACAGTCATTTCCAATTTTTTTTTTTGCTAATAGACTTATTTCATTACTTTATGTAATAAGAAGCTCTTCTGGTTGTTTTATCCATCATTAATCACAGTATTTCTGGCTTAAAACCCACTTCCTTTATATGTTTAGCTGTTCATTATTGCCCTTTAGTTAGTTCCATGCAATGTTTTAAATTCTGGGTAAGTCAATGATTTTTTTGTTTAGCAAAAGGTATGCTTAGACCAACGCCCTGAACTCCACAGAGACACCATCCCAAATTCTCCAGGTTTGCAGCTGCATGATCTTGCTAAAGAAGTGAGTAATATTTTGACATTTAATATTAAATGAGTTATCTTTGAAAAATGCTTCCCTGCCCCTGGTGTACCTCAGGCAAATGGAAACATGCTTAACGTGCAGGATGAAACCTTGGTAATGGAAAAAAAATGGGGAACTGAAGCCACCTATCAGCATCTAGAAGCTGCAGGACAGAGAAACTGATGGGTTTTTTTGTTCAGCCTAGAGAAAAGAAGACTAAGGGGGGACCTAATTAATGTTTATAAATATCTTAAGTATGAGATGCAGGGGGAATTGGCCAGCCCCTTTTCAGTGTCTGTGGGGACAGGACAAGGGGCGATGGCCTCAAGTTGGAGCACAGGAAGTTCCACACCAACATGGGGAAGAACTTTTTCCCAGTGAGGGTGCCAGAGCCCTGGGACAGGCTGCCCAGGGGGTGTGGAGTCTCCTTCTCTGGAGAGATTCAAGACCCATCTGGATGCCTCCCTGTGTGACCTGTCCTAGGGACCCTGCTTTGGCAGGGGGTTGGACCTGATGATCTCTGGAGGTCCCTTCCCACCCCTGTGATTCTGTGATTCTCTGATGGTAAAACGATGGTGAGGTTAAGACATAATTAAATTGATCGTGTTTAATTGGAGCTCTCTTAACAATACAGCTGCGATTATTCTTAATCCTTTGCAAGGCTATAAAAAGATTTTTGGTGAGTGTTTGATTTTTTTTCAGTGTTGAAAGTTAGTTTCTGAGATTTTCAATAGCATTGAGCACAAGTTTTCCAGCAACTGACTACAGGGAGAATTCTGAGTTCTTCAATTCCTTTTCATCCAAAGAGCACTTGCTGGTTATGGAATTAGCTCATTTTGGCCACCAAGTTGTACCTGTATTTCCCAAATCTACTTTATATTTTGAAAAAAATAAGCAATTTGCTGGTGTTGCTTAAGGAGTTTTCAGGAATTGTGATTGTTGAGGAACAAGCCCTGAGATTATGATAGGAAGAACCTCATTGCTTCTCTGTGAAACATGCACTTGGCTTAAAAGGCACAGGTTAAGGAAAAAGTAGAGGTCTGAAGTAAGCATGTATTTTCTGGAATATATGTCATCATCACTCCTTGAGGACATTCACTAATGGTGAGCAATGCAGCTTTCCCAGAGCTTTGCCAGTGAAGCCTCTGTACCATCACATGCCATCATTTGCAGCTCTATCTGGCTTTATCTGCATACATCAATGCTATGTTTCCGGCAAAGAACATTATTGCACATGCATATGTGTGACTCAGAAACCTGTGGTCTTTATGTTACTAGCAACTCACTCAACAGAAGAACTGACTCATCTTTTAAAAGAAATGCCTCTATCAGAATATCTGGAATTGTCACAGGGATTTTAAAGAAGTTAAAGGCTCAGTTCTCTAAGAGGTTGGGTCCTGAATAGGCTTCAATGGACTGAGCAGCTCTAATTCCTATTCCTTTCATGAGCAGTTGTAATTGTTGCCTACTATCCCACTTGTGGCCATCAGGGAGTTAAGCTCTTGCTCTTCTGCTAGTCTAGGCTAGATAATTTTCCCTAATAATTGATTGCAAATCAATTTGAGGCAATTTAAGCAGTTGTAATAACTGTTCCCCAGATGCTTGTTCAATGCTGCAGATACTTTTTACCCTAACTGCCTGATGGGAAAGCAGCTAGTTTGAGATAGAGAGGACACCATACAGACAAATCTTGCAAATCTTGCCTGCATATGCACCATCTTCAAGGAAAAGGTGTTTTCAGCAGGCAGGAAGAATAGGTATGGTAAAATACTATACATCATGAAATGGATAGTCCCCACCAAACAGGAAGCTGGGCAGTTTGTTCCATTTTTAAAGTAATTGGTTCATATTGCAGGAAAGAAGAAAAAAGAAGTGTCTGAAGTTCTTTAGAGAAAGGAGGCATGTCTCAGCCTTGCTGAAGACATACATTTTTATCCAGAATATTTGAAGTAAAGCAAAGGTTCCATCACTGTTTGTTCTGTAAAATTTATGATGTCTGCAATAGAAATCCAAGCAAGAATAAAAGGTTGACTGAGTGCAAAATTAACAAATTGTAGCCCTTATGGATTGTATTAGTCAGGAAATAAGAGAATTACATGATACAGTGAGTAAGCTGCTTGGCTTTCAGGTCTGGAGCTGTTCATTTTTAATAACAGAAAAAAAGAAAAGAATTGGAAAAAAAATGTACTGGGGGGAGCAGCCCCTTGGTTTTCATGGAAAATAACCTAGAGCATTCCAGTGCCCATGCTCTGGCCCACTGGTATGCAAGTAACATTGGCTGGGAGAGCTGGAGTCCCTCAATGAGAGAAGAGAAAACACTGCAGAGGGAAAAGGGCTTGCATTGCTCCTGCCTGCCCTGTCCCTCACAGTGGACAGTCATGGATTGACTGCAGCCCGCGTCTCAAACTTAGAGAGTCATTTGGGAATGCCACATGAATGTGGGAGAGTTAAAATACTGAGAACACTGAAAGCAAACTGGGTCACTAAGGGTGTCAATTTAACATGTAATTGGTGGTGAATGTGAACATGGACCCAAGTCTAGAGCCCAGAGCTGCTGGATCCTGCTCAAGTACTACTTCTTTGGTAACCCCTGTGAGAAAGGAATGAGCTAACGGAAACAAAGTGGACGCTAGATAAGGCTGCCTGTGGGGAATGTATATCCTTACATTACACAGTGCCTGGTACACTTCTGATTCTATTGTGGAAGAACTAGCATGTCTCCAGGTTATTCCATTCAAAGTAAAAATGAAGTAGGAGAGGGTAGATCCAGACCTGGAGGTTGGTGGCCCTGCCAGTGGCAGGGGGGTTGGAACTCTATGATCCTTGGAGTCCCTTCCAACCCAGACCATTCTGTGATATTAATTTGCTTTGATACTGGTCAGTATGTAATTTGTTTGTTTGTTTGTTTTTCTGATGACATTTCTGTGGTCAACGATTAAGCAGGATTTAAGGATTTAGCTTTATGACAACTGGAGTCTTTTTTCTCTTTGTCTTGGGACAAGTTTGTTACAGATTCCCTTTTAACTTCTTGTGATGGAAGATAGATTTAGTAGGACAGCAGCAGTGTGTAGAAAAAAAGTACAGTTTTATCTACAGAACTTTTTGCCCAACAGGACAGGAGTTCTTAGCAGGGCTGAGGATAGGAGAATGAATCCTTTAGAAGCAAAGAGACTCTCTAAACCATGTACCTGTGAAGCAGTGCAGTGCCACTGGGAAATGCACCTGGAAACAAAAATCTGGGCTGATTCAGTAGATGAAACCAAACATTCCATCAGTTCTGAACTGAAAGATGCAGCAGAACTGGAAGAGCAAAGCTGCTCTCTCAGCCAGTTTTTAATTTTGATTTGGTTTGAAAACTCTCATAGAAAAGCTAGGAATTCTCACAAGCAGAGATAAATACAGTTGGTCTTAGGTTTGGCCTGCAGGTCCAAGCTTAGTAAATAATTTTAACAGTAATAATATGATGCCAAATCTTGAATTCACTAAAAAAAATGCATAATCCTTTTTTTTTTGGTGAAAATAGCCTAACTATCCTCTGACTTTGTGAATGGCATAGCCAGTTAAAAATTTTGTGTTGCATTCAACTTCCCCCTGCCGCAGCAGCACAGCCCAGGGGTCGTTTTTAAGAACCCCCCAGTGTTTTCATAGTTGAAACACAGCTGTATTAGAGACAGTGTGTTTCCTTCCCACCCAAACTGGAAAATTCTGTGTGTGTCCCTCATCCCAATAAAATTTCAGATGCTGGTGTGCTAATTGTAGCCTGCTGTTGCCTTCTTAATAGCTTCACATCCATACTGTGTCTTGCATCAGCAGGGTCTGTTGCAGACACTGTGCTGCCTGAAGTCTCAATTCCTTATTCACATGAGTAATCTGTGTTCACACCAGCAGTCACACTGACGTCGGTCACGGAATCCGGTGACGCTGATGAGATGTTTGTGTTACAGGGAAAGTTGTCTGTGGCCTGGTTGAGACATGTTACACTGTGTATGTACATCATTGAGTCAAGAAAACCCAGTGAGGACTAGCGGTATGCCAGACTCACCTTTTTCAATGATAAATTCCTTCATTTTGGCTTCGCTGGGTCTCTGATGCAAAGTTGTTATTGGGTGAGCGAGTAATAGAAGCAGTTGATTCTGGGGGATCAGTTGATTCTGGGGATTCTGGGGCATGAGAAACTCAACATGAGCCAGCAGTGTGCTCTTGCAGCTCAGAAGGCCAAAGGTATCCTGGGCTCCATCAGCAGAGGGGTGGCCAGCAGGGACAGGGAGGGGATTGTCCCTCTCTACTCTGCCCTTGTGAGGCCCCAGCTGGAGTCCTGTGTCCAGATCTGGGGCCCCCAATACAATACGGGAACGATGTGGAACTGTTGGAGAGGGTTCAGAGGAGGCTGCAAAGATGATGAGAGGGCTGGAGCAGCTCCCCTATGAGGGGAGGCTGAGGGAGCTGGGCTTGTTCAGCCTGGAGAAGAGAAGGCTGCAGGGGGACCTCATTGCAGCCTGCCAGCCCCTGAAGGGAGCAGAGAAACAGGAGGGGAATCAGCTTCTTCAAAGGGCAGAGAATGGCAGGACAAGGGGGATGGAGTGAAGCTGAAGGAGGGAAGGGTTAGATTAGATATTAGGGGGAAGTTCTTCACAGAGAGAGTGGTGAGGGACTGGAACAGGCTGCCCAGAGAGGTGGTGGATGCCCCATCCCTGGAGGTGTTCAAGGCCGGGTTGGATGGAGCCCTGGGCAACCTTGTGTATCTCCAGGCCTGGAGGTTGGTGTCCCTGCCTGTGGCAGGGGGTTAGAGCTCTCCTGGCGTCCCTTCCAACCCATGCCATTCTATGATTCTATGATTCAAAATACCAGAACAGAACTACAAGCTTTTAATTGATCAATTCCTCCTTATGTTACTGGTACAGATAAGCACTGTTACTCTTTGCTTTTTATCATGCAAAGAGTAACATATCTGGAAGGAGAAGGACTCAGATGTTGATGTATAAAAGCTTGTGTGGGAACTTCTTAATTAAGATAAATATCAGCTAAAATTATTGCTGAGAATTCTGTAATTGCTATCAAGAAATATTTCTTGGACATTGTGGCTGACACGCAGGAACACTGCGCTGCCATCCAGCGAGACCTGGACAGGCTGGAGAGCTGGGCAGTAAGAAACCAGGTGAGGTTTAACAAAAGCAAGTGTAAAGTCTTGTACCTGGGAAGGAACAACCGTTTCTATCAGTACAGGCTGGGGGATGACCTGCTGGAGAAGAGCTCTGTGGAGAAGGACCTGGGGGTCCTGGTGGATGACAGGTTGGCCATGAGCCAGCAGTGTGCCTCGGTGGCTAAGAGAGCCAATGGGATCCTGGGGTGCATCCGGAGGAGTGTAGCCAGCAGGTCAAGGGAGGTGATCCTCCCGCTCTACTCTGCCCTGGTCAGGCCTCACCTGGAGTATTGTGTCCAGTTCTGGGCTCCCTAGTATAAAAAGGACAGGGATCTCCTGGAGAGAGTCCAGAGAAGGGCTACGAAGATGATTAAGGGCCTGGAGCATCTCCCCTATGAGGAAAGGCTGAGAAGATTGGGACTGTTCAGCCTTGAGAAGAGAAGACTAAGGGGGGACCTAATTAATGTTTATAATTATCTTAAGCATGGGATGCAGGGGGAATCAGTCAGCCCCTTTTCAGTGGTCTGTGGAGACAGGACAAGGGGCAATGGCTGCAAGTTGGAGCATAGGAAGTTCCGCACCAACATGCGGAGAAACTTTTTCCCAGTGAGGGTGACAGAGCACTGGAATAGGCTGCCCAGGGAGGTGGTGGAGTCTCCTTCTCTGGAGATATTCAAGACCCGTCTGGATGCCTATCTCAGTGAAATGTCCTAGGGAGCCTGCTTCGGCAGGGGGTTGGACCCGATGATCTCTCGAGGTCCCTTCCAACCCCTACAATTCTATGATTCTATGATTCTATGATTTGTTTTGGGCTACCAAACACAACACTGAGCTAGCTACCTGAAAGAAAATTAACTGTATCCTAGCAGAATCCAGGACAATATACATATATATGTATTGGGGTTTTTTTCTCCCTAATGAAAATTAGTTTTGTGCTCCTGAAGATTCATCAAGAAAACCTTAGAATGTAACAATTGAGGTTCTTCGTCCTGGAGGCAATTTTTAATTTCTTTTACCACATCATTTTGAGGAGTGTGGAGGGCTTTGTTAAGTATTTTGATATTTAATGGACTGGGTTTTTTCCGGTCCAATAAAATAACAAAGAGATAAGATTCTTTGTCCATAAGCTTACCTTAATTTAACAAATGGGTGTATGGTCAGTGATTTAGATGGCATTGGTGATATAAAACAAGTATTGACTGCTATTCATTTCCTTTTATCACCTCCACATAAGAAAGAATAGAATACCCTTTAAGTGTGTGACATGTCTGTGGTGTGCAGTTCTCTTGCTGTGCCCACAGAAGGTCCACAGCTATCAGTAAACTGCATTCCTTTCCACTTTCCTGAAGTGGCTGAGAAAACCATGTCCTGCACGATTCTGTGCATGACACTTCTGTGATCTGATTTCCCTTTTGAGGAATTATCTGTAGAAAAAGATCCTTGCAGAAAGATTCTTGTAGTCTGGCAAAGAAATGATATTAAGGATTATGGAAAGAGGTAGAATCCTGCATCATTTCTCCTCAGCAAAGCTGCCTACCCCATTTCTGTAAAATCAGGGTGGATTTGCTCCCCTTTGCTGCGTTGTACAGGGTGGGAACAAAGTCCTTCTTCAGCTCTCAGAATCCTAAAATTGCTGCTTTTCTATTATCCCTTTCTGAGGATACAACATCTTGTAGTCATGATGTGTCATAAGAAATATTTTTTCTAGAAGAATTTATGTCTTTCTTCTTTGTATTTTGCTAACCAACCCAAAATATTAGAAAATAATTTAATTGAGCAGGAACTGAAGCAGACACTTTCTGTGCCTTTTAAGAAGATGTGAACCTCTCAAATTACACCCATATTTTGGCATGCAAGGAAATATATATTTTGGATTACAGCATGACTTTACCCTGCTCTTTCTTTTTGCTATTTTGAAATGAAAGGTAGTGTTTTGAAATGAAAATACATTGAAATTTCATTACTTCTTTTTTTTCATTAGTGTGGCTAAATGAAATATTTTGGCATTTCTGGACTGGAGCTTGTAATTTTGAAAATATTTTCCTCCAGTGAGTCTGATAAATATTCTGGAGGAAAAAAAAATAGGGGTAGTTGATCCTTCTACTCATCTCCATTCAAAATCATGCAGTTCACATTTTAAACATTTGCAAATTATATTGAGTCACTGAGATATGAAAAATTAGTAGCAGATTAATATTCATGTTCCTTTGTAAGAAAAATAATGTGTGTCTTTTGGGATATAATTTTTTAAAAGTAATAAGGAAAAAAGAAGTGGGAAAAAATAATGGAAAATTAAAAGTGTTTGAAAAAAGGGGAGAATTTTCAGTGAAAACAGCCAAATTTCAGGAGAAAGATTTTCTCAAATGTAGTCAATCGTGCTAGCTTTAATTTCAGATATGTAGACCAGTGAAGGACAGAGGCCCAAGCTGGGTTTTTGCTTGCCTGCTGCTCTAGGTTACATTATGAACAAAAATCAGGGAAACATAGAAGTATCAGTGGACACACTGGTAAGTGATGTGTTACAAAGGACATGGCACTGTAACATGTGAGAGGGCTTTATTTTTAACTTCCTCACCCTCATCTGTTGTATGAACTTGAGCTCACTTGCATTCTGCTTCTCCAAGTTTGATCAAGAACTACTTGTATCTGTCTACTCTGTGGATGCCTCCTCTTTTGGGATGTGACATTGAGGTTTCCAGGAGCTACTTTCATTTCAATAATGATGAAAACTTCCATTATTACTTTTTTTGTCATACTTCAGCCCTTCAGAAGCTCTTCCTTGCTTTCTCATGGTAACTTAGGGCCCTGACCCAATGCCAAATGGGAAGAGTCAAATCACTGAATCTTGAGGGTCCATTGCAGAGAGGTCTGGACATTACCAAGAGTGTTCTCTGGTTTACAGACTCTGGGATTCTATCCTGTTTGAAAGCTATGGTTTCCTCTATGTCTTCACACTTGGCCTATCTTCTTTTTAAGGATTTTGTTCTGAGACTGGAATAATTTCAGACAGTTGTTAGCTACACTCTTTTGCATTTTAGTTGTTTGAGGTCCTTTTGTAGAGCTGAGAACTGGTCATCACCAGGCCTTTGATGCATTTGGTCTCATAATTCCTCTGCAGGGTAAATCTCCGTCGTTCATTTCTATTCTGTGAAAGCTGAGGGACAAAAAGGTGGCAGGGGTTTCTGGAGGAGCTGGGTTTTGTACCCAGTCTTTGGTGGCTCTGTAGTTCCCAGGCTGTGGGCCCAGTAGGCCTTCCTTGGACAAAGCACCCGTTCTCGTTATTAATAGTCTTGAGGGAACTCTGGCTGAGGCAGGACTCGAGGAACTGGCTCAATCACCTTAAATCCTGCCTGAGCAAACTAAGAAATGTCATTGTGGGAAAAATGTTATGAAAGCAATTAATCTACCTGCTCATTAAGTGTGTGTGTGTGTGGGAAGCTAGGGCGGGCAGCGGGGCTGGGTGTGACAGGAGGCCGCCAGAAGAGACACGCATGGCCAATGGCAGCAGAGAGGGGGAAAGCAGGTGCAGCCCTAAAGGCTGAGAGATGAGGCTCTGGCACACCCGAGAGGGAGGCAACCTTGAAAGGAGCAGGAGAAGAGAGTTAAGATCAAGCAACATTGGCAGGCAATTCCCCCTGAGGGCCAAGCATGCAGCTAAGGAGATGGAGGTGGCACAGACATGTTTCTTTCTCTTATCTCTCTGCCCTCTGCCTTCCACCTCCACCCCGTACACTTACTGTGAGTTACAGAGTGTAAACAAATCTATTTAGGCTGGAAAATATGTCTTCTGTTTTCCATCCTGAAATCTGGTTGGCTTTGGTTCTTTTTTAATGGTAACAAGGAAGAAAAAAGTCATGTTCAGAAAACATTGGGCACATTTTAAAATGTTTTTCTTTTTCTTCCAAACCTTTTTTTATTTGTGGAAAGCTACTCCAAACTAATAAAAGCCACGACCTCCTCAAGGGACTTTCATTAACACCCTTTTACCTTCACTGTACCACTTCATAATATCCTCTCCCCAGCATTTTCAGAATAATTTTGGGCCCTGACCCAAAGTCAGTGGGAAGAGTCATATCAGCTTCACTGAATTAGGTCCTTAGAGTCCTTTGCACAGCTGCCAACTCACTAAAAAGGGTGTAATATGCAGGCTAATAAGCTACTTAAAAAACATAATGTGAGCATAATTCTCCACTTCATTACACTGGTTTTACATGCCACTAAAGCCAATGGAGTTACACTGGTGGAAAACCAGGGTTACAGAATGGAGGCTCACCCCCTATATTAGCCTTTTAAAACTGGTTTCAAAGATCAGAGGCAGTTAGTCTGTATCATATAGGAGTGTTGGGCCGGATCCAAAGCTCACTCTACTCAACTGGAGTTGTTCCATCAGGCCCTAGGGATATATATGTCTATGTGTGCAGATGTGTATATATGTCTCTGTGTCAATCTATCTGTGCAATTTATCTATTTTTACCATGCTCATCGCTGCAGTGACTAAGAGCCTGGGTGACTGAGGTTAAGCAATATGTAAAGTCCCCAAAGCCTTGATCTAATGTATACTTGCTGATCCTGTAATATAAAAATAAATGTAGGTTAGTGTATAATCTGTGGGACATACACAGTCAAGCATGCAGAACACACAGAAAGAGCAGGGCTGTTTCCCATCCAGTTGGACAGGTTATGCCATTGGCAGGACATAGCAAGCTGCTGCCAAAAAGGCATCACCCATTTTTTAATTCTTAGACTTTGGTTTTATATGCTGCTGGTGGATATTGGATGAATTGCTCATTGTAAATCAATAATACTTCATCTTCAGATTAATGAAGAACTAAAACTGTTTCTAATAAATGTTTAAATGCTTAGCATTTTTTAGAAACCAAGCCTTTTCTGAAGAATCCTTTTTTTTTCTCTGTCAGGGCAGAACAGTATAAAATCTTTTGTGATAACTTTGTAAATTGTTGAATAGTAAAGGAGTTAGATGGATGGACAGGTAGCCTAGGTCTTTGCTTATAATTCCAAGTGCACAGAGCCATGTTGTGCAGACAACAGCACCTTAACAACCAGTACCTATGATGCAGTATCTCTTTTGATGAAAATGAATCCCTTCAGAAGAGCAATCACACTATTAGGTAACAGTGCTGTAGCATAGCTGTGATGTTACTGCTCTGCTTCAGATCGTGGTGTACTGAAAAAGATCTGGGGAAGCTCTGAAAGGGGAAGGAGTTTGTCCCAGTGTGCTTCTTGGTAGCTTCTGAGCCTGAAGTTCTTTAAAAGAAAAAAGGGAGGTGTCAACTTACCGGGCTTTTTTGTAGTTTTGTATTTAGGAATTCTTTCTGTGAAGTAATGCAAGATGAGGGTGAGAGGCAGGTTTAATATGAATAAGGTAGAAACAATTCATTTTTATAAAGAATAAGTGGTTTATCCTCCAGAGGATCTGCATGAAGTGAAATTGTATGTCAGAAGTAGCAGAGCAACGCAGCAGTTGGTAAACTGCAAACCTTTGCTGTTCATCAAACAAAGAAAAGCCATGAAATGTTCTTAGAATTTCCTCTTTACTGTGTGAGGAATGAAAACAGCCCAAAATAATGTGGTGGACGAACTGTATACACCAGGCAATAAACTAAACTTCCTGTCTGTAACAAAAGGCTTCTCTTTATAAAGTGCCAACACTTTTAACTGCAAAACACTGGTATCCAATTCTCCTTTAGCTATTTGAGAATGTTCTCTGAGAAGTTTCTAGTTTGGCATTTAAATTTTTGGAATTTTTCTCTTTTTTTAAAGAAACATAAGCTGCTGATGGATGAAAAGCACAAGCTGTACAGTTTGGAGCCCTGGATTCCAAAAGTTTTGGAGAACAAACTACTGTCAACCTCTGATCCATCTTGCAGACCCCCTGCACAACTCCATAGAAATGAATTGATATATTCTACTCTTACATGAGGTTTTGTGGGCTGATTACAGACCTACCAAAGCACTAGTGTTTCATAGTTTGAACTGTATCATCTTGGAGAAATAGCAACTTGGAGGTTCTTTTCCCTCTTCCAGATCACATAAATAATTCACATCTTTCTGTCAATCTTGCAATCAATCATGTTTAGCTACTGATGGCTTCTTGTGTCTCCTAGTGGAAAAAAACCCAACATTGTATCTCTTTTTTTTTTTTTTATATTGCCTATTAACTGACAGCACTCCCTCTGCTCTACCTCAATAGCAGACCTTTTTTTCCTGAGGAAAATTAGACCTCTTTCTCATTTAGGGTTGTAGATGTGTGGATGTGTGTATACTCATGGTTGTACACATTGTTTCTTCTGGTTGTTCTGTTTTCTGGAAATATCATGGGAGACAGATGTATACTGCTGATTCTGTTCAAATGATGATCAAAAAGTTTAGTCCATGATCTCACAGTGATGGTTTTAGAGGTGCTGACATCTGTTTTCTGTAGGCAGCACAAGATTCCACCAGGTATTTTTTCACCACAGCTGCAAAGGTGACTGGGGAATCCAAGGGGCAAACTATATTTGCACCCAGGCCTAACTTGGACACACAAACTCCTCAACATGGGGGGTTTTGATCACCATCTTCAAGAGCTGCACAGAGCTGAATTAAACCCTAAACTGGCAAACAAAGAGTTACCAGGAGCCACTGGGGAAGGGCAGGAGGTCGCAGTCTGTGGCAAGTGGCAACACCTGGAGTGGCTAACAGTTTAAACAGGGACACCTGGAAAGGAGCTGGCTCTTTGCTCCTGGATCTCAGAGCTGCTGCTCAGAGAGAGGTTTTGGGGTGTTTCAGGAATGAGTCTGGTGCAGAGAAGTGGCCTGTTCTGGGTTAGTACTCCTCAGCTTGATATTTTATTGAAAAACTAAGCTGCTTTAAGATGTGTATATGTGGGGCTGCAATTTCCATGGCTGGTATATGTGGAAAATATTTTGCAGTTTCATTGACCTGTGAGGGAAAGAAGTTGAAAGTGTGTGTGTGTGTGTAGTGTCTAGAGTTATTGTGGATTAATTATTTTGTGGGTTAGTATGTTGTCTGTTTTGGGTTTTGTTGGTTTTTTTTTCTTTCCTTGTGTGGTTTGTACTTAGGTTGATACCTAAGAATTGTAGAGTTATGGGTTGGGTATGTGTTGGAAAGAGGTAGACTAAGGTAGACCTGGAGCAGTGTTTATCAGCTTGGTCTCTAACTGCATAGAGTTGGTCTTCTGTACCTTCTACAAAGTTTGGGTTGCTTTTAGTACAGCTGCTGGGCTCGGGCTGATCTTCTGGAGTCAGGGATTCCTCGTGTCCCAGATTTGTTAATGGGATCTGTGCTCGTTGGAGAGGTACCTTGGGAGCATCGTGAGCAGATCTCCAAAGACTGTGTGCAGGCAGGTGAGGTTAAAGCCTTGTTCCGTGGCTGTGCTAGTGCAGTATGTAAGGCGACTCCGGGGAAAAATTCGTGGTAAGAATGCTTACATGTAACAGGGGTTTCGCTCACTTTAGAGGATATATTGAGGTCTTGCTGCAAAAGAGTGCAAGGTGTGCTTAATGAATGCTTAACTCCCGTGTCCTCCATGAAAGAAACTGCTGAGAGCATGCTGCCCTGCTGCCTTTAGCTTGCTTATCGCCACTTCTTTCTTTCTTTGTGTTATTCCTTTGTGGCTGTGATGAGGAGGGAAGGATTCCCCTTTGTTCCCTCTTTTGTGTCTGTGAAGCATTTACAGAGGCGTCTGGACAAGGGGTTATCCTTGCTTTGGGAGGGGGTGGGGGGAGGAGGGGCACGACAAGGACTCCGAAATGTGTTCTCCTTCCCGTATTAGAGACTAAGTGTGAGGGTAGAAAGCCAGTGGGAGGTGCTGCCCCTCTCCGAGGTAAGAACGTGCACACGTGTTACTCTTCAAGAGGTAGCAGGTCCTGCTGAGTTTAGAGCCGGTGGGACTGGGGTCCTTCTGATCTACTAATTCCTCCCTGATGTTCTCCGGCCTGCCTGAAACAGAGATGTCTGCTCGGGCCCTGTCCCTCAGGCTGATGGTCCCTCCCCTGAGGAATGCAATGGGATCCCTTCATGCATATTGCATGCCTGCCCCAATGGATTCCTTTGGTTGGTACTTAAGCGATGCAGGGCTCTAAGTGAGGGTGCCACAGGCTTTTCACAGTCTTGTGAGCTTGGGTGCCCATCCTCTGAGTGCACGTGCTGCACACTGAGATACTGGGAGGGCTTGTAGCAGGGAACAGACCCGGTACTCGGCGTGCTGGGGAGCCAGGTTGGGGACTGGCCTGTTGGAGAGCAGCGTAGGTGAGAGGGACTTGGGGGTCCTGGTGGACAGCAGGATGCCCGTGAGCCAGCAATGTACCCTCATGGCTAAGGAGGCCAATGGCATTCAGAGGTGTATTGGAAGGTGGGTGGTTAGTAGGTCAAAAGAGGTCCTTCCCCACCTCTAATGTGCCTTGGTGAGACCACACCTGGAATATTGGGTCCAGTTTTGGGCCCCTCAGTTCAAGAAGGACATAGAAGTCCTTGAAAGAGCCCAGCACAGGGCACCAAGATGATGGAGTGGAACACCTTCCTTGTGAGGAGAGGCTGAGGGAGCTGGGTCTCTCTAGCTTGGAGAAGAGGAGACTGAGGGGTGACCTTACTAATGTTTATAAATATGTAAAGGGTGAGTGTCAAGGGGACAGAGCCAGGCTCTTCTCAGTGATGGCCAATGACAGGACAAGGGGCAGTGGGTGCAAGCTGGAGCAGAGGAAGCTCCACGTGAATGTAAGTAGAAACTTTTTCACAGGGAGGGTGACAGAGCTCTGGGACAGGCTGCCCAGAGAGGCTGTGGAGTCTCCTTCTCTGGAGACGTTCAAACCTGCCTGGATGCATCCCTGTGTGATTTAGTCTGGGTGCTCCTGCTCTGGCAGGGGGGTTGGACTGGATGATCTTTTGAGGTCCCTTCCGACTCCTAATGTTCTGTGATTCTGTGATCTCCTGCCCTTGCCTTTGCTGGGAGCAGAACAGCTGTTTATTTCCTTGTATCTGTGAAGCCCAGCACTTTGAAATTGTGTGGACAGCGTATGCAGCTGTAGGCTAAAGAGGGAACACTTCACTTCCCTATGCAGCTGTGTTTCTTCAGACACTATTTAAGGGACCCGATTTTGACCTTCTGTACACTCGTGTTCGTTGACACTGACACTTACTGTTTGCCCACTTATGTGAGACCAGGTTCAGTTGCAACCTTCTGGTTTAATGACAAAAAAGGCTCTCCAGCAGCATTCCTGCCCAGCTGCAATCTTTGCAGAGATTCACGTGTTTGGCGCTCTGTGGCTTGATGCTGATCAGCCCTTGGAATATCCATGAGAAAGAACAGCCAAGAGACTGAAGAACATAAGAAATCTTAGTTTGCCTGGCACAGGCCAGCCTGCCACCATAAAAGATGAAAACAGAAGAAAGGAGGGTAGGAGGAGTCCACTCAGCTGTTTCAGTTTCCAGCCTGCAGTCTGAGCTGGCTTCCTTTTGATTATCAGGGAAAGCTAAAAGTAAAACAGCGTTGCTGCTCTGTAAAAAAAGCACTTCAACACACACACAAAAAGCTAGGTCAGCCAGTCGATTGCTTCAGTTGCAAAGGGAGTTAATGTCTGTATTAATGACAGAGAGATAGCATTAATAGAGTTTCAAAGTGTTGCATATTTAAATGTGGCTCCAAGCTTGTTGTGCATAACAGGACAAATATAACTAAGGTGGGGCTGAGCACAAGAGCTGGATTCCAACTCCTTTTAGGAAGCCAAAATTAACATTGAAGTCTATGTGAAAAGTTGTATTTGTTTTTGTGCTAATTATCTATGGTTTCTGATGCTGGCTTTTAAAAGGGGTGGGGGAAGACAGTGAATTATCCAGAAAGTACACTGATGGGAATAGTGGAGGCTTTATCCTCATCTTGCTGTGTAAATCATGTCTGACTCTTCAGAAGCTCAGATGAGGGTTGCCTGGCCTTTCTCACTGGAATATATTAGGGTAGACTTGGATCTTTACAAACCAAAACACCAGAAGTCACTGGGTGGATGCTGGTGGAGGATCTGGTTGTCAGGCTCTAGCTGCCTTGCTGTGTGATTTACAGCAAGTGTCCGTGCCTCAGTTTCCCTCTTGCCCTTTGTCTCAAGCCTGCCAGCTCTGTACAGTCTATTTGCCTTGTGGTACTATCTGTAGGCAGAGTTTCTTCACATTCCCCCCATTTGTTTTGTCCCTCCCTCTCTGCTACTTGGCTTATCTCTTTCTAGCTCTCCATATTCTACTCTTGTGCCATAGGCTCTGTCTGTGTCCAGCCTTGGCATTCCTGTTAGACTGTAAGATCTTTGGAGCAGGTGGGTTTGCCTGCTGCCTTTGTTTTATGTCATCCTTTATTATTAGCAATACTATTTATTACAAGGGATGATTGTGACCTCAAACAGCTTTAAAAACCCACCAAAAGAAAAAATCTATAGTGTAATCCCATACTTCACTGTACTTGATGACAGCACTTAAAGGTTTAGGATTTGCATCTCTGTAGCTTTTATAATGCCTAATGCAGCAGGACTCTGGCTGCCTTTGGAGTCTCAAGGTGCTACTGTTACACTACTGATAAAGATTTTTTTGTTTTACAAGCACTTTAAAGCTACTTTATGTTCTTGGTGTGTTCTCTCCTAAAGAAAACCATCTTCCCCTCCATTTTTGCTGCTTGTTTGTGGCAGTAAAAGCCCACTGATGTGTGTTAAGCTCTGTAGAGATGCTTCCATTACTGTACATCTGAATGGCTGTCACATCAGGAGTTAAAGAGCTCTCTTTCAAGGAAAGAAGCATTTTTATGTTTCTAATATACATGAGTATGCTTCAGCCTTTTTTACCAAATTCAAACTGCATGGAAGGGTATTTTATAATAGACTAAGAAGGCAATATGAAATTAAGTAAAGCTGGGTCTGGTGCCTAAAAATATTTGGCAGAATTCCCTGGAAAGCCACATTTGAACATTTTTAATATATATTACAAGGCAGACAAGAATAATTATCTTCTCTTGAAGTTCCCCAAGTGAGAGAAGTGTATTGTAATGCCCCTTGAAAGAAAATAATATAACTTGCCAAGTGATTATGTTTTGGAATTCTTCCCCACCCCCTGTCTCTTTCACCCATTGGATTGTATGTAAGAGAGGAGGAACGTGGTACAAATGAAGCTGCTGTTTGTACATTCCTTTATACATGACAAATTTAATGCCTTTATGGAGATGTACCTGGGTACAGGGTAGTCCTTAGAAAGAAAAAGAATTAAGGCAACTGTTTCCAAATAGCATAGCACTGTAAAGATGAGGCAACAGTCTTGTGCTGTGAATTCCTGAGGAAATTCAAGTAAAGTTAGTCTGATTTTTTACTCTTTTCCTCCTTCTACATGAGTATTCAAGATCAGGGATGTAAAAGCCTTTCTGTGATGGCTCTTTAGCTACTATTAAAATGAACAGAAAAGCCTTTGCAGTGGGAGCTGAGGCAAAATGGGGTTAAGGGTGGCTATAGCAACCATTGGTAATTTAAAGGGACCTTGGTAAATGCCCAACTCCCTAAAATATGAAGCTGTCCCTGTGAAAATTGCTCTAGAGATAAAGGGAAGGGAATACAGTTAGATGAGAGAGCTTGCTTAAAACATGGACATCCTTTTAGAGTCAGTAGAAAGACCCTTTGTGCCATGGTGCCTGTTAATAGATGGCTACAGGGAAGGACAGTTGTGCCAGAATCTTCCTGTTGAGCTGATCTTGTCCATCATAGTCTGCTGGTGAGGAGTGTAAAGGTAGCCAGAGTAAATGAACCAAAACATGATTATTGGAAACTGAGTTAGATGCAGATTTACAGTTAATATCAGTGTGTTTGGGGTGAAATTTATGGTGCATGAGGAAACCCTGAGTCCTGATACCAAATTCCTAAGAGGGAAGGAGGGGCACGGGCTCCTGAAATCAACATGGGGATAGAGGGACTGAGGGAGAGGATAAATTATCTGCTGTTTTAATCTGGAATTTCTGTACTTGGATAAGAAAAGTTCCTTCAGACTTATACCAGCCAAGAAAGGTCTTGCAGGGTCTTGAGAGAGCTGCAGATATGTGATTCTGCAAGTGAAGAAAGCAAGCTAGGAATATATAGAGGGACAGTGAGAGTTTGGCAACAACCTTCAAAGTCAGAAACAGGGTGGGAGGCAAAGCTGGGATGGGAGTGCTGAGGCTGAGCAATCCTGCTCTGGGAAATCTGCATCACTGAGGGGCTGCAAGCTGCTCTCTTAATTATTTTTTCAGACCAGAGGATGTGAAGCTCACTCTCTTATTTCAGGAGGGGAGCTGGGAAAGCTGAAGGAGAACCATGTTTATTTGATTTAGTGGAATATTTCATATAAAATAAGTGCATGTGGCTTGTGTAAGTTTCTTTCAATGAAGACCATTGAGTTAATCAGGTGTTCAGGAGAAATTATTTAGATCTCTTGGGAAATGTTGGTATGTTATCTTCCAGCTGAGTGTCCTCACTCTTGTGGCCTGTTGCACAGAGATAGCATGCTCTGGGAACATCTGCAAAATTAACTTTTAGAGATGTTCTGAATTAATCTGGATGGAACCAGTAAAACTGTGGTTTTGTTTTATGGGCAAGAAATTGCTGCTTGGAATACTTCTCTGCTGTAATCAAACATGGTGCTGTGAGTGTGCAACTCCCTCTCCCTCTGGCACTGATGGCAATGCTCCTGAAGCAGCACGGAGCTCAGCACAGCCTGATCACCACATAGTTATCCTTCTTGGGAAGGCTTTGCAGTTGACATCAAGCTCCACTTTGCAGCTGTAGTTCAGCATGTACCACAGTGGTGTTCTGAGCACACGTGGCCATATCATCTATTAATGTTTTATCTGGGAAGTTGGCTCAGGCCTGTCATTAGTTATATGAGAGGACTAACAGTCCTCATGCAAACTACTGAGATGTATGCTGTGCAGGGCATTAGAGGTACTGCAGCTCTGTTGTTAATTGCTGTTATGGGCTCATCTCCACAAGCTTTTAGTGACTTGATTCCTGTAGGCTATTGGTACTTGGGAAAGTGAGGAATGATGTGCTGTGATTGAGAGGGAAGGCTTGGTGGTGATGACAACTTCATTCTCCTCTCTTCCTTTCCTCTTCTGCTCTGTTGGTAGACCGCAGTGTATTGGAATAGATCTGAAGACAATATGCAGTTCATGAATGTTAGGTATAGCTCAGGGAGGCCAAAATCCAGTGTAGGAGAGTCCAGTCCTTCAATTAATTGGGTCCTGCAGAGAATCAGAGGAGAGGAGGTGGTGCTTTCACCCTCTTTCTGCAAAGCAGAAAGCAGTTGGGTACTTTCCACCTATGCAGAGTCCAGATGTGTAACTCGCATACCAACTTCCATAGGCTTAAGGAGGAGATATTCTGCAGCCAGCTGAGAGTGCAGGAGCACAGTTGCCTTGGCAGTGCCACTACATTGGCTATTGGTAATTTTTTCAAGTCTTTTCTGGGTTTTTTTTTAGTGTCACAGATCAGAGCTTGAAAAACAGGACATCTCAAAACACAAACTAGATGAAAACATGCTACAATGGAGAAAAAAGAAGTCATTTTACTGCAGATTGAAAATTAGGACCAGATGAAGCCTCTGAGGCCCTGGGCATTTAATTTACTGGAGTCGGTCACTCCTCTGTGAAACCAGCATTGGTCTGGGCTCTCTGTACATAAATGATATCTTTGTTTGTGTTTGACATAATAGGTTGAAGAAAATAATGAGATGGGTTGTTTTGGTTTTTGTTGTTTGCATAAACTTTACATACAAGAGATTTAGTTTGCAAGGCACTGTGATAGGGTGTCAGTAGTTTAGATGGGCAAGAAATTCTATAGAACAAAGCCATCTAATGAGGTGTTGCTCTGAATCTGGAGACTGGCTTTCTAAATAAACAGGTTAATGCAGCTTGGCAAAGGGGTGGTTTTTTGTTGTTGTTTTTCCCTCTATTTGCATGCATATGAGTTTTATCAATTGTAGCCAGAAAGAAAAGTTGCTTTGCCATCTAGCCTGCTTGTTTTCTTTCTGTGAAGTAAACACACCTTTTCCTAGGGATTCCTTGCCTAAGACTTTCCTTGTGTGGTACTCACTGACTCAGCACCTTTTCAGTTTGTAGTTGTGTATATGCCCATATCTCTTAGCTTCTTTGGTTGTCAGTCTAGAAGATGGCAGGGTTATAATGGGCTTCACGTAGCTGAATGTCATTCTCCTTTGAAAGTGAATTATTCTTTCATTTTTCAGGTTGAAAAGTCACTTGTCCAGATATCAAACCAAACTGCTTTTTTTGTTTGTTTTTCAGATGTCCTTCAACCTGGGGAATTTGTCTTATAGCCTGGAATACCTGTGACTTGAGAAAATTAACCATGGTCATAAATCAGGTAACAAGAGAGTTTCCCTTTGTATTTGCATCTGTGTTTGATATTTCATATGGGATGTGTTTTGAGGCAAGATTTTGGTCATGGCCTTAGGGGAGTTAGTGTCTCAAGCCATTTTAAAAATACACCTCCAACAGCCTTCATGAGGATTTTAGGCACTTAAATGCAAACAAACAAAACACCCCTCATGTATGTAACGAGCAGGAAGAAATGGAAGTGCACTTAGCTATAGAGGAAGTGGGGTTTGGATACCATGGTTAATATGGACTCCCTTTTAAAAAAAAAGTCCAAATAAATAATTTTTTAACTCTTGCCAAACATGTTTCAGTAAGAATATTGGTTTAGATGTGCTGAAACTCTTATTTGGAGAAAGTAATTTTGCTTCATGCAGTGTGACTAACTCTTTTATTTGGAGAAAGTAATTTTGCTTCATGATTTGTGACTAAAAGGCAAACTCAGTTTGCTTTGAATTACTGGAAAAGTATCTTGAACAAAGAAGTCAGGAGGTTATTATTGAAATAAGACATTTGGACTATTTTTTTATATTAAACACTGTCAAAACAGATACCTCACACCCCAAAAGAGTGAAGCCTTTTACTGAAGAGCAATTTTTTGCTGAGCTATCTCATGAGTGTTAATAGCAAATGTTCAGTCTGAGCCTGGTATGTTGTCAGGTTCACCCTGTCTTCTTTGCAATGCTAGTTCTAGTAAAGAACTATGGCTGTGTTCTCCAGCTGAGAGAGATGAATGCTAGACAGGATTTTAGGACCTATGTTGGGAACAGATAGTGATAGATGACATGGAGTATGTTGCTGGATGACTTCTTCCTTCATGCTAGACTGAAGTGTGTGCAGTACGGCTGATAGGACTGTGAATAAACCACCCATATTGGGAGAAGGATAGATATCTAAAAAAGACATCAGAACAGAAGAATATGTGGTATTTAGGGATGGGGATGAGAGAGATCCCTTCTGCTCCTGAACAACCACAGGATACGATACAGGATAACAGTGCAGTTACTGTTGTGTGAGCCCTCCCAGTGTGTACTTTCTGCTCTGGACACAGTGTTGGTATCTGCCCTGGGTCAGATGGTTAACTGGCTACCAATATGTGTATATGCAACAGAGTACGTGGTCATGGACTCTCTGTGGATCTCTGCAAGCTTTCAGGCATGTAGATGTGCTGAGCCCTTGGGTACCAAGGGAAGTTATAGCTCTCCTCTGGAGCAAATGGAGAAGGAAGAGGGTGATGCACACCTAGCAGGTGCCCAGACTGAAAAGGTGCAGTGAGTGCCCTTCAGCCTTCCTGCTGTGATTCCTTCCCAGCTGTTTCTACTGATACAGTGTGTGAGAAAATTAAGCCCACTTGTAATGCTTGTATGTGCATAACACTTAAGCAGAAAAGCTTGAGAACTGCTTTCTTTTGACTTTGTTCTGGCTAAGTTTAATATGGTCCTCTGTAAAGAAAACAGTCTGGAAACCCAAATCTCCAGGAGACTCTGCTCTATTAGATAATTAGAAAATCTTTAATGATCACACACATAGATCTGAGAGATCTCAGGCACGCAGCTGTAGTTTCAGAGCACTGGCTGTATTTGCCATCTGTCTCTAAGCAAGCAGATTTTGGCTGGATATTCTGCTTCATATAGCTGAATGTTACTAGTTTTCATTCCTTGTCACCTCCAGACTGAGCTTTCCAAGAAGATTAACAGAACCTGAGAGAAATAGCCCTTTCCCCTTCTGCAGAAAGCAGTACAATGTCATGAAGTTGGTGGTGTGCTAACGTTTACTCTTTCTTTTCTGGTCTGAAGCTCCCATTTGGTCTACAAATGCTGAAGTTTACTTTTGTTCAGTAGCATGAGAATTGCTTGTATACCTGTTTGAACCCCAAAGCTGTGCAAACCTGGCACTGGTGGAAAGGCAGAAAGAAAAGCTGTATTGGTATTCCACTGGCTAATATGATGCTCCTAGAATGCAATTAAATTGTCAGGAAAAAAATGGGTGTATCACTGTGAATGTCTCCTCAGTCTCCTCTTTGCCAGTGGGTTAAAGGATAGTCTATTGATTTGGGAGAAACTTTTGGCTTTCACTGTAGCCTGTAAACACCTTGGGCTGAAAGCCTCAAGAGTGCTATCATGTCCTGCACCATAAATAATCTACTGGGTGAGTTTGAAATAGACACTTTGACTAAGTTATTCAATGAAAGCAGGGATGATTGGGCAACAGGATGCCAAGCTCTCCCCTCTCTTGGGCTAAAGTGTGTGGCTGGAGTTTGAAAATGAGATTATTTTCCAAACATTGTGCTTAGCTTCTTCCTTACCATCAGTACAGAGGTGACCCTTCTCAGTCCTGCTTCTTGTAACATCTTGGTTTCAGACAGGCCCTCAATATTAACATGTGACTATTAATAAGGGGCTAATGCTGACAAGCTGCTGGCTGGGAAAACAGTGAAGTAATTGAAGGTGTACATTTGATTATTTTCTTTTTCAGATTTGGGGTCAATTATATAGGGTATGTGGGGGAGATACTGTGCTTGTTACCAGGTTTTGAAACAGCTGACACCTCTGTAAAGTCATAATACTTAATCTCTGCCCTTTTAAGAAGGCAGGTGATAATCTTCCTTCTGTAAGGGGTTCATTATTTTAAATGTGAACTTGCCTGTAAGTTGAAACAAAACCTAAAAATGTCAGTAAAGCAAAAGTTCAGCAGTCTGACATTTGATCTAGATAAAACAAAAACTGGATTTGTTTTCAAACTGCTGACTTGTTACCCTCCTGTTTTTCTGTAGTTCTATTTTGGAAGAAATAAGTACAAAATTGAAATGAATATTTCTGGATGAAAAATGTCTACTTGCAACCTCTTACTTTCAGAGGGAGAACGTTTCTGTGAACAGAACTCTGCTGTTCGCAAAATACAATGTTCACAACTTTCATACAACACAGACAAGTCTTGTGTGCTGTGCCTGGGTTCCTACAATTTCCAGTTTACATGCTTCCACGCTGCTCTTCCTGCAGGAATTCTTTTTTCACCTTTACTTCTCTGCTCATGGTGATTATTTCTTATTAAAATGCTCCCATGAACAGAATAATTCTCAGTAATTTCCAAGTTGCTTTGGTGGTAAGTAGTTTGGTGCAGAAGGAGTTAACTGTTAATCAGAGCAGTTGGAGCTGAGCACCTCAAATCTTTGCTGTACGTGCATCAGTGCTGGGTTGGGGGATAGACCTTGGACTGGATATATCCTGATGCCTGTGGTCCAGAACTTTCACAAGAAGGTGCCTAGCTTGTGTGCCACACTCGAGTGAGCCTGGATGTGATCAGTGGGGATGTTTTGTGGATTTGTTTTGGAATTGCACTGTTGCTCTGAACGCATAATGCTGAAGTGGGTGCAATAGGTGGTTCTCTGAAATGCTGTCTATGGTGTGTAGACTAAAGCCTAATGGTAGATGCAATGTTCTTCTGCAAACCAGACTACAGCTAACTAATAATCTCAATTTTTATTGGCTTGAGTCTATCAAGTCCTCCCTATAAATGTGAAAGGAGATCCATCCTTGCTTGTGAGACGCAGGGAACTCTGTGTCAACTGGTCTGTCAATGGCAGCGATGGATGTGATGTCTTTGATTCAGCTTGCTGGGCCGTGTTTCCAGTTAGCTAGGAGACAATCAATTCATTTCAATTCAGAGAATTTCTCCGTGGGCTTTAAAATCCCATAATAATTCTTAAAAGCCACAATTCCTGGGCTTTCATTGTGCAGACCCACAAGGTGTGTCTTCCCTGTACAAGGAACCTACACAACCAGCACTCCTATTTGCTTGTACCAGTATTGAGTGATTCCAGAGCAGAGCTCTGCCTCTGCTGCTGCTTTCTGTGCCTGCCTCTACCTGTGCAGCACTGGGGACCTGGGCTCTTTTTCTGTCAACCAGGGGAGAGCTTCCTTCTCATTTGGAAAGGATTTAAGAAATGGAGGATAACTCTTCCACTGACCCATCCTGCCTGTTCTTGTGGTAGATTACTTTAACCTATTTGAAAGCAATTCTTGAGTAATAAAGTGAAGCTCTAGCTACATAAGCTCTTAGGGGCTTAAAAAGCTTTCAGAATTGCAGTACAAATTTTGAGTAGTGAGAGGGTTCAAACTCAAGTGCGGTGACTGTCCACACAACAGTGTGAAATGAAGATGGATGTGGTCACAGTCCTTCCATCAAGGGAATTTTGGTTTGAAAGTAGTGAAGGGGAAAGTTCAGAGTGACTTTGACGAAAGTAATGCAGCCAGTCATCAGCTCAGGCTTAGATCTTTCATTTTCTGGCTCTTAGACCAACATGAAGACAGTGGATATGTGATGCTCTGCTTTCCCTAGAGTCAGCAGAATTGGCCTTTTAAAAGAGCTTATTTAGGCTGCCTCCTCTTCCACTTCAGCAGTCAGCGTTGATCAAGTAGAACCAAAGAATAGTTTAGTTTAGAAGGGACTTTTCCAGGCCATCTGGTCCAACTCCCCTGCAATGAGCAGGGACATCTTCAACTAGATGAGGTTGCTCGAAGCCCCTGATGGTAGTGCTGATCTACCATGCATTTCCATGATTTTTCATTGCAGTCCTTACTGAGCTATTGGTTACCAGCTGTCTCTTTCCTTGAACCTAGGGAGAAGAATGGGAGTGCTTCCTTCTAGACTGTTCCTTTCTCTGCTGCTCTTTCTCTCTACTTTTCTTCACTTGTGAAGACATGGGCTGCTTCTATACACAGTAGCATTTATCCATCTAAACTCTCATGCAGCTCTGAGTGGAGACCTTGTATGCAGAGAGGAGGGAAGGAGGGTGGAGTGAGAATTAGGGATGCATTTTGTCACTCTGCAACAGTCTTCCTGGGTGGCCTTGAAATGTCACATCTTTCCCTTTTTCTCCTGCTCTCCTCTCCTTCCTTGTGCTTAAATCTTCCACCAGTGAAATGAGGATGGTAAAACTTTGTTTCACCCTTTCTCTGGCTTAATTATGCATGTGATCAGCTCCCCACAGCTGATGCTTGCTTCAACACTGCTGTCAATAAGGTGGTTCCTGGTTGTGAGCTGAAGGGTTGAAATAATGTGTGTAACACAAATGTTCAGAAGCTGGAGTTTCCTGTAGGTTTCTAGGATAGGGTTTTCAAAGTTTGAGGACTGTGTCCATGTTTCAGGGAAACAGATTAATCATACCCTGGGGAAATAAAATTTTAAGCCATATTCAGCTCTGAATCAGTGGTTTGACTTCAGAAGTGCTCAACGCTCCACAGTTTGCTGTTTGAATACAGTAGATAGGAGTTAGGGGGCTCAATATCTCTTCAGCTGTCACAGATTGAGATGGACTTAGCGTTGCTGTAGATGCATGAGGTTGTGGGATGATGACGAATCTGGTTTTCCCCTAAAACCAGTGCTTCAGCTCAAAAATCTCACTCTTTCACAAGGACAAAGTACATGTACTAAGTGACTTGATTCATCAGTAGGTTCCAGACTGCCAAATGCCTTTGGTGGTCTTGGTTGTGGTCCAACAGAGAGGCTCAGAGACCTGACAGTGTGCGTATATACTTTCACACACAGATATTTTGGCATTTCAGCTGACTGTCTGTGTTCTCTCAGTAGAAATGACCGAGTGGCTGTGGGACTGAGGGGGTGGTCCCAGCAGGTCAGAGTTCAGGTTAGTGGTAGGGCAGGGTGGGGAAGTTTGGATTGCAGCTGCCTACACAAAATTTGACCTCAGATTAACCAGACAGCTTCAGTTTCCATCGCTGCTGTCCCAAAGCCTCCATGAGGAAAAACAACCACAATACAATGGGGGAAAAAAATAGGGGTTTTTTTTTGGAATTTGTACAAAATGAGGCAGAAAAACCTAAAATGAATGATCTCTTTCTTTGAGTGGTACCTGCTGACAGCTGAAAGCATGTGTTAGGTATTCTTAGGCTGGTACAAAGAGATCGTGTGAACATGTCGGTGCTAAACAGGTTAGACAAGATCACACACCGATGTTAATCAACAGGTCTCTGTTGAAGTTGTGCCAGTTTATACCAGTTAAGGATATAATCCCTGACTGTACTCATTTACTGCCTTATTCCCTTTAAACTTTAAACCCCTCCTCTTATTCTGAAGGCAGAGCTGGTTTTTATTAGATAATGGATTCATAGGAATGGGGTGTTTTTTCTTAAATATTAAAAACTCAACATCTACCTTACAGAGTCTTGGCTTCCTTTAGTCCTGATTGAAACTGACAGCAAAGAACATACTCTGCTCTTGCCAAATCCTGAGACGGTAGGGCAGCGAAGCATTGGTGAGCTCCCTTCTCAGAACACATCTGACTGAGTTTCTGTAATCAAGGACAGACTTTCAGAAAGGGCTCAAGTATGGCTTGTTTTTCAGAAACTGCTGAGTATTGAGTGCTAATCTTCCTTTGAAAGACTTATGGTCCATTTCATGCCAGAACTTCTGGGTGCCAGGCACTCTTAAAGAGGGTTTGGTTGGTGGTTTTTTTTTTTTGAGTGTCATTTGAGAGATGCTTCCACATAAGTAAATTCTATATGTTTGTAGGGCAATCTTATTTTTTTTTAAACAGTATTGTTGAGGGGAGGATGGTGATGGTGTAATTAGCTTTGACAAAAAGGGGAATTAGGCTAAAACCTCGCTCGTTGCTTCCAGTGAACTTAGCTGAACTCTTGGAGTAATGTGAAGATGATCTGAGGAGAAAGCAGCTCTGTTTCATGCTTTCATATATCTGTGAACCCTCTGTTTTGCTAAAAATGGGGTAAAAATCTTTTGCTGAAGAATTTAGCTTTCTGCCCTTACTAGAAGGGAGATGTATGGTGAAACACAAAAGCCATCAGATTTAAGCCCAGCAGACTTAAACATTTTGGATAAGGATTTATGAAGCTTCCAAAACTCTGTTAGTAAAATTGGATGTTGTTCCTACAGACTGCCTGCTTTAGCCCTGCTGACTTTGTTGATACTATATTCAAATAACATGTTGGAGAGAGATACTGTTGGCCTTGTCTCACAGTGCATCAGGCTTGACTTCTCCTTTTAGCCTTGATTTATCTAGAAGTGTTCCAGCTGTCGTTCAGACTTCTACACCTTTCAACAAATATAATGCTGAAATAAATTTGGGAGGGTTTTGTGCATAAAGATATTTGAGGAAAAAAAAAGGAAAGCCATTCTTTAGGGTGGCATAAATAGCAAACATTCAAGTGATGCTATGTTCTGAAGCATCTTCAACTTGATGTAAACAGTCTTATTCATTACAAAAGATATCTGTAGAGAAGCAATGCATGACAGGGAATGTCTGATAAAGGTTGTCATAGCCAGAACATGAAACAGTCTTGAATTCTGAGCTTAAGATATCTAAATTTGTAGTATAAATACCAACTTGTTCTTCCTCTAACTTCAGAGGTAAAACTTCCATTGACTTCAGCACAGAGAGTTATTAAAAATAAAAGTAAGGTCTTATTTCAAATCCATCTCCCCCTTGGTTAATATATGGTATGTGAAGAGTGCAGAGGGGGAAAAGAGTCAACTAGAAAAGCTTAAAGGTAAAACTCTGAATTTGTTTTCTAGGAACATGTTTTTGCATTGCTATGGCTGCAGGCTTCTCTAAAAGTTCAAAGTTATCTTCAATAGTCATCAAGGAGAATAAGTGTAGAATAAGTGCCCTGGTGAAAGATATGAGGTGAGAGCTTCCAATTCCTGTAAAGGAAGAAGGATTAAGTTAGGTACCACCTTCCTTTTCCTGGATAGGTCTGAGTACAATTTCAGTGATCTGCCTGTGACTAAAGGGCATCCTTTACTTTTTTCTTCCACAGTGCCAATGATCAATACACAAATATGTTAGTAAAACACAGAGCTGCAGCTCTTCTGGTGCCCTGTGGTGGTTTGACCCTGGCTGGAGGCTGGATGCCCACCAAAGCAGATCTGCTGCTCCTCTTTTCAGCTGGACAGAGGAAAAAATATATATTGAGAGGCTCAGGAGTTGATAAGGACAGGGAGAGATCATTCTGCAAACAGTGTCATGGGCAGAACAGACTCAACACAGAATAAAGGGAAGAAAATTCTAATTTATGACACAGCCCAGCACCCCCAGTGACACCAGAGTCTGGTAATGAGAAGTGGGACCAGATCTTAAAGCATCTCCCCTCTTCCTTCTTAGCAGGCTGCACTTCAGTCCGGATTTCACTCCCTTCTGCCCCACATTGTGGCACAGGTTGGGGCAGGGAATGGGGGTTTCAGTCAGTTCCTCACAAGTTGTTTTCCTTCTTTCTTGGGGGGGGGGGGGCATTCCTCCCATCCTTCTCCTGCCGCACCGCGGGGTCCCACCCATGGGAGACAGTGCTCCATGAACTTCTCTAATGTGAGTCCTTTCCCACAGGGCTTCAGCTCTGCCCCAGCGTGTCACTCCTATGGGGTGCAGTCATAAATCACAGTAATGGCTCTCAGGCCCAGACTGCTCCAGCCTGGTCCCTCACAGAGTCACAAGTGTGGCCTGTCCTGTCTGTTCCCTTCCTGTCCTCCCCAGAAAACCTGCTCCAGCATGGGTGTTTGTCTCTTGCTTGTCTCTGTCCCTCTCCACAGGCTGCAGGTGCTGGCAGGGGCTTGCTCCAATGCAGGTCACAGCATCTTCTGTATGTCTCCACCTGCTCCAGTGTGGGGCCTCTCCATGGGCTGCAGGTGGGGTCTCTGCTCCCTATCATCTTCCATGGGCTGTGGGGGGACACCTGCTCCACCATGGTTTTCTCCATGGGCTGCAGGGGAATCTCCTCTTTCTGTCCGGCACCTGGGGTGCCTCATCCTCTCTTCTTCACTGACCTTGGTGCCTGCACAGTTTCTTACATCTTTTCACTCCCTTCTCTGGGGGCAAAAAGCAGCTGCTTGTGGGTTTTTTTCCCCCTCTTAAATGTGACTCCCAGAGGCACTGTGACCATTGCTGATGGGCTCAGCCTTGGTCAACAGCAACTCCAGCCTGGTGTTTACTCTGTTTGGTCTAGGAAAAGCTTCTAGCTGCTTCTAGCAGAAGCCACCCCTGCAGCCCCCTCTCCTCCACCAGAACCCAGCCATGCAAAACTACAACATGCCCACTCCCACAGTCATCCAAAATGGGATGACTCACCAGTGTTGGATTGCCAGAGAGATGGATTTTGGAGCAGGCTTTGAATGGATGTCCCTGACTCTTACTAAATTGCTGAAATACAGGTCTAGAAACAGGTTTTCAAAATGAGTTTGCAACCTGTTGTGACTCACTTGAAGCCCATAGTAAAGCTCCCTTAGACTTATTTCAGCTGATGCTGTGAATATTTTCATATATTCAATCTTTTCTAATTCTGTTTTGCTCCTTAAGTTTTGTCACCTATGCTTGCATTGAATGGTATAACTACAACTTGGGTTAATCATCTGATGTCTTAATTATTTGTAAGTGAAATAATTGATTTCTGCTTCCCCTGCTGCTCCATCTCAATCTGTCTCCATTTGTGATCCTGTGCAACTGTAGCTTTAGGGGGTGAAAGGGCAAAGGTGATGGCAATTTAACTGTTCCACAGATGGCAGATAATTTAGGAAAGGTCTACTGTCTGGTATGTTCCTGCTTTCTAGGTGGCTATGTTGGTGTGCAAAGATGCTTCTCAGGCTTCAGATGTTGAACAATGAGGGGAAATAAACAGTTTGTGTTGGTTGTTGTGTAAAAAAATAAAATAATTGGTTTCTAGAGCACCAAGGTTAAGCAGTTTCTTAATATAGAAAATCACTGTAGTTTTGAAAACTGGGGTGTTGAAGTTTGCAATGACTGAAGCAAAGCTAGAAAATTCCTGGGTGGAAAACCCATGATCTGACTAAATTACTCATTACACATCTCAGTGTGATGACATAACCTTATAGTACCATAAAACAAAGCAAATAATTTTGCTGTTTTCTCCCTTGTTGCTCTTTAACTTAGTAACATCTTCCTTCCCATGACTTGTTCCATTATCTTCAGTGTGGCAAGTTTAGCATGAATTTACTCCCTTTGACATGAGTGAGATGATTAAATCTGCTCCAATAAATTGTTTCAGTATGTTAGGAGAGAGCTCTTTTTCCTTCTATCTTCTTCCCCACCCTCTCCCTGCTCACCCACATGTTTTTTGATGCAGTTGCTGTGTAGTGGCCCAGGCTCTGCAGAACATCCTCCAACACACCTGGTGGTGGGTGGTAGGACTGGCTTTCAATATACACTGGTATGTCAAAGTGTGCAGCACAGGGATGTCTTGCTGCATTGGGCTTGATGGCATTTTTTCCTTCCCTCCATGGACTAGAAATGAGGTCTGAACAAGTAACTACTTGGGTAAAGGCCCAGCACCACAAACCATCCAAGTTAATTCAGAAACAGTGTTGTGGAAGTTACCACATGTAAAACATCCATAGGGTGAGGCACTAGTTCTCTGTGTAGACCTATAAGTGACCTTTTTCTCTGGAAAGCACTTTGCAGTACAAGGTAAGCATCTGACAGGATATATCAAGGCTTAATGTATTTTTAAAAATCAAAGTTTATTGCCTGTATATATGTGTACCAGAAGTAAAGATTTTGAGATAGTCATGCAGCAAGCTATAAAAATCCCCCCATCCAGTTATTCTGGCTTCAGCTATATTGATCAGGCTTTTTTGTTTCTAATGCAAAGTGCACCTAAATTTTTGAGGCTGAAGCTTTTAGTTGGGGCTACTATTTCAGACAGGCATAATTCCTCTGTAAAGGAAGAATTAGTAGTTATTAATAGGCTTTCACTATTGTCTGTCTTTAACGTGTTTGTTGAATCATGCTAAATTATGTACATGTTAAGTGATAAATTATGTAATGCCCCAATGTGGTGGGAATTAATAGTGGAACTGCCTTAATTTGCTCTTTTGTCTTTTTGCCATAAAACTCATTAAATACTCTGTTATGTAGATGGCTCTGCCAAATAGTATTCATAAGAAAGGAGGATGGGGAAGGGAGGGGGAAGCCCAAGCCCCAAGTCAAACAGAGCCTTGCTCCCTTTGGACAGATGGTGAGGGCTGAGCCTTCATGAATTTGTTATTGACCTAATTGAAATCACATTTGTGTATTGTTCTCAAGCTATGCTAGGGACAGGGGCTGGCAGGGGTGGGGGGAGAAGAGTCACACCACAAAAATGTGGTGCTGTGAAAATCCTCCAGAAGGTTAAGAGGGATTCCAGCACCTCCTGGGCTTATTGCTGCTACCCACACGGGCTTTGCTGCTGACCCTGGGTCAGACATGGGCAGACACCTCACAGCTGCATCCCTTTGCCTCTCTTTTCTTGGTGGAAATTACTATAGGGAATGGATTGCCTCCAATGGTAGGAGTCAAAGCCTGGGAAAACACGTGCTGCTTCTGAGCAGTTAGCTTACAATATGGCAAATTAGAGGCAGGTCTTCCAGCCACAATACCCCTTAAATTAAATCAGGACTGTAAGTTTGTGTAGTGTTTCAGGGTAAGGGCTGTCCTTTTTCACTAGCTGATGAATTATGAAGATCTGTTAATGGTGGGTGGGATAAAGAATGGCTTTGATTCCTAGGGTGCACTGTGGAGGTGGTGCTCTAGGATGTTCTCTTGATTGCACATCTGGGTATGATATGGAAATGAGGTTTAATCCTTTATGCTGGCAAAATTCCCAATGGCATAAAAGGAGCAAGTGCATGTGTATCTGTCTGCTTGGATGTTGAAGGAACAGTTTTACAGACAAAATAAAGGATTTTCATCCCCTTAGTTAATACTGTTTACTAGAGATGTGTGTGAGTTTTGGCCCTAGGGTACAGAGTGCCCTTTCAGAAAGCACAGTGTGTTATTTCACCGTGATCCTGGTGTCCACTTCAAGCCAGAGATGCAATACTGGTCACTGTTACAGGCCTGTGCATCCTGAGAGTTCAGTGTTTCAGGTTTGCTTCCTTTCTTCTCCAGAATGACAGGAAAGTATTCTGTAAATCCATGACATTTAGACTTCACACTTAAACCAATGTTCTCTAGCTAGCTGTCTTTTGATCATTAATCATCAGGAATGGGGATACCTTATATCCCTGCCCCCCAAAAACATGAGCTTAAGTTTAAAGACCATTAGAGGTGCTGGTGTGTCTCATTGCAAAATTAATTGCATTGTTCAGTCCTCTAGAACATGAGTGGTATGTACAAATAGAGAGCAGAGGAAGGAAATTTGCCCTTTTTATCCTAGGGATGACAGCTGATGTGGCTGACTTCTTATTTTTCATACAAAACCTACTTGTTTTAAGTAGAATCTTCCAGTTCTCTTGCATTTTCAAACCTGGTAAATGACAGGAACATGAATAGTAGGGTATAAGTTCTATGGTGCTAATAATGTCACTTTATACTAAAGACAGCATCTTTTTACTATGTATGTGCATATATTGTACTTGTAGTTGTGGAGTCCTTGGTGATGATTAGCTTCGTTGTAAAAAGGATAAGAGCACTAACAGTGCAGCTACAGACAGAAAATATTTTTCAAAAATAAGAGAAATCAAAGTAATTAGGAAAGTTGGATGTAAACTTTTTCCATGCTCTTGCTGGCTTGAACAGCTGTATATATATATATTCATAAAGCTATGATGGCAATGAGGAAATTCTGTCTGTGTTAGAACAATAGAATTGTTTCCACTTGGCTATGCTGGAATACCAAAGAAGGAACAAGCATCTGATTTACAAATTTTTAATTAAAAGATAATTTGGGGGACAGATAGAATTAAGATCCACTGTCTTTCCAAGCAATCACTCTCTATGCATGTGAATGTGCAGTTTAGGATGGAAACCATGTCATTTTTGTGTAGAAAGCCATTCAATATGTAGATGGGAATGAAGACAAGGGATGGAGAAAAACATTAACAATTGATGGAAGTATCTTTCAGGTGTGTTTTGAACATCAGATCAATTGCTGAATAATGTTAACTTCTCTGTCCCAAGCAGGTCAGGTGTCTTCATCGTTTTTTGACACTTCTCTTGTAGTCGTCTTACATATAAAGTTCTGAGCCCACCTGTAATGGGATGGTGGGTTAGTCTTGAGGAAGAACTATGCTGCTTATTTCTTAAAGGTGCCAGAAAGTGCTAAACAGCTCATTGTTTCATAAGCTGGGCTTCTGTTAAAAAAGGCAAGAAAAAAAACCTGTGTGTAACTCCACAGTGTGGAAAGCTCAGCTTCTGCATGGGACCAGTCAATTTCCTTACTCTCCCACTACATTCTTGCAGCGTGATTTGTACCCTTCAGTTCTCTGTGTCCCACAGTTATCAGTGGCAGTTGGGGTTTCAGCCAGTTCAGTCCAGTGCCTGTGGAGCCTTTGAATATTCTGCATCTTTCCACAACTGTTGAAGTTATTTTTTTTCTTTTAAAGGTCTTTGCTGTAGGCAAGTCCATGCTCCACACAGGAGTCTGCCGGTTTCCCCCTTCAGGCTCCTTGCTGTTTAACAGCGTTAGCTGGACCCATCCTGCCCTCTAGAAACTTGAAGCTTAGGTTTATTCAGTTATTCTCAGGAGAGCTGCAATCTTTCCTTTGCCCTGGAGGACCCTGTCTGACCCACCCATGAAGGAGTAAGATGTAAGCATGTTTTGACTTCCCAGTTTGTCTTTTAACAGCACGTGGGATGATGTGTAGTGCTGATACAACAACGTGAAGATAAATTAAGCACTTTTTTTTCCATCTGCTACATCATCTGCAAACCTTTCAGGCAACAGATGAGACTTTTCATTTGGATGGTGATTTGGAAAGAAGGCAATGAAATGGCCTGATGCATATGAAAGAGCCAATAGGATGTGAAAATGAGGGGTTGGGGGAGTTGCAGGCTTCTAGCCTTTGTCCTGGAAGCATTTGTAAGCGGGCTCCTGTGCTGGGAAAGCTGCTGAATTAGCTTGCTGTGGAAGCTGAGATGATAGCTCTGGAAAGGTGGCTGATGATACAAACCATGGCACGCTACGCAAGAGGTTTAAAGTGGGAGGTTAAATGAGTGTCTGCAAAACTGGCCTTGGGCTCTAGCTAGAAACTAGGGAACTTGACTGCTATCCTGAATTTCCTGACAGCTCATGGAAAGCCAGAGATACGGGCAGGAGATACCTGGGGAGATTGCTTGGCGAAGCTGACGCACGCACTTATTCTCAACTTAGTATGAAAAATATGAAGCTGAACTTACTGTGCTGGTTGTCAAAGTCACAGGCCCAGGAGGAGCAGGAGGATATACTGCACAGCCTGCATGGGTGCTCCTGGAGTGGCACATTCCACGGGGGGGGAATGGCAGTGTCATCGAGTGCAGTGCTGCAGGGTGTTTCTGAACATGGCCTGCTGCTCTTTTAACACCCTCAGCTGAAGCCTTGGATGCTGTTTGTTCTCTGTCATGTGGAAAAGTGTGCTCTAAGCTCTGGAGGTGACAGCTCACATGGTCTCAGAGACAGAGATTAATTTGGTTATGGGTGGAAAGCGCCAATTCAGAAGTTCTCATGGGGGGACCCATTTATTTACAGTGCTGTCACCCAGGTTATTAGTTCTTGGGTTTTCAATATTATTCTGTATCTCTATATCCATACACACATAAAGAATAATGAACTCCTCAGTTCCATGTTACTAATAACTACAGTGATGGTTTGCCTGGGAAACTACTGTTCTTAAGAATTATGGATTGCAATGACTCACATGTTGGCAGGGACTCCTTAATGCCCAGAAGATTGCCTTAGCATTTGCTATCAGAATTTTTTTAGTTAAAATGCCAGTTTTTGTGCATTTCCTGTCATGACTTGAGTAAATCAGTAGATGTCTATTCCTCCATTTCCTCCCTCTGATTTACATGGAGTGGAGGTTTTGTTCTGCTTAGCTTTTTGAATGGTAATCTCTGTTGATGGTCTTCCAGGCTGGTCTCTCCTCAAAGGACATGCAACTGGTATGGGGATGTAGTTCCACTCACTCCCATTACCCAAAATACACCAGTCACATCTTGGGGGCCTTTGTAGAGTCCTTTCTTCTGCCCAACTGGCAGATCTCTCTTACCTACTGGGCAAGAACTCTACGTAGACTTTGTAAATGGAGAGAAACCTTCCTTGCTGCTTGCAACAGCTTTCCCATTGAAAATGCTGTAAAAATAATGACAACGCAGATTTCTTAAAGACTAAACATGACTCACTCTCACAGCCTGTGAGACTGTTTGTAACAGCTCCATCCAGTGGCTTCTGCTATAACATGAATGCTGGGCTTGGCTCACAGGGGTTCAAGACCTTCAGGGCTGAAAAATGCTCCTTTAAGACATGTGATTTGACAGTTACATTATCACCTTGAGGAAGAAAGCACAATTAATTTCAAAATGAAATATGTGGTGTTTGCATTTTGCAGTT
The DNA here is from genome assembly GCA_027925045.1 of Hypotaenidia okinawae. Lineage (NCBI taxonomy): Eukaryota > Metazoa > Chordata > Aves > Gruiformes > Rallidae > Hypotaenidia > Hypotaenidia okinawae. The sequence goes on from BSDF01000003.1 coordinate 6,267,603, forward strand.
AGTTGTGAGGAATTGCTCTACTCTTCTTATGCTCCTTGTATCAAATGGCTTCCACCTCTTGGTGTGCAATGAGACGTTATCCTGCTCAAGTGGCTGGAGCTCAAGTTATGCTTGTTAGGAAGATGAATGGAGTGCCTGTATGCAATGAATTTCTTTGGAAAGAGCAAAATAGTCCAGGTCAACTCACTTGTGCAGGAAGGACCCACTAATGTTCAGGAGAGAGTGTTGGAATTGTTCCAAAAGCTTTTGTTGTCCCATTTTTGTTGAAAAAAGACAATTTCTTTGCATAAAGTCTTTGAGGTTGGAAAGTGTTTGCTTTACTCTCAAAGCTTAGGTTGGTGTTTTTTTTCCTTAGCTTTTAAACACATTATTTTAATCAGGTTGATTTTATTATTAATTTTATTTAATCTTGTCTCTTCTGGGAGTGATGCAACTAGTTTTCAGGTTGCAAAATTTTGAGATTTCAATTTCTTCCCTGTTCAGGATGGGGGAAAAACGTTTCCAAAGTCTCAAATTCTCATGGGTCTGGAAAAAAATGTTTCCCACACAGCTCTAGTCAATGGGAGTGTTACCATAAACTTCACTGTGCCTTGGATCAGGCCCTGAGAGCGCATCAGAGATTTTGTCAGCCTCATTGATTGCACAAACCAGCCTTGTTATGAGGAAACATTCCTGGGCCAGACAGAGTTCTGACATTTGCCTGTAGTTTTCACATTTAGGAGAGATTATTGTCTCCAGAGGGTCATTCATAATGATTTAAATCTGAGGTAGATGGTTTTTTCTGGCAGTATGTGTGTAATCTAATCCATATATTGTTGAAAATAATTGGAATGAACATTGAGTTGCTGTATGGACGTGGTCAGTAAATAGTGATGGCATTGAAACTTGCTGAGTAGGTGGTACAAATTAGAAAAGGACCTGGACACCCCCTCCCCAGCCCCCCCAAAAAAATCAGAACAGGGAAATGTGGCAATAGAATTGCTTTCTACTGGGGTTACTTTGGAAGTAAAGAGTCTGAGCCTTAAAAAATTTGCTCTTGTTAATTACACACTGGGTAACATCACATAGACCATATGACTGAGTATATGTAAACTTTTTGTTTGTTCCCTTTGCAAAGGGCTTGCTGGTGACTTTAGGCACATCCTCTGAGCATGGGATGGTGTGTAAGCTGTACCACCCAAGGAGCAGCCCTGGGAGGCAGCGTGAGTCACAGACATGCTGCTGAGAGAAAAAAATCCCTCCCTGCTTTCCCTTGGCTCTGTAAAATAGCAAGATACTGCTGCTTGGTTTTGCTTCTTTTACCATGGTAAAGTGCCTGCAGTGGCATGGATATACAGATTAGTACTTGGGAGTCAAGGAAGGATGCTTGGAGTTCTGGCTCTTCATCTTCAGGAGGGGCTGGGTGGGCAACTCTGGTTCATACTGTAGCCTAATGGCAGAGTAATTGATGTCAGGGAGTTATTTCTTCAGCCTAGCTTAGTAAAGCATTTCAACACACTTCTCTGAATTCTTTTAAATGTTGACTGGATTTAAATATGTTCTTAAAAATGAGTGCTCAAATGCTTCACCAGAGAAGAATGTTGCTGTGAGATGATATTCCCTTGCATATGTGTATGCTCTGAGTTAGAGTTCAGCACAGATTTCTAGCTTCTCTGAATTACTACCTCATCCTGTGGAAAACAAGCTGCTTGCTGACCTCAATTTTGGACACCTCACTGCTTTGTGCTAATTAGAAAAATATTTTAAATGTTGTTTATTAGGACTCAGAACCTATCTATCAGCGTTAGTTCTGTACACTAATGTAATCCTTGGTTTAAAAACAAAAAAGGCCCCGAGTGTGTGGAATATTCTAGGTAGTACCCTCCATAAAACCAGAAATCAACAGTTGGTGCTTTCCCCAGAGGTGCAAGGTCCACGTTGATATACATCTAACATGTTGAACTGATTAGGAAGGTATTTTAATAGGAAGAGAGCCAAATTTTAACCAACAGGTTGAATTTTATTTCAGCCCCCAGAGTTAATTTTGCAAAAGAAATCAGGCCTCCCATTTCCCATCCCTTGGCACTTGCATTTCTTCCTTTTTCTTTCTATGGTTGCATTAATTGTCAACTGAGAGAGACATTTAATCCACAGGATAATTTCTTCAATGTGAGTAGCTTTATGATATCGCTCTTTAAATATTCCTCTTGCTGTAGGTTCAGCATAAGCCTGTGTAAAGGATGGTTTTAGGAGGTGCCATTGAAAGTATTTCACTAAAATCAATGCTCAAGTCAACCTCTTAACTTGTTAAAAACATAATAATTTTTGTTGACTTGTTTTTAACCAACATTAATTTCTCTGGTCTTCTGTGGAGCCAGGAGTTGGACTTGCTGATCATTAGGGATCCCTTCCAAATGATGCTTGCCAACCCCTAAATTGGGAAGGAAAGCTATTTCCTACTCATCTTCTGAAGTAGCTTACGCTGTGGTACTGATAAAATACAGGCTAGGGTTTAGCATAATAAAAAGCTGTACTTGCATTGGAAAGTGCAGTAAACTTACCAAGTTCTTACTGGAGAAAGGAATTATTTCAAGTAAACAAAGGTAGTTATTTCCCTGCTGAACATAGGTGAAGACTGAGCTAATACATTCCACCTGCGAGAGTCATAAGGGGAACTCCAGTGACAAGCTTCAAGTTGCACCTAAAAGACTTCCAGCAATGCATCTATTAAATTAATAAACAGCAAAGTTATGTGCAAGACTCAATTTAATGATTTTTCCCCCCCATTAGGACAGGTTGTTCAGAAGGGAGAAGTTGCACTCGTAGATAAGGGAACACTGAAATTTCTCCACATTGGAGCTAAATGTCATCGCTTAGATTTTCTTAATATAACTTTTCCAGCTTGCAAATTAAAAATAAAATCTTGTACTCTGATTTTCTTTAACTTTAAAAAGGCTGGGAATGACTTTTAGGTAAATTTTTCTACTTCTTCTACCCCCCCCCCCCACCTTCTGAGGCATCTCAATAGAGAGGCACACAGTCAAACTATATTGGAGGGCCTCCCAGAAGTATGTGGCGTGAACTGGGCAGCAAGAGGCTAACACTTGCACATTTTGTATGTGAGATTTCCTTCTTCCCAGCTTATAGAATCTTCCTTCTGGGGGTGAAACTCTTCCATGGTCTCATCAGTGTTGGCTGATACTAGATCTGCAGACCTTAGGCTGTAACAAAAATGACAAAGCTGCCGTAAGGAAGGAAGAGGGATGGAATGAATTAAGTTTGTGTTGACTGCATTGTGGGTATCTCTTGGCATGAGGTAGCAGTGGAAAACAATGTTTATTCATTAAGATATAATTGCTTGGAGCTAGATGTGTTTCTGCCTTCCATGTTGGTTTTCTTTGAATGCCTTCTGTTTAGATTTTTCTTTCTCGATGCTGTAATTTGCTCTGCACTGGTGGGGATGGATGTCATCAAAGGTCTGAAGCTTTTGAAGTTTCTAATATAAGATGCAAATGTTTAACAGATGAAAATTATTTGTTAATAAGTATCAAAAGCAGAAATTCAAATAAAAACCCTTGTGTAACAGTCACTAAAAAATTCAAGGGACCTTGTTTGAGCAGTGGTCAGGCCCTTCTTTGATGTATGGAAATATTTTCAGACAGAGGCATCCTCATATTGTTAGAACCCAACTGCTATTTTAATTTGCTTTTAAACCTCACTTGAAACGTTCTGGGGGAAGTGTGGAACCGGTGGATCTTCCTAGATATGTTGGAATGGAGGGATAGAGGCAGGATGGAACCTTTCAACTGCTGATGATTCCCATCCCTTTGTTTAGTTTGAGAAACTGTTCTTGACTTGCAAATCTGGCAGAAACTGTTCTGTACAGACTCCTACAAATTGCTTGTGTTCAATACTGAGTTTAATAGGCCCTGGTGCATGTCTGAAGTTTCTGCAGGCTGCTGTAATAAATACTGGGCAGCTTAAAACTGTCTACAATCAGGACTTCAAACTGTCTTGACTCTATCACTCCAGGACCCTTCTTGCTGCTAATCATTGCAGCTGATAGAGTAAGCCAGAAGAGTTGCTTTAGCATCTCTTATCATGACAGCCTGAATCTTTGTAGTATTCCAGCTGAAATCTGGGAAAGGACGTTGGGTTGGACATATTATATCTTGACTGGTTTTTGGCTGATCAGTCTTTAGGGGTCAAGGTGCTTTGGCCTTTGGATTTATTCACTTGCAGTTTGGAATGGCTGAAGAATTAAAACCCTTAAGTGCATTTCTTGTCAAAGACCTCCTAAATCAAACACAGCTTAAACGAGTTACTGAAAAGAAACAGTTTCCACTTCTTCCTTAATCTGTCTCCCATGCTCAGTAATTGATGTCTAGTTTCATGAGTCATATTTAACTAGCCTCAGGTTAAATCTCTTACAGCCTAATCCTGTACATCCTTCCGTAGTCAATGTCTGTGCTGGGAGTTGGTGGAGGTTTTGCATGTGTAAAGGCTGCCAGATGTGTTTCTATAGGAACTTGTGTTGGTTTTCATCTAGAATGGGGAAAAACTTGAGGAAAAAATTAGCATCTGTAGTCTTCACCTCTTGGGCAAATGGAGAGGTGTGCCCTGGATTGATCTGGGGATTCCCAAGGAATGAGGGGTTCTCTTGTAGGGACATGCAAGATATGGAAGTTTTCAGGATCTGATGTTATAAGACAGAGGAAGCCAGCCAAAAGCAAATGTGAGGCAGGTATCCCAAAGAGAGATTTCAACAGGGCCTGAGTTACAACCAAGGATGACAGACAGAACCCACTGATACCCACAAGCGAATGGGGACTTCCCTGTGTAGGAAGATGGAGATGGGAATGTGTGAATTACACTGTTTTGATTTCTGTCACTACACCAGAGACTCCTGAGCTGTGCAGGTTGTGCTCGGGATCTCTTTTTCAAAAGATCTAACAGCCACTCTGTTCCCTGATTTCTCTTTGTCTAGTGTTTTGTTATGGAGAAGAAAGAAAAAACAGGGGAAGAAAGGCATCTAGAAATGAAGATTTTTCAACTCTGGTTGCAAAAGAAATTGTGACTATAGTGCCAGTTTTCATTACAAACCAAATTTTCAGCAATGAAAAGGCATCATATGATGGCTGTGTTTATTATTATTCCTGCAGAAGAAACAAAACATCTTGGAAGACAAAAGACCATAAAAATTTCCATGACTACTGTCAATCACTCAAATCAACAAAGAGGAAGAAAGTTGTACCCTTTTGTCTTTCCTTGGTTTCTTGTCTCTGCTATACATACTAAAGAGTCTGTAAGTGTCTTGGCCCTTTTGTTTGTTTGCTTTTTCTGTTGTCCCTGTGATTTGTTTTCTTTCATAATCAGACCAATTAACATGTCGACAGAAGAGAACCACTTGTGGATTCCCCCCCATTTTTCTTCCCTTTGAGTCTGGAGCTAAGTTTAGCAGACAGTCTTGCCTCTGATGAAAGAGGGGGAAATTGGAAATGGGAATTTCACTAGACACATGTCATTAGTTACTCCCACAAGGCTTACAGGTGTGACATCAATCAGGTGGTGGGCCATGTTCTCGGGGTCTCAGAGGGATCTGACACCATCTGCGTGGCTCCCGTGTTCAGGGTCACTAACTGAGTATGCAGAAAAAGATCACTTCCTGAGGTTTCTCTGCCTTTGAACAGGCTCCTTCCACTCCATGACTGATACCTCCAACAGCCAGCACCTGAAGGGCATCACTTTTCCAGCACTGACACTGATGGATGTCCCCAAAGCTTAACCAGCACTTCCTCCTTGCCTGAAACTCTGGATGGCCCCTTCGTGCATGGGCACTGTTTGCTGTGCTGAGTTCATGTTGCTAGATCTGAGGAAACCAAGCAGGGTACAAGTGATCATATCTAAGAAGTTCTTAGTTTTTCTGTTCTCTTTGAGAATTTTTAAAGACTTATAGAGGGGAGGCAAATAACTTTGGGACTTGGTCCTAAAGTATGACAGAGCTTAGCAAGATTTGGGAAAGAAATTCCTTTTAAAAGGTATTGCAGTTTTGGTTGCAAAGGTATTTCTCCATGCTTACATCACCTATGATATTATAGCCAGGGACAGAAAGAGATTTCCTGCCCCTTCTCCCTTTCCTGCTGCACCCCCACATGTGGAATATCAGTTGTAGGGTAGAGAAGTAGTAAGTTATTTGCATTCTCTCTTCCTTGAGTATTTGTGTGGTGATCTTTTTCACTCAAATCTTTGTAGTTGATGGTGGTTTTAAAGCAACCACCTGCATGTCAGACATGTTGCTTTGTATCTAAGGTAGCACAGTAGGTCTGCCTTTTGGACCATGATTCCCATCAGTTTCTAACACAGCCAGATCCTTTAGGGAGCTCAGCCAGACCCAGACTGCACTGAGGAGTTAAAAAAACCATCCTAGAGGTACTTATCTATATTTTAATTCAGGAAAATAACTTGCTGGATTTCTTCCCTTGGGAAAGTGTCCCCTGATACAGATTTAGTTCCAATCAAGCCTTGCAGTTTCAATATCTGAGAGACCTAGTTTTCTTTAGGCTTATGAATCTAACAACTTGGGAACTGTTTCTCCCCCTCCCTTCCCCCCCAGCCCAAGAGATCATGCTTGCTAGACGGGCTTTCCCAAATTCTCACAGCTCTAATCTGGATACCATTTAGTGTGACAGCCTTCTTCCCGGGTTCCCACAGCTGGTTAGTGTTTTGAATTCCAGCCTCATGAACTCATATCAGGCTACATGGGCTAATGCTCCGAGCACAACCTAGAGCAGATATCTCTGATGACAGAGTAATGGAGAAAACCCTGGTACTTTCTGCATGTTTATAAATGCAGGGTCACTCGTGTTCTTCAATTTTCCTGGGGAGTAACTGACTGTAACGGCTCAGAGGCATCTAAAAACTGATGGAGGTGAAAATAAAAATCATTGAAGTATGTTTGAGGAAAGGCCAGTGGAGCAACCTGCTGCAATGGGAACAGTCTATTGGATCCTGAGGGTCACAAATATGGCTAAAACTGTCACTTTATTCGCTATTTCCAGTTGAACTCTTTAAAAGTAGTACAGGAAAAATGTCCTATTCTGTTTCATTCAAACTTTACTGTGAATAAACAGCATTTAAAGTAACAAGAGATGGTAGCTGTCAACCAGGGCGAAGGGCACAGCACCCCTGTTCAAGCCTGGTGTGGAAAATGCCATTGAATTCGGTGCCTTGGACTTGTTCAGGGCTGGTGTTGGAAGCAGCCTCTGGTTCAGTGGTGTGCTCCTCGCCCGTTCCCCCTGCTGATTTGTGGGGGGAACCAGCATGTGGCAGGATCTGGGGAGACATCTGGAACCTCCAGCTTTACTCATGCAATTGAGAATCGTGTGCTCAGCACTGCTGTTAATTAGACCTGTAATTCTCTCAAAATCCAGCACTTAAAGCACTCCCAAAGTAGCGTGCTCCTTGGACCTGGGTTATTCTTGGTGTCAACTGCAGCAGCTTAATTGATTCTGGGAGAGGTTTGACAGCCTGTACTAGTGTAGGATGTAACCCACCTCCTCACTTTGAGTCTTTGGCTGTGCTTTCTTTAAATTAAACAAGGGAAAAAAAAACCACCCTCCTTTAGAATTAAAAGCAAATATACATCACGGTGGAAATGATTGGTGGCACGTGTTGGGGGCATGGGGAAGCAGTGGGTGAAACTCAAGCATTTTGTCTGCAGTGGTGCTGTTCAGAATAGTGTTAGGGAGCTGTTTTACTTAATTTATGGGGGTGAAGCTACACTTGGGCACAGGAGAAATGGGATTTCACTCTGAAGCATTTTCAAAACACTCAAGTGTTTATTTTTCCTTTTTTTTTTTGTTGACACAACTGCATCCCATGACTTGCCCATCCTAATCTGTGAGTAGCAGTCAGGAATTTGAGTACTGTTTGGATGAGAGCTAGCTTTCTTTCATGGACAGGATGTAAAGAAGATAGTTTACTAGGAATCTGTGCATGGATCAGTTTGACTTACAACCCTGTTCTGAGAGGAGGTCAGATACTGAGGATATTGCTCAGCTTGTGGTGAACTCCTGGACTAGCTGTTTGCCTGGTAGAAAGCAGAGGTGAAGATATGACCTAATAAAAGAACATCAGGGTAGTCAGAATTGCAGGGCCTGGCCAGGTATAGTAAAACTTAGAGCAAGCAAGTAGATCTTTCTGCCTTGAAATAAAAGATGCTTTGCTTTTGTAGGAAAGCAGAGGCTTGTGCACATCATGTCCTTCTGTGTAATCAGGTGGCTAATTTTTTCCCATGCAGAAGCATTCAAACTTGCCTTAGATAGGAAAGTTGAATGCAGGACTAGAGGGGATTGGTTATCTACCAAAAAAAAAGTCCTACTTGTAAATCAGGCTGTTAAATTTAGTGTGTTTTCTGTCTATTGAGGGGCAGTTTCAGAACCTTGATCCTCTGCTACTTCAAAACCCTTCTCATTTCCCTTCTAAATGTGGTAGTGCTCAACTTTTTCCAGGTGATGCATCACCCTGTGAAAACAGGGGTGTTTAACCTGGATATCCTCTAAAACGTGATAACATCTCCTCAACGTTTACTTCAGAGAGGCAGAAGGTGAGGGCTTCCCCTGCTGAATTCTAACCAGGAATTATTCAGACCTTTAGGAAACATGGAAGAGCAAATGTTTACTGACCGTGTAATTAGCACGATGACTTGCTCTGTCTATTGGCCCTTAGCACCATATTTCCTGTCTGAGCAGTGGAAAGCAAAAATATTAGTTGCTGTTTTACTAGAGGAACAAGTGTCTTCCAAATGAACACATGATCTATTACCAGCCTTGCAGCCTCTTCCCATGGGAATAGGCTTTTTGCTGCTTTTTTTACAGCTAATTTCTTTCATACAGCAGGTTCCCAGACACATCAAATGCCTCACATGTTAAGCTGCTAGTTAAGATTTATAGTCTCTGTTTGTGTTATCAGAGTGAATCACACTAAGGCTGGCAGTCAGAGTTCTTCTCATGGACTTTTATAAAAAGGAATAAATGAATAATTTGGGTTTTGGTATCTAATGCTTTCTAAAACATAAGATGTTCCTAAGTCTCCCCTTTTTCTGAGAATTTTCTTATATTGCTGGTCAAGTAAAAAAACCAATAAATGCTATTCCTTTGCTTGTTGAAAAATGAGTATATGCAGAGTGGTGGTGGGCCTTCCATAGGTAGACATAGGGCTGCTGAAGAGGTTTGCAGTGAAACTCAGTGGTTGTTCATTACTTTGCTGTTAAGAGTCATAAGAGGAAACTATAGACCTACCAGAATAGAAAAAAAGCACTTCCTACATGATTTTTTTTAAGTCTAGATCTTTAGCATACAGTGGCAAAGTTTAGAAAGATGCTAGTCTTCATGCAAAGTTGGTCCATGTGAGCCTTCCTCCAGTCATTTTCCTTTCTAGTTGTAAATATGCCATGGAAACTTCTTTACAGTAGCATAAAATATAGGGAATAAAAGCAAGACTTTTCCCTCTGGAAAGTGAATCATTTTGAAAAGGACAAATAGGCTCCTCTAATGTTTCTGGAAATTTTCTGATTTGCCATTTGTATTTAACTTTATAGAGTAGCTTGGAGTTGAATGGGATGTCACCTCTAACTGAGAATTAAGAATTGCTTATTGAGGTGTAAATAAATTAGTTGGGGGGGGGGGAGGAAGGTGTAAAATGAGGAAAGGAATTCATGAGATGTTGCACATTCTCAAGCTCTGCAGCTTTTCCCCTAGCTGTGTGATAAGCCAAAAGGAAAACAAGTATTTCAAAATAAGGGAAGTGAAGCCTGGATTTATTTTCCCCTCACCTGTCCTTTGTCACTCCATTATAAAGGTTGAATTCTCTAAACTTTAGTTAGATATGCTTTTAAAAAAAACCCAACAACCTGAAACAACTCAAAACCTTGATTTTTTCTTTTTTTTAAAAAAACCTCAAGGAGTGAGGAAAAGAGGGAGATATGCTCAAACTAGAAATATTTCATTCTCCAGTCTTTGACCAACAAAAATGGGACTTAATGAATTTCTTAGCTAACACCTTAGCTCTATTTTTATCTCTTCCAAACAAGGGAACTGATATTTCTCCTGAATGCCTGCTGTTCACTCAGCAGCCCTGATACTGCATCACATCCCCTACTGCTCTGAGATACCTCTGTTCTCTGAAGTGAGCCCACAAGATCTATTAGACCTGATAGTCAACCTCAGGTTTGAACCAGTCTATAATAAGAGAAGTTGAGTGCTGATACTTCAGCTGCTCATCCACACAGCCCCACTGTTTGCTGCCTTTCTTTGTCTCAGGGGAGACTTTGTATTTTCTTCTTTTCCAGGAATGATACTGTTGATGTAGTCCATGGCTTCTGCAGAGCAAGTTCTACGTATCCGTGTATCTTAAAATTGCAGTAAGACTTCTACAGTTGTTACATGAAACATTTCAAATTGTAGGGCAATTGCTAAGTCATCCCAATGGTTATTAATGTTTAGGGCAGCGATAAGTGCCTGATATTTTACAACCACTTAATCAACATTTGAGGAAAGGCAGTAGACCAGAGTTTTTAGAAATGTGTAGTTTAAAAAGGGCTCATGTTCACCTCGGTGCTGAGCAGCATAAGAATAGCAGTCTGTTTTTCATGTTCTTTAGGTTCCATTTTTCAGTAGTGGAAAGAAAACTACAAAGCTCTTCTACTGTACCAGGGGTTTAGTTCAATTACTTTTCATCTCTGAGACCTGATACTGGTTTAATTCGCATGTCAAAGCGAGTCCATCTCATCCTAGTCTTTAATAGCCATGAATCTGTATCTCAAATCTCACTCCCTGCCTGCACTTCATCCAGTTAATGAATTTTCAGCATGAGATAGGACTGGAGGTTGTAGGTAAGTATATTGCTTGGGCCATTTATCATTTGCCTTGGCTTTTTTGCCTTGCTCTTTATTGCCTGCCCAGTAATTTGAGGTCCTGATGTGACAAAGCATTAAAGCACCCCTGCAACTTGGATATTCCAGGTAGCTGTATTGAAAGTCAGACTGTTGACAGTGATGTGACAGCTCATGTAATGCTATTGCATTGGGTGGAATGCAAGTTTACATCTGTTTAAAATCTGGAAGCAGCAGACAAGGTTAAAATTATTATGCTACAGGCAGAGATACTGGAAGTCTAACTGCAAATGTTAAGCAGCAGTAAAGCACCCCTAACACTAACTGATTTGACTACAATAAAATATTAAAAAAAATATATACCAGGCATGTTTTTAAAATAAATTTCTTTTTTTGCTTCAGTTATTCTATGGTTAATATAAAGGCAGAACAACTTTTTTTTTAAGAGATTGCATGCAGTCTAATCTTCCTGCTTCCCTGACCCCTGGGGTATTTATAATTTTTATTTATTTGCTTTTATTCTTTTTCCCCACAGGCAATGTCATGTTTCAGGATACCCTTCTTAAAGTGCATATAGTTTGAGATCTTGTTTTCTTCTGTTGGAATACAGTAGGACTTTAATATAGTGATGTTTACATATGGATTTAAATTTTAATAAGTGAGTGACCCTGTGCAAAACTGAGTTGTGTTATAAAAATACAGTGAAATTTTGAGGTTGGGTAGATCATAGTATAAACAAGTATTTTATATTGTTGAAGCCTCATAGCAGTACAAAAATAATTCTCCAATTAAAAAAATGACCCAAAAGATATGCAAACTTCCAAAGGATTTGTGTTTGGGCAAGTGGTACTTATCAGAATACTTATGTTTACCTGTATTCTGCAGAGGTCAAAATTCAGATGTCTATGTTCTTATTGTCAGTAATGCTTTGCAACACGGTGTTGTAATGTAAATGTTGGTGGAATTTGACAGTTAGATACACCTTTCTTTTAAACAACAACAAAAATAAGTCTTTATTTCCTCTTGTATTACTAGACAAAAATCTAGGCACAAAAAGCCATATTTTTTTTGTGTTGCAATCTCCCCAGTGTAATCTGAAATCACAGTAGGTTACAGTTGTTACAGTATTCTTCTGAGATGTGACTGCAGGATTTTAAGGATGACAGCACTGAAGGACAAAAAAGTCTGCATCTTGATACAAAACCTGTGCTGGATTTCTCTTTTTGGGAGTTTTTCTGTGGAAAGCTTTGTACAGTAGGGAAGCGTTGGTGTGGGTTGTTTTTACTTGTGTCTGGGGAGGTAGGGCATAGAATAGAGGTTAGATATCCAAAATAGAATCATAGAATCGTAGGGGTTGGAAGGGACCTCCAGAGATCATCAGGTCCAACCCCCTGCCAAAGCAGGGTCCCTAGGACAGGGCACACAGGGAGGTGTCCAGATGTGTCTTGAATCTCTCCAGAGAAGGAGACTCCACATCCCCTGGGCAGCCTGTCCCAGGGCTCCCTCACCCTCACTGGGAAAAAGTTCTTCCCCATGTTGGTGTGGAACTTCCTGTGCTCCAACTTGCAGCTATTGCCCCTTGTCCTGTCCCCACAGGCACTGAGAAGGGGCTGGCTAATTCCCCCTGCATCCCCTGCTTAAGATAATTATAAACATTAATTAGGTCCCTCCTTAGTCTTCTCTTCTCAAGACTGAACAGTCCCAGCTCACTCAGCCTTTCCTCATAGGGGAGATGCTCCAGGCCCTTAATCAAAATAGCTCAATAAGTGAATATCCAAGAGTTAACATCCAAGTTTTATGAAACCCAGTAGTGTAACTGGAAACCAAATTTTGAAACCTGAACCAGAGGTCAAATTTCCATGTGTCACAATGGGACCCTCATTGAGAGCGGGCCCTGTCTTTCTATATTGAGCAGACATGCTGTATTTCACAAAGCTTGGCAAGCTTCTAAGCCACCAACGAGGAGTGTCTTATGATGCAAAGTGTTAAGCAATCCTAATGATACCTGTCACCTCTCCCAGAGATAATGCACAGAGAATAATGCTATGTCTCAAGGTTTGTGACTTGTAAGGCACTGCTAGTAGATGAGAGAGGGTGACTGAGAGCGAGAAGGGAGAAAGGAATTGGAGTTGGAGGTATCAGTGGAAGGGAGAATCTTGTTGTATATCAAGGGGAGAACATCCAAGCAAATGAAGACCCAGGGCAATAGAGGGGGCCTCGTGCCTTGCTCTGCTGTGACTGTGATAGGTGAATCCCTGGCAGCAGTAGTGTTTTTCTTAGAGCCTTTACGTTGCAGGCATCGCTTGCTGATGCAGTGCAGCAGTGTTAGTATGGTAGCTCTTTACCTTGGAAATCATGTCAGTAATCAGCTTAAGCATGGAAGTGTGCAAAATCTGATCTGCTGGCAGTTTTCCAGTTCACACCAGCCCATGCTGGGCTTACCTCATTGTCAGAGGAGATAAATCCCAGGAGAGAAAGCAAGGCACAAACTGCTTCGTCTTGTCTTGCAGCTCCTCCAGCATGTTTGCTGGAGCAGGATTCTCTCCCTGCAGCAAACCTACACATGTCCTGTGTCAGGGTCTTTCCAGAGGGTGGGAACCTTTCTGTCCCCCTGCTTTTTGCTTCTCAAAAGTCAGACACCCAGCGAGCGCTCATACACATGTAGTTAGTTGGTGGTCTGCCCGCTGGCTTGCACATTGGGCTCTTTGGAGGGGGTATGCTAGCATGTGGTTTCCATCTCAGGAGCTCTCAAAAGCCTTCTCACAGTGCTCTCATGAGCTTGTTTTAACAACTTAGGAAGAGTGCAGCTTCTTTCAGGTACTTGGGCTTTGGTAGCCCTCCCTTTGCTTAGGTAGACCCCTGACAATACATGTTTACAAAAGGAGTGCAGGGCGTTCTATTCTTGTTTTGAATGCTCTCTTAGCTGTGACTGGTCAGCAGTTTTTCTCTCTAACATCTGGCCTGCAGTCTCCTGAGTGTACTCCTGCAGTGTTAGGTCTGCAACAAGGGCTGGTGAGACATCCCTTGAATTTCTTTATCTGCTGAGCTTCCTCTTTTCCCTTTTTTTTCCCCCTTGAGGTGTTGTGTTTCACTGGGGAAAGGTTTTGCCCCTGACAATGTCACTTTCTCTTTGTCTCTACTCCCTTTCCTTCTATGTGTGCCTAACCTAGAAGCCATGCCTATCCCAACATGGACAAAATACTAATTTAATATTAATCCATTAAGAGGTATCTTCTCATCCTCCTTTTATATGGCAAGGTGTTGGCTAAACCTTCTTACTTCACTTTTAATTCTGCAACTGGCACCTGGCTGAGGGTGGCAGAGCCTGAAAGGTACTAATTTGCAGGATTTCTGACTTCAGTTCCTGGCTCTGCCCTGGGCTGCCTGGTGCAGTAGGTGAATCTGTGCTCTCATTAGTCATCTGTAAGAAATTAATAATAACTTTTATTTTTTCCATCAGTGGTTGCTCATGTCTGCCTTGGACTTGATGTCTGTTTACACGTGTAGCATCTATCACAGCCTGTCCGCCGCTGCTTGCGATCTAGTTAATTACTCTGACATAAATAGGGTTTTATGTTTGGTGCTTCTCAATATGAGAAACTGCAGCCCTGTAAAAGGTTTAGGCTTTCACAATTGGACTTCAGAAAATGTCTTGAAGTGCTGCCTAGATGATACAGGCTGTTATGGTGTTAGCCAAGATGTCTCTGAGCTTTTTGCCATACTTTGAGTTGTTGGGTTTTTTTCCTTCTGCCCTGTTGTGCAGCTTACACCATGCTGCCTCTCTGGTTTTATGAATGGAATGTCATGATCTGCATCTGCATAAAGGTCCTTTCATTAGATGCTCCCTCTGGTCTTAAGACATTTATGGAGGTTAATTTGGGGAAAAAATTCTTTGCAATACACGACATTTTCTTTCCATTATACTTCAGCTGTCCCAGATTTATGTGGAAAGATTACACATAACATCTTATAAGAATCTGTACACTCATCATTCACAAAGAAAAAAAGCCATTACAATGTATTCTTTCTGCAGGAGAAGAGCTCTGGCTAGCCAGAGCAAATGACATCATGGGACTAAACAGTTTTTTATCAAAATCCTGAATTGACATAACTAATTTGCAACACACATATGCTGTCCAAATCAACATTACCAGAAGAGCAGATGCACAGCTCCCATAATTGCTGGGTTTGCCACTGTCTTTTGCCTTTACTACTTTTACAGAGTTTCTGGTAATGTAAACATTTGCAGCCCAAACCTAGAAAGTCTTGTGGGAAATCAAACCAACTTCTTTTTATTTCTTTCAGCAGCAGTTTGCTCATCCCTCTTTTTGTTTTTTGGGGTGGTTTTTTTCTGTTCCCAACATGTTAACAGATGTAAATATGAATCATATTTCAGTCTCAGCCTCCTTACAAAAATACACTCGGAACCAAAGTTTGAGTAATAAAACATTTCTGGATGCATCTCCAAACCACAATGAAACACCCTAGCCCCAAAACGAGTCAAGGCTTGGCTTGCACACCTCTGTCTGAAAAAGGAGAGGAGGAATCTTTTTGAACAGCACTGCTGTTTATTTGCCTGTCTCTTGCTTTTGCAGACAGGCAGCGCTGATAAACCGGTGCATGTGTGTGGATGGGTGCTTCTGTGTGTGTGTCTGTGTGTTGAGGTGTAAGGCTTCCTGTCTTCCTTATCATCCTGTCTGTCCTTTATGACTGAGCCATGCTGCAGACATTTTTGTGGTTTTGATGGCTAAAATGAGCTGATATTCATTGTTTTCAGGCAGTCTCTTTCTCCATCCTCCACGCACTTCAAACTGGATTGAGAATTTGCCTTTCAGAGCTTGCTTCTGCAACCAGGAAAGTCAGGCTATAGTAGTGATCTGGGATTATATGTGAGGGTGCAGTGTCTGCTGTGAGCCTGTGTACCAGCCAGCACACAGGAGCTGATGCTGTGAGCTGGGTGTGAAGCTTGTCAGAGTTACTAGGAGGAATCTTGCTGGCTTCTAGCTTGCAGAAATATCTAAGACAAGACTCTTCGTTTAAGCTCAAAATGAATTATTTACTTTGGTTAATGATCTCAGGATTGATGGCTACATACTGTCATGATAAACTGAAACAGGCTGGGACACAGGCTCATGCTGGCTGCTCACATTTTGGGATTGTTTGGCAGCTGAGCATAACTCTCAGCACAGTTTTGACATGCAGCAGGTAACAGTCCCCCAAGTGACTTCTGGGCATGTTTTGGGAGTAGCACTGGTCAGGGCCTGGTCCCAGTGAGCAGGATGAGTGAGGACACTGTTCTGAGAGAAGCAAAAATATTCAGCCTCTGTGGATGTGAAGGGTGCTGTGTATTCACTTGGCCTCAGGGTTGGAGAACCAGCATGGCCCATACTATTTAGTAGCATAAGCGTAGCTGTTGATGTTTCAATTGAAGCTTTGTGTTCTGAGTATTCTAGTTGTGGGCTCTACATCCCCTTGTCCATGTTAGCAATACATACAGTGTGGACACCCACGTTTAAGGGTTTAGGTTTGGGACTATGAGCTGGCAAGCTTCATTCTCACCTGCTGAAAATATCAGCTGCTTTGAACAGAAAACTCTTAGAGCAGGCTTAATTAAGCATGGACTGTTTGACTTAACTGGGTTCTGATTGTAATGGGTTATTTTTTCTGGCATCAAGCCATCATAGCAGAGGTTGTTCATTAAGTGTAAGTGGTCACTTTCATCCTCCCTCACCAGTTCACAAGCATCTCGCTATTGTGTGTGATCCTGAAAGATTCTTGTTTCTCTGTGGACTTTCCATGGACTAAATGTGTGTCCCTTGTGTCCCCAGAGCTGCTGGAATCCAAATCAATAGTGGGAACAACCAGCAACAGTTGGAGGCTGGGGTGTGTAGAAGCATTTCTGAGGTGAGGAACAGGCCACTCATCCATGGTACTCCCTCCCATAACATAAGGCTCCAGTCTTTGTTTAGAAATGAACCTTTGATTGCAATGGGATTTAAAGAAAACTCTTCCAGGAAGAAAACAGTATTGTTATCACTTGGCTGTTGATGTTATCAAGGGATTTCTTGTCCACACATCTCAACCAAGAAATCACACCCCCAACTCGGCTCCCTCCCCTGAACTTAGACAGCCAAGAACACTGAAGAATGATTTCTCCTTTGCTGTGCTCTTTGCATGGCCAAGGCAAAGCCATGTATGCTCTGGTTTAGTGTTTCCAAAGACTTTATCTAGAGGATAGAGACAACAATAATTAGCATCTGTAGGAAATATGCTTTTTTGCTTATTTAGGGGTTGAACACCACTTTGGAATCCAGGTCTGCATGAAGAAATGAGGAGATAAAGGTTTTGTTTTTCTGAGCTTGGTTTTCTAGCTGCAGGGCCCAGATGTGAGAGGTAGCATTCTGTCATGCCCACTCACATAGTGAACTGGGGTATAGTAAACGTGTCCCACTGGTTTTCTTTCCACATCAAATCACAGTATTCTGGGAATGCCTAGGATATCCCAGGCTTTATGTCATAAACTGAGTCATTTGAGGATTTTTCTGCTGTGTCTGTAGAACATTCATATGGAAAGTTCTCTTGCTGGTATTTGCTTTGTGTTTACCATGAACAAACAAGCCAGAGGAGTATGTGGTCAGCATGATGAAGATTTGAAGTAAAGAGAAAAGCCAAAATGGGTGAAAACATGATTAAAGCTTTTACTCTACCATGCATGCTAAAAGAGCTTTGCCAGTATTTATGGGAATTCTATTTCAGACCCTGTGTTACCAGGAGAACTTTTCACCTCAGAGTGGTGTTAAGTATGTCCTTGTGTTAAATCAGATGCTGGAAGTGAAGCCATCCTTACTCCTTTTCTTTTGCTTAGTTAATTTTTGAATGCATGTAACTGCCAAACAGCTCTAGCTTTCCACCTATGGATTTGATAACTTGTCTCATGCATCACCTTATCAGTGTAGGTGAGAGCAGAGGGATCAGGGCAGAGAAGAAGGGAAAGTGCTTGGAGATCCCTTTCTGAAAGCACTGGCTGAGCTGAATGGGCTCAAGAGCTGCCACGAGCTGTTTGTACAGGAAGCAGCAATTACTGCTTTCCCTGTGAACTCTGAGAAACAGCACCTCAGCAGTGTGAGTCTTAGTCATCATGTTTTACAAGACAATTTCTGTAGAGCTTTTGTAACAACTGTTTATACTCAGAACTAAAATACAGAGTTACTCTTATTTTTTGCCCATGAATGGCTTGATATGGTGATGACTTGGCTTTCTTCCTCTGGGGAAAAGCTTGCTTTTTTTTTTGATTCCTTTTTCCTCCACTTGTTAGCTTAAAGCTCATCAGTCTCCCTATCTATATAGAGAAGGGAAGGTGTCAAAATCAGGGCTGCATATTTTCCTCTTTGCACCACCCTACAAACTGTGTGAAGCCCTTTGATATGCATGAAGTTACTGAATTTTCAAGTCAGAGAATTATTAACTTATTTTGCAATGAGACAAAGCTTTCTCTGGACTGGTTTTTTTTTCCTAGAACGATGTGCTTCTGAAGAGTATACCTATTCATTAGTAACATGGTCAATGAGGATTGCTTATAACTTTTTTCCCCTCCCTTCTAAAGTCCTTCAGCAGTTCAATTTCTATACTGAAGGCAAAGCTGCTTCTTGAGAGAAATTCTGAATGTAGCACCTGGGCCAGTAGCCTTTCCCCTCTTAGAATCATAGAATTGTAGGGGTTGGAAGGGACCTCGAGATCATCAGGTCCAACCCCCTGCCAAAGCAGGGTCCCTAGGACATTTCACTCAGGCGTCCAGATGGGTCTTGAATCTCTCCAGAGAAGGAGACTCCACACCCCCTGGGCAGCCTGTCCCAGGGCTCTGGCACCCTCACTGGGGAAAAGTTCTTCAACATGTTGGTGTGGAGCTTCCTGTGCTCCAACTTGCAGCCATTGCCCCTTGTCCTGTCCCCACAGACACTGAGAAGGGGCTGGCTAATTCCCCCTGCATCCCCTGCTTAAAATAATTATAAACGTTAATTAGGTCCCCCCTTAGTCTTCTCTTCTCAAGACTGAACAGTCCCAGCTCACTCAGCCTTTCCTCATAGGGGAGATGCTCCAGGCCCTAAATCATCTTCGTAGCCCTTCTTTGGACTCTTTCCAGGAGATCCCTGTCCTCTTCCCCCACTGAAGATGCTGAACAACTTTGTATAAGTTGTAGCACAATTATAGGAAGAACTGGTGCTCTGTGCCACTGGCCTGGTTCTGTGTAGGAAGGGATAGAGCAGAAGATACAGTGACATAAGTTTCCTGGTTTGTCTTTCATCTCCTTTATATTGCTTAACCAGCAGAACTTGTGCTGTGAGGAGTATCCCACAGATTCTGTCTATTCCATTTTTGGAATAGTTTTCCTCCATCTGTTTAACCTACCAGAATATCCTGCCTTGAGAGCAGCAGGAATTTGCCTTTCTGTCCCTAGAAAACTTAGTAAAACATTTGTTTGCCGTATTGGAGATTTATGCTGTCACAGAAAGCAGCATTGTGTGATGTAACTGAGTGTTCAGCCCTCACTGCACTTGTGAAATACTGTGTCCATACCTTGGGGCAGAATTTAGCATGGTGGAGCTTATTCAAATCTGTCTGCAAAATCTTGCTCAGCATCTGTTTGAAGCGCTCAACTCTACAACCCACTGTATGTAAGAGGGACCCCCTGAAGGTTACCTTTCCTTCCAGAGCTCACATCATCTTTGTTTCTGCTTCCTTTTCCAAAGCAACTACGTATAGTTCATCTGCTTCACCTCCATGAACTCCCTCCATCAAACATATCCACCAGTAACTGCTACTACCATCCACCTGAGACCTTGCTCTTTAGGTTTCATGGATCCCAGTTCATAGATCTAACTGCTGAGACTTCACAGCTGCTCTGTATGGTATCCACACATGCTGCTCCTACACAGTAGTAGTCTTCAAGCTGGGATAATTCAAATATTCTCTGCAAGGTCCCAGAAGCTACATTTCTGGGAATACCCCTGCCCTGCCATGGGATCTATATGATCTAGTAGGCTTTTCCATTCCTAATTACTATGATACTGTTACTTGTATGCCTTAAACCAAATAGCCTGAGGAAAGTCATGCAAAATCCCTTACTGTTCTCTGGGGTTGCTAATTAAGAGATCATCCTCTTTTTCATGACTCTGTGTGGCAGTCAGATATTAATAGGAGAAAAAGACATCCTGACTAGAACTGCATGTAATTTTCCAAGAGGTTTTTTTTCACTTCAAAATGCACACTTAGAGCAATCAAAACTTTTATTGTCTCATTTTAAGTTCCCTACATTTTCACATACACAGAAAATGAAACATTAAGAGAATACTTACTTTTTAAAGCTTTCATTAGCCTAGTTCTTATTAAAAAATAGATAATTTATACAGGCCTTTACAGCATAAACAAAACTTCAGAGTTTTTAATATTCCAAATACTCCATAATAAAGGGGTTTGAATTTTCTCTTACTGTAAGAAGTGTTTCAGAGCTGCTTGTCCCCAGGTTGATATAACAGGTTAGTGTAGGAAAATGTATTGATACAAATACATTGGCCTTTGAGAGGATTCAGAGCCTTTGGTCATAGTATAGGTCTTCCTGTATTTAAAGGAAGGGCATCTCCACATACTTATTTGCAGTCTTTAAGTAAGATATCTTAAGTGAGAAGATAGTGTGACACCCACACTTCTCAAATTTAATATGCCCATCTTTTGTTAATGGAAGATGACTGTGCTAATGGCATAGTGATACCAGTTAAACCCATGCCTGGCGCTGTCACCCTTGCTTGAGTGAGCAGCAGCACTGCAATGCCACCCATCAGATGTCTCTCAAGACTCTCTTAATTTCTGTAGCTACAAGAGGCATTGCAGGATTAAGGCTGTAGGAAATCCAGGGAGCAAAGATAACTGACTCCAGTTTAGGTGTATCTACCAGTATTGTCTCAGGCAGCTATCACTCTGAATTATTCTGTTAAATAGCTGAAGTTGGATTGTACAGCAGCGTGCCCCTTTTTGTGCCACTAAATTCTGTGTAAGAAACCTTTCTTCATTCCTGTTATAAGATCAAGTCCCTTGATGTTTCTAGCTGCTATTTTGAGGAAAGTATTGGAACATAAACATGCAAATCTTTCTTCTATGCAGTGGCAAAAAAATTTTTGTTATCCTATGTGCAAAGTAATTGCACCAAATCTTCCTTCACTGAAGTGCATTAGTACACCAAGCCCTTTGTCCTGAAGAGGAATGCACAAATCATCATAAACAGAGAGTCTTTCTTTAAACCTGAGTAAGCAGGCTGAAAATACAGTGAATAATTCAAATAAAGCCAAATATTCATAAGAAAAAACAAGTAGCTGGGTATTGGAAGCTATCTCAACAGCAGGGAAAGCTTTTTATGTGAAAAGGAACTCTTGAAATGAGAAAATTCTTCCACTCTCCTCAAACCAAAAAGCATTCTCTGAACCTCTATGTCTGGCAAGAGACGTTATCTCATTTCATATGAGGCATGTGAGACAAGTGTGTATTTCTCCTTGGGGAGGAAGCAGAATCAAATGGAAGAATTGGGACTAAAGAAGAATTTGAGAGAGAGTTTTGTTTAACGTGCACAAGTTCCCTTAAACCTGTGGAAGGGAACACCACAGTTCTGCTGTGTCCTTTGGAAGTGCTCATTGTAATGAAGCAGATCTTCAGCAGGTGTCAATGTGTGTAGCTGATGGCTCCTGCCTCTTGATCTCTTGAGGGCATCTGACCTCTTGATTCAGTTAAGCAAGGGTAGCAAGCTGTTGTGAGCATTTGCATATTATTAATTTGAACCATAAGATATCACCAAAGCTGACCTGGGAGAGCTCTCAGCACCCCCCAGTTTCTGGGCAGGTTATTTTAACACTACGTTGAAGGCCTTGTCAAAAAGCAGAGGTAGTACTTCACTTGGGAATCAGGCTACAGCAGGTGGCACCTCTTGCTGGTGGAGCTCAATGCGCTGTTTGGCACCTGTGTATTGGCAGAGGGCTGCATAGCATGAGCCTTTCTGAGGGTCTCCTGGGGAGCCTAGGGGTTAGTACCTATGTTTTCTTTATAATAAAACCTTGAAAAAGGAGTCCAGACTCTGTGAGAATCTATCACGTTGGCTGCCCTGTAAGTCCTCTTCTAGGCTTGGCCTCTACTTATTAAATCACCTTTCATAATGTTTAACTAACTGGTGGTTGTCCCAGTAGCTGTTGGTGCTCTTCAGGCAGTTATTAAAGATACAGATTTGTGACAGAGCTTGTCTGTGTGTGGCAATCTGAGCAGCCAGTTGACTGACACTAAAGTACTTCCATCCACCTGAGTGTTCAAGCACGTGTGGTGGACAAGGGGAGACAACTCTGACCTAAAAGAGATGATTGCAGGTGTCAAGATTGCTGTGAAGGAGCAGCTGATATACCTGGAACACAGCTGGATCCCTTATCTGGTCCTGGGGGCATTGCAGACTGGGAATATCAGGATTCAAGAATCTGAGACCACCTTGTCCCACAGATGTGATGTGGCAGCTGAGGACAGCCTGCTACTAAATAGATCCTGGGATGCTGGTCCTGTGCAAGGAATGGGCAAACCCTTTAGGTCTTGAGGTTTTCAGCAGCATTCTTCAGATGTTTATCAAAAGGGCAAAAACTTCTTTGAGCTCAGAGACTTTATTTTTCCTACAATTCAAACCCATGGTTGGCTTAGTTTTCTTTTCCTTTCTGCCTCCTTTCTTTTTTCTGCCTCCTAAAAGTGATTCAGTTTCAAAACAGAAGCGTAGTTTGAGTCCCTACTAAGTTTGGCTTAGGTATCCACAGAAGATAGGCTGAGAATGTGCCCATAAATATATGCCAACCTACCTACGCACAATTTCACTTGGACTGAATTTGTCTTTCTGAGCCTTTTATACTCATGTTTTCTTGCCTGCCTTTCTACCTAATTCTATTTTTAATCAGTTGATCTGTGGCTTAGAATAAAAATCCTCGTTATGTAAGATGAACTCTTGAACCAAAGAATTAGTATGAAATCAGTTAAAGTGGATTTTGAAGAGACACGTAGTTATTCTGCAGTTAGTTTTTGATTCTGAGGAGCATCTCTCCATCATAACAGTTCTCCTGTTGTGTTTGTGTGTGTGAAAAGGCTGGTAGTGTCCTCAGCTATTTATTATCCTCAGAAGGCTCTTAGGAGAAACTGTATCAGTGTTGCTTGGAAAATCTAATATATTATTCTGAGTTCATCCATATTTATATTTAATTTTTTTATAACTTTAATATATTAGAGAGCAAAGGTTGACAGAACTTGTTCTAGCTCTGAATTTAGATGTTGTACAGCTCCATATGTAGGAGCAGTTCTGGTCAGCTCTTCTTATGAGACATGGATATTTACAATACTTGATTCTTCCCTTAAGTTCCTTTCTTACAGGAACTTGCTGGTGTTTGGTAGGGTCAGGTTTTTTTCAGCTCATCTTGCATGTTATTTATGTGATGATTTGCTGGTCCTTAGATGAAAAAGTCTGATATGCTGATATCTCTAATATTGCAAGTGATCTTTTTTGAAAGCCACTTAATTTGAGTTAGATTATTTTTTTTTTTACTAATTCTTTTATGGGAAAATTCTCAATGGAATATGAATTTTTCCCAAGACATTAAAGACATAAAAAAGTTGTACCTGCTCTGCTACTTAATTTTTGACACTAATTCAGAATTTTGGAGGGACCAGAGAGTGATTCAGAGCATTTCTCTGGAAAGAGTTGGAAGTGGCCTCTTTGTTTCTCATTGCCTGGAGATTTTTGTGCCATGTGTCTTGGTGTCTTGGGACAGTTGTTCTTGAGGTTCTTTGAAGCATCTGGCTACCTTTTGTATTTCTCATTTCCCATGAACTCAGCAATGTTTGTGTCCTGTGCTACTTCAACTTTTTCAGGCATGATTGCCACTTTGTATTTAGTCGTGAATCCATTTGTGTTCTTTATCAGCCAACCACATTTGGTTTGTTTTTTCAGACTCTCCTTTGTGGCAGGGGCTGGGGGATGTCTGGAAGGGGA
This sequence comes from Hypotaenidia okinawae, assembly GCA_027925045.1. Taxonomy (NCBI): domain Eukaryota; kingdom Metazoa; phylum Chordata; class Aves; order Gruiformes; family Rallidae; genus Hypotaenidia; species Hypotaenidia okinawae. Next base: position 6,291,524 of record BSDF01000003.1, read on the forward strand.
GGGCAAGGGGAACATTCATGCTCCACAGTGTAGAAACCAGAGGAACCCAACTGCCAGGTGCCCAGTTCAGCCTCTACAGTTGTGACCACGGCACATGGAGTACACTGAGATTTATAGATAGGAAAAAACATGCTATATAAATGCCAATTAGCATATTAGTGACTACTTTTTAGCAGCAGTGTTGTTGAGGGTGGTGTTTACAGTGCTATGACCTGCCCCTGAAAGCCATGCCTAACTTGTTTTCCCAGTGGCTGGAAAATAAATGTGGACTTGAGTTAGCCTAGAAGTACATATAGCTGAAATCCATAAATTGAAGTCCTTGCAGCTGGAATGTCAAACAGCTAGCTGGCCTTCAGTTTCTTGCTCCAATCTTTTGACAGTACATTTCTGGATCCCAGAAGTTACCTGCCATATACTGATTGCTCTCTAGTGCTGACAGCAAAATTGCTATCTAGTGCTGATAGCAAATCCCAGTGATTTGCTTTCTGGTCATAGGTGATAGTTGTGTCAGCATTAATGGCTTGGTTGTTACCTGCCTTTGCAAGAAAGAATGTCTATCTCAACTGGTATAGGTAAAATCATAGAATGGTGAGAGCTGGAAAGGACCCTAAAGGTCATAAAGTTCCACCCCCTCTGCCCTGGGCAGGGACACCTCTCACTAGACCAGGCTGCTCAAGGTCCCATCCAACCTGGCCTTGAACACCTCCAGGGAGGGGCCAGCCACCACTTCCCTGGGTAACCTGTTCCAGTGCCTCAGCACCCTCACAGTGAAGAATTTCTTCCTAATATCCAATCTAAATCTACCCCCTTCTAATTTAAAACCTTTCTCCCTCATCCTTTAACTACATGCCCTTCTAAATATTAGGTAAAACACTTCTACTGGTAGGAAAAATAACTTACCTACCAATTGATTAGATATTTCTGGATATTATTGGCAATTATTCTGTGTAGCAGCTTTTTTTTCTCAAGGATTTCTATGTTTCACAGCCTCTATTTTGATTGCTAGGAAAGACAGTTTCTTAGTCCTTGCTGTTGCAACATTGAGTTAAAAATACCCTTGTTCCTCACCAATGTTTCTGCATTACTTAGAAGGTAAGAGGAATGTTAGCCAAACCCATCCTCCAAAAATATTTGAAGGTGCAAAGGCTTCCTTTTGGCCTGCACCTCACTGAGATAACCCATATAAAAAGCTTTCATACCTCATCATGCAGCCACAATATAGGCTTCCCAGTCTCCTTTGCTCCTAGCTATAGTCCAGCAGTATATCCTGGTGCTTACTAACACAGGTTGAGGATTGCATTAGCCAGGATTTGCAGCACTGGTTAGGCTGACAGAACCTCCAGATTTCTCAAACAGGCCTACTAATAACATCAGATGAGCAGGACCACTGTAGAGCCTTCTGTTTTAGAAGACTTTTCAGTTAACCTGAGAAGGGACAGTCCAAATCAAGTAGCTTTTGAATGACAGGAGATTCTGATGCACTCCTGAAGGAAGAATATGTCCTTAAAGGAATTTTTCAGGGTCCTAGATGCTTAAAATAAAACTTGATCTTGTTGTTTTGATCATAATAAAACATAAACTCTACACTTAATTTAGCCTTAAAAATGGTCCTCCTTATTTTCTGCATATATCACTTGAATTTTGGACTCTCTTTTTTTCTAGAATCCTGAAGGATAGATGTACAATATGTGTGCTTAAAGCAAACAGGTTATGTCAAAGTACAAATAATTAATAATCCATAAGTCTTTCAATCCTGTGTCCAGCTGGTGTGCATCTTCTGACAGTCTGAATTTAATCAGAGAAGTGCATTTTTTTTTCAAAAATCACAGCAGCATTGTAAAAAAGAAACCCCTCTGCAAAGGCTCTATTTCTCTCTTCTAACCTACCACCACCTGCAGCTGAAAGCAGAATCTAAAAACAGATGAAAAGCAAAATAGTAGTTAATATTGTTGTGAATCTGAATGTTCCTTAAAACTACTTCACACACAGCAAATTCACTTGAATGAGCTTAAACATTGCTGCAAGCAGACTGGAAATCAGCATATTGAAAATGCCCCAAGAATTGAATCATAGAATCATAGAATTGTAGGGGTTGGAAGGGACCTCCAGAGATCATCGGGTCCAACCCCCTGCCAAAGCAGGGTCCCTAGGACAGGTCACACAGGGAGGTGTCCAGACGGGTCTGGAATCTCTCCAGAGAAGGAGACTCCACACCCCCTGGGCAGCCTGTCCCAGGGCTCTGGCACCCTCACTGGGGAAAAGTACTTCCCCATGTTGGTGTGGAGCTTCCTGTGCTCCAACTTGCAGCCCCTTGTCCCTTGTCCTGTCCCCACAGACACTGAAAAGGGGCTGGCTGATCCCCCCTGCATCCCCTGCTTAAGATAATTATAAACATTAATTAGGTCCCCCCTTAGTCTTCTCTTCTCAAGACTGAACAGCCCCAGCTCACTCAGCCTTTCCTCATAGGGGAGATGCTCCAGGCCCTTAATCATCTTTGTAGCCTCCTCTGGACTCTCTCCAGGAGATCCCTGTCCTTTTTATCCCAAGGCGCCCAGAACTGGACACAATACTCCAGGTGGGGCCTGACCAGGGTAGAGCAGAGGGGGAGGAATGCAGGTTTACAGATTATGAGCAAAAGATGATGAATTTTTTCTCTGTTCTCATTCAATTCCTGCTGTTTATCTGTCTCTGTGGAAGTGCTCTGTGAGTGTCAACAGGTATATACATCTTCACAAATAATTTCCCAATTGTTTAAATTTTAAACCAGCTTTGTATAGGAACTAAGACTTTCACTTCTCTCTTTCATGTTGTTTCCCCCCATCCTGTCTCTCCCAGTCAGGTTTTAGTCTGGTTTATATTCAGGATTGTTGCAACAAAGGCATTTCTCATTGGCTGGACACACTACACCCAGGAAAAAGAGTGCAAAATGGTTTGCAAGAAAAATTGCCTAAAGGAAAACAAAATGGAAATTAGAAGTTCAATCTGTATTTTTTAGGATAGTTTAGTAATGTTGGCTTGCAGCAGAGAATATTTCTCACACAGTCAAAAACTGTGCAGAGTTCTCTGTTCTCCTTCAGTGGGCAGATGATGTAGTTATGTCCTAAACAAGGGAGTTCTTGGTTCATAACATGTAGATGTTGTCTTTTCTGTGTTCAGCTGAACAGATAGGGCAGCCATTGATCTTGCCTTATGGCCCTCTTGGTGCACTTCATTGCTGCTGCTGTTCTACTGAAGCTGTTACCTCAGGTCTCCAAAAGACAGTACAAATGCTACTCCTAGCAGGGCAGCAGAGGAATTCTCCTGAGCACCCAGTGGAAGTTGTGATTGGAGGCATGTCCTCTTTAGAAAAAGGGGAAAGACCAAATGCTTCACAAAGCTGTTCTTTCCTTCAAGGTTTGGGCTTTGGCACTTATGAAATTAAGTGTAAAGTAACATATTTAATGCAGCTCTGCTCAGAATAGCTTCTTTCTGTGTCATGATTAGTTTCTAAAATAGCAGGTCGGTGTTCAGGGGAGTTGGAAGTATAGAATCATTGAATAGGTTGGGTTGGAAGGGACCTTTAAAGGTCATCCGGACCAACCTCCCTGCAATGAGCAGGGACATCTTCATCTAGATCAAATTGCTCAGAGCCCTGTCCAACCTGACCTTGAATGTTTCCAGGGATGAGTCATCTACTACCTCTCTGGGCAACCTGTTCCAGTGCATCATCATCATAAAATATTTATTCCATATATATCTAGTCTGACACTCCCCTCTTTTACTTTAAAACCCCTGCTCCTATTGCAATAGGTCCTACTAAAAAGTGCCCATCTTTCTTATAAACCCACTTTGAATATTGGAAGATTGCAATAAGGTCTCCCCAGAGCTTTCTCTTCCCCAGACTGAATGGCCCCAACTCTCTCAGCCTTTCCTTGTTGGAGAAGTATTCCATCCCTCTGATGGATGTTTTGTGGGAATACCCAAGGCAGGTATTTTTGCAGATGTGTTCTGTGTTTAGGAAATACAAGACAAGTGTGAAAACATTTTAAAGGTTTATTGGTTTTATATCTCTGAAGTGATTCTAGCATGGCTTGGTCTGCTGTAACTGCTGGAGGCATGGGCTCTCACCTCAGCTAGTCATTATGGAGCTGATAGTAACCTTAGCTAAAACCATGTCTTAATGCTTAAATAAACCATAGATTCTTGGTGCATGAGATAACCACAAATTGACTTGCAAGTCTGCCAGCATAGTAAACCCATTCTTTCTCTGCCCCTTCCCCACTCATCTTCTCATATCCTGCTCGTTGCTCATTACTCAAACTGATAGGAGCTTTAACTACAGATCTACTCACACCAGCCAGCAGTCATCTTTCATAGCAAGAGAGCTCCTTAGGGACAAATGCACTTGGGCAGGCTTTGTATTGGCTCTGTTACAGGCTTGTTGATCCTAGGCAAGTTCCAGCTCATGGGATACAGCAGGCCAGATCCTTGGCTGATAAGGTGAAGCTAATTCCAGCTCACTTTGTTTTCATGGATTTCTCCATGTTTTTGAGTGCAGTGTTCTTCTAAAATGTCTTGAACTTTTGGGTAGTGGATATTTCAACTGCCAAATAGATAACACATTGGAAAATTGAATGCTTGGCAGGTTAACAGGTTTCTGGAAAGTTTTCTAAAAGTCTTGTTAGCTCTTGCTGAGGAGTTGAATATGAGGTTGTGATTAACAGGAAAGGGACGCTCATACTGAGTATGGACAGTGCCCTTGAGATGCCTGTTACCTCATATGAAATTAAAGTCCTGAAACTTAGATATTCAGAGGCATGTGTCGCTACAATCTCTGAAGAACCATGCTTCCTGAAGGAACACAGCCAAACTTGTGAAATTAGTTCCTTTGGTTCCTGCCTAAACCTATCTATAAAAGCATGCATTGTTCAGAGCTACCTTTGCAGGCATGGAAACTCCTGAGAACTGGTGTGTTTGTTTACTACCTATAAATACTCCATTTAATAATATTTGGGAGGGGGAGAAATAAATCTGTTTGGTACTGCTAACTGTGGGAGCTCTGGAATAATAATCTGTTTCACCTACTGTAATTTCATTTTGATTTAATAATAAAATATGTTTAAGTTGCCCCATCTCTTTCCCTTTTCTACTCATTAGTTGAGTAGAACTCAATGGAAGTAGAACTTCATATCAGAAGGAGGCAGAAACATGTTATCAAAACAGATTCTATGTATAACCACACTTTGTCCTTTACTACCATAGTGCAGAAGCTCGCAGGGGGTATTTAGGATAAGGTACTATCAAGATGATCAAGTAGTATCTACTGAAAATAAGCCCAGATCTGATGCACCAAATCATTCAGTGATATGGAGACGCTTCCAGCTTCTGTCATACTCAAAGCCCAAGAGACTGAAAGCTGCACAAGGATGGGAGCTTCGTCTGGACCTATAAACAGGTGCCAGACTTCGTCCCATCTGTGACCTGTATCTGCCCAAAGAGATATTTTATCAGCTCCAAACACCAGTGAGCCACCCTAAAAACAATTGGGCTATTCTTTCACATTCTTAGGGGTAATTTCTAGTACAACATGTCCTGAAATACTATTGGTAGTTTGGGAAGCTGTGCTTCCAGGGTCTGATCCAGTACTCACTGAAGTCAATAAAAGTCTCCCCATTGATTTCAATTGACTTTGGATGAGATCCTTATTTAGGGGCTATAAATACATCACTGGAGGGGAAAATCCCATCACAGACTTCTTGATAATTTTTTTTTTCCAATTTTTCTTCTTTATTTTTGTCAACTGAAATCTGCCAAGCTCCATCACGTCTCCTAAGCTTCACTCTTCTGACAGGTTCAGGCCAGCAGAAAGGCAAGCTTAAAACCATGAAGATGAAGTGTGCTTTTTCATTATGCTAAGATGTTTCCAATAAAGCAGAGAGATAGCACTTTGCCAAATTGGTGTCACGATGTTCCAAAGGTTTTGGCTAGTTAGCAGACTTCCAGTAAAAATTCATGTTCTTCAGACCTCTTGTGGGTGATCCACACCTCTCTTGGAGCCTCCTCTTATTATCTTGTGGCTTGAAATGGAAGAAAGTCTAAATTATTTTGGACCTGTACTAACATTTCTCAGTATTATTAATAGCACACTGAGTTAGCTTATTATGTAAAATACTCTGATATTCTCTTCTGCCTTCCATATACCAAGCACTTAGCAAACAAACAAACAGTATTGGAGAAAACATGACTTTGGTTAACCAGCTTGACATGGAGCCAAAAAGAAGGTGAATATCTAAAAGAGGAAGGCATTTATGCAAGGAATAAAGAACACACTCCTGACCTGAGCTGCAAACACACTGGTGTTCATGTGCCACACACGTTGGCATTGGATTAATGCTACACACAACTGTCTGGCTGATTCTTACCCTTTTAAATACCTTTTTACATATTCTTTTTTAACACAGTAATTTCTCTATGTAGTTCTGCCTTCTGCCTCCCTGAAATGATGGGTTTTTTTCTGATTTTACTCATTCCATTTTCATATTTTTATAATTTGGAAATCAGTCACTGGAAGCCTTGGAACCAGTAAATTACCCTTGGTGCCTGTTGTCCCTGACAGTAGCAATAGACTAAAATACCTTTCAGACAGGGTTAATTTTTAGCATTCATAGCACATGCTATTGTGGATGGGCTGAGTTACTCTGACAAACATTATTATCAGTATGTAGAAAAAAAAAAAAGGCTGAGGTTTTATATATGTGACTAATAATCATGTGATGATTATTTTTTTTGATACATGGTTTAAAAAGGCAAAGGTGAAAGTAAAGGAATGTAACTGTAGCAATTAAACAACAACACAAAACAAAGACCCGGACATTCCTATGTCTAACTGCTGTGTTGGATGGATTTGAAACAGAATTTTCCACCATTATCCAGGGAAAAGAATCTGAAATGTAATATTACTTCTGGCACCACCTTTCACAACTGAGGCAACTGCATTCAGTTAGTAGGCATTTAAAATTCTGCAATAGGATACTTGCAGCACACTTCAGAGACTGCAGCTGACTTCAGAGACATCCTCACTGGAGTCTGGGAAGCAGCCAGTATCTCTGGGAAACATTTACAGGGAAAGCAGCATTAGTAGGACTTGCTAAAAAAACCCTCTAAACAGCCAAAACAAGATGCTCAGCCCGATGCCGCTTTTCCCCATACGTGCCCAGAGGTTCAGCCAGGACCTGTGTGGCCTGGAGCTCCATCAGTCCTGGCTGACTGAAGTTGGCATTGAGGAACCAGAGCAAAAGCTCATCTTTGTGTTGAAGGCCAATCCTGACTTTGAGCAGCACTCATCTTGAAGTGTTTGTAGCTCTCTGCTGTGAATGGTAGACTACATGGAGGAGGGAAGCTGGTTGTAACTACATGCATCCCTTGATTCTAGGAGTGGCCTTATGTAATTGTGGAACAGATACAGTGAATCATTTAATTGATAGGACCTGAAGGTGTGAAAAACTGTCAAAAATCCCTTTCTTCACAATTTTCAAACTGTGTTTGCATAGACTGTGCAGGTAACAGTTTGGAAATCTGAAACATTGGGATGAGAAGTCTGTCTACTATCAGGGAAATGAAGGCAAATGACATAGATTTTTGTAGAAAATATTCACCGAAGCTGAAAACCATTGCATAAGCTGCCTACACAAATCCATGGAGTCCCACAACTTGTACAGTGAACAAAATTTGGATTACTGAGGCCAAAAAAGTTTGAGAAAAGCCAAACAAGCAGTGCTGAATCTTATCTAAGTCTTCAATTTTGAAGCTAATGTTCAAGTGCTTGTTAAAAACCCAAGGCTGGCTGCTGTAGTGTAGCTGTTTGATGAATAAACAGACCACTTCAATCCCTAAGTACAGCCAGCCTCAGTCATTTCTGCTCTGCAAAGGCCTGCTAATAGGGAGCCCAGTAGTTACTGAGGTCAAGAGGGGGATGTGAAACTAAAGTTTGACTACATTCTGACTCCACTGTATTTACTCTACTTGAGTGCTGGTTGGATCAGAGCAACAGTTTTCAGAAAAACATTTTTGACAGATGGATGCAAAATTAAAACTGCCTTTGATTTATGAGGAACTACTTCTTTGAGGTTTTTTGTAATGCATGCAGGGGGGTAGCATGGTGGTCTCTTTTCCTCTGGTTCCTAGATTTTTGTACTAGAAAATAGAAGAAGCCTTAAAAGAAAGCTTCCTTTTGCAAGAAGTTACTTAAAACCACATTTAAATGGAAAATAGTAAAATCTTCCTTTTGAAAGACAGTTTTGTGTTCTTATATGGAACTAAGGGTTGTTTGTTCTGTTGTAGTTTAGGCCTGCATCTTCTCATGGATTATTCCATGGTAGTCAAAGATGGATATGCACAAAACAAAAGGAATACTAGAAATTTTTCTGCTATTTTATCTCCATTTTTATGCATGGTGGTGTTGAAAGCTCACTTGGGTTTGCTCTAACCTCATTTACATGTCTGGATATCTTTTTGATAACTACATATAAGAAAATTAAGGGTTAATCACAGCCTCAGAGATGTAGCTTATTTATTATCAGCTTGATAAGTAGAATACAAAGCCCCATTCACAAAAACCACTCTCAGTGACATCATATCCACTTGTGACATCAGCAAATACTTCAAGAGTGAATTGCTGTCTTTGTCTATGTTGGAGGAGCAGGCATTGCTGTATATATTGCTTTGTACAGAGAATGTTTTGCTGTGAGCTTGAAGTGAAGAATGAGGATTTCATTTCATTTGGGCTCAGGGAATCATCACTTTGTGTTTATCTTATCCACTAAGTCTGGAAGAGGGCAAGCCATGGGTAGTGTTTTGTTGGCTTCAGGTGAGATATTGAGAGGACCTTACAGGACTCTCTAGTCAAGTTCTGTGGCTCAAATATAATTCTCAGCAATACTGGAATTCATGTATAGGATTGCCTGGCAGTACTGAGTTATTTACTGTCTCCTAATGGTTATTTTTTAATAAGTATGTGTAATAGATGTTAAGATGATGTGTTAATTTGGGGGGCAGAGGGGAAGGGGTGGGAGGACAGAAAGAATCTTTCAAGATAGAGTATTCCAAGAGAAGCAAACCAAATTATGTTCATCATCAATCACCCTGTAAACTGCCTGGCATTGAGAGAGCAGCAACTGCTCAGCAGAAGAGAAATATTTTAGCACTTTGGGAAACCTGGAAGGTGTTCAAAACATGGGATGGCAATGCAAACAAAATATAGAATAGTGTTTTGAATAACTGCTTGCTGCTTCTCTGTAGACACCTTCAAGGGTCTCCCATTTACTAGAATGATGGGTTGGTTTTTTTTTCCCTGTAATACTCATGTTACATATTTTTCAGACAAATTGTGTGTATTGTGGTTCCAGGAAATTCTGACTCATGAGTGTGCTCTCAAATATTCAGCCTCTTTAGATAGAAAACCACTCCTCTAAAAGAATTTATCATTAAGCAGGAACCAGTATGAAAACATGTAGTTACCAGAGACAAACATCAAGCTTTTAAAGATTAATCTCTTAATTTATTTACAGATTAATCACTGACTCCATCAAAATAACGATGATGTTATTACCACAACTGCTGCTACTAATTGATTTATGGATCACCTTGCACGTGTCTCAAGGTGCTTTAAAGCACAGCCATAAAAATGACACAAAGCCACAAAGGCATAATAAAATATAATTAGAACAAATAATAAATCCAAAAGTTGCTCGAAGAGTCGCATGGGAAATAGCTGTAGTTTTAGGAATTACCTTTGACCAGTGGAGGGGAAATAGGAGTTGAATTTGTTCCTTTTTTATGACTCCAGCTATCTTCTCTCTTTCTAATACTCACCAGCAATATTGCAGTCTTTGACTTTATAACAGTGAGACTCAGATATAAAAAAAAACAAAACCAAACCAAAAAACCCAAATATCAAAGCATTTCAAACTCCTGCCTGTTAATTCTAACCTTTTTCTGGTAGGAAGCTGGTTTTTCAGTTATGCTTTCTTTGAAATTAGTAAGTCATTGCTCAAGGTCACAAAAAGGTGTATCTATACCTTGGGATTGGTGTTCAATATAGGCTCTTTTTAGGGTTGAAACTTCTTAGTAGGTAAGCAGTGTTCTGTTTCTTTAAGCACAGTATCTACCTCTCCCTTTTTCTTATGTATATATTCTGTTTTGACAGGGTTTAGAAAATACTAGAACTGGAATGGATCTTTTTCCTCTTAATTTTCTATGAAAATGTTGATGTTTTGTTGAAGAACTTTCATTTTTCTTGTTTCATTAAAACTGTGGGGTTTTTGTTTAAAAATCCCAACCAACTGATTTTCTGTGTGGTTTTTGTAGGGTGCTTTTGGGGTGTTTTGTGGGGTTTTGTTGGGTTTTTTTTTGGTTGGGTTTTTTTTTGGTTGGGTTTTTTTTTGGTTGGGTTTTTTTTTGGTTGGGTTTTTTTTTTGGTTGGGTTTTTTTTTGGTTGGGTTTTTTTTTGGTTGGGTTTTTTTTTGGTTGGGTTTTTTAAGAAAACACCACAGAAGGGTGATAAGCTTTAGATAATTTGCTTCATAAACAGGTACATCCTAATATCCTCCTACAGTATCTTGTGATACTCTTCCACAGGTGCATGGCATACCTTTATCTGAAGAGCTTTATTCTTCCACTTGAAATCAGGGTTTCCTGGGATTTCTTTTTGATCACTTAAAATGTTTGAGTGCTTCATGCTAACTTTGAGCTCATGTTATTGTAGCTATAGACCATTATCCTTGAGTTATCAGTATCAATAGTGCTTTGTGCAGCTCTGCTTGCTCTTTCTATGGACTGATATGTGTCTACCAGCCATTGATAAGGCCAAAGAGGTTAGGTGCTAATGGTCTTCTACTTCCCAGTCTAACTAGGGAAAATTCCTCTGTTTCACCCACTGGGAAGGAAAAGTGTGAAGAAGAAACTGACTGTGGGTGAACAGCAAGATAGGTGGAGGTTAGAGCCAGGATTCTGAGCTCTTAGATGCAATATCAGTTTTGATTTATTTTCATATTTTGAAAACCTTTATGTTTTTGGAGGCTTTTCTTGATCCATCTAATAATCCTAGTCTTGGATACTGAATGTGAAGGTTTCCAACTGCACGTGAAGAGAATTAGAGTCCAAGTTCATCTGTGCTGTCACAGCAGTGAAATGGCAAAGCCAACCCTTAAATACTGTGAAATCTTTATCACCAACTTCCCTGGACATAGGTCCAAAGCTGGCATCTGTGTACAGACTTTCAGAACTAGAACAATAATGCATGTCAGTAGTTGAAAAGGAGAAAACACAACAAAGAAAAAATAATACCCATCTGGCAATTTTTGTTGCTTCACCTGGCAAGTTAAGGTTATTTTTTAAATGGTGACATATGTGAAACTAGATGCCTTGATATGACTTTGAACTAACAGTCTACCTCAGGAATAGAATAAAGTCCTCAAGTAACTAAACACCACTGCAAACTTCTACCTGGTACAAGTGCAAAACTGCCTTTTTATTATTTTTTTTTTCTAAATCTTATGCTCTTTACCATGGAATCACATAGTGTGTATACTTAAAATAGGACAAAATAGTGTGATAGACTAGTTCATCAGGCACGTGCATGGCCATGTAAAAAGTGAGAAGGATGAAGGATGGAATTAGTGATACACATGTTCAGTAATGTCATTTAATGCAATTTGGGAAAGATCATAGCAGTGGTAGGGGAAGAGCTCAAATAGACTGGAAGAGTCTTTCTAAAATGCTGAAATAGTTAACTTCATTTAAAAAAAAAAATCAAAAATAATACATTTCCAAGTATTGTGTAAAGGCAAAAATCTCTCTTGGACTTGCTGTGCTGCTGCTAACATGTCAGTCTTCAGCCATGTGTGAGAAAATGCAGACACTACAAAATCCAGGGAAGGTTGTCATCTCCTGTGCTACATTCTTCCAATCTGCTGGAAAAATAAAATGCTGGGGTAATAAAGCTTTATGATTCAAGGCAAAGGCATGACAGCAAGTGTTGCAGGATTGCAAAATGCCCCAGTTCTCCTACTGTTTGCATGCTGCCCTCTGTGATTCCATGTAAACCCACTCAATGTATCTGTCACAGGTATCTACTGCAGCAACACTTCTCAAGGCAGATCTGAAACGCTTTGATGTCTAACAGAAACATTCCTGTCTGCTTCCATTAGTCTTAGGTGAAGCCTAAACCTTCTGGGCTATCTTTTGTAATGTGCCTGATTTGGTACCCCTGTCTAAGAGCTGTAGCTGGATTCCCAAATAAAACAATCAGGTAATTGCCAAAGAATACTGCAAGAATCCTGCTTTTGAGGGGCATTGTCCCTGAGGTCCTGATGCTCTTCTCTTGGGAACAGGTGAAGCCCTGAAATCAGGGAAGTGTAAGAGTGTGTGCTCTAGGTGTGCCAGCAAGTAACCTTGCTAGAATGTTTTGGATATTATTAGACATGATCTTCTCATTCTGTGATAAGAGTGCTTAGTTTTATTCATTCATTAACTTCTCTCTGACCTGCACCTTGTGAGGTTTGTGGGGGTGTTTTCATATCCTTTCCTTTCCTTTTTTTTTCTTTAAGCTCTGTAGATTTGGGTCCTGTAAAATGCTAAGTGAAAAAATATGCTTCTGTATTTAGAACTAAATGATGCTTGCCTTTAAACCTTTGCTGAAGGACTTGCCAGGGAGGGATGAAATTTTTCATGTAGTTGAATGCAAGTGTAGGCTGAAATCCTTCCTCAGTCGTGACTGTGACTGGGTATGGGGAAGCACAAATAAAGGATGAAATCACTGCAACTGATTCATTGTAACTATTTTTTTTTACCTAAGTATAGACCTGAGCATAAAGCTATGTCCCAGAGCTTTCTGGAAGGAAGTGAAACTTAAGTAAAATCACATTTTACTGGGAGTGTAGTGGTTTTGAGATATACTTGGCCAAGAAACTACTAAGGCAAATAGCTTTGGCATTCTTGTTTCATTTTGTAAGATTATCAATTAAAAAACAAAAACTTGAAGAAATTTGTTTTCAGGCATTTTTTTCAGTTTGTAAAAAGTATATTTTGGTATTGCTTAACTTTTAAAATTTATATGTCAGAGTTTATGTAGCAGTTTTAGATCCTTTAATACTTCATTATGTTGTCATTTTCCTGATTGGTTCTATACCTGTGTTTCTCTGATTTGATTGATTTTAATTGAAATATTCAGAATAAATTGAAATATGCAGAATAAATGGAGTTTACTGACTGTAGCCTGGTAATTTCTAAAACAATGTAGAAGGATATTTTGATCTTAATATTTCTGGGATAACTTCCTTTTTTCCAACCCAAAAATCTTACATCATCATCTTCCTCAAACACTGTATTTTCTATTAGCTGTAAAGAGAAAACGTGCCCCAGTTTCTCTTTGTATAGCCATATGTGACTAGAACCAGAATCAGATGTTATGCTTTCACTCCCAACTTATACGTTGTACTCTTGCAACATAATACCATGCCCCTTTTATGTCAAGATGTCAAATCTCTCTCTATTTTTACTTTCACCTATATGAAAATGTCATCAGGGCTAAAACTGAGCTGTTTTTCACACCCTGTGCCCTATAAAACAGAGAAACATTACACTCATTAAATTTTATGAAAGGAATTCTTCTTTCTTAGTCCACCGCAAGTAACATTTTGTGGTGTGTGTTTCATGGTTAAAAGGCAACAGCAATTTGAGGACTAACACCCCATTCTTCCCTTACCAAAATCAGGGATATTCCACTTGTTTAAAGTTACAACTTTGTTTTATGCCTCAAGAGTGCCTTGGAGAATACTGGACTTGAGAAACATGGAGAATGTAAATAAGTGGATGGATGGACTTAACGATAACCAGAGCATAATGAAGTATATGGGACATCATGGAATCAGAAGTATGGGACCTACAGTTAATATATGAATATCAGTTAATACCAAAAAATAGCCCTTGATGCTGTTAACATTTCACTGTGCTGCTAGGTTTAAAAAAATTTTAAATACAGTGGCCTGATCTCTGTAGGTGTTGTGGAATAGTAAGTGGCAGAAGTAAGCTCTACCCAGTGTACTCTTTTTCAATCACAGAATAAGGACCAGAAATGTTACCCTGGACCCCAGATTAAAAAGTATGCTACTTACAGCTTTTTCTCAAAAGAAGCAGCAGCTGTGTGACAGTCCAGGCTTCTGATTCTTAGAAAATGTCCCTAATTCTGACTGTTACGGACACCATGAAGCCTGGATTTATTTAAAGCTCCAGATCTTAGAATTTAGAGAATCTCAATTTGCAGTTCTAACTTAAATCCAATTTTCAGAGGAAATTGCAAAATCTGAAAGAACCAGAAGTTGAAAGGTAGAAGAAAAATCCAGGATTCTTCACTCTTAAGATTGAGCTGTATGGTCCTGATCAATTCACACTGTTCAGTACTTCATTTCAACAATTCCAGCTGGACTCTGTCTTCCATTAGAAGAACGTAAATATCATCATAGTGTTAAAGATTTGGAATACCATGCTCTGAGGAGTTAATACTCACCTAAGTGTAGGTATTAAAAAGTTGGACATCTAGTCTAAATTAATGGTCTGGGCTTTATAGTGAACAAGGAGATGTGGCAACCTCTTGGGGATACCAATTTTTGTTTCCTGAATACAGAAGAGCCTTCTTACCTATCTTAGACTGGGCAGCTAACTTAGATATGGGAAGTAAAAGGAGATGTCTTTGGCAAATTGATCAAACTGTTCAAACAGCAGCAACAAAATGTTTTGTAATCTGTCATAATGTTTATATCCATGCAGGAGGAGGCCTGCAGACATGCAGAGCTGGCCTTGAGTGCAGGTAGGGAGTTCCTTGCGCTCTGGCTCGCTGTCCCAACAAGCCTGAACAGCGTTGAGCGAAAGCTCTGCAGCTGCTGTCCTGGGAAGTGGGTGCTCTTTGGGCAGTGACTTGTGCTGGGGGCAAGACCTGGCTTTGCAACTCTCAGAACAGTGGAGGAGGAGTTGTCTGGGCTTATATTCTCTTCAATAAAATTATTAGAAAACAAGACATCTTAAGCAAGAGCATTGCCTGTTGCATTTGGCTGTGAATCAGCTAATTTAAAAAAAATATTTCCAAGAACTTAAAAAAGTTACTATTAGTTTTAGATTCTTTAAAATTAACTCGGAGATGAGGGTGTTTTTAAGAGCCATTAGAATCTATTGTATATAGAGCCTGTTTGTTATTTTGGAACACTTTAAACTGTATATTACTGACCTGGGAGACTCTATTGGGCGCCACTGTAATGTTTTATATTACCTCATCAAACTCTTTTTATATAGTTAAAATGTTATTTGCTCACAGCTAAATACCAGAAGCTTGCCGACACGGCAACTGGAAAATATTACCCCTCTCTAGCTAGCACAACAGTAAGGAATCACTGGCTTCCCCATGCATCACTGACAAGGGTCATAATGCTTAGGGAAGTGAAAGGCCAAGGATCATTGAGATTTGCTTGGGCAAGACTTAAGGGTATGTCCTCAGTGGATGGTCTATCTCAAATATTTCATGCCCCTGCAGATGTACAACTGTCTGTGTGCATGTAGCTGTGGGCATCCCACAAGCAGGGTGTGATTATTGCTGCCAAGCTGGCCTGTGACATTTAGCTCTATGAAGGGGAGGTGTAAATGACAACAAATATTATACAGTTGTATGTTATATGTCCTTTCATAATGGATAGAGATTCCTCATAAGACCTAGCTGGACATTTTGAATGTAAATTTTCCTACTTTAGAGGCTTCTTAGCTTTGTGTTTGGGGTTTTTTTTCTAATGGGTTGAAACAGATTTAGAAGACTTTTTTTAAAAGTAAGTATCTGTGGTGTGAATTTCAAAGATTGGGGTATGAAAGCAGAAGTATGAGCTGGGTGTATGTTAGCAAAGGAAAATAATGTGCCTGTATTTTCAGTGATTTAATATGGATATGGCTCTTGAAGATGATAAAAATGCCACAGTTACTGGAGAAGATAAAGGTCCTTCCTAATATTGGTGGGAAAAATATTGACTGCAGGGTAGTATGACCTTAGAAATTAATTCCCTTCCTTGGTCCACCAGATGAATCTTGTGTGACTGTTTGTGTTTTTCTCCTCTATCAGAGCCTAACGAGAGATTTAGTGGAGATCCCTCTACTGACTTTGGTAATCTCTGCATCACTGCAACTTCACACAGTGCAGATTTATGCAGGCTGAGTAAGACTAATATTTGAAAAAAAAATTGCTCCGTTCTAACATTCAATCATTGGATTTTACATCATTCAGCAACTTAGCAAAACACCCCTGCCTGGTAACAGCTATTTCACTGGACCTGGAACTCTGAATTAAATACAAATAAAGGAGTAACAGAGTTTTGTTTCTTGCAGCAAAGGTATGCTAAAGCAAATGAGGGCACTTCTGCTTTATAGCCATCTAGATTATGCTATCTTGAAATCCAGCTTTCAGGTATTTATTTTTAAAACTTCTGCTGCCTAAATGATTTTTCAATCTGTGTTGGTGCATTGTTGCTTTATCTCCATAGTTTATACAGCTGTCAGGTACCTGTGGAGGGTCCCTTGTAAATCAGTTCCCCAGTAGTAATGTGTGATTGGCCTGAAGGGAGGCTCAGCTCACTTAATCTGAGAGGTGCAAAGAGGCATCTTATATTTTTGTTTGGTTTTATTTATTTTCAGAAGGCTTGAGGCTACTTTTTTGTGGAGTCAAAAAGGAGTTTTAGCCTCAAGGAAATCCTGTGAACTGTCAGGAAATAATTTTCCATTTTCTTTAAAATCTATCTTTATTTTGAAGTTCTGTGCTTTTACTCAGGCTCTGTGTCTCTGCCAGCTGCTTTGGTCAAGCCTGGGAAAAGGATCTGAATCATGACCAGGTTTGTCTTGGTGAAGCACCCTGTTTGAGGAAGCAGATGCAGAAAACATGGCAGGAGTGTCATTTACTAAATGTCTGGGGAAAAAGCAGATTTGATCTCTTCTGAAATAATTTGGCTCGTGTGTCTATATATGTACATATCCAGAAGTAAAAGACATTGAAAGGAGAAGGGGTGGAAAGAATAACTTGAAAACTAAAGGCACTACTTCCTGGCATTTGCTTTTCTTTTTATGATAGAATGTTTTCCTTTATTGTTTCTGGCACAGTGTCCATTTGAGAACAGTTGGTCAGATGCAGCGTTTGCTTTTAGTGCACGTTACCATTTTTCAGGTAGGGAAGTGTAGGGGGCAGGAAGATGGAGACCTGCGTCAGGGTCCTGCAATCAGTGGCTCAGCTAAAACCAGGACCTGGTGGGTTGTTTTTTTTTCTGAGACTTACTGCTACTTAGATTGACTTCATCTTGTTGTCTTAAGCTTGCCTTGGTCATCAGGGTTTTAAATTGAGGTATGAAGGCACAGGTTCAAAGAACCCAACCAGGCCTTTCTCTGATTTCTGGTTAGACTTGTCAAAGGCTTTGTCATTCCATACTTGAGCAAATCATGCCTGTATGTTGAAAACAATATGGATGTACTTCAGAGCCCGCTTCAAAGCTCAGTGAGGTAGTGGGAGTCTTCCCTGGAGTTCTCTGGGATTTGGACCAGACTTCTGAGTCATCTATAAAAATTATTTCAAAGGGAGAATATATGATGTAAACACAAATCACTTCACATTCATGTGTCACAGGAATCTTAATGTGCTATGAACTTGAATATCTATTGTTCAAACATCTCAATGTTTGCCTTTGTTTCTATGGGTATTGTTTATACTTTGGAGACTCTGTGTGGCTGAAGCATCATCAGTGAAATGTATGTGTTATGAATCCCACCAAAAGTCCATGACCTGTGTTAATTTGGCTCCATGAATGCACCTCTGATACATTAAAAAGGCTGTGAAATATGAAAAACAATGTAATAAACACAGATTAACATTCATATGTTAATTACTGTTAAAACCTGTTCCCATACCCAGTGTAGAGGACTTCACTGTATGGCAGATTCCTTTTAGAAATACTAAATCCAGCAGTGACACAAATAGGTTCCAAATTCCTTGTTGTAAATACATACACCTCTACCTGGCAGAATAACTTTCTGCTTTGTAACAGGAGGAAGCTTTAACCCTTGATATTGAATTCAGATTTCCTTTTTATCTTACTCTATCAAATATGGGGCCAGCTCTTATTTGTGAGAAAGCTCAGCTGACCAAGGCCAGGTGGTAGTACAAAGAGGAATCAGTGAGGTTTTCCATCTTGAAGCATGTTGCAAACACCTTAGTGACCTTTGTTCTTGGAGTAATGCTATAGATGTAGATTATGATATATGTTTAAATACATAAGCATATTTTAATAGGTAGTAAATAACGTGTGGTATTAGTTCTGCAATTTTTATTATATGACTCAATGTAGCAAAATATCTGAACTGAGTTTTAAGTATGTGAAGTCAGTGAAGCTCCACACATACTTAGGTTTGAGAGCCCATGTGTTCTGGTAAATTAGAAACATAATTTGAGACAAGTAGGCAGATCATGAGTTTGAAGCAACTTTTCTCTGCCTAGTGTTGCAAAACATTGCTTATTTTTTCCCCTCTCTTTCCTGAGGTGTTCTTGCACTTATTCCTGGAATCAGTTTTGGCTTTAGCAAGCTCTTGGGAAGAATGGAGGGCTGGTGTGGGAGGATATCTGCCTCTTAGCACTCAATAGATGAAGTCAGAAGGAGCTAAGCCAGTGGTGAAGGTGCCTGTGATGTGCATTTCTTGCTACTGTTGTGCAAATCCTATACTTCCCCATAGATGCAGAGTGAAGACATTTTCAAGTATCAGCTGCCATCTAGAAACAAAACAAACCCAAAACAAAGCAAACAAGAAAATTCAGCGCTGTTTATAAAACCCTACTTTCATCCTTGGCATAAACCATTCCCAAACTTTCCCACTCAAGGTCTATCAGCTGATTTATTTTCTAGTTTCTAGGTATTTCAAATGCTCCAAAAATATTACAGCAAACTAATTCTTTCTGACCTCTGGGGAAGGAGTAGGGATGATTAATTCCACAATGTCCTTCGGTAGTGAGTCAGCAAGTTTCTTACTCAGCTTTCATACATGAGATTTTTTTTTTAAAACCAATGGGAATTTCCTCTCTTCTGTCTTCTCACACCTAGTGCAAAACCCCACACAGTCAGGCAGGATTCTGTAAATTGTTTGACCACTCCTAAGAAAACCCATTCCAGTCATGTTTTTTGAGATAAATTGTCTAATCTGAAAGCATATCAAAACAGGCACCAGGTCCAAGAAAGCACTCAGATGGTGACAATGTATAGTTCCATTCATTTTGAGTTTATTACCACTTAAAATGCCAACTGTTTGGTTGGCAAAGCATAAATCCTGGATGCAGATAGGATTGCATGTATTCAGTTATTTCCTAAAATAAGGTTTGTTCTGAGTGAGTAAAGTTAATACTCATTTTCTAGGCTTTAGATCTCAATAACTCCCTGCATATTTTCTTGAAGGTGGTAAATAATCTTTCCTAGTGCTCCTTACTAATGAAATAGGAGGTAGCTGCAGTTACCTTCACAGATTCAATTCTGTGACACTGAGAAATCATTGGCCTGTCTAACAATGTTAAAAATGAAATTATTTATTGTGTTTTCACAAGAAATGTGCAAAGAAATATAAAGGCATTGGATATGTTGACTAGAATTCCTTTGTAAATACTGGTTGATACTCTTATTTTCCTAGCAAGTGCACTGGCTGTAAACCAAAACTGCAAATGAGACCATAAACTGGGACAGAGTTTTGCTCCCTTTTCTATTTATTTCTAATGTGGTAATGTAAATACTCATTTTACCCAAGCAGATGATTTAATACACGTTTGATAGGAAAGGTTATTCATATGATTGACAGCTTCGTTAAGGTATGTAACAGCTTTATATGAACTGGTATTTACCTCTACAACCTATTTTAACAAAGGGTAGTCATAATTATTATTCTATGTGGGTTTTTTTAAATCCAAATTAATGTATGTATGATATATTTATTTTTTTTTAGTAAACAGTTGGGTTTCTTCTCCCCTGGCCACTTGGACCTATCCCAAAATGCATCATTATGTCATTATCATCACAACAAGCTACACAAAGCCTAATTCTGGGAGTAATTCTATCCCATTTGAAACCGCTTCAGGGTTCAGTCCTCTCCACTGACCTGGATTTGTCTATACATCCTACATGATCTATAGTTTTATGCTTGTGGCTTGACACTTCTCATTTGAATTGGGATGCACTCTGGATTCACTGTTACAGGTTTCTGAGTGTGCTTTTGAGGTGAGGAAATGAAGAGTCCCCTCTATTTGGAGCTTGGTCATTTCTTTCTGGGTATAGTACTTACACTGAGATTATTAATTAATTACTTCTATGCCCATCATACCTGTAGAGTGCTGTTTGGAAAGTGAAACACATACTACTAGCTCTGTTGCAGTTGCATCTAGAAGTCAGCAAAGGGGATTTCCACAAGGATGCAGCAGTGGTCTAGTTTTTTAACACCTTTTTTATTCAGAATGAGGAGAGAGACAAAGGGGAAAATGTTTAAATGCTAAAGGTTTGGGGAAGGGAGATTTCCCTAGTGGTAGACACAAGAAATATATTTGTTTAAGGGGGGGAGAAACCAAGAGGATATGCATGCCTAATGCCAAAGAACAGCCAGTGTACCTAACACATTGGAGAAATTGTTTCAGAACAATTCATCCATGAGAAAATATGACCCTTATAATATTACCAAGGTCAGTGAAACTATGGTGATTTGCTGACTAAGGGGTTCACTGGACAAATGAAAGATGCCTTTGGTGGGATACTTTCCTGGGACCCACTTTATTTAAGATTTCAGAATTTAAAAATACAGGGATGAAAATATAACTGATTGCTTTTCTCCTTTCTTCTCCTTCGAACAATTCTACTGATGATCTATAGATATAAAATAAATCCAAAGAGGAATTCTTGTTATAAACAAAAGGAAAGCAACATCAGGGGAAAATACCTCCTCAGCTGTTTGTAAGTTATTTTCATGTTAATTAAAACTGTTGTAAGATTGCTGTGAAAAAAATTTCCAAGTCATGGAAACTTTGAAGGCAATGCAAGGAAAATCTTCCCTTTATATATGAAGGAAGACCACCTGTGGAAAAAACTCATGGTGGGAAGCTAGTTGGCTGATTAGAAAAGATACATAAATCAGCTTTTGCATGTGATATAGTGGGTGCAACTGAATATGAAAAATGAAGAAGCTTGCATAGTCTATTGTAGATTAATGGGTTGTCTATAAGGGGTTTTGCCTTGTATTTTCTGACAGTTGTATAAATTTGCTTTGCGGTTCATTGATGTGACTTGCAGCTAGTTATAAGAACATAAGAGAAAGAAACAGGACAACTCATCAGCTTCTGGCCTCATTTCTTGCATAGAAGAAATCTGGATTGTGGAATTCATAGGGAAACCAAAGAATGCAAAGCAGAAGTTGACAAACAGGAAAACTTATAGGGCCTGCAAAGACCAAGATTTCACTCAGGGAACTGTGTGGAAACTGTGGTGTTCTCCATTGTGAAAGCTGCCACAGGGAAGGAAGGCTACACTGAGTAACTAAACCTTACCATGTGAATGTACTTTAAGTATTTTGCCTGTAATTCAGAAATACCTGGAAACGTAAGGGTTTGGGACTACTTAGTCTGTCCTGGAACCTCGGTCAGGAGCTGAAATGTTGTCATCCATTGAGATGAAGCATATGTTGCAAGCATACTAGTCGGATTTGTGTCGGTGCTTGTACCACTTGCTGTAGCTGTGGAGGTACAGAGGTCTGCAGTGATGTAAGGCTGGTTTCAGGTTCACATGATGAACCTCCCACCTCGCTCCTTGGAGTGAGCGAATATATGTTGGCATTATAACAAGCATACTGAGGTTTCTTTGGAGTAGGTATGATGGTATGAGCGGCAGAGTCTGGCTCAGCATGCACAGGAGGGGAATTCAGGAGACTCTTACCTTTCCAAATGAACCAGCACGGTGGAAGGTCTGGGTAGCTTAAGTAGCACCAGACTCTCTGAGGATTTCTGTTTAAATCAACAGATTACCCATGTGTTAGCATGATCAGTGTGGGAAAGAGAGCTGGAATCTGGCTTGTAATAACTAGTGCTACTGTGGGAGAGTTCATGTAGGGAAGTAAAGCTTTTTTCCAGGACTTGGCCCTTAATTAGATTAATGAACATTTTAGTATGTACTTTGCAACAGAATATTAAACACATGTCTGTATCTTCAAATCCCAAGGATACTTGAATATTTGCTTCTCTTCTGAGTAGCGCTGGTGTAAATAGAGAATGTCCATTACAGCACAGAGGGGTTTTTTTGAGTTTGAATTAAAACTGAACACATAATCCGACTTGAAAAATGAAAAAGGGGAGGGGAAAAAAGCTCTGTGATGGTGAAAATCCAATCTGTGTTTTCCTTTAGGAGGCTGGGTCAGTTACTGCCCGTTAAGCCTTTGTTATCACTGAGGACTGCTGCTAAATTCTTTTTAGACACTTCCACTTTTACAGAAGTTTCCTCGCTCTGCTTTATCAGGAAAAGGTCTTGGCTAGAAACCAAGAGGGCCATTTGG
The DNA here is from genome assembly GCA_027925045.1 of Hypotaenidia okinawae. Classification (NCBI taxonomy): domain Eukaryota; kingdom Metazoa; phylum Chordata; class Aves; order Gruiformes; family Rallidae; genus Hypotaenidia; species Hypotaenidia okinawae. The sequence goes on from BSDF01000003.1 coordinate 6,314,135, forward strand.
ATTTCAAACCTGACAGATTTCAAAATCTCAGTTCAAAAAGACCTAAACCCATAAATAAAAGATTTGCATTGTCTTTTGAGTAGCAATTTTCCTCTAGCTTGAGGTAGGGAAGCAGGAGTGCCTTGTGCTGTGTAGGTTATGCAGCTGCAGGGATGGAAATCAGAAAACACTTGGCAAGGACTATGCTGTCAGGTAAAAATAAAAAGGATTGGAAGGTTTTTGTGCCACGCTGGAGTAGAAGCTAATGTGAAAGGCTATGTGATGCTATGAGAAAGTTGCAAAGTTATCTTGCCATTTAGAAGCTGGTTTTGAGACATGGGTATCAGCCCACTGATAAGGTATCACAAAATAGCTGCCATCTCCACCCTTTACATCAGCAGCTCTGGCTTTGTCAGGCTTGAGAGAATGTGGCAAGTGGAGGTTCATCAAGTGGTCTTAAAGGGAAAGGTGAGTTACAAGTATACTTGATAAAACAGGTGAGAGAGAAAATAGGGTGAAGATGTTCTGGCCTTTAGGTGCTGAGGTTCGTGGAGCTGAAATGTGTGAAGGCTGACACTAGGAAATGAGTGTTTACTCCTCTCCAGGGTTAGAAAACTGGACGGATAAGATGGCTTCCTTTTGATGTGAAAAAGACTCAAAAAGGAGTTCCTATTTTAGACAATGAACAGCTGTTCATTGCAGACTAAAGAAGGTGGGGAAGAAAATACAAAGTCATCGGATATGTTGTAGTTTCCCTCCAGGTTGTCTTCATGAGTCATATAAAATCTTTTTTTTTTTAGCGAAGCCAGAGGATGAAGGAGTATCACTTTAGCATGAGAGCTTTAACAGACACATTAATTTGAAGAATTTATTTTTCATCATTCTGGATGCAAATAGATTGACATTGTTTTAATGCCAAGTGTTTTCTTTGCTAATCTGGGTGAAATGCAGAGCTTTCTAGCCAAGTACTCTTAAGAGAAAGAACCGTGGTCCGTGAATAATAAATTTTAGGCAAGACTAAAGAAATAAGATGATGTTCTGTCACGGGCCAAAAGATTTCTCCACTCTGAGCAACAGCTGTAAACTTAGTGTGGCTTCACTTGCAGATTTAGGAGATTTAAATTACACGATTTATGCCTGGGAATTTTGGAGCTGTGGCATTTGCATTCACCTTCCCCTCCCCCTCAGCAAAATCCTACCTTTTATCCTTGGAATTTAAAAATTATTACTTCCTAATAACGCATTGGATTCAAATAACAAAGTCTTGACCTTGCAGAGCAGTTGCCTAGAATATAAGTATGAAGACTAGCTTAACTAAATAGTCTGTGGATGCCTATATTAATTTTTCTTAGTGCCTTGCATGGTACATAGTTGAAAGTCTTTTATCTCATGCCTGGGACCGCCAGCATTCTGCATCTCTGTGGGCTTCAGGCTCAGTGTCCAAGGAACTAGTAACAATAATTGCCAAGTTTTTCTGTTTTTATTGTGGTAGCCTTTCCAGTGAGGTCCCCATGGGAGCTCCTGGGCACCGCACTCTTATTTTGGTCTTTGTTTTGGATCCTGAGACACAGCCAAGCTCTTCTGATGATCTGACTCTAGCTACAAGGCTCAACCATATCAGCGTTTTCACATCCTATTGGATTGATCTCAGAAAGATGGTCCCTCACGTGAATGAATAATTGACTTCTGGAAAGTGCTTGGGCTGCCTGTTTGTTGTACTATCCTTCCTTCTTTGGACTCAGAGATGTCCTCTGATAGAGCTTGGAGCCAAGGGATGACTGCCAGTGCATTGCCCAGCTCAGGAGCAAGGTCATTTCCAAGGCAGGGAGAAACCTGGAGGAGGAGTGTGGGAGGGGAGCAGCCAGCTGGCTGCCCACCCAGTGACTGCTGTGAGGGAAAGGGATGGAAAAGGGAGATATCCTTTCCAGTTCCCTCTTTTGTGGCTCTCTTTGTGGAGGAGTCTGGTAATGAACAAAAACTTCTGTGTGTTATGCAAGGAAAATTGCCTATTGTAACGATAGACACGGTGTTTGCCAGAGTAAGTCTTGGATCACAAAAACTATTAAGGAATACTTCCATTTTATATAAATCTGGGGTCTGATTCTGCCTTCCTCACCTCAGTGTACCTTAGTACCGATTCCATTGAAGTCCAAATGGACCCAGACTGAGAAACTCAGTCATGCTGGCATTTCCTTATCTACAGAATTTATGTGCATATTCTATGCTGTTCTCCTTTCATTTTCCTTTTCATGTTGGGAATTTTTGAATAATCAAATTTAATATCCAATTAAATTGCATTTTCTGGACCTTTAAAAGTTTCTCTTGGGGTGCCCACTAGAAAAGGTATCATTGCCTTTTCTAAATTGTTGAAGTAAAGAAATTCTAAATCCTTTCTGTAACGGTTTATTAGGGCCTCTCTGGTTTTGGTTAATTGTCGCAGCCTCATTTACCTTAGGCAGAGGAATTTTAATGTATAGAGCAAGATGTTTTATTCATTCAAAAATATTTTATGGGAAGTTGCTCTGAACTGAAGGAAGTCATGTAAAATGCAGTCTTGGGGGCCCAGCTTTCTTAGTCTCATGTCAGAAACAAAGGAAGAACATCTATTAACTAAGAGCAGAAAGCTCTGGGTCACAAAATCAATATTTCCCCTTGTCTTCAGGGTTGTTCATATACCAAAGCTACTAATTTTTCAGTGTAGCCTTCAAGAGTGATGCTGAGCTGGGACAGATCATCCCGATGTGATGGCCTGTAAAATTTGCAGTCAAGATATGACCCCAGCCAGCCAGAGGGCAACAAAAGTTTCCTTGAAATCACAGAATTTACGGATCGGTGGCGGTAAATTCACAGTGTGTATGGAAGAGGGCCGAGGAGGTGGTCTGGTGTGTAATCGTACCCTGCTGACAGGGCCTTGGCAGTTAAAGCGCCTTGGCTGCGGCCTACCATTTCGGGTTTTCAAGTAAGGCCCTTGTGATGCGAAGTAGTTTGTTTTATCTGGCTATCTGGTTTTGGGGCAAAGGGGGAGGGTGGAAGGAAGCAAATTACATACTTTTTAGTTTTCTGCTTAAATTAAGGGTGTCAGGTGGCTTTAGTTGAGAGCGGGGAAATCCCCGCTGTAGGTGCACATGGTCCCACTTGACCCATTTTTCCTAATGCACTTGAAATGAGCTTTGTTTTTAATGCATCCCCTCAGAATAAAGGAAAACCCAGGTTTTTGTGTGACAGCTCAATAACTTAACTGCACTCTCCTACAGCAATGGCTTTTCAAGTAGAGTGCAGGTGAGCCTTGCATCTCCAGGCAAAGAAATCTGTACTTTCATTCCTAAGGGAGTCATTATTCCTGACTACTCATTCATCTACTTCTTTTTCTCACGTCGTTTTGGCTTTGTAACTATCTAGGTATTTATACTGCCTTCACGGCTGTCCTCTGTGAACACCTCTGAGTAAGCACCCGGTTTTATCCTAGAGACTTCCTATGTAGTAGTGAAAAGTTACAGGGAAGATATGATTTGTCCAAGGTTGTGTGGGAAATCTATGCCCAGCCTTGGAAGCGAGCGCTGTTCTCTGATCCCAGCCCAGTGCCCGATGCAGTGAAATATCTTTGTGTTCCGCAGCATGTGTCAGTAGTTCTTGATATTTTCCTTTTTGGTAGCTGATGTCATCTGCTTTTTTCCCTTCAATTATGCTCTTAGCATAGAAAATAATTGCAGGGAGCAAGAGAAAAAAGCTTCTGAGAATTCCCATGGATTCTCTTCTACTTGAGGCAAGTAAAGATCCCTCTGGCATTATTGGAATTTTCTTGCCTGCTGCTATTGAGAAGTCCTGAGGATTGCGTAGAGAGAAATAGAAAGGCTGCATTTTAGTAATGGGAATTTTAACAGTGCAGTCTGACTCTGGTCAGAGACACTCTCTCATTTGGGGCCTGATCCTGCTGTTTTTACAGTTCGGAGGAATAAGATCAAGCCTATGGCTGGTGATGCTGTGACAACAGCCCTTACACAAAACCTTTAAAGGGGCTCTTTGTGTCCCACAGGCCCTGGAAAAATGGGTCCCAATTGTAAGTACAGAGGAAAGACAGAGATCTTAAAGTTGCCAGGGCCTGTAACAAATCCAAGGGGAGAACACAGTAAGCTGCATGAAAACCTGTGATGCAGTAAAACCCAAACCTGATATAAATCTGTTGGAGACAGTGTTTTGGATATTAATCTGGCACATCGTGTCCCTGACGAGGCACCTTGAGGGCCTGTTCCTAATGGCTCTGCTGGTTTGAGTTGAATCCATTGCTGGCACATAGAGTCTGTCCATGGAAGAACCTGAAACAGAAGGTTTCGCTTTCCTATAGTTAGTACTGCTGTAGGGTAAACATCACAGCTTTCTGGAAGGATAAACTTATCAGGGAAACAGAACAAAATTGAGATGAGTTATTCACCTTACTCGGGTTTGAAGCTAGAGCCTATCACTGACTCCAACTGGAGAGGAAAACTACAGGCTGTGGCTTTTTTATTTGATTTTATATATAGGTGGCTGTAAAGGTCTCTCCCCTGTAATGTAAATCAGAGCTTCAGACTGTTCTGATGATAAACATCGAAATCCTTTCAATGTGCCTCTCAACAAAAAATGTCTTATTTACAGATCAGTGGCTTCATGCTGCAGGGCCACATGTGAAATATTAAACCCCAGGGTTTGTCATCATGGTTTGGTGCTTTGCTTCCCTGTCTTCTTACAAACGTTCTTGGTAAATTTCTATAGCAAGCATAGGAAATGTGACTGTTAAAAATATGTATATCTAAAAAAAAAAACCCAAACAACAAAACATTGGGACAAGTCGAAACATGCAAATGGTTCTGTGGGATTTCTTTTCAGAGAGAATTTAGGAGTAATGTCCATTAAATCAGTCTGGGAGTGTTGGCCCTGTATAATACATGGACGTGGCAGAGCAAGGACTTTGTGCCAAAGTCAGTTGCACTGCAGAAACAGCAGGCAGGACTCACTCCTCCTCTGGAAAACGTGTTCTCTGCTAAGGTTTTATGTAAATTTTGCTTGAATTCTTAATCAAATAAGATGCTCAGCAGCTGCTGCTCTTCATGGTATAATCAGTAGCTTTTAAAGGGAATTCCATAAAAGAGAAAGGCCAAAACTGCAATTATCTTGTAGAAGCAGAATTTTTCTCTCATGAGAAAAGATTTTTTTTTTCCCCATTGAAAATGAATACATTTGCAAATATAATGATTGTAATTCACATGAAGAAATAAATTTACAGTTACATACTCAGCTGTACCTGTCACGGTTCTTTTATTCTGTTTCCAGGTCTCTAATGAGTCTGGAGATATTTTTATGTGAAAAAAAGTTTCTCAGCATAGATGAAAAAATTTAAATTGGCTCCCAGAGTTGGGCATCAAACATCTAGTTAAAGTTCCACTGGACTTTCCTCTGGTTCTTTTAGAAATAAACAATTTACAATTGTAATTTAAAGTCCTAGGGTAAAATTACAACACAGAGGAGTGGCAGGGATTTTTTTTTTTAGAAGCAGCAGGATTATTTTTCTCTGTTTTGAGTTGTGAGAGTGTGTATTTGTTTATATTTATGTAATACTCATGTGAAAGATGTGTTGGCTGTACTGACAACACCATCCCCCCATGCATGGTAGTGTAATACCTCTGATTTCATCAAGTATAGAGGGATAGTCAGAGGCTGAGGGCCTAGATCAAGGTGAATTTTGCAATCCCTTCCTTCGGCGAGTATAGAGTAACATCTATAGGTGTTACACAGAGCGCAGAGTAACACAGTGGGTTTCTTCAAGCTCAGTCTTCTTGGGCTCAGCAGTACTTTTCAAATCACACTCCTGATGAGTCAAACCCTTATTGTGTATGACAAGGTTGCTTCATTTGTATTCTCTGCTTAAGTTACTCAGAGGCTGTGACACTGCTTATCTGTTACCCTGGGGAAAAAATGTAAACATTTGTCACTTCTTCCATTTCCAAGTTCACCCTTTCCTGGGGTTTTTGGTTTTGGGGTTTTTTTTTTTTACCCTTTTGAAATCTGTTGTTTTCCAGCTTGTGTCTTGAGCCTGCCAGCTCTTGGTACAGTTTTCCCCTTGTATCATTCCCAGGTACAAGGTTTTTCCCATTTCTATACTGGTGGAATAATGATGTTTGCACCTTCAGTGTTTTAATTGTTGTATTCATGCTCAGGGCAGACCATAACTGAGGGTTGATGAGTGTTTCAACTTGAAAAGAGGTGCAAATACGTTTGTGTATTTTACAGCCTTATACTTCATGCTTGAAAACAATGTGTTTTCCTGGAAAATAATCAGACCTCATCAGCAATGATGTCTTGGGGCACAGTTATGACTCTTGCATGTTCTGAAAGTTGAGTATGCTTTCTTTGTGCTTAGAGAAAAACGAATTACCTGCTTTTGAAAAACTAAAATACAAAAAAGAAGCGAGCCAAACACACCCCACATCCACAAAAACAAACCTCAAAGAAAACCCCTGCATGGCAAACATTGTTTTCTTGGTTTGCTTTACAAACTTGCTCTCAAAACTTTTGCAGAACATTCATTATTACACAGGCAAAAAAATAAAACCAAAGAAATTTGGCTGTTTAACATTCCTTCTTTTATAATTTCTTGGAGCTAAGAATTACATGAAAAGTGGTATCTGGAAAATGAATTCAAAAAAAATTAATATCTATTCCCAGTTGTCAGTAGGCTCTGCTGCTGGAACACAGATGTGTTTTGTTATCTGTGATAGATGTGAAGTACCCTGGAGAATCGAATGTTCTATTTCTCCTGAGGGGGAGGAGACACAACAGAATATTAAAGCATCTTGAATAAAAACAATCATTATTGTAACATTATTAGATATTTGATATTTTCTATCTCATGCACTATATATATTTATTTTTTTAAGGAAGTTATCCTATTTTATAAATGGTGTGAAGCTTTTTCATAGACGCTGACACAATTTATAAGACATTTCAAACTAGATTCCTGGCTTTTGCTCTGTGAGGACTCTCCATGCAGAGTCAGGTTTTCAGGCTTTTTGAAAACTCATGGAAGAGGTGGTGTCAGAGGACTATGATAAAAAAATCATTTGTTAGAAAAGGGATAAGGACATGATTTATTCTGTGACCATGAGAAATCTATTCAGACAAACGTGAAAAGAACTTGGAGGCTTGAGAGTATTTTCAGACAATTGTTTCAACGTTATTTTGCTGAAATGTTAATCTTTCATTAAAATTGTTTGCAGTAGTGATACTTTAATCCAATTTTCCTGGGAATTCTCTTGATATACCTTTTTTTTTTACCCAGTCCTATCAATAAGCATTTCCTATTAAAATGCTGAAGGAATGTGTTTTAAGAATGGTAAGAGCAATTAAAGCACGAGGAATTTTTCCTCTTCATTCTTGGAAACCCTTATTGGTAATGTCAAAGCCGTTTATTTTTCCTGAATCTAATGATTAACAATAAACCTATAGAAACAGCAAGGCCTACCTAAGGGGTCGACAATTAGTGAACTGCACATAGGTTTAGACAGATGGAAGCAGTTACAGCTGAACCGTGGGGCAAGAGAAACTGAACTAAATGACTACGCTTCCAAAAAGACTGCTAGATATAAAATGCTCCACCTATAAAATATGTAATAAAATATTTACAGAATTCCACAAGATCATTCAAAATTTAATATATATTTAAAAAAAAAAAAAAAAGCAGGGGGGTGAGAGAGGAATCTAACCTGCCCCTTGCCAAACTTGTCGCTGGTACCAAGGGAGGGAACTCCATTTTCCTTTCTATTTTTCAGAAAGGGACATGCTTGGAGTCACAAGGTACAATAAAGCAAACCCCCTCCTGGAAGAGAGACAAAGAGTGCTTGTGACACAAGTGAGAGCAGTTGCTAAGGAAAAAGGCTGCACAAAGATTGGAAGTCCCTTACCTGGCTTCATTGTGTGGTGTAATGGTGAAGAAACCTTCATGCATTAACTTGGTATAGGAGTGGGGGGAAAAAGAGTCTAAAAAAGAATGTCTTAAAGTCTTTGGAAATATAACCAGTGAGCTAACAGAGTAATTCTATCACCTATGCCAAACTAAGCATTTCCTATCTGATAGATTAAATTCTAACAGATAAATGCTAAACACTAATGCCTCTTAAGCATTGTGGCCTAAAAATGCCAGGTGCTGATTGGAACGAACACCCACCAGTTGTTTGTTCTTACCTGCAAAGGGATGTTTTTCAAAGGCATGTGTACCAGGAACGTGATTCCCTTCACTTGCAATGAAATCTGTATTCCTAAATTCCTTTAGTTCTCTCCTACACATATACACACCACTGTGTAAGTCTAGTCATAGGAGACATGCTACACACAGCGCAGGTCGTTACTGGAAGGTGTATTTTGGAGTGTAGCATCTGTGGGCTGTATTTTGACGTGTGCTAGGGTGATCAGGTGGAAAAGCATGCACAGTTGGGATAGTTAGCCACTGTAGCTGTCTTTCACTATCTTGTGGTCTTCTCAAAAGTGTAGCATCACTCTTAATCAACAAAATTGAAAGCCACAAAGGTGAGCATGAAGGTGGCCAGCAGGAAGGCTCCCTTACATCATCCTATGTACTTTTAACAGTCTCCTTGTTTCTAATAGTGTTTTCAAAGCAGGAGAAACTATAGGGTGATGGCAGCTGGAATATGACTCCAGAACAATGCTGATGGCTGTTCTCCTCCTCCCTCTGCCTCAAGTGTTGTGATGAGATTTAAACTAAATTCCTTTAAATTCAATGAGAATTTAATATGGAATCTGAAGGGCAAAGTGAAATCACAAGCAGAACCATGTACTTAAATCTGGGAGTTTATCTTGAATTTTTTCAAAATTCTTGATAACCCCAAAATACAAGACAGTAAAATCCAGACCCACAAGGTGTTTGGATACCTACTTCTACCCCAGACCATCAAGAGTGACCTTAATAACTCTGAGAATCTTGTTCTGATTGTGTCCCGTGAAGAGATGAATTGAAAAGCTACCAGTTATACTCAGCTCAATGCCTTTATATCAAAAGAAGGGACAGGAAGGAATAATGAAACCATTCCATGAGATCCCACAATGTCTATTTCTGTTTCTAAGCTGTGTTTTGTACAAGCTGTGCTCAGAAGATGCCTGCTGTCTCTCTAGGCAGGTGATTAACAGCACCATCCAGATCAAACTGTCTTGTTTTCAGTCTCTTGTGGGTGCCACCCCATGCGACTGACTGACTCCTGGCTGAGTAGTGCAGTGGTACCGGCCAGTCAACTCCTAAGGCCCAGTCCCACAGTCAATGGGAGTGTTGTCTGTGTAAAGAACTGCAGAATCTGGCCTGTCTCCAAGTTTTTACAGGTCAAATAACATAAGGGAATATTTTAGTCTGAACCACTTCCTGAATTCCCAATGAAGAATGTAGAGTCAAAATATAATGACTGGTGACTGCATTCTACTCTAAACAATAGCTGCTATTTACCAAACAGTGTGTAGTGTGTAAATTAAATGTGAGATTTCCCCCTGGTCTTTTGACTTCTTAGAAACTTTTCCTTCTCAACACTTGGAATTTGGACTGGGTACAGAATTTCCTAGAAGTACGTATGGATACAGCACTAGAGGATTTGAGAGATGTAAAGGCTTCCTTGCAAATCAGTTTGTTGGGGTGGTTTTTTTTTTTTTAATAATTTGCATACAACACTGAGCATGTGCTGATATTAGCCATTATCTTTTACTCAAAATTGGGCTTTTCAGCTTATAACAAACACAGCATTAGCTTGTATTTTTTGGGTTTTTAAAACACCCTCGTGATCGTTACTTCACTAGTAGCTTTTTTGTCACTGAGTGCAGCTCTTTCATTTTAATGCAAGTCCATTGCATCTCCATAGCATTAAACTCATATTTACCAGCTTTTGCTTAAGACACTATCGTGTTTTATAGTGTTGTATCTATTTTATGAAGATGGGATCACAGAATCACAAGGTTGGAAAAGACCTTTAAGATCTTTGAGTCCAACTGTTCCTGTCCTATGCTAAACCATATCCCTAAGCACCTCATCTACCTGTCTGTTAAACACACCCAGGGATGGTGACTCAACCCCTTCCCTGGGCAGCCTGTTCCAGGCCCTGACAACTCTTTCAGTGAGGAATTTTTTCCTAACATCTAATCTGACCCTGCCCTGGCACAGCTCAGTGCCATTTCCCCTTGTCCTATCTCCTGTCACGTGGCCATCGCCCACCTCTCTACACCCTCCTGTCAGGTAGCTGTAGGCAGTGATAAGGTCTCCCCTCAGCCTCCTCTTGATGCCCTAAGTCCCTTACTGAACAAAGATTTGTGTGACCTCCTTCACTTCATATTGGCTTTATCACAGTAGTATCAAGACTGTAGTCATCTTGTTCTGATTAATGAAACAGCTCAATAGTGTTGGCTGGAAATATTCTCCAAGAACTGGCTGGTAAGATATCATAGTTGCTGTCATCTGCACAGTCCTTCCTTGCTTTTCTGTTGGATGAGATCACAGGTGAAAGCTCTGAGCCTTTTGTATCTGCATCAAAATTGGAGATGCTGGACTGGACTCTGGGATCCCAGGCTACAGTAATGCCTGATTAATTTTCTGCAGGAACATATAGCTGTTAGACTTGCAGGTTGTACGTGCCATGGAAAATGGACAACATGCACACAGGTTTAACACAGCTGTGTGTGTCTACACACTGGTGTAGATTTCAGAACTGATAGTAATGCCCATACAAGACTTTCACAGAGTGAACAGGCAGAGCTTCAGGCCAGCTTTGCCCAAGTCCTGAAGAAAGGCTAATTAAGTAATTACTAAACGTGTGTTTCTAAGTATGTATCCAAATGTCACACACAAAAGTATGCAAATCCCAGCTTAGCAATTGGTTAATTTCAAGCAATGAACAACTATTGCATTAATGGGGCACTCATTCACTTAAAGGTATGTGTTTAAGTACCCTGCTGAATCAGAAACTCTGGCTTTAATTTAAGCTGCCAAACTATTTTTGTGGTTTTGGACTGCAGAGAGGAATACCCAAAGAGATCAGATACCAGTATCCCACGGGAACAAATGAATACATAGGAATATCAATGTTGTCTTGGACTTAACATTGGGGGGAAAATGAGCTGTAGATCCAACAATTTAGATCACTGTGAAGGGATTTGGAATTAAAAAACCCCATCCAGAGACATGTTTTGCCTGTAATGGTAAAAAGCTGACTCTATCCATAACCTTTGTGCAAGAAGTTCAGTTCAGTTGGTATGAACTAACATGTGATTCTTAGGTGAGCCAGTTAATATTAAATTTCCTCTTGCTGTGTTTTCTCAGTAGTGATGCATGCATTTTACTAAGCCTTCAGGATTTATCATCAAGTCAGGAGGTGCAATTATTGCAGGAGAAGCCTGGAACCTGTCTCTACTAATCCTGTTCAATTTTTGTGTTTGCCTGCTGGCAGTCCAGTGGGCTCTGGGTTGTACTCCAGTACTCTTACCCTGTAGGTGTTATTAATAGGAGTAATTCTACTGGTTTCAGTGAAGTTTTAGTAAGAGAAGATATTCACCACGTGAAAGCATACCATCACTTACTGTTGTCAGCATTATTCACTGCAAAAAGGAGTAGAAGCAGCTGCAATGAGGAGTAGGGTCCTTGTAAGAAATGTTTTTGTCTTTGTGTTTTACATTTGGGGAATCAGCTTTATCAAAAGGCAGAGAATGGCAGGACAAGGGGAATGGACTGAAGCTGAAGGAGGGAAGGGTTAGGTTAGATATTAGGGGGAAGCTCTTTACAGAGAGAGTGGTGAGAGGCTGGAACAGGCTGCCCAGAGAGGTGGTGGGTGCCCCATCCCTGGGGGTGTTCAAGGCCAGGTTGGATGGGGCCCTGGGCAACCTTGTGTAGATCCAGGCCTGGAGGTTGGTGTCCCTGCCTGTGGCAGGGGGTTGGAACTGTATGATCCTTGGAGTCCCTTCCAACCCAGACCAGTCTATGATTCCACGATGCTGAAGTCTCCAGCATCACTACTGTATAGATGTGAGCACTTGGGACTCTTTCCAGGTCATTTCATTTGTTCCACATGCAAATCATGCTGGGAAGGTTCAGGTAGCAAAGTAGAAAAGGACATGATCAATACTTCTATGGATATGGATCTGCTTTCAAGTTAAGACTACGGAATGTGTCGGTGAAAAACCTAGTGCAGCTTTAGAAAAAGCTGTATTTTCCCTCCTGATTCTGAGACCTCTTATTCCCCAGCTGTCTGGAGGCACCACTTGGGTGATGCAGCTGAACTACCCATGGTTTGCACAGGCATCAGTTCTGGCTGGGCAGATAGAAAGCCAGTGTGAGCACGTGTCCCTGAAAAGCCATTCTTTGGAGTTTAGTACCACTAGTTGCATATGTATGTCAGTGTGAACTTTCTTATATAAAGCTAGCTTATAACTAAATGCTGCTATTAGGCTGGAGCACAAGTTTCTTCAGTTTAGCTTGGTTTTGAACTGTAACTTTGATAGATAATTGTACTGCACATTTCTAGTTGCTTTAGACACCTTCAGAGCATCACTGCATTATCACTGAGCAGATCAGAAAATATTTATGTATTAGAAAGTAAAATAGTAAATTAAAAGAATAATTTCTATCCAAAAGGCAAAATCCAGGACTCTCTTCAGTTTGCAGGAGCTAAATGCACTTTAAGGTGAGAAGTGCCCCAAGTTCTCTCTTTCAGCAAAAAGAGAATCCTACTGACAGCACATGCTCTCAAAGAAAAGATCAAACTGGATTCCTTTTGTAATACATAGGAAAAGGAAGAACAAAAAAAAAAAAACCAAAGCAAAACCCCAAAACTAAAAACCAACTTTGAAAATCCAGTTTTCTGACAAAAGAAAGTTTAGAAAGAGTTTCCTAAGCAGCCTAGTAACAATAGTGAATACTGCTACTCCCCAGACACTTGCAAAGGCAGTTTGGGCTGGATAGCATGTGGAGTAATTAGAGTGGTTATATGGTGTCTGGGCATCACAGGTTTATAGAGCTGCCAAATGCATTGGCAGGGAGACAAATTCCTCTCCCTCCTTTTTGATCTTTGATCCCCTTTTCCTCAATGAAGAGAGGTAGAAGGGACCTGTACATCTTCCTCAATCACCTCTGTTTCAGGCTGTTTCAACTAGGTCAACCTATTATTAACACCTGCCATGAAATGGGAGGTGTGGTTTATGCACAAAATGGTGTTCTAGAAGGTCTCAGGCTTCTTTCTGATAACTTTGCATGAAATATATCTGGGTTAACAATCATAACTCCAACTGTTGACTTCAATAAAACAGCATTTTGGTGGCAAATGTACTGGCTCATGGAAGTTTGCATCTCCTTTACAGAAAGTACTTTATGGACTTCAAATGGGATTCTTAAGGTTGGTTTGTTTCTCAGTACTCTTGATGGAATTGGTGTGTAGGTGGATCTCACTTTTAGTATTTTGGGGTTAGACTGCAGCTTTCCAGTCAAGCCTTGTGTGTGAGTGTTCAGCAAACACAGTACCAAGGCAGGTTTGTGAGACACCCTTTTTATGTACACACATGGACCCAAACTACTGTTTCGCTGATGAGCTGCATCAGCCAGAGGGATGTGGTGACAGAACAGAACTCTTTAAGTCTCTCCCTATGGGTCTGGGTGTAGGCATCCAGAGACTTAGTATGAAACTTTGATATCCTGTATTGGTGCATGTATATTGGGCAAGCACAGATACATGATGATTTGTCTGACATAATAGACATAGTAGATAATTTGTCTAACACAGCTGAGTTATAAGGAACATATGAGTATAAATGAGAAGAGTGTTTCTCTCTCATATGATTCTTTTATATATGGTCAGCTAAATATGTAATAAAATACCCAACTTTGAATGCATTGGTTTTGTTGGGGTTTTTTTACCCCCTCATCATATTAGACTTCATCTGGTTATGTAGCTAATGCTTGTGGAAGGAATCTTCCCCCTCCTCACCCCCCACCCCCCAGCTAAATTTTATAAGCCATTTGATGCAGATTTGCTACCTCAGAAAGATATAACAACATAACAAAATGTAGTGTCTCTTAACTTTTCTTTCTTTGAGGTATGTGCTTTGGTTTCTTCTTGTGGAGCAGATTACACACAGAGCATTACTGCTTCATGGTCTGAGCGGTGGCAGATCTATATTGGCATGGTGTCCATGCTCATTTTCTGTTTGCTGAGCTCAGCTCAGCTAGCTTTTCTGAAGTGTCTATCAAACAATTTATCCAAAACACAGAACATTCAATCTGTGCAATGTTACTTAAGATCTTTGATGCTAATCAGCACAAGTAGTTCTCAACTGTTTCTATGATATTACCTTCTAAGCTCCTAGTGTCTTGTTAGCGATGGTTTCAATTAATCTGCAGTTATCCATTATCATGTCATGTGTGTCTGATTAAATATGAGCTTGGTTTTCTTTTCTAAGGACTGTAGCTCATTGTCCCATCAGTACACTCGGTATGATGTGGGTTATGGCATGGGAGCAGGGGCTGGAATAAGCTAGATTGTCAGAATTTGCTCTCAAATTCAGGGTAGTTAGATCAGGGTTTGGCCTGTTTTTAACACAGTCTTCTCCTGCACACCCAAATCCAGTCCTTCTGGGGGCAGGAAGGAGCATGTAACCTGGATCCTGCTGTCCTTTGGTCTCCACTCCATGGCACCAGCGCTCACTAAAGTGCTTAGATGCTGGTAATGCTCTGCTGTCTTCTCGTAGTGCCACCACTACAGCTATAAAGGAGAACTAGTTGTCCATGAGTGACTGGGAAGAAAAAAAACCCCTGAGACCAGATGATCCCACTGCTCCATAAGAACAATGGGCACGATGGCTGATATCCTAGGCAGGTAGGTAAAAATCAGGACCTGTAAAAATACAGTAGTCTGCTGGATATTTTGGACCACATGGCAGCACACCTCCAGGTGTTGTTTGGATTGTTCTGCTGCAAAGGTATGTCTTCAGTTTTCCTGTGTCAGCCTGTTTCAAATACTTGTAATTTACCCTTAACTTGGGGTGAAAACCTTAATTTTTCACAACTTGAGTGAATCTACAGCCAAAGTGTCTTATCGGTGGAACATTGTGATTGTATAGCTTTGGCTTTAGACAGCCTTACTGAGGATTTCCATTAATGGGTTTTGGGGGCCTTGTTTTTGGATGTGCTACAGAGACAATTCCTTTTCCACAAAAGTGCAGGGATATTTAATTATTAGAGTAATAATAGCACAGTATTTCCTCCTTTCACGGAACACCATTCAATAAAGGAAACAGCTCGCTTAGCATGCTGGCATCAACACTTACTCTTTCCTCTCCTGCTCTAGAGCAAAAACAGTGTTTCTGCAAGAGTCTAGTAGGCTGCTCACCTAAAACTTGTTTCTGACCAGTGGTGCCTGTTTGGACAGCTGAGTTTCTGGAGAGAGGGACGTCACTATTTGAAAACTTACAGTCAGATCTATCATATACTTAAATATTTAGGAAAAAAATCATTATGATTCAGATCATATGTGCAGGTTGTCCTGATTTGGGGTTATTTTGTAGTGTAGTATTACAGGCATTATAGTTTTTATGCTCTAGACTTCTCTGATTAGTGCTTCTGCAGTTTTGATTTCTCTGCCTTCAGGTCCTCCTGGAAATGCATCAATCAACATTGCTCAGCAGTTAGTTGGTCCATCCCCAAAATATCAGTGTCACCAAACTCATCTTCCTTCCTTCCTTCCTGTAATCCTTACAACTCAGTGATACCAGCCCAGTGTTGTTATTCTTCAGTGGTGTCAAGAATTGGAAATATGGCTAACTTATATTCTAGTCTTTTTACAAGTTACAAGCAGATTATAATGTGGAAAGCTTTTTCTAGCAAGTTCACGGTGGTATTTTTGGCAGTGGGCTCTATGGAGTGTAAAAGAGCAGTTGTGTGACTAATGTATGTATCTGTGCTTAAAAATAAGGGTTTAGGGGCTCAAATACCTCTTAACAATCACAAGAGTACTGTTCAATCACTCATTAAATCCCATCCTGCTAGATTAGAGCTGGAATAGTAGTTGTCTTACACAAGTGGAAACTGAAGAAATTAAACAGGCTTCCCAAGGCCATTTTGGGAGCAGGTATTACACTGTATGCTCTGTGCTAAGGGTGCAGAGTTCAGCCAGAGAACTGGGCTTTTAGAAGTTTGACCTCAATGATTCCACTTTCCTATGATCTGCTTCCATGCAGACATTGCCAGGCTTGATTCGTTATGTGTCTCAGCTCAGGTCCTGGGTGTTTTGAAGAGGTATAGTTTGTGTAAAATGAAAGTTAATTTTAATCATGGAATCAGTTACATCCACTCCTAGAACAGCTGCAGCACTGAGAAACAGAATGAGGACCTGAGTTCCTGTCTGCTTCCTAGGATCTTCCTTCCAAGAGAAACCACAAACAGATCTAAAGAGACAAGTTTTGTATACAAATCTCTGAACAGAAGTCCCAAGGTAGCTGTATAGGATTTATGTGTCTTCACAGAAAGTTACAGGAAGTCTGAATGTGTAACGTGCTTTTGGGCAGGCATGGCTGGGAATGTCAACTCCATGTGCTCTGCTGATTCTTGTTTGAGAATGACCTTCTATAGCGACTGGAAGTCTTTAGTTAATGAGTTTTGGCCTTCAGGTAGAAGTGTAAAACAGGCTTTAGTCTAGGTGTTTTGACCAGACCAAAACAGATGGCTTTCTGTGCCTGGAGGGGTGCGTTTGTGACATGAAGAGTCGTGCTCTATAGTCATATTGGAATTTAAAATCCGGTTAACTGGAAGTATTTTCAGGTCCTTGGACGGCAGCCACTGTAGTTACATAAATGCAAAATATTATTGGAATAGGTAGTAGGTGTCCTTCCTTCCTTAGGAATTGCCCCACTTAAAACCTCAGTTCCTGTCCCTTCCCAAAAGTTCTTTTTAATCTTGTTTTTTTTTTAAGCTATGACTCAGTTCCCCTGCCATCTCCTCTTCTAGGTTGAATCCAAGGTTGTCCGTTTCTTTCCCCTACATGGTCTGTAGCAGTGGATATGATGTATTCTTGTTTACAGTATGCTAAAGCAGAATATTTCTGAGATGTTTACAGGTACTTCCTGCCCCAGAGGAAGAATATAGGATTTCCATCCTCCTCAGCAGCAGTGCTTCGGCCTTACTGGAGCCAAGGAACTCAAGCTGTGTGATCTCTCCCTTCCTGTTTCTTTTGCTTGACGCAACGTGGCGGAGTTGTTTGATGTCTAGAGTGAAGGATACAGAAACTCCAGCTTATTTCCTTTATTATGTTCCCTACTAGGAAGCTGTGAGAAGTAACCTTTTTTTTTTTTCTTTACAAGTTAGCTGAGGTCCAAGATACATTTTGAAATATTTAGCAGCTTTTTCTCTTCCATAGGAAGGAAGCTTAGTTACCCCTCTGAAAGACTGTCTGTCTTCAGTTTGTGCTGTTATGCCAGTATGGGATAACTAAATGTTTCCAAACACTTTCACATACATTGATCCAGGGGGCATCACCTTGAAAACTTTCATGAATGAGTGCTAGGTAGAGGTGGCATCTGACAATATTTAAAGACTCTGTTTGGAATTTCAACTCATGTTGATTTTCTGCTTGACTTCTTTCAGAAGAGTTCTGCCTCTATACTAGGAGTTTCTTTGATCCCTCTCACACTCTGAATTATTCTGCCTCTGGCTGCCATTGCCATTTTGTGCTCTTGGACCCTCATTCATTATTGCACAGTTCCCCATCCCCATTCTGCATCTCAGCCAAAGAGTCCATGCATGGAAGTAGCAGGATGTGGCTTTCAAATACTCTGCCATTCACATGGGCTGTTTTGACACAAGCATTTTCATTATCACTGCTGTCATCGTTTGATACTTGTGTCCATGGTCAACTTTGTGATAATGCAGCATTGTGGCTTTCTTAAATGGAAGGTTAAAACTTCAGGTTAAGAATAAGCAACAGGAGAGTTGTATGAAATTGAAGAATCAATGTATGAGTTGCCTCACATAGAATCATAGAATCACTGAGGTTGGAAGAGACCTTTAAGATCATCGAGTCCAACCACAGCCTAACTCTGCACAGCCCACTTCTAGACCATGTCCTCAAGCACAACATCTACAAGGTTTGGGATTAGTTTTGGTTGGTTGGTTTTGTGGGTGCTTTGGGTTTTGTTGGATATCTTGAATCCCATCCTCCTTCAACAATCTCTGAAGTCTAAATAGGTTCTTTTCCTGATGTTGGGCATTTTTGTACATGTAGCAAAAAGCCTAACTCAAATTTCCAAATGTATCTCCAAGTTTCTTCCCTTGGAGCTACAACCTCTCTGCTTCCAGGGTTATAACAGCTCTCAGGGAGAGTTATGAATACTGCATGTTCTTAAATTGTGCCTGTATGTGGTATAGAAGCAGTGTGGCACAACTTTGGGGAAGAAGGTTGGCTTGTAGCACACCTCCAACGTGGCATTTGCATGACACATCAACTGCTTTTATTGCAAGAATAACCTAATAGCTGACGTGTTTGACTGCCTGCCTGCCTTAGAGTATCTTGCCTTGTGGTGAGTTTGGGTCAAGTCTTTAAATAACCTTTTCATTATGTTTAAGGAGTCTAAATCGGGTCCTGAAACATTTTGTGCTGCATGTTTTCTGATTGTTTTTTATCTCAAGTGTAAAATAGATTGGTTTGACATTTCCAAAAAGTCTTTCTAAAGCCAGACAGAAAAATAACAGAGAATATTTGATCCTGTTTCTTGGATGGAGATCTACTGCACGAGCTTGAATACTTATATGGGTGTGATTTTGGTCCAGATTCTTTCGGCGCTAACACTGAAATAATTTGGATTGTTCTACTTAAAACATTCTAAATGATGCATCCTCTCCTTCAAATCTAACTTTCAGGCATTTTTTATTTTCATAGGTCCAACCTTCTATCCAGGCTCTAGTTCATGTTTCATCTTGATACTAAAGCAGAAGTTCTTAGCCTAGTTTTCATGCTGCTAGGAAGAAATTAATAGTGATTACAGCTGATGTAAAGAAATTACAGCCTTTATCTCCCTGCCTGTAATCCTGTAGTACTGTTTACCATATCATATTGCTGTAGGCTCCACACTGTAAGCTGTTTAACCCATTTTCAGATTTTATTTCCATCAGCTTCCTTAATTGCTTGCGTGCTGTCTGTATAGAGGTATGACAAGGAAGGAGTCTGGGTAATTTAAAGTGAAGAGCTAATCTGGAAGCTATTGAGTGGATGCTTTTTTCTGGCTGAGCCTGTCAGTACAGTCCAGCTTCCCTGTATGATGACAATAAAGCATCCTTGGTGAGGACTGGTTTAGGTCCTAAGGTTTTTGTTGGTGTGGAAGAAAAGTTAGATTGCAAAATCTTTTCAGTACTTTGGTGGAGTTCAGATGAATTTTGCAACAGCACTTCAGTGAACCACGATGTTCTGTTAGACTTATCTTTGGCACATCTTCCATTTTGGAAACTTAAGGGGGAAAAAGAACATTGACAGAGTGTACAGCCTTGTCATGGGCTATGCAGAGTGAAAGGTGGAGGATTCAAAGGAAATAGTTATTAGGAGGCCTTTCCAACACACAAAGGAAAGGAAGAGTCATTTTAGGATTGAAGGCAAACCACAGGATCCTTTCTGGATCTGTTAGAGGACTATGGAAGGGATGGCTCTCCCTGCAGCATGGCATCTTGTAGAAATAAAAAATACGATGGGAGAGATTAGAATGCTCCCAAATCTGTCAGGTTAGTGCTGTGTGCCTCTGTGTGAGAAGATTGATAATTGCCAGGACAACAGAGTGAGGTCATAACTAAGGTGAAAAGCCATAGCCATGATGATCTAGTGAGAACAGTTTGAAAAATAATGATGCTTCTAACACTTTTCCTCATCACCAACTGGGACATGGTTTATCTTAGTGATATATAACAGACCACAGTGAGATGGTCCATGCATAGAAGATACTGTTTAATAAAGGAGAGGCAGGGGAAGGCAGCAGAAGCAGCTTATGTGCAGAGAAGCCTTGGGAAATATCGAGCTGGAATGAGTTTCTGTAATAGATAACTTAAATGCATTCTCAATAAATACCAAACACCCACAGTAGTGTTGGGCTGATAAACTATCAACAAAGGGTGTAAATCTCCTTATGACACAGAGAATTTCTATATCGTCCACATTCTTTGTGGCTAGAAAACATTTCAGGATAGCTTCTTTGGAAAGATTTCCTTACTGCATCAGTGAGCATAAAAATCAGCTTTCTGTCAGTAATTAAAAATACCTCATAAACATCTTTAACTCTTTAATTAAAACTGGAGAGTCCTTATACTGTTGTTCCCATTGCTTTCCTACAAATTGGGTAAGCTCTTGAAAATAAAATGCTTCATCTGTTCCTTACATGCAACTGCAGCAGTGTCAAAATCCATGACATGCTGGACCTGCTTTACATTCTGCTCACAAATGCCTGAGTAATGCCATAAAAATGATGGCGGGGAGAAGCTGCTTTTCATGCTGGTGCAGAATAATGCACTGTAAGTCAAAGCATTTGGAAAGGTCCTGAGGTCAGAAAGGAGCCTTATGGTCATGATGCCAGATCTCCAGGCCTTAGCATTTCCCCTGGTGATTTCCATAGGGAGCCTAAAGCCCAGGAAAATAGGTATCTAAAAGAAAATGCACTCCAGTTTGGAAATGTACTGACAGAGTTTCTCCTAAAGAGATCTCTTGGGTGCATTTTTATCAAAATTAGATACTGAATAATTGGAGGCTTTTCATGGGAATTTTAGCAATACAGATTTTTCAGTAACTCACTCCTAGATGTGATTTTGCTGCCTAGTAAGGTGGCAACATTAAAACAGGGCACAAACATTCAAAGCTAGAAAGCTTTGAGCTTCAAAATAGATTATATAAAGCTGTATCACAACCACTTCAATGATGATGGGTGACTAAGTACAACAGGCATCACTTTTGGTTCAGAGTCATTTTTCCTTTGACAAGAGACATAAGGCAGTTGAGATATGGTTAAAAAGTCAGAGAGATGCAACCCTACTTTAAGGAACATAATAAGGAACCACTTGTGGTTATATTTTTGCCAAAAGTCCTCAGGAGATCTATATCTGCCATATTATGTCAGATTATTTTTTGGTGGGCTCATATTTTGAGGGCATGGTGCCAATTAATAGAAATGACTGTAAGATTCTTGGATTGCTGGGGGTTGTTAGGCCCTGTCTTCTGATCAGATCTGAGGATGGTATTTTCAGTGTTGTGTACAGAGACTACCTCTGGCTGGAACAAACATTTGTGTTTGCCATCCTTTCATGGTAACACTGCACTGCCTTCACAGACAGAGGAGCTACCTTCTGCCAACAAATGTATGAGGCTCATCCTGAATGAAGTAGAAACTACATCCTCAACACCCCAGGAAGAGTTTGGCTCTGAATGTTGGTCTGTATTTTATCAGCCACCATTTCACATTCAACCATTCCCAGCACAGGATGAGGTGCTTGGTTCCTTCTCACTGCACAACAAAACCGATCAGGAGGATGATGGAAGCAGGCAGGCAATAATCCCCTCATGAGTGTTCTTCCAGCTGAAGGTTAATTTCAGCTAAACTGTTTTTCTCATGGTTTCTTTTGGGTGAATCAGCAGAGGAGAGAAAATGTGCATCAAGACAGAGCCCATTTTGACTCTCTAGTATTGTCTTGGCTTGCTAAAAACACCACTGGAATTTGAATGTCTAGCACAGGGATGCAGAACAGCAAACACTGTATTCTGTCCAGTGACAATATTATAAAGTGCCATCAGTGATTATCAAGTATGATCAGTGATTATCAAGTATGATTTCTCAAGACGTGCAGATCCTGTGACATAAATGGGTAGGTGAATTCCCAGTCCCTTAGAAGTCACTAGCAGCTTTGTCCTGAGCTGGGGCTGTTATCAGAAACAGTTCATTGTATTGGAGGTTTCAGTCTTTAATTTTATACTTCCTTGAAGGATTTCTGTGATTTCATGGCTTGATAATCTGTACCAAACAAGTTCAGTTGCAGTATGTTGTAGATTTCCAGGTTTAATACGTGTAAAAGTCCTTCTTGAAATGTAAATCTACCATCTACAGTTTAATTTCATGTAATTTTATTAGAGAATTAGAGGTAAATATGGTAGCAAAAACTCAGAACAAATAGTATCTTCAAGCCAAAAAGCTGTTAATGCTGTAGCTCCATGTAGGGACTGGAGAGTATCCAGAGGAGCCCAATGAAGCTGGTGAAGGGGCTGGAGCACAAGTCCTATGAGGAGCAGCTGAGGGAGCTGGGACTTTTTAGTCTTAATAACAAAGAGGCTGAGGGGAGACCTTATTGCTCTCTAAAACTACCTGCAAGGAGGGTGTAGAGAGGTGGGGGTCAGTCTCTTCTCTCAGGTGACAAGTGATAGGACAAGAGGGAATGGCTCGAAATCACCCCAGGGGAGATCTATGTTAGAAATCAGGAAGAATTTCTTCACTGAAAGGGTTGTCAGGCATTGGAACAGGCTGCCCAGGGAGGTGGTGGGGTCACCATCCCTGGAGAGGTTTAAAAGGTGTGTGGATGAAGTCCTTAAGGATGTGGTCTAGAGGTGGGCTAGTCAGGGTTAGGCTGTGGTTGGACTCAGGTGATCTTAAAGGTCTCTTCCAAACTAAGTGATTCTGTGATTCCTATGAAATTCAGCAAAGATGAAATACAAATAGCTTCAAAAAAATTAAAAAAAAAAAAAAAACCAAAACTTTTTTCCCTGGAAGGATGTGCATGTTTCTGAAGAAATTTGGGCAGTACTAGCTTTTGTACAATCAAAATGCACCCAAGTTCTCCTAACTCTCTGCAGTCAATATTGCAGGGCAGCTCACCACTCCTGTAAAAGGGCTGTGAGCCTGTGTGGGGTAACTTCAGCTTCTCTCTGGTAAACAAATCTAATTGCAGGTTATGACTCTGAACCCTGGTTGTGTTGGGTTTTTTTCCCATCCTCAAAAGCTTTTGCCTAGGATATCACTGAATAACAGAACTTCTGAGAGAGGTATCCCAAAACTCCACCATGCCAGTGATTGCATTCGTGTGCAGTGGCTGGGAGAGATCTTTTGAGACTGTGTTAACCCTGTCACTTGGTCAGTGCAGATGGTGGCACTAACAGATGGAGTCTAGCACCAACTCTGCTGTTGCTAAGCAAACTGTTGCTGTTCTGCAATGGAGGACATGGCCCTTTCTTTGGGGACAACTATGAATCTTATTAAGCTATTCATCACTATAATCACTTCTGGTGGAGTCCCACAGGCTAAGTATAAGTTGCTTAAGTATATGTTGTGTAATTACACATTCTGTTAAGAAAGAGAGGTATAAACCTTTTTTTATAAAACTTTCCCCATTTTAAATATTGTGATGCTTTTCTTGGGAAAATTTTCATTCCCTTTTTTCTGTGTAGAGAGCTTCATTATGTTCTAGTATAGACATTGGTATCTAGGTTGTCTTTTTATTAATAAAGATGCTTCTTGGGAACTACAAGGAATCTTCTGATGAAATTGTGTCATGACATTTGACAACATAAAAATATTTTCAAAAACCCCACCATGTGTTCCTTGGCTTCACCCACAATGGCTACTTGCCATGTTTGTTTATTGGCCTGAAAAGCTGTTCAAAAGGGATGACAAGATTGTAGAAATCCCCTTTCTGTCAGGCTTCCTCTGGGAAGAAGTTCCTTCCAAGCTGAAGTCCTCAGAAGAATTGAAAATGGAGGAATTCTTTGAGATCCACTGTTTTAAATGGAATTCACCCACTGCCTTTTCTTGGGAAATAATGGTGAGTTTCCCTTAACATTACCCACCTTCTTATACACATTCAATATAAGTCTTATCTATAGCAGGCCTAACCCTGCTTATACTCTTCCTCCTTCAATTACCAGCAAGCCATTTACAGTTCAGTAAGAGGCAAAGTTAAGCAAATATTAGGGTTTTCCCTAACGGTGTCGTGCCAAGATATTTAGACCCTAAGTCCCCACACATTACGCAACTGTTAATTGAGAAAGATCATCAGCAGACAGTTCTCTGTGGGAGTTTCAATCCCCACTTCTCATAGCAGCACACATAAACTTGGGAGACGTTTCGTGGACTCTGTTTTCAATATTTGGCAGTTCACAAGCAGGCGCTGGGCTGGGAAGAACTATAGCTGATTATCAACCTCAAGGGTTTAAGCAAATATGTCTGCAGCATCTATTTGTGGAAAGAAAAACTCCACATTCTTATAGCACCAAGTCCTGGGAATGAATACAGACATGAGATCCATACCAGCATGTCCCTGTGCATCACAGACACAGGATGCAGGGTGCTTCTCCAGTTTGTGTTAGGCAGAAATATGAAATCATTGACTCTTGAGTGCTCTTGGTACCAAAGTTCCTAGTAGGGGCTATTGTAGCTGTGTTGTTGAAAGAATTAAGGTATGATGATGGAAAGAAAAGTCTTTGGTGAAGAATCAAGGTATGATGGTTGAAAGAAAAGTCCTTGCTGTCGAGCTGCAGAGAGGAATTGCAAGTTATGTTGGTACAGCAGATGTTGCAGAAAAGGAAATAGTCTGACAAAACAGCTTCTACTGGTGAGGTAGATCTGGTGGGTCAGTTATTCATCTAGAATTAGGTTAATGTTAAACTTGGTTATTCTGTAACCAAGGGAACCTGTCTGCCAAGATCAGATGCCGGCTCGAAGGATCTGTTAGATCCATAGATTTCCATCTATGACTTAGTACAATCTTTAGCTTTGCAGAGGTGGCATAGATCAGTAGAATATTGGAAAAATAGAGAACATGTTATAAAGTAGTAAAGATTCCAGAAACTCTGTGTGTGCGTAGAGTATGATTTTTGGGGTAAAATCTCTCCTACAACTATACTTTCGATGCTTTCTGACTCTTTGTGCTATTGCCACAGCAGCTGGCACATCATATTGTGAAATATGCCCACACCAACTTCTGCACAGACCTGATGCATGTGTTCACAGAATCACAAGGTTGGAAAAGACCTTTAAGATTGAGTCCAACCATTCCCGTCCTATGCTAAACCATATCCCTAAGTACCTCATCTACCCTTTTTTAAATACATCCAGGGATGGTGACTCCACCCCTTCCCTGGGCAGCCTGTTCCACATCCTAACAACTCTTTCAGTAAAAAAATTTTTTCTAATACCTAATCTGACCCTGCCCTGGCACAGCTCAGTGCCATTTCCCCTTGTCCTGTCTCCTGGCTGAAGAGACCATCTCCCACCTCTCTACACCCTCCTGTCAGGTAGCTGTAGGCAGTGATAAGGTCTCCCCTCAGCCTCCTCTTCTCCAGGCTGAACACCCCCAGCTCCCTCAGCTGCTCCTCATAGGATTTGCCCTCCAGCCCCTTCCCCAGCCTGGTTGCCCTTCTCTGGACTCGCTCCAGGACCTCAATGTCCTTCTTATGGTGAGGAGCCCAGAACTGGACCCAGCACTCGAGGTGCAGCCTCCCCAATGCTGAGTACAGGGGCACAGTCACCTCCCCAGACCTGCTGGCCACACTGGTTTTGATACATGCTTCAGTCCATTTGGATGAGTGTCGAATTTGGCTCCTTAATGTGAATGCTTATGCTGAATGTGAATGCTTATGCTTTTTACTTTCCTTTATTTGCCAGTGATGCCAAATGTAAATGGGAATCACGTCTGTGGTAACCAACCAAAAGTTGGAAAGTCGTTTTTCTAAATTGTAGTAATTTTTTTCCTGCCTTACTGCAAAAGAAAATCTTTGAGAGCTGGTTAACTAACTTCTATTTAATTACTTGCCTCCATGTTTCAAGTGGAACCAAACAAGTAATGAAAAATTAATAGGAAAAAATATTTTTCCATGTCTTGCTAAATGAAAAAAAGTAAGGAGTGGTGGCCTGAGGGATCAGGCTTCAAAAACAGTTTCTGATACGTGACACAACCTTTCCTAAGCATATTTCGTTCTGCTGCTGCTAATAGCACCAAAATTGTTAAAATGGGTTTAAGGGCGTCACCCTTAAACAGAAGTAACAGTAAGCAAGTAATTAAAACACACAGCTTTCTTAGGGGAATGGAAAACTTTGCAAGATACAGATGTAAGCTGTTCTTCCTAAGTGCAACTCCATGTTTAAAAGAGAATTTGCACTTAAAATGTAATGATCTTCTGTCAAAAAAATGAGTGAGCTTTGGTATTGTTGGTGTAGTGTCTTCCTTAGGCTTTACTGATAGAAACCAAATGAAACCAGGCAAAAAATCTTCATTAGAAGTTAGCTCATCTGAGGGTAGGAGGTAACAAGAAGAGTCTACAAAGCGCAGGGAAAATCAGAAGGCCAGCCAGGACATTGACAGGTAGATCATGTCTCCAGAGCAAACTTTTTTGGTTGTTAAAGCCCTTCGCTCTCCTAGAGGGAAGACTGGAGAAGGGTGTCGCTGCTTGCTGTTCTTCAGAACTACAGCCATAAATTCTGGGGCCTGATACCTGTAAAAGGCTTAACATAAATCTGTTGCATGATGATACATAGGAGAGGAGGTCTTTAGACATCATCATCAGCCTACTTCCACCTCGTTATTTCCTCAGAATGTTTATTTCCATTCAAGTAATTAGTTGAGGTCTTGACTGAAATGTGGGCACACAGAAGTCTTTTCTCCCAAGCTTATATTACATTTCCAGGACACTCCTTATAAGCATCATCTGGAATTTGTCATCAAGTTCAATAAGTACAGTGTAAAATTGTGCAAAACAGCTATTTTTTTTAATACATTGACCTTGATCTTGCTTTCTCTCTGTTACTCTTGGTTGCCTGTTGGTTGTCTTTCAATCTTGGTGTTGAAATGACAAAACAAGAGGGGACAGCTATTAAAATCATTGCATGAAGTAAGGGTCAGGTTGCAGAGGACGGGGGAGGCAATAATGTTGAAAAAAGGAATTACTTTGATATAGTGGATAATAAATTTGTGGCTCGGTTATTTTCTGAGACCCAGCATTTAGTAGGATTCCATTTCCAAGGCTAATGAGAGCGTTCACAATTACAAAAGCAGAGATAAAAGAAAATACTGTTTATAAAGTCAGGGTACAAGCCAAATGGTTTTGGGGGCAGCATAAGGAGGAATGCAGCTCCCTCTGAGTATTTTTTCAATGTTTGTCTCCTCTTGTACCTTCCTCTGAAGTTCTTATGTCGGTCACGGTGTGACCATGCCAAACAGATCACACCAGTCCAGGCTGGATTCCTGTAATTGTCTATTTATGTGAACCACTATTTAGGGTTTGGTTTCAGTTTAAATGATTTGGAACAAAGCTGCTATTTTGGTTTTAGAATTAAAGATTATGAATAAATTAATTTGCTCTGTCTGCTTCACCTAATCTGTTGGACTGCCTGCAACTAGGCAGTTTGGAGAGCAGAGAAATGGCAACACCCACGCTGTTACCTACCCTTCTGGACAGGACCCCTTCTTTAGATTCATAGCTTAATACCAGACAGACCAATTTATCGAGGGATGGAGAGCACTCTGGTTCTCCCTCCAGCACACAGAGTTCATTTTGACTACATACACAGCCTGCATCTATCCTGGAAACAATTGTGGAACCTGGAACTGTCCTAAGCAAACCAGGAGATCTGTTCATATTAAACTCTAACACTGAAATTTTCCACTGTAACTTAATTCCTCTTTGCCTTGCCAGACGTTTCAATCGTTGGTTGATTGTTTTCATGTATTTATTCTGCAGTGTATTTAAAAATACAGGGATATGAAAGAGAAGGGGATTATAAACCAACCTAATATTTATTTTGAAATTGCACGGTGTATCCAGGGATTCCAGGCCAGTTTTGCAGCCATTAGAGAACAGGATTGGAATCATTATGGTAAAGAACTACTGGGTGGTTAGCTGCAGTGTGAAGAGGAATGTCCCTTTGCTTTGTGGGAACAGCAGAGGAATGAGTGAAACTCCTTACACATGCAGGATAAGTTTTAAAATCTCTCTGCCTGGTAGCCAGTGAGAGGTCAGAATCAGGTTTCCCTTCTGCTAGTGCTTGGTCCAAGGAGTTAATTTAGCTCAAAGATGCCTGGGTAAAATCTATAGGAAGGAAGTTTGCAGACAGGAAGGAGGGGTGTGGATGGGAAAGGCTTGCCCCGTGCTGGGCTGTATTGAATGCAGTCTGAAATCACAGTGCATGGATAAGGAAGAAGTTAGGAATTAATGTGCAATCTTAAGAATTAAATTCTCTATCAAGCGCCCTTCCAGTCTGGCAGCTGTTCTGGAGCCGATAAGGAGGGGGACCCGCTGAAACGTTCCCATGGAACGATCTCATCCCTGGCTGGCATTACAGCGAGCTGCAGAGCATGAATCAGAGGCTAATTCTGTCAACCAGCGATGGGGCCTACGAGGCACCGGCCCATGCGCTCGCTGAACAATATGCTCCCCTGAGTTATGGGAACTCTAGAGTCCCCTTTTCTTTTGCCTTTTTCTTCCTTTCAGCTTGTGTTTCCCACACTGCCTCCTGTCCTTCTCATTCCAAAGCATGTGGTATATAAATACATATGTGCATTAGCTCATGTGTATAGTATATCAAAGTGCATTTTAATATGACTTAGCATAACAGTGTTATCACACAGAGCAGAAGCGGCCCAATACCACATAACATACTGACTGTGTTTTTGACAGTCGGGCTCCAAGTATAACAAAATCAGGTGTCTGGTTGTATGGGTGGGCAAATCCTGAAAAGCTCAGCTTGAAAAGAGGGCTAGTTAAAAGTGAATCTTTTCCCTCCTCCTCCTTCCCTTTAATTTTTCAATCTAGTCAGGTTCGGTATCGTCATGCAAGCCAGCCTTTTATCATGTGTGACAAAGTAAACATCTGCGTGGTGACAGGGAGGAAAAATGCTGCAGCAGGAATCATTTGGTTTACTTTAACTTCACAGAAACTAAACTGTATGAAATCAAAAATACTCAATTTACTCTGCCCGAAGCTAAATGCCAGAGACACGTTTGAACATCTGTTTGCTTTTAGAATGTGATTGACTTTGCCAATGATAAAATGGATTTTAATATGATCATTTGAGTGCCCAAAGAGGTGATATTAAATAGTTTGCTGTTTGTGCCCCAGATCACTAATCATTTGAGCCTTAATCTGAAGCTCCCTGAAGTCAAAGGGTATCTACTCGCTGTCAGATTTTGGGTGAGGTACATTTCTTCCTGGGGGCTATACAAATGTGCTTGAACACATCGTTGTTGCCACAGCAGTTCTGCTGAGCAAGGATTCGTGCTAAACTATTCCCAGTGAGGTTTCAACAGTGCTGTCTTACTCTGTTCTAAATGAATCAAAGTATATAAAGTGAAAGCTGTGGCTTAGTCTTACTTCAGGTGTAAATAATGAACTGGGGAAAATGTAAGTGAAGCTTTATCTTGGGTCGCTTCAAGGTTGGACAGGGCTCAGTAATACATTTCAAAATACCAGTACGCTTGTTTGACGTGGAATCTGCACTCATGCTTTGCTGGGATCTGCTGATCAAGAATTATTGCACTATTTTCTATGAATGGTTACTAGCCTAAATTCTCCAAATGTGTGAGGATTTAAAAGGAGAGTCACTCAACAAATAACTACTTCTGTTAAAAATTCCCAATTGCCCTATAACAGTAGTTAATAGAGCCGCAGCTCGCTGTAGGCTAACCATCCTTCATCTGAAAACACATTGGGACAGAGATGGTTATCCATGTTCTTCCCTTGTTAGAACAGGTAGAGTTTGTGTTCTTTTACAAATCTCTAGATGCCATCAGTACATGCTACAGGTACCTATTCTTTTTCAGTTCTGCTGCTCATGGGACTGGCAATGAAGGGTCTGAAGGCTCCATCCTATGCATACATCCTTAGATGTGGGATCGCTTTGCAGCCTTTCTCTAAATGGGAATCACTAATTTAGATCTTTCTTCTACCTAGCTATATTTTTTAACAGAATTTATAGGAATGATGTATGCCTTGGCCCTGTATTAAGTTAAAACTAAGAGGCCTAAAGCTTACTGGGGGATAGCAAGGTCACAGTTAATAATCTAAGCCCCTTTCCATAAGAAACCAGGCTGAAAATTCCATCACAGAGGTCTTTTCCAAACATGCATGCTTCAACCTGTTCTTTTCTTTTGGATGAAAGATGATGAATGAATTCTATCACATCTTGTGCCTAGTTCTGAAGGCATTTTTGGATTAACAGTGAATCATCAAGCTATAATGGGAACATATGGCTTAACGTTAGGTTCTTGAGACAGGTTTTTGGATAGCTGTATCTTGTTATGGACACTGTTCTGTAATGGTAACCTAATGCCTAATTGCTATGCTAATAGTAATAATAGATCTTCAGCCCATAATGAGTGCATCAAGTTGATTTTTGTAGGAAGCAAAACTTTTCATACACATTCAGTGGATAGTTTCTTATGTAATCTTTCCTCTCCGTTCAAGATTTTTCCTGGTCCAGTAGTCTCCAGTTAGAACTACAACAAGCTTTCTGTGATTAGATAATACTTGGAGGTGAGTTCATTCCAGAGGGGATTTCACTGACAAACAGTAGGATAGCATCAGTTGCCTTCTGAGGAGACAGTGCACTGTACTTGTCTCACTTCTCATCTTTTGGCATTAGCTGCTCTATGATCTGCAAATCACTTCCCCATTTTGTTTCTTTTGATAGGTCTTGTCTGTTTATGCTGTAAGCTTTTAATTTGTTGGGCTGTTTAGCATATGCTAACCCACTGTCTTGCACAGCAGAGCCCTTGCCTTGAATGCATCTCTAAGTGCTGCCATAACAGTGAAAAATAGGAATTAATATATATATCTGTGGCTAAAATGGGAAGGAAACCCCTAACTGTCCTCACCAGTTGTTCCCTCCAGAAACTTCTGTAAGTCTAGTTTCCCAAATCATAGGAGGGATGCTTGAGTGTGAGGACATGTGATGCTATAAACTCTTTGTAAGCCTGAAAGTGCGAAGTACCATGGGATTTTTTTTTTCACTTTTATTTGGCTCCAGTATGTTCACATAGGATCTGGGATTAATAAATGCTGCCAGCTTAGAGCAATAGCCCATACTTGTTGTTCAAAAATGACATTATTCAAAGATTCCTATGTTTGAATTCCCAAGGGGACAGTTGGGACTATTCTGATCTCCATTCTGAGCACAGGGCAGAGGTAGAACTTCTGATTATTTGGTTTGGGGCTGTAACTTCAGCCTGAGCTAAAATGTCAGCCTCAGAAATGCATCCAGCCTTCTGGTAAAGGCTTAAAGTGACTGGACAATATCTGGGCAAGTTGTTAACTGTCTAGTAATGTACTGTGTGTTAATTTTAGTTCCCTTTCACCTTACTCTGTTGTTTAGGACCTGGTAAAATTATATAGTTGATGCTGTAAGCTAACAGTTTTGATGATAATACTTGCTGCAAGTACATTAGCTTATAGTATTAGATTTTTTTTTCCTTTTTGAATCATTGAACAACAGAATTCATATGAAAGTGAATTTTGTGCATAAATATTTCCTGAACAGTTTGGAGAGACTAATTTTAATGAATTAATTATTTGCAACCTGAGCATTTTGACTTTTGATGTATTATTTCAGCAGGTTAAAGCCCTCTATTTTATTAACACTTTCTAAATAATGTTTTGCTACCATAAAATGAAGTAAAGCCATGCATAATAGTTACTCTGAAAAGAGAAATTAGTATTGATCTGAGTAAGAAGTGTAGCACAATTCCTTATTTGTGAAACACATATAAAAGGACTCCTATTGAAACAAGCTAATGTAAACCCAAATGAACTCAAATGAGCCCCTCTACACTCCTTAGGTAACTGAATCAGTTCTTTAATAATGATATATAGCAATAAATAATACAAAATTCAGAAATCCTGTGAATTCTTACTATACAGTATGCTTGCATATCTCAGAGAGCTGGCATTCATGTCACACCATTTCTGCAGGCCATCCTCCAGGCCCTTCTCTCTGGAGGCAGCTAGCAAGGCCCTTAGTCCTACTCAAGCAGAACAAGTGCTGAGCATGGTATGAGGATGAATTGATCTTTACAGGAGATGAGCTGGGGGAAGCCCCACACAAGTTCCATAGGAGAAGAACGTGGAGATCAGATTTTGACCAGAATAAAACTTTAAAAGGGAACGATCTGGACATAAATTGTTTTCATTTTCCCTCCATCCCCCCTTTTTTTTTTAACATAAAGCATCCCTTCTTTATTCCTCACATATTTTCAGAGGGAAATATCTCAGTAAGCAATTACAGGATTTTCTCCATCATACAGGGATCTTGCAGTGTGATGTTTTTCATCTGGCATGTCTTTGTTACTCTCATTGTGAGTCGTTCTACTGAATAGAAGGCAGACATTACTCAGAATGAGAACGGAGACTGTCTGTTCTTGAGCACTTGAAGCTTTATTTAAAATGCATGCTTTGCCAGTGGAGCTTGCATGTGCCTCTTGTACTACAAAACCAGCCCTTCAGATGTGTCTTGCAAGGCAGTAACATCACACAGACTCTTTGCCTTCTAACAGGCATTACTTTTTACTAAGTACACCGTGCACAAGTGAAATAAGAGGGAGATTCTCACAGATGAATCAACTTATCTCCTGCTCCTGTAGTGTGTAGTGGTCTCACAAAGCAAACCAGGATGTATTATGGGGGAGAAACTAAACCGTGGGGCTGTTCTCACTGCTTGCTGGGGTCCTTGTTGGGACAGGCTGGCAAAACAAAATAGCCTAAAAGTCAACAGAACATGCCATGATGACCAAAGTTAAGAAAATAGCTGGATATAGCTGTTCTTTCTGCTTTCTATCCATTAAAATTATGTGATGCTATTTTAATATAGACCCCCAAGTACAAAGTGTAGTCACCACTGGGACTTGCTCAAAATTGAATTTGTGCACTCTGAGCATCACTTATGAAAGAGTTGCTTTGCATCCAATATTTATTTGTAACTAGAATAAATGCAACTCACAGGACAGCGTGCATAGCATAGTAAATAAATTAATACAAAATTAGCAGTTGTCAGTTAGCACCAAGTCAAATGCATGATGCTGAGGCTCTGTCACTGTCCCAAGACTGGATATAGTGCACACATGGGGAGATGTGCATCCTCAGCTGCCTTATGCTTGGGCTTTACAGCTGATCTGGAAGAACAGTATTGTGTTAGGAACAGTAATCATGAGGATAATGATGGTAGTCACAGTGGAGTCTGTATGTAGTGCTTTGACTTTTCCTTGAGAGCACCAAGCAATGCAATGGGTAATGCTCTTGAAGTCTGGTGGGTGGGTTTTTTCTTTCTATGGACTGAGAATGCAAGTGGATTTTATGTAGGTCACTGAATGATATTGTATATTTAGTGAATCAGTTTATATCTACATGAAGCTCTAGCTGGAAATAGCCACTAATTTCACTTTGATTCAAAGCTTATGAAAAACCTTCCTGCCTTTGGCCTGTTTGTACACTATTAAATCCCATAATCTTTTAAGGTACTTGCTTCTGAGGGTTTACCAACCTAGCATCAAGTGAATTTTAGGCCACTTCATTCTAAACCCAAAGACTTGGATTTCAGAAGGTGTCTGTTGTTGAAGGATTTCCTGTTTGTCTGAGCTGTCCATATCCTTTCCATAATGCCAACGTTCAGTCGGTGTGTTGGCCTGTGCTTGATCTTGGGTAAGTCACTTGCTCATGTGAAGAGGATGAACCTGATCTTTTTCATTAACTACTCTGAGGTCTTTCACACACAAAAATGCTATCTAGGACAAAAGCAGTATCTTAGCTTGAAACCCAAGGCTGAGCTTACCGGGGAGAGGGCACGTGTAATCCTTGTAGAAGCTGGTGATATCTAATAAAAACCACACGTTACAGAACTTGGATTCAGCTCAGGCTATAGTGATTCATGGTTTAAGGTCCCTGGCTCAGTCTGTGCTGTTAGCCATGGTGATAGACATCACGCTGCTTAATAATACTACAACTGACCTTGATTTTGCTGGGCAAAATCCCATGCGTTGCAGACAGCTTCATGTGCCCACCTCACTTCTAAGTAAACAGATAAAGTAAAGGCTAAGAGTTTTTAAAATTATATTTGAGAATGTGAGGGCATATAGATGAAACATAATGCTAACAGCAAGATTCAGCCCATGTTCATTAACTTTGAGATGCAAGGAAGGGGTTTTTATACTAAATTGGAGAACGTGAAGGACTGTCAGGAAGTGATGTTTGCAGGATACAACTGGGTGTGGAACACTATCAAGTTTTACTGCTGTTCAGCAAAAATGATCATGTTACTCCCACGTGGCAGACTTGGATGTGGAGAATAGGTTTTCCTCTTGCAATCAGAAATGAAAATGTTTCACTTCTTCATACATGTTACGTGTTTTGCTGTGTTCTTACATTCGTGGTACCTCATTGCCTTGTCCTTGGGACATTTTCTGAGTAACTCCTCCTTTTCCTTTGCATTTATTGTGGAAATGTTATTACTGGCATGGGTAGAGTTAGTGCAGCATGAATTCAATTTGTTTTAAAGTTTCTTTGATGAAGATATCTATGTGCTGGCTATTCTCATCTCATATATTGTTTTTGCTAAAGATGGGGCTGAATTCAAACTATGAAGCTGCATCTCTAAACTTAACATTTTAAACTCTGCGATGTGATTCTTAGAATGACTTGTGTGTGTGCCCTTATCTTAAGAGCTTAAAAAGCCCATTGAACAACTTGTGAAGCCAACAGTGTGCAGTCCATGTATAACATTTACAAAAGTCTCCCTTCCCCTGTGAGGGCTGTGTAATCAGGGCTGTACTATACAGCATGCAATTTAGCACTAATACAGCCCAAAAAACCCAGAAGACTAGTCCATCTCAGGATTTAAGTACTTTTTCCTCCTGCTCAGCTACTCTTTTGCACCAGAAAGCCAGCTGTCTTCAGCCTTGTCTCTGACCCAGGTCCCTTCCCTGTGGAGAAAGCTTTGGAAAACCTAGTCTGCTATTCTCCAACACCAGTTTTCTTCTTTACTAATGGAACATGGAGTAGGAGTGTGCTGGATTTCATAAACTTGAGTTTGGCTGTTGGAAAACTTTACTTAGTTTCATTTTGGTTTGGCTGAAACCTTCCCCTCCTCCAATTAATGAGCATGAGAGTTGTCCTGGGATGTCTCCCTCCCATCGCAGTAGGAGACGTATTGTGGGGCTGTTGTTACACTCACTGGTGCAGGAGAGGGGGAAGCTATGTACCACAATACTCTTTCCATTACAGATGTGAAGGGTGTGATTTGTTCCCTCTTTCTCTCTTGGAAACTGAAGCGTTCATCTCTGCTTTTCATTGGGAAAAGTGTCTTACAATAAATATTTCAGAGCTGTTTCAGTATAAGTCTTCAAACTTAGATAGATTAGAGCTTTTTGGGTTTCTTACCCATGCTTGACATCACTTTGGCAATAAAAAACACGTCGGCCAGCCTGTGAGAGAGTCTGCAGAGAATTCCTGCTGGAATGTTATGCTACTCTGCTCTCTACTTTGTGATTCTTCCTGGCAAGATGCACGTTAGGAAAAACATATATTCCAGTCTCTTTAACTAGCGGTTTTATTTTTTCTTGTTTTTCAAAAATGTCAGGAGAGACATTTAGCTTACACATTAGGATCATCTACACCTCCTGGATATATAGCACAAACAATGAAAAGAAGCATAAAACTAGAAAAGCAGCTTCTCTACACTTATTGAGAATGTTGTGGTTCTTGAGATCCCCATTTCCTTAATCTAGCATGTGCTACTTTCACCAAAGAACCGTAGTTTTAGGGAAAAGCTTTACACCTAAAGAGTTAAAATTAGGAAAGGGAATAAAAAGAAGTTAATGTATGTTTAGCTGAGGGATTTGGGGGCTTGGGTTTTTTGAGACCTTTAAGGTCAGGAGCACTAGCATAGTTTCAGAGAATTCATTTCAGTAATGTAGATGATACATAGACTTAAAACTCCTCTAATAATTTTCTAATATTATATCCCAAATCAGCAATGATTTTCAGAGATTTATGGGTAAAATAGCTTTGAAATCAGGCCAGCTAGTTACAGACTTTGGCTGTTTTGGGCAAGAGAAAGCAGATATTCTAATGGCTGGTGGTCCATATATAAAGCCTGCTGCCAATAAATCCCCTTTTATTTGTTTAGATACAGATCTGAACCTCAATCCTGCTGAGTTGTGGTCTCTAATGCGGACAGATTTTAAGCTCAGAATTAACCTCTGATATTTAAAATTGAGTGCAGAGTTTCTCAGAACAGTACAAAGGTGAACAGGCTTTTCAAATTGATGGGTGTACCTATTAATCTCACAGACTTGGATCACATCTAACAGGTCTGAAAGCTTAACAGCAATAGATCAGAAGGATGCGGTCATGGAGGTTTCTGAGAACACAAATATCTTGTAAGAATACTAATGAAGTAATCCAGTGTCCTTTTTATCCTTTCCATGATTTAATGTGACTATGAGGGTCTACTTTGGTAGAATTCAGTTCAAGTTCAAAAGCAGGAAAAATTATTCTCTTTGGGGGGGTGAAACGTATTTTTCAGGCACCCTTTTCAAGAAGATTGTTGGTGATGGTGTGCCAAGCCAGGTTCTAACACAGTGATGAGCACTGCCTGTCTCAAGTGAAATTTTTCTCAGGCTGTAGTTCCAAGGCAGAGAGCAACTCAGACTCTATTATGACTTTCAGGTCTGCCTGAAAGAACTCTTCTTGACTTTGGATGGTTGTAAGAGCCTGAGCTGATACCTTCAGGTGCTCCAGACATCTTTGGAAATGCAGCCATTTCCTGTTTGTGCCTCTTCCCTACGTTTTTGAGCAGTGCTGCAAAAAAGATGCCATGTTTTACCCAGGAGACTGCTTCATTTCCGTGGTGGGTTTGAGTGATGCTTAAATAAATAGTCTGTCAATTTGTTAAGCATGAGGGATCCATAAAAATGAAAGTTGTTACTGCAGCAGGAATTTTCCCACAGCAAAAACAAAACAGAACTGAATTTCATCCACAAAAATATTGCAAGTGAACCACTTGTTTGCTCCTTACCTCTGTTAGCTTGCTTTATATAAGCCAGCGTTGTACTTCTCCTTCGTGAGGAGTTAGGTGAGTATCACAGACATGTTGATCCTTGCATCTACAGAAGAATTATATGAGCTAAACACATGTTCTGCCACTGGCACATTACTGTTACCCTGCCAAAAGCCCTTCTCCGTGCTTGGCTTCCGCAGCAATGAGCATGGGTGGAGGAAGGAAGGAACAGCTGGGAGGCGATTATGGTTTCCTGACGCCCTGCCCCACCCATGGCACAGGTTAGATCAGTTCTGAGTTGCAGGCAGCTGGTAGAAATCCCCAGGAGACTGTCCATTCATCTCCTGCCTTACCTCCACCCAGTACCTGGCACACATCCTCTGCAGCAGGCTGCTGCTGGAGGAGCAATCGGCTTTACCAAGTCTGTGCTCCCTCCTGGGGTGCTTTCTCTCTTTGGGATGTTGCTCAGGAGAGGAGCAGACTTCGTTCTGTTCTTTGGAGCTCAGGACAAGTTTGATTTTTAAGAGGACTTGTGTGTATTGGAGTTTTATCTGGAATCCAAGGGGGGACTCAACTGATTTATTGCAGTTATTTGAAGGGTATATTCGTGGAACTATTGCCAGTTAAAATGTTGAGGTCCAAGAAGAATAGAGAACTATTTGCTGATGGGGGAAGAAAATGTGCTTAAAGAAGCAGAATGAAACTGTTAAAGAACACTGTCTACCTCTGTCCTGATGGAGAGTTCACCTTTCCCAGTACAGAGGTAACCTTGGGCATTGAATGATGGGTAAAGTTTGTGCCATTTACAATATTATTTGTATTATCTGACAATAATACATATTGCCCCAACAATGTCAGCCAGTAACAAGGCCAAAGTCATATTCAGTCTATTTTTTAACAGTCTCTGGTGTCCTTTTGGCTGATAAGTATTTCAACACTAGCAAAGCAGTGAGATGAGTTTCATAGACTGATGCTGGAATGTTTTACAGCCCAGTGAATTGTGGACCAAAGGGTTACCAGTGCTAAATTCAGAACGATAAATGGCAGTTATCTGATGCCCTGGTAAAGGGTGAGCCACAAACAGAGCTGTTGTCTGACCAGCTGGAAAGTAGCAGTAATAATAAATATTTGATGTATTTGTGGTTGCCAGTAAATAATTGCTGGCTTCTAAGCAATTGTTCTTGGAGAAACAGTTTTGAGATATGGAGAAGTGAAAAAGTAATCATATAAAGGAATCATGGATAATATCCTGAGGAATCAGGACCACTTCTGTGTCAGCATAAGTAATGAACAGTGTTGTGTGAGAGAATGGGGGAGAAGACCCTGATCAGGTCGTAGCATTTGGAGAAGAGGGTTCAGCTATAGATGGAGCATTGGTCACAGAGAAGAACAAGCAGATGGTAGCTCATCTGTCACCGAGAGTGCCTATGAAGACAGCCCTTCGTTCCTTGTGAGGACCAACAGCAAAATCATTGGCTTGATCTTGTGCAACCAGAAGAAATGTTTGTATCTACTTAGGATGTGATCCAAATTGGCTTGAATTCAGCAGAAAACTTCCAGTAAACTGCAGAGAGACTTAAATCTGGCCCATAGAGGTTGTCTGTTTACATCTCAACCTGCAAACATGAGTCCACATGCCCAAAGGAGCACTTCACACTTTCATGTTTACTCCCATCCATTTCTCATACAGCGATTCCTTTTGATGAATGTCCTGATTACCTCTTTGCTGCAGCTGCCATTTACTTTTCTGCGACTATCTTGTCTACTGATATATCAGGAGCATGCCAGCAGTGCTGCTGTTGTGTATTTAAGGCATCTTGGTCTAATTTTCTCCTTTCTTTTCCTCTTGCAATCCCATTTCAGTCAATCAGGGTGTTTGTGCAGATGAAATCAGTCTTGGTCTCATCCACCCACACGCACATTAGTCTTTTACATTATAGCCTAATAACCTAAGTATTCATAATGTAATTATGGCTGGTGGGAAGTCCTGCTACACAAAACTGATGGTGCTGCTTCCCTTCAGGTAAACCCTGTTGACAGGCAAAAGGTTACTGCTTGTATAGGCAAGTCCATTGCTCCAGCACACATAGCGCTACGGATACATCATCAGATTAGTCAAACGCCTGTGAAAAGGATTCTGTCTCTAAGGTTCCAGTTGTTCTTTGCCTGCCTTTGATATTCCTGTGGTTGCACAAGGAGGTTTGACCATGTTAGCATTACGCAGGCCTCTCTCATAGAGAACTCATTGTCTGTGTCCTTTCCCCAACAAAGGACTAAGGTGTGGGGCTTAAATGCAGGCGTGGGATGGATTTCCCATTGAAGTAATGAACCAAAATGCATTTGCAGCTTATTTAGCTGCAGTGTCAATAAACTGATAAGATAGCTTCTACTGAAAGGAAAGCAAAACCTACTGTATGGACTCTTTGGTATTATAGATGAGGTGGTGATTTAAAGCTTGAGGGCTAGTCCTTAAACAGTGCAGATCCTTACAGGCATAGAGATTTCCAGCAATGAGTCCTAGATTAATACCAGTTTAGGAATGTGTTAAGTATCATGGAAGAATAAAATGGTCTGATTACCCTGATGGTGTTTTCCTCAGTCCCCAAAGATGTGGCACCAAGAGGTCTCAAGCTGGCTTCAGTCTTGCAAACAGCAGTTCCCTTCACACAGTCCTCTGCTTAAGGCCATTTGAGTGACATGCTTTTACTTCCACACAGACTTTTGTTTCATTTTCAGGTTATTTTTTTTTATTTTATATTGTGGTGTTTAATATTAAATGGTATTGGTGACATATTCACATCTCATTCAGTATTCCATGTCTATAACTGTGCTCTAATCCTAAATAGCATTTTGTTTAGTATTTAAGATTTCCAAGATAACTTTTTTTAGGAAATCTTCATACTGAAAAAAGTTTTACCTGTTCCAAGTTGGAGCATAAAGCATGTTTTGGAACGCTGGAATTTCCCAGAGGGCAGAGATCCTGTTTTCCAATCAACTCTGGTACATGGGCTATGAAGAACCCCTTCTGATTGCCCAAAGAGAACTTGGCTCATGATCACTTCTGAAGTTTATTTGAGGACAAAAGGTGGGGTGATTATTATGAAGAAGTCTAATTTTGGTTCAATCCCAAAAAACCAAAGTTAAAGCCTGTAAAGAGTTTGATGCTGTCTCACCCATCAGCTGTCATTTCTAACCCAGATGCTCCACATCTCTTGCCAGCTTCTTGCTGAGGGGATGGGAGGAGCAAGGATGGGCTTAAAAATAAAATAATTTTTAAAAGAAGAGAAGGAAAGTTTGATATTGTTTGTGCAAACCATAATTTGATGCAGTGTGGAACATTCATATGAGCCATCCACGTGAGTCATGTGTTCCTAACATGATGACAAACTGTGTCTGGTGCTGCATATTGATGGGAATGGATAATGAGAATTCCCTTACTGCTCAGATGATCTTTTCATTTCACTGTTTTGAGGAATCTGTACATCCAGATACGTATATAACCCATCACTTGGTTAGCTGAGCGCACATTAATGTAGTCATCCTCACAACACTTTTCATGGTTTGTAAAATGTTATCTCCACTTTATGGAAGACAAACAAGAGAGACAGGGATTTTTAGGCCTCATCTGCAGCCTATAGGCATTAGTGGGAACCTTTTAATCGATTTCAGTGGTCACAGATCATGTCCTGAGTGACTTGCTCAAGGGAACTGTTATGATGACTCAGTCAACTGCTCATCCGGTCTTTGAGAAGTTTTTAATTCATTTTCTTTTTCCCAGCAGCAAACTAGATTGCAGTACTTGTTTTCTGTAGTGTGTGTGCAAAGCTATGTCTTAAAGTCCTTGCATTTCCTATTAGCAGGAGGAAAGAGCAGAATGATAGCTCAGGTTGTCATCTTGTAACCTGTAGTTATAATATAGGCTCTAAGAAAAACACTGAAACATTTAACAAATGACTAATTCTATCACTGTTGGCCTTAAAGCTGTGGATGGCTGAGGGCGATAGCTCATGCTTAAGTTAAAAATCAGTTCTGTTGTGTCTTCTTCTGTATATTATGAGTTTAGATGTAGTAAACATCATGATGATTTTGTAAATACCTGACCAAGGCATTTGTATGAGCATTATGCCAGAAGATAGATGTTCTTCCTGCCCCCCACACTGGAAATGCAACTTAGGACATCTGAAGC
Source organism: Hypotaenidia okinawae (assembly GCA_027925045.1). NCBI lineage: Eukaryota > Metazoa > Chordata > Aves > Gruiformes > Rallidae > Hypotaenidia > Hypotaenidia okinawae. Next base: position 6,355,344 of record BSDF01000003.1, read on the forward strand.
TGCCCATACAACTCCAGTCTATAACAGAAGTCTAAAATGTGGTTCCTTGATGAGGGCTGGACCAGTCCTATTCTTTCCCTGTATTACTGGGCTTTACTGTGTGTACATCATTGGCACCAACAATGCCAGTGCTGGGTGACGTACAGGAGAGTTGCCCACAAATAATAATGGAAAGCAAATGCCCCAGCCTGAGGGAAAGTATTTCACTTGACACAGAGGAGTTTTAGCTAGAATCAATGGGATTAAACTGAGCAAAAATGCTTATTTAGGCTGTATATGAGTTCATAGTGGTGAAAGCTGTTAGCCTATAGTATGTTCTCCCAAGGGAAGCAGCAGTAGCAGTACATGTAACTTAAAAGTAATCAGAAAAAAATACTCAAGTGTATATTGTAAGGAGCTGTTTCAGTGGTGGTTTGTTTGATTAAGATAATTTCTAAGCTTTTTCCTTCTCTGACTCCCATGATTAATTTTCTGTTCTTGAATGTGCCATAGAATTGAAATTTGGTTTGGGACAATGAAAAAGGCCTCAATGAGATTAGAAAAAACTTATTTATCTGTTCCAGCACACCATGTCTGTAACTTTTGTCCAGGCAATTTAGGAATTCCTGTGTAACCTGTTGCATGATTGTTTCAGTTGTTTATTTGTATGTGCTTGTAAAAAGGAAGAAAGTCCTCTGATACATTGAGAATTTTGTAGCACGTGTGTTTAACATTATAGGCTCCACCAAAGAGAAGTAATTGTTACTTTGGCTGTATGGACCATGTGGTAGGACACCTTTCAACTGCTGAGCTCACAGCATGTAAGCCATACCTTTCAAAACAGTGGTGCAACTGGTCAAGAGTGGGCCAGAATGAAGAAATAGTGACTAAGTAATGCTGTCAGTGTTCAGCAGTTGTCTTCATTCACATCACAGATCCCTTAGAAGTGGTGTAAGTGTGATTGTGACTGTCTCCACAAGGTACAAAATCAAATGGTGCCACGTTTATAAAGTTTCATTGTGAAGACTTGGAAAAGAGGAAATGCTTTCAGAGAAAAATCCAGTTCCAGGGGGTGCCTGAGCTCCCAAGGCAGCGTATCCCTGTCAGATGTTTGGTTCAAGAGGCAGTGGGCTTCTGTTCTGCAGGCAAAGTCAAGTGAGAGTAGGTTTCTGTTCAGCTAGCATGCCTGGAATGGTTGAATATGCTGAGCCTGTCCTTGCCTAACTGTGAATGAGTTTCTGTGATGGTAATTTGTAGAATGGATTGACAAAAAAAAGCCTAACACCCCTTCACTACACATTCCCCCCCTTTTTTTTTTCTCCTGGTAAGAATTTGCAGGCTTGTTTTTCCTGAGGTAGCCCATTATCTTTATCTCCTCTCCAGAAATAGCAGAAGCTTAGTACTTTCTATAGCAGGCTTGCAAAACAGACAGAGTGTTCGAATTTGAGAAATTAAGAGATTGCTTGCGTCATAAGACACTCTGGAACAGATTCCAAGCATTGAGATTTTAGTACATTACATTAGGATGTCAGGTTCTTCTCTGTTCTGCCCCAACCACCTCAGAGAGCTTGTTCTGTCTCGTGGGGGGGGTGGGTTGGGTTAAAAAGGGGAAGCCTCTGGAGCCGTGATCCGGTTTGCGTTTGGCCAGCGTTGCAGAGGCACATGGGAACATGCACCGGCTACGCAGGAACTAGATGTCCTTGAGCCTGTCCCTGGGGGCCCGTGGTGAGACTCCCGTTCACATTGCAGATCAGGATCTCCAGAGCAAAATGCTGGATTTCATCTTAGCACTTTTTAAAAGGAATAACATTTTAATGATATGTGCTATTGGGGTAATCCTTCCAAAATGGACAATGATTTATAGATTTCATGTGAGGACAAGATTCCTTAGGGGATGACTCATTGTTTTAGTCTGGAATAATTCCAGTGGGAACCTTGTTCAGAACTGGTTGATACATACCTTACATGGTCTTAGTTTGGGATTTTTTTGTCTTTCATTTTGTCTGATAAAGTGTGCACTTGGACTATTAAAATCAAACTGTCTCTTTCCCTTCCGAGTCAAACCTAGTTTGTATTTACCAAGACCTTATATGGAGAGGGAGTGTGTCTGTGTATATATAAATATGTATATACATAAATATGTTTATGCATGTGTGTATATATATATATAGGGGAGAAAAAAGAACTGGATCTATTGCAGAGGCAGAGTTTATCTTTTAGTAGAGGGGTGAATTCTGCATTAAACATATCTTTTCACATCTTAGTTTGAACCCAAAGGCAACAATTGCCAGCATAACTGCTTCCATTTATAGAATTAATTCAGTACTGTAGGTTGTGGGACTGTACTGATACTGTGGCCTGTGAACACTGAATTAACTGCCAAGGGAACCAGTACAGACTTGTATCATCTGATGTGAAAGCAGACCATCTTCACTCATACTCATGATCTTGGTCATATATATTTTGTCATATATATTTTAATTGCTATGAATCAGAGCGGTCAAGAAGGCTCTGTAACATAATAAAAATGAACTGGAAGTATAGTCACCCTTAGGGAATCCCATGAGGTGTTCCAGCAAAGGGCCCACTTTATTAAGCATTTAGGGTGATTGATCCCATTAGTTACTCTTTTTCTGAAGACCAGTAAAGCATTTGCCTTTCTTCAGTCATTGGGGACCACCCTTGATCTCTGAGTTTTCATTAATGAAAAGAGAATGACAGTACCATGCCACCAGTGGTCTTTGTACTCTTGACTCCTCATCTGGTAGCATGGATGGAGTAGCAATGGTCAGAATTTCTTAAAAGATCCCTGACTTTTCTGAATACTTATAACTTGTCTCTTCCTTGATCCCTGACTGTGGGTGCAAAGACTGGATAGGTATCATTGGTGAAGCCTGAAAACATTGACCACCTCAGCCTTACCTGTATCTGCTGTTGTTGTAAGTCATCTGTCCCATTCACCAGTGGTCCCATCCTGATTTTCTTCCTTTTGCTACTGATGGGATTCTAGAAGCTTTCATAGGTCTTAATGTGTCTTGCCAGATTTGACTTAGCTGAGCTTTGGCTTTCCTAAAACCGACCTTATGTGCCCAAGCAATGTTTCTAATTTCATCCTTTGTAGCTTATCCTGACTTCTACCTTCACGGTATGACTTTTTGCACTGGAACTCTGCCAGGATTTCCCAGTTTAGCCGTGCTGGTCCACTGATATGTCCACTTGTTTCCCTGAGCACGTGGGTGGAGCCTGAGAGGAGCTTGTCCCTGAAGACAGCCTTAATCTTTTCAGGGCTGTTGACCACAGGGTGCCACCTACAAGTTCCCTACGTCAGACAGCATCTGATCTCCTGAGGTTCAGGGTCTATACTTTGCTACTGGCTTTCCTTGTGTTCCTTGGGATCTTGAAGTCTGCTGTACGCTTGTACAGGTCAAAAGTATACCTTTTACGTTTAGGCCAAAAGGATTAAAGTTGAATTAAAACATCTCCAATAACAGTTGCAAATGTCAGGTTTTCAGTATGGAGATCTTCTGTGCTTTATGGAAAATGGTGACTGAGGAAAAGAAATTTCAGGACTCTATCCCAAAAGAAACATAGGAAACGGTAGTGCCAGTCCACTAGCCGTAACTATAAAAAGATTTCCAGTCCTGGGGACCAAAAAGACAACAGGTTACAAGATTTCAGGTTACACGCTTCAAGTTTGGAAGATTTCATCATCATTGGGTCTGTATGAGAGCCCCAGCCCTGATTTGGTCATGAAACCAAACCCCAAACCACCGACTAAACCTAATTTAGATCTGGATCTAAACACCCACTTCCTCTTCCATCATTTCCAATCAAAACAGGTTTCAGTTTGGGTTGGTTTGAGTTCTTGGTGAAATCTCTTGTTTGGTTCTTGTTAACTTTTTCTCCCATCACTATCTGTGATCTAAAAAAGAAAAAGAAAAAAATAAGAGGCCCAGCCAAAAAAACCAAAAACCAAACCCCGAAACAATCCCCCTTCCTCTTCACAGGCCACATGTTTCTAGTAACCAAAACCACTGTCAACAAAAGAAAGTAAAGGCAAAACAGTGGTGGTTTCCTACCCCTTGTTTTTATAGTTATTAATTCTATTTGGGTTTGGTCCTCAAGTGAGATGTAAATATTTCATAAATCAGGTGAATTTGTTGGGTTTATAATTACATTTTATTGAATAAATGCTAGAGTATATTTAAGTGGGCGTAGAATCTACCCAAATATTTTATGTGGTTATGTTGTTAGCCTGGTACTGATGTGGTCATTAAATCTGACACACAGATAAGGATTAAGTCATTTCTCCCTCCAAGTACTGTGACTCTAAAAAGCAAACCTTGGACTAACTAATGCGCATCAAACTTAAGGCTCAGTCTTGGGGAGAGCCTGGAGCACCTAAATTGCAATGATTCAGTTCAAATGAGTAGAAGCATGTGATGGTCAATGCAGAATTAGATTTATCAGTCTTGTTTGGATTTGTTTCTCCTTCAGCAGCATACCCTGAGGGAAATCTCTGTGTTTACAATATATTGATAAAATGAATCTCAAGTTTTGCTTTTCTTATTGAGCCTCAGGCTAAATCAGACTACTGAAAGTAGCTACGAAAAGAGAAAGTCCAACAGAGAACCTGTCTCTGATCTTCCTGCTGCCAAACACGTTTGTTTGCAAACCTTTCATAACTCCTGTATTTAGACCAATATATGGAAAAAGGTGCTTCCTGTGCCAGAAATCTGACTGATGATGTTCTTACCTAATGCCTAGTCTCAAATGACCACCAGTAATGAACTTTCTCAGCAGTAAGGACCTAATTTCAGAGATCAACCTGTGCCATGTTGTTCATCCAGAACAATTCTTCAAATTGCTGAGCTTGTCACCTGAACGATACGGGATGAAAAACAAAAAGGACAAATCCTCTACCTCTGGAGCCAAGAGGATTGTTAAGCTTTTTCTTTCTTTTGTTTGTGTCCATGCAAATTAATTGAATAATTGGTAACTGAATAATCCTGTCTGGCTTGTGTAAGGTGTGCTTGTAGGTTAAATACATAATTCCAAAGGCTTTTTATTCCATTATTATGGCAATCCCCCCAGAACAGTAAAATGGATGCTCTAGAGGTAATTATCCCCAAGACTGATATCTTCACAGTATTCAAACAATCAGAAAATTTGCTTCAATTTCTTCTATTTATTTGAAGAAAATTAAGAGTTATTACATTGGTGTGGAACAAAAAAACAGTAGGTAAGATATATAATATAACATACCAGAAGAAACCGTGTGGAAACCCAAACTGTCATAGCAGGTGTAAAATGATTTAAGTACGTGTAGACCCTGTCTCTTCCCAAAACAGGTGCAGGAAGCAGCCCAGTTGTGTACAAAGCCTTCTCTTATCCAGTGTGGTACAGAAGGGACTTTGAGTTAGTCTAGGTAAAGTATTAGTCTGTAGTATGAGGAAAAGAAATAGGGAAGGAAGGAGGGGGAACTGAGTGTCCTGGTGGTTCTTACTGGGATACAACTCAAATGCCATCCTGTACTCCCAAACTGCACCATCTGACCTTCACACAACAGCACCAGTATGAAATTCAAAATCATCTTTATTCAGGACAGAGGAGGCAGCTGTTTGTTTGGGCTCCATTCTGGTTTGCATTCTGAGCGAGCCATCCCTGAGCTTGGTGGACTTGAAGAGAGACAAAAAATCAGAGCACACAAAGGACTGCAACTATCTGCTGCTCAGACAGAGGCACTGAACACAGGAAGCCAATGATTTGTTTTACATGACAAATTCATCAGAACTATAAAGCATTTTTTAAAAAATTATGATTTTTACAGTCTCAGACAGTGTTTACATACACAATACTAGTCTGTGTGCAGGCAGGGGCTGGCCTTGGGCCAAATGCCTACAAACTGAGAACCCCATCCTCAGCTGGTACGTATCACTGTAGCTCTATTGACTTCAATGAACTGGCACCAGTTTACATTAACTGAGGAGCTGTTGCATTATGTGCAACGGTTTCTTTTTTTATCCTTCCTTTTTCTTTCTCTTTTTTTTTAATGAAAAGCATGGAAATGTTGTTCTTGTTTGCTCAGAGAAGCCCTTATTTGGGAGATCTACCTCTTCTCTTTTAATTATATTTCTTTTCTCTGTAGATCATTCCCATGTCTATCCAATTTGATATATTCATTCTAGTTTTCTAAAAGTAGCATCTTAGGGGTGCCTTATGCTTCCTGACCAGGTCCTGATGGATTCTCATACAATTTTGTAGCTTAAAATTGCACTGCTGCAGGGTAATAATTCCTTACCCTGTGATTAAAATATGGATTATATCATTGAAGCGGTATCCCTTTCACATTTCACATAAGCATATCCCACAAAAGGGCAATCAGATGAGTATTTTTGGTCATTTCCCAGGGGCTTGTGGAAGCAGTGGCTGAGGGGAGACTGCTGCTCAAAACCAGTTAAAAAAAAGAAAAAGAGATTTTTCTCTTAAATTTAAGTTCTCTCAAGGCTATATATAATAAAATGAAAGCTGCTTCAGGCTGTAATGCTGTTAGCTAAAACGGGTAGAGGGCTGAAATCAGCTTTGTCAACACACTGCTTTGGCCCAGACAAGTCCATTTATATTTATACCTTCCAGACCTGTCCTTTCACTTAGGAACTGGTCCAACCTGGGAAAATATTTCCTTTACATAAACATTTCTTCATAGGTCAGCTCCATGTGCAGCGGGTCTCACACAAGTGAGAACCTTTTCCTTCCTGAGTTGATGGAAGTGTTCTAATCCAGAAAGTTCTGTGTAATTGCTTAAGGGACGGTTCATATTGTTCGTTAATTTCTTTTTAAAAACTTGTTTGGACTCCTGGTCAACAGCTTTTCTTAACTGTGGTGATGTTGTCTTGTTCAAAAGAGAGATACTTTGGATACCTTCTCTGCTGGACATAGAAATCCTGCTTTATCTTCATCTTAGCTATAATCATTTTGGACATTTTCCAATTCTAAATGAACTTGCAGTAAGCAATGAGTGTTTGAAGATGGACTTCATGTTTAATGTTGCTTGAATGTCTGATTATTTTTTTTTTCTTCATAATCTTTTGTTACTCTCTTACCTACCCTGTATTTTCTCATGCAGTCATCTTGAGTCATGTAGCCACAGTCTGGACAGATGTTCAGGAGATCTCAGCTTCCATTATAGTATCAAATGAGTAGCCAGATTTTGTAAGGTGCCCACTGTGTGTCTGAGATGGGGGTTGGACTGGCTGATTTCTTGAGGTCCATTCCAACCCCTACAATTCTGTGATTCTGTGAAATGAGAGGTTTTGGGCAATGTAAAATCTTAAAAATCAACATCAGTTACATGCCTGAATTGGAAGTGAATTCTTTTAAAAAGTGTGTGTTCTTTAAAGTGTTATTTCCTTAAAACTAAAGGGATGGAAAGAAATTCCTAGATATAAGGAGTCCTGGAAAAAAGCAACTGTTGACAACATAACAATTCATTCATTTCCTAACTTCACAGGTCCGGTACTGTATTTTAACTTAAACAATAAGGCCATTGTTCATATGGGAAAACAGGCACAATTTGTTTAAAGGTTAAAAGACTTAAAAGGTTAAAGACTGGCTTGGTTTTGACAAAGTGTGATTAGCTTCTCTCAGGTGAAATGTGGAGGTTTCCCTGGTCTGGCAGTTCGCAGAGCTCTTTGATGGAGTGACTACAGAAGAGATGAGAGGCAGCTGATTTACTGTGACTTGGCTCTTCACGATGGCCAACCTCTCCTTATTGTTTCCTTGTGCTGTATGGAGCCCTCCTGTTTTCATTTATGTTGTAAACTTTGCAGGGAAGGGACTGCCTCCTTCCTGTATGTTCATACAGTATCTTGTTCCTCACAAGCCAGAGAGCATCCAAAAGCCTTCTTGTCCTTTGTAACATTTTTATAGATTCAAAGAGGTTTTGCAGTGTTATAAAGAGGATGCAAGGATCAAAATCCTGGGGTTTTCAGTGTAATTAACTGCCCTTCAGAGCCTCTTGTCTCTGCTCTTCCAGCTGCCAGACAGCTTGGGGTGGGAGTTTTTATGAAGTTTGTCTCTGAAGCCTGTTTCTTGAAGAGACTTTGGATCAGGACTTTGGTTCTCCAGCCACTTGGGTTTATCAGTGTCTGAGAGGAACTGTGAGGGTCACTCCACAACAAAAATTACTTGTGTCACTACTGATAAAGTACTACTAAAAGTTGCAGCAGTTCTCCCTGCTCAACTACATTAAATATCATTGCAAATGATATTTTATAGCCAGCCAAAACAAAGCCCTTGTTCACTAAATACTGGTTTTGTTTTATGTTGAAATTCCAGAGTAGAATTTGGTGTTCCTTAAAAGTGAGATATAGAAGTTTTATGTAGTTAGAGGTGTGGTAGAAGAACTTAAGTTTAGTAATATTGATGTTCATGCTAGAAATCACCACTTAATAATTTAAATTGTGTGTATATTAAGGAAACATAGAGAAGACTGTAAGCTACTGATTTTAAACTTTAACCCTGATATTTATATAATTGTGTAAACTCTACAGTTCTCATAAGTTTGCAAAAACAAGTGCTTAAATTTTGTCATAGTGAAGCAGGGCTTTTTAAGATGCTTAAGAGTCTAATTGTGCAGATACAAGGTTTTCAGTAGTTGGCTGTAAAGCCTGGGTCCTAGTGGCTCTGCCTTTTTGCCCCACCAGGAATTGAGAGTTCTCAGTGTTTCTGAAAGTCTGTCTGCATTACTCTAGGCACCTAAATAGGCACATAAAATCTTGGGTGGCTTTCCAGACTTGGCTTAGCATTTGGATGTGTCCAGCGTGCTACATACTTGTACACAATGCATTATAAAAATAAGAAGATGCACTGTTTGATAAATCCTACGATAGACTTGCATTCTTCTATCAGGCAGAGTAGTAGTACAAGGATTGATTTCTCAGCCTATATTTCCCAGGGAACATGGTTGTGTCCCACTTAAGGTAACAGCAGATACCTGGGAGTGCAGAGGCTGCTGTGTCTGTGAGAGCACGATGTGAAATTTCAGTCTAATCCCACTGTAGCTGTCTGTTTACACAGCCACACTGTCCTGGGACAGAGAGTCGCACGGATTGCAAGCATTCTTGCTATGAGGAATCTGGGTCTGACAGGAATAGCCAATTCCCAAAGCTCGGCTCTGTTTAGAAAATTGGCTCTCTTTTCCAAGATTATGGCAGAGAGCAAATGTTCCTCCAGTTTTACTATAGCTTTACCATCAAAAGAAGCTTTCTTTTTTTAAGGAGTTTGAGTTACCAAACAGAGTGTATTTTCCCAGGAATGAGCTTTTGCTTCAAAGATGATGGGCAGGATCACACTAAGAGTTGCTCTGCTGTTCAAGCTGGTTTTTACTCAAAATAACCACAGAGCAGGAATCTGTGCAGCGTGCAGAGACGTCTCACCAGACCACAGGAGCTCACTTGTGCGGGGAAGTAAGTTGGCTGCAAGCACTTACAGATGCATCCTGGCTAATAATTCCTGTTGAGAGTGGGTTTGGGTATGTGGACTTCCAGTATCAATTTGGCACTAGGCTGCATCTCCACTGAGCACTGTGGGCTTTGTTGAGGGTACCCTCAGAGCCGTTTGCCAGTGCAGTGCCTTAGGGGACGTGATACCACGCAAGTAACCGGAAAACTCTTGACTTACAAAAAAAAAACCCACCCCAACACAACAAAAACTTTTATTGTAAAACATCCTCTTTCAAAGCAAAAACCTTCTGTTATTTATATAGTTGAGCACGCTGTGTTTGGTGTATGAGAGGAGACTGCTGTATATCAACACACTCTGCATTTGAAGCATTGCCCTTCAGCTACGTTTCTGCTGGGGAGTGATTACTTTGTTAGAATCACAGTTCAATAAAAATATGGTTCCTCTTAGCAGATGCTCAACCCCTACATAGCAATTACTGTCTAATGTTTATTTTGCAGTGGTTACTGAGAGTTGTTGAGTCACTGACATCTTTGTTGAGAGTCCTGGGGGCTTTTTTTTTTTTGTTTTATAGTGCCATTTGATGAAGCCAAAATCTGATTCTCAACGTCTATTGTTTTTCAGGGGCGTTCAGAAAGCTCTGCTAAAAAAGGCAGTGTTAACTGATGAGGGACCAGTTAGCATGGCCAGACCAGAAGGGTGTGTGGATCCTGAGTATCAAGAGGCTGACACAGCATATGCAGATAGCAAGCCTTAAATATATGCCAAGAGCATAAGTGTATTTGTAGCGTGATCCCTGTTAATCCTCTGTTCCTTTTCAAAAACGACTAAGTGAATTGAGAGCCTACACTCCATTGTTTTAATGCAATGCTATGCCAAAATCCTTTGAGAAGGTGGCTTAGGATCCTAATTCACTTAGCTCTTGCTGGATATGTTGACCACCCTGTAAAGGGAAGAATAATACTTCTAAGGTTGAGTCAAAGCAATCTGGATATAATTTTCAATTGTCACAGGGACTCTGTTCTGCCTTGAATAAGTCACGTAGACATCGCTTGAGGAAAGGATGGGAACTTCTGACTGGCATCCATATTTTCAGTAATAGACTTTTCAAAATCCTCATTTATTTGTCATGTAAGCCCAAAGGTGCCTCTCTTTTTGCTTGTGAGTTTCCCAAGATGAGTAACTATACACATCATCACTGCCAGCACTGCTTGACTCTCAATGTTACCACCAACTTTAAGGACTCAGCTCAGCTTGCAGTCACTGGGGCCCAGCTTCCCTTCTTGTTCCCTGCATGGACCAGAGCTCCCCTCAAAGGCAGGAAAGAGGTGGCTCTTCAGATTCAAGGATTAGTGCCTCTGAGCATTTCTCTAATGGAAATAAAAGTAGTGGGTATGAGATGGTTACTCACATGGTTCTTTCCGTTTCTTACCCTAGAGTCCCTGGTGTGCATTCTTGTGTCAAGCACTGCTGTTGATGCAGCACCACAATACCACAGGGTGGGTTTTTGTTTTTTTTTTAAAAAAGAATCAATTAGATGCAATTATAATTAAAATCTACTGACTGCAAGTTTTTTTCTGGCTGATTAGACAAGCTGAATGAGAAGTTTCTTGATCGTGAAATTTTGTATCATACCAGCACTTGTACAATCCTTTGTTTACACAGAAACCTCTATATTATGCTTTGTTTATTTTAAAAATCAAGTTCTATTTTTAAATATAATGACATGCCAGTAAAACCAAAAAGAGCACTGGCATATTCATTCACTCATGGCCTCCTTTTGTTACCATCTTTCCCCCTGGCAAATAAAATAGGAAATCATGCCTTCTAATAGGTTCATTTGTAAACTCAGCGGATGTGGGCAAACGAGGGGCAAGTGAGGTGGCTGCATGATCAGGATTCCTGACTTGTGAAAGCAGTTTTTTGGCAGTGGCGACCAAGTCTTTGGTTTGTTTTGCTTTGGTTAGTCTCTAATAAGGCCCCCAATTTCCTCCTGGTTCTGGCTGCTGCTGAATTGCTGATGAGTCTGGAAGGGCATCTCAGGGTCATTTGGCTGAGAGTTTGTGGGAGCTTGGACCGTTCATATAGCACAAAAGGACTGATTTCATTGGTTTTTACCTGGTTCTCTTCAACAGTTCCAGGCATGAAAATCTGTCAGATGTTATTTTCCAATAGCTCTTAGATATTTTTGGAGACTTGCAAATGAAATCCACTGCTAGATTCTCCACTGTGGTTTCATCTGTTCTTCTGTATTCCAGTCAAAATGTGGTGTCTTCCTCAAACACACTTGGCTGAGCTGGGAGCTGTGGGATTGATGCTTGAGTCACTGGGTGCAACTGTTATCATAGCCCTCTTCCACAGTGATATGATTTAAGTTCCTTTGGTGCCAAGTATGAGAGAGCTTGGTGATGTTATTTTTAGGAACTGGTGTGAAGAAGTCCAAGCTCAGAACTCCAGAAAACCTCCAGCAGGACCCTCTCAATGACCAGTAGCGTGCTCCTGGATCAGCTTGTGCTTTACTCTGCCTTAGCAAGGATTACCCTGGAAAAGCCAACGCTCAACAAATCTGTCCTTGTGTGGTGGTGTTTGTGGGTTTTTTGTTTGTTTTTTAAAAAGTATAAAAGGTCAGCGTTTCTTTGTTAGACTGAGTGGTTGTGTGCTTTCCCAGCCTCCAGGTAGTGTGGGCATTTGGCTTGTGAAACGACCACACACTTCTGAGGTTGGCACAATGAGACCGCTGTATTCAGCAGCCCAGGCTTCTTGGAGTTGGAAAGGACCATCCATTGAAAAGTAGCAAGAGATCATGAGAAAGTTTGTGGGTGTTTACAGGAATTTGCAAATTTCTCATTCATTTTCTATGAGCAAATCACAAAGGCTGGCATTTCCTGACCCAAAAAGAGAAGAATGGGGGCGATGGGGGTGTTGTGGGAGGGGGAAAAAACCCCCACTTGTCTACATCATATTGCTAATCATGTATTCAAAGTTGCAGGAGGTATAGAAAGAAACTGAATAGGTCTATATGGATAAAGGGACAGATAATCATAAGCCTGCACGTAAGCCAAACTGAGAACTGTGAGATTTCGTGGCAAGCAGACGGATTGTATTGCTGTGGAAACGTGACAGCTCCAAGTCAGACTTTTCAGAGATTAGGTGGTCTGTGGTGTTGGCTCCTTCTGCACATTACTAGTCTTGGATGTGGAGATTACATTCACGGTTCCCAAGTTCAAACCTCAGCGTACTACACACCCACAGATTCCCACAGTTTTGTCCTACAAAATGTCTCCTCTAGCAGAAATCCAGTCCTCTCATGCTTGCTTTCTTCACAGCTGTGATGCATGGCGTAGTTCTGAAAAGAAGATTGAATGTAGCATGTTTTTCCCACCTATGCCTGAATCTCTCATGTGCCCAATCTGAAGAAAACATTACTAGATCCCATCCTCTTTGCTCTTAGTTGCAGAGGGATGCTGGCTGCAACTGCACCTCTGAATTCCACGGTGAATGCTTCAGCCCTTTTTTGCCTGCCTGCCTCACTTGTTCTTGTGATGATGTGTCCAGGAGGTTTTGTTCATGTTGCTGCTAGAGGAGTATCTTCCTGTGAACAGTGGAGTTAGTGCAAGCAGAAAAGTTCACCTATTCCTCCTCCTTCACTTGCTCTTTCCTGCTTATTTTGTTTTGCTTCTGATTAAACAGGAGCGTGTATCTAGTGATGGATCACAAGCTACAAGTGAGTGCTGTGGTATTTGGGAGCCATGACTTAATGACTACAGCTCATCAAGGCTTTTTTGTCATAGGTGAAATGCAGATGCAGGAGGAAGCCCGTGTTGCTCTAAAGAGCTGGGAATCTTAAAGTAGGAATGAGGGTGTTGTGGGGCTGGAGCAGAGTCAGAGACTTTAGTGACCGGTGCTCCAGAAGAACTGAGAGTAGACATCCAGGTCTTGTTGGTGAAAGTCTGCTGCCTCTGCATCTTTTTCATGTGACTTCTTTGCTCATGTGTTTAGTCAAGTGGATCCCATTCTTTCTGAAATGTAACCTTCTGCTCAGTTTAAGCACATATATAGTACCCCTGGGGCTAAAGAGGCTTCTCACGTGGCTACAGTTAAGAACCATATGTATGTGCTTTGGGCTGGGGTTCGTAATACATATCACAGCAGTAATTAGACTTGGTCAAAATCAGGATAAACTTAGTTTATCCACAGCAAATAATTCAGCAAGTTTGTCACCGGTGCACTTCTGGTCTGTATAGATATTGCACACAGTAATTCATCTCTACAGAAAGAGCCCATCAATAAAGGCCACCCATTCTTTCACCCTGAAGACCACCAATCCTTCAGTTGTCATGACTTCTCTGAGCCCATTGTTCCTTACTTCCTTTCTCATATAATAATTCTGACTTCCATGACCTTTCTGTCTGCTCCTCCAACATAGATTTAAGAGCACCTACCACAGAAACAAAGCTGAATCCCAATGATTACTGGTCTTCATTCCTTTCACCCTAGATAGAGCTGTATTTTCCTTTCACTCCATTTCCGTTTAGACTTTCTTTTCCAATTCCTTTAAACTGTCTGTCTCGGCTGCCTGGTTTGCAAAGGCTTCTTGTGCTGTTACTGTGCTTTTCTCACACCCCTCTGAAAGCCACAGGGTCAAAACAATGCTTCTAATCTCATTTGAAATCCCTTGTGTACATTGTTTAGTTATGGTTTTGTGCCAGTTTTCTTGACAGATTTTGCTTTTAAACTGGGGGTGCAGTTTCTTCCAAGGGGTTGAAGTTCTGTCTTCATAGAATTCAAGAAAAGCTTCCAATACCTTCAGTCAGGCTATGATTCTGTTCAGAGTCCTGAAAGAAGAGAGATTGTTATTATTTCTTATTCCCACAAATCTAGAGTTTTAGGAGACTGGGGAGGTTTTTTTAATACAGAAAAAACCTATTAGATAAGAGTACAGGTAAGAGCAAAATTCCTTGTAGCCTGTTTCAGAACGATGGATCAGATTTTTTTCAGATAGATTGAACCACAGTGGATTTTTTTTTTCTCCTTAGCTTTAAATAGTACACTTATGGGTTTTGTGCCATTCTGCCACCTTTATTTATGTTGAGTGTGTTCCAACCCCTCTGAATTTAGTGGAAATGCTCCCACTGAACTCTGTGAACTCCTATCAAAAACACGTTAGTGTTTCCCTACTCACCCTCAAGTCAAGGGACAGGCTATCTGTAGCATAAGATCCTGCACTGCAGGAGATAGTTTACTATCCCATTTGAAGGAATACCTGGTTTATAAGGATTTAACAATACACTGCCTGGTTGTGTTCCAATATCTTCATAAGCCCTCAACAGTAATTTTTACACTTATATCAGACAATTAACTACAGGTTTTTCTGCCACTTTTTCTGCCAACAGAAAATGAGAAAAGGCCAAATATATTCAATGTGGGGGTTTTTAGTAGCATTCTGGGCTTCTGCCTCAATTTAGGGATGTTTTCTCTAATAATTCCATAGGGAATATGTAGATTATAGTCAAGTTTACATCTACATTTGAAGTGTGCAAAAGAAATTTGAGAGGTGATGCTATAAGGGCAGGCAGAGGTGGGAACCAGCTCTGTATTTTTTCCAAAATACTCTAGTACTCTGATTTTGAACGTGTGGTAAAAAGTGTATTGTGGAAAAATCTTCATCACCATTGTAATCTCTCCCTGTAAACATGGTTTTAGAACAGGTGAGGAATTAAAGAAATAAAATAAAATAAAATCCCACAGCTATTTGTCAGGCCTGTCCTTTTGCAACAGGAAATGTAGTCTCAACTAGAGCTGTATATGAGACACCAGGCACTCAGACTTGAATTTGTTGCACTAAGTGTGCCCTAGGGGTTTGCTGACCAGTTAGGAGGATCAACAGAAGAAACAAAGCATTTTTATTAGCCTTGAAGTCAGACCAGTGGGAATTTTTCAGAGAAGGGCCGACCCTAGATCTTTTTTCATAAACTAACTTCCTCCAAACTATTTGATAACAAGAGAAATAAAAAGGGGGAAGGAGAGGAGAGGAAAGACTCCTACTTATTTGTTAATTATGTAGTCAGATGTTTTGGAAATGTCAAGATGTGGCAGCTCTGTACCGTTTCTGTCAACCACTGGGTATAAGTGGCCACAGATTTGTCCCTGTGTCGGCAAATTTTAAGAGCAGAGTGAAGTTCATCACACGTGAAAACTAAACTGCAGTTTGGACCTAAGCTGTATCTTGTCAATGACTTACCACCTCATCCATATGATTATTGAATCCAAAGGTCTCAGACATGAACAGAGAGGGACTGTGGAAATCTACATTGAGAGACAAGGATTTCAACTGGAGAAATGCTTTGGGTTGTTAGTTGCGTATGATGCTCTTGCTGGTACTGCCAGATCTGCTGCCAGATCAAATAGTTTTTTCTGTTTCTGTCCAGGTGTCCCTGCCTGTCACAGGGGGGTTGGAACTAGCTGGGCTTTAAGGTCTCTCTAAACTCTGTGATTTCTCCATCCTGTGATTTCTCAACCTTTAAAAGCAGCATCAATGAAACTCTTCTTGTGAGCCTTGTAGACTAGCTTGGTATTTCAGTGGTGATTATTTTTGATTGGTTTCCCCTCTAACTTAACTTATGCATCATTTCTTGACATTTTTTTTGAGAGATGACCACCAGGATTTAAAAAATACCCCGAAGTTAATCTAAGAGTAATTCCCTACTCTCTCCAATATATTTGCACGCTAAAATAGAGTAAAATTATTTCTCACTAAATATTTCCAAACCCTGGAAATAACAGTTGGTGGCAGGTTGAATGATTATTTTTTTTTCCTTATAATTGCCAGTCGTTGATTTCCATCTTGTCAATGTCACAAGAAAGCTATGGAAAACTTTATCCCAAAATGCAGAGTTTACTGGCATTTTGTGCTATTTTTTGAAGAAAAAAATATGTAAAAAAAGTGGAGAAATTACAGTTTCTGCCCTTAAGTCTCTTTACAAGAAACTGTTTTTTATTATTAGATACTGGACCGAGCTGCTCTGCAATTTTTCCACTGCCATTAACTGTAAATAACTTCCAGCTTGTATTTAACCCTTTTTTGCTCATGACAAGCAAAACTGGTTTGTATCTGCTGGGTGTAATGAGAGAAACAGATGAGCTGAGACTTTGAGGCTGGGTCTGAAGCAGAGCTCTTTTGCGCTGGGACTGTGTTTATGAACTCTTCTGCTAACGTTCTCATTTCTGACTCCCCTTAGAGAGTGGAAATATTTTTATCTGATAGAACATTTTGGGAAATACATCCATGGTAATGCTGGATTTGATCTTGTGCCCGTTGAAGTAAATGACAAACATTCTTTTTAGCCTTTGGGAAATGGCTATGCTCTGCAAAGATTGTCCTGAAAAGACATTAGTATCTATCTGGTGATAGGTCCAAGCTGGAAAGCTATAGCTCTAAATGCAATTCCTAAATCTCTCTGATTGTCTAAAGGAATCAAACAGCACGACCTCAGATATGACTGTGGCCTGTAGATGCTATCTAACAAAAGATGCTAGTAGGAATAAAAATACCTGTACCTTTTGAGGAGGCAAGCAGCTCTTTTTGAGTTATTCTTGAGAGAGAAATTCTCTAGTCCTGTGCATCCCCTTCTGGAATGACCATGTGATGCTGAGATTGTGTCCTAGTATTAACTCCTAAATCCTTTGCCATAGCTTAATTACAGAGTTGGGGCTCTGGGTGAGAATTTTCAGATGCCTTTGTGGACAGTAAAGATAACAGCATCCCTGGGAAGAAGCAAGTGCTTCAAAGTGTGTGATGATTTGGAATCTAAAGATACCTAGTGCAAGAAATCCTATGTACCTCTGCAGCTCACCTGAGTTGATCTGTATTTTAGATGCTCCACTCCAGCATGTGAATCTGAAGAGTGACCCTAAAGTGGAGATAAGATGCAGACTTCCCTGCATATACTGCAAGCTTCTATCTTGCAGGACAAGCCTTCATTCTGTGAAACTTAACATTTGCTTTTCATATTGATCCAGAACTCATCAGAAAAATACAGTATGAAGTGGATACATTTAAAATCCATCTTGTCCACACTGATGCCACAGCTTATAGAGGGTTGAAAGTTTTATACCTACTCTCATTTTGCCACAAAAGAGGGGGAAAAGTGATTACTATGAGCATTTAAAAATTTTAGCTCTGAAAAGATTCACAACTGCTATTGCATTTTTTTTTTAACAGGAATTATGGCTCAGAGGCACTGGCCTATAAAGTTCATTAGGTGTTTAAAATATATTTGTGCTTCTTGGCCAGACAAAATGAACAGTTGGCAGGAGGTCACACAGGAACATTTTGGCAGAGCTGAAAAGTGGTTCCAGCCTCCCTATGGTCCCTGGAGGAGGATTCTGGCTTTTCACTTTCTCTTCTGGGTGTTGAACAAAGTTCTCCAACTCAACATCCACTGGAGCCACCAGAATCTTAGCAGTGGCTTGAATGAAAATTATGTCATGTATCAAAAGGATGAGTACCTGTATTGTCACAAAAGCTTCCTAAACTGTACCTGCTTATCCTGGCTAGAAAAGTGGTCCTTAATTTCACCTGTGACTCTTTATTCTCATTCAGGTCATAAGTATCCTTGATGGAATTTCTTCTGGGTTCTCTTGCAACTTAACTGTGAAATTGTATGTGTTTCCTTTTGGCAGCTAGATCTGTCAGCTTTCTGTCTCTACCATGAGGTGGGAATCGAGGCCTCTGCAGGCTGCGACATCTCTTCCTCTGACAGATAGTCTCTTCCCATGGTGTCCCAACCTTCAAAAAAAGTCATGGCATCCAAAATAACTAGTCTCTGTTGGAAATTGTGACCAAAAAGAAATATTGCTAAGTCGGTATTTTTGTTGCTTGATGTTTTTCAGGACTCTGCTCCACATGCTTCAGATCACCAGCCCAGGACACTACTATGACTGTAGCTGCTATAGCCTGATGGATAAATCCTCTATCCCATCCTGTCTGCTTCATCTGGGATTCTGAAAGACGTTTGCACAGGGGAAAAGGTAGTTGTAAGGTTCTTTGTGTTTTCATCCACCAGCTTGGCTGTGCTGCTAATGAGTCTGCAAAGTTTTGGGACCCATTTAGAGTCATGGTTTTTTGAAATGGAAGTTGTTGTTTGATTCTGCTGAGCCTGGTACACCAGAACAGATCTCATTACAGGTTTGGGGCCCACCTCATGAGAGCAAACAACAGATGGATGAAACGCACATAAAGAGGAGGGAAGATAAAAAGGGCAGAACTGGGAAAGTTTTAGGCTGGCCAGAGGAGGGAAGGCTTAGTCTGGCTGTCTAGTCCAGTCCCTGTGTGATGTTTTGCATTTCTGTCCTCCAGGGAAGCAGACAAAAGAATGAATGGGGGGAAGTGTGGTGTGGGAGTGTGCTAGAGAGAAAACTAATGAAAAACTGTATTATTGATGTGGAAATTTTAAACATAAACATAGCTCAGAACTATACTTAAGTTATGATAATTTTGTCTCTGATAAGCAAGGTAACCATGTGTCCAAACTGTAGAAAAAGTGCCTAGAAGAAAATATTTTCTTTTCAAAACTGAGCTATAAGAGTAAGATTTAGTGCTGGAAGGCTACACAGTCTGCTATAGTTTCTTCCTGATATGTTTGCAAATCTTCTTCATATGATTAATTTATCCTATTCATTTGAAATTTAAAAGGTAGAAGGTTTTATTGTGCTACTTAATTAGCCATAGATAGCTGGGTATTAAAAGGGTGAAGAAAGAATGGGACGGAGATGGGCTCTTATGTGTTACATTTTGCTTTAAAGTCATGTGTTAAAAATAAACCCTTTTGCATTCAACTATAGAAACAGTGTCAGGATCCATAGGGGGCTGTTGTGTTTGAACAAGACTGCTCAATTTGTTTTTGATTAAGCATAATGATTTATTGCAAGACATGCAAGTATGGGTAATATCATCTAATTCCTGTGAGGGGGGTGTGTGTGTTTTGGTTTGTTTTTGTTCTTTTTCTCTGTGACTTGGTTTAAATTATCTCAGTCACCCAATATTTTTGGGTTTTGACAAGCAAAAAAGGAATGTATTTGGGATGCATCTTAAAAAAAAAAGCATTATTTATCCTGACCAAAAGAACAGCAAAAAAAAAAAAAGGAGAAATCTTGAAAGATTTCTGTAATGGAAATGAAACAATCAACACAGAAATATGAGGAAGAAATTACACCCATTAAATACATCTAGACTGATGAATGATATGATGGCTGCCTATTCAAGTTGGAAATTTTACACATGATTGAAGCTTTATTTAGTCTAATGAAATGTGCTTCCTGAATGCTGCATCTGAGTGACGGCATGACCTAGAGCACAAAAGAAAGTATTATGTGATTAGACTGAGATCATTCCCATTTAAAGTCATTGTGATATAATTTTAAGTTTTTAATTAGCAGCATATACTTTTGTGTCTATTGCCTCTTTTATTGCAGATACCTATTCAGGTCTTGTCCTTCCACAGCCTTGTGTGAAACTCAGCACAGATTAACAGCAAAGAGGTTTTGGAGTTCATTGAGCCTTTTTTGTTTTTAATCCCCCCCCCCCCAAAGTGGTGACTGGTTGGGGAGGGGAAGAAGCTGATGTTTCAGAACAGGCTCATCTTGCATTGAATTCTTTGTGATCCATAATACACTTTTAAATTTTCTTTAGCTCAGAATCCAATGTAAATAACTTGCTTGGCCTATGTAAATATTGATAGTCACATCCTTTAAGTTCATGAAGAGTTATTGGTGAAGCCACCGATTCTACATGTACTCCCTTCACCTCCTTTAGCTCCAGCAGCTGGGATTTCATGAGAGCTACAGCATTATACTGCTTCACATCAGCTAGATTCCTACACCACACATTTCTTACCTTACTTCACCTTCGTGAGCTGGGTCTTTACTTTGAAGCTATTTTGTGTACCAAGCTGGAAGGTAACTAGCCCCATGGAAAACAGAAGTGTTTTGATTAAAAGCTATTAAATCACATTTGACTTGTGCAAAATTTAACATGGTTCATAATACAGTTTTATGAACTATTGAGATTTCTGGCACTGTAAACTGATTTTGTTAATGGGTTTCAGCAGTTGTTACTTAAAGTGACGTTAAAAAGTAATGAAGGGGGGAATAAATGCAAGGGGTGAGCCTGCTTCTTGATTCCACAGCTCTTTCCTAGCTGGAGAGGTAAGCAAGCATTAAATAGATTCGCTGTGCCTCCCTTTGTGTGAAAGAGCTCCTGCAGACTCCATATTTTTAGATGAATATGAACTTGCTGACCACAATCCTGAGTTTTAGCTTGTTAGTTAGGTTGACTGATGAATACCCAGGACCAGACAGATGAGCCAGACACTTAATCTATCTACTGTATGTGTTCAGTCAGACTAAAGCTTTATCAGTCATTTCAAACTGCATTTCAAGAGCATATTGTATATTTTCCCATCACTGTAAATCACTGAATTTGGAGCCTGTAGCAACTTAACCTCCTCTTTCATGAGGCAGTTGAAGGTATCTGTGTACCTGTAAGTACCTTATTCTGTGCCTGTATGGAAGATTCATATTTCATAATTCCTTAGCATTGTAGCAATTAGTTAAAATTTCAGAGGGCAAAAGAAGAAAGGAACAGCCTCTCAGCAAGATCTTCAAAAAAATCTCATTTGAAATTTAGGATAACTTTCTCAGGTCACTGTTTAACTCACTGTATGGATGTTTTCTTGATCGGCCTTTTGTTTCCTGCTGCAGTGAAACACATAAAGCTAGATAAAAGATGGTAAAAATGCATGTGCAGATTGCAGAATAAAATCCAGTGCTGAGAGAAACATGTAGTGAACTGAGGTTCACTTAGTCCTGTAACCTGCTTGTGCCAATCACCAAATATTTCAGTGGAATGTCTCCAGGTTCATAGCAAAATGTGGGATAATCTATTCCTCACTGTTAGATCACCTCAGAGATTCGCTGCAGACAGAGTTATTGTCTGGCTTAAGCTTCAAGACATGGTTTAATAACCATCCCAAAACTCATGTTAGCATTTCAGATTATGACAAACTCAGATACTCCCAACACCAGCAAAGATCTGTGACTCCTTTGGATCCTTGCTACATTAGTTTACTTGTGCAAACAGCTTCCCAACCTTCCAGGAATAAATTAAACATGATGGCTTAATTTTTGGAAGCCTCCGTATTTATATCATCAGAATTTTGCCTTCATGGTTTTTAGCCATTGTTGCACTTCTCTTTTTTCCTTTGGTGGCTGTAATAAGTGTGTGTTCTTGTGCACGGATTGCCTTTGGTCTCAGATATGGCTGCACAGAGTGGATCCCCGATGAAACACAAGGAAGGGGTTGTGTGTGAGAAGCTGGTGAAGCGCATTTGAAGGCATGCAGCAGCTGCTTAAGTTACAGCTTATCAATAGCAAGTTCTCTCATTGGTTTCTCTTCAGAGTCTATTTTGTGGTTTATTAAGCATTATTTTTGAATAATTGATAAAGTCTGGGCACAGCCTTTATAGTAAAGGACTGGCCTAGATTTAGACTGGCCTTGGTGAGTTATAAACCTGTCAACAAATACTATTTTTAGTTGTGGTGTAGTGGCTAGCACTGAAGAACACTGAGAAGGAGGGGCATGATAATGTCTATGGGATAAATTACACATCACAAATTAATTATATGTAATGCTTGGCACAACAAACATGAGTTTTGAGCATGACCATAATACATGTTTTTGCTGCCAACGATTATCATCTGCTTAAGTCACGTCTTGGATGTAGAGTGGATCTTGTGATGTTATGGTAAGAGCACAGAATATGAGTAAGTGGACACCTATGGTTTTATGCTACATGCATGGAGATTAAGTACTTGACTGTGGACATAGTTCAGGTGCATTCAGAGAGATTTGGTTTCCCATGCAGTGAATGAGTGGGATTATTTCCATGGGTTTTAGTGGACTTTTGGATTGAGTCCCAGTGCCTGACCTCATGCTTCCTGTAGAGACTTCTGAGAACACGCAGGTCTGAGCATCCAAAAGGATAGCAAAGCTGGAGTGACTCTAAAGGGCCATGGCAAGGCTCTTTATTTACAAGTTAAAGAATGTCCCCAGTGTATTCTGGTGAATGTTAGGCAGTTGGTGGTTTGTTACCCTTACTTAAAATCATACTGAGGAAGAGGAAGGGTTGCATCCTTTGAGAGACAACAGATCAGTGGGTGATAAATGCTGATCAGCTGTATAAAGCTGAAGGTGAGACTGCTCTAAGATTGAAGTTTTGGATTCATGGACTGTGGGAAAGCTAGTTATTCAGTCTTTTAGGTTTCCTCTGCTGAAAGGCAACTCATGATCACTGTAATTCTGAATGATGCTTAAATGCTTTCTCAGACTACACGAACCACAGACCAACCCAAGCTTTGCCAAAGAATGAAGAAGAGTCGCTGTGCTTCTTCACAGCCTGTTTGAGATTTGTCAGTTCTGCTCACACTCCTTAAGCCTGAGCAAATGAATGGAAAGTGGTTTCCAGGGATATTCCACTGATAATTATGAAGAAACTCACAGCCATACCACAAGAAAAAAAAAAGCCCCTTCTAACCTGTGTTACTTGGATGGTACTGTTAGGGTTGTAGTTTAAAAATACAACAGTGCATTTTTTTGTTGTAAAACTTGCTTCAGGAAATCCAGAATTTGAATCCCATTTTCAAAGGAATCTTTGACCTTTAAATTCTTAAAATGCAGTATTTTTCATAGCGTTGCATTATCTTTTCCCTAGGTATGAATTTTGGGCCTAATTTGTGATATACTTATGTAAATTGAAGTTCTTTCTGTGAAGACATTTCTTTCCTGAGCATTTTTATTACATAGCTATGTAAATGTTCTTATGCAAATAGAAGCAATAATTATGGCTTAAGGCTACATATGCTACGAGCAGGGAATTCCTCATACATTTAAATACATACTTTAGAAACTGATCTGGATCAGGTTTTAAAATCTACAGTGGAGTGACACCATCTTACATCATCAATATCTGGGCTTTGGAAATTCAAAGAACTCAATGAAAGCAAGCCTTGCAGTGTTGTAGAACACCAGCGTTATATCACATAGCAAGTGAGCACAGGAATGACTGGCAGGAGGATGTGATGCTACAGATGAACTGGATGGTGGACAGATTTGCAGTGTTGTAAAACACATGGGGAAAATCCCTTCTGTTTGTTTTTTGGTTGTTGGGTTGTGTTTTTTTTTACCCCCCCATATTAATTTACGGCAACCACAAGCCATGTGTTTCAGTTCCTGTCTGGGAAAAGAGGCTGCTTAGGCCATATTGTGACTTAGTCAAACCAGTGATCTAAAAGCAGCTGGAAAACCCCAAGAAATTCTGAACTCCTCATAAAAGCCAAAGAACGTTGTTTGTAAACCATCCAGCACAGGGACAAGTCTATTCTGGTCGTATCATTATGCTCCCTGTTACATACTAACAGCTGTCATGAAGGCCATCAGCGGCTGACAATCAGGTAACCAAACTACTTTCAATGAAAACTTGTGCCTTAAAATGATTGGACTCACAGTCCACCTAAAAGTTGCTGTTCAACGTTAGCACAGCGATGACTTGTGTGAAATATCCCAACCACCACCCATGTCAAAGCACGTTGTAGATGTGCTTCCTGGGGTTAATGTTGAGGCTTGCACTTTCTACCGTAGCATCTGTGGCCCTTTTGAGTTTGGCTGAATCACATTTCACAGTCTTTTTACTGATAGTCTTTGCTCATTGTCTTATGTGTTTCCTTTTCTTGGGATGGCTTTCAGAAGAGATGCCAGTCTAAGCAGATCATATTAATTCTTAAGAAAACAACATTGGTCGCAGCTACCTTGTGCCCAGGCTGCAAACAGCAGGTAACTTATAACCATCCTGCCCCAAGAACAATTCAGGAACTGCCAAACTCCTGCTTCATTGTCTCCTTTCCCCTCTTGATTTCAAGGAGAGTGAAGAGAAACATGTTCCTGTCACTTAGGGGACACAGATAATTTATTCTCCTGCATTAAGGTTCTAGGACAGACTTGAAGTTCCCTCTAGTCTTCCCGCTTCTCCAGCCACTCCCAGAAGATCAAACCTCTTGCCTGCCCTCAGCTAAAACCTTTGCAGTATCCTGTATAGGCAGAGGATCACTTTTATTATCTGTATCCATCTCTTTGCCAGCAGATATGAAAACTAACAATTTTCCATGCAATAAGGAAAAGGCAAAAATGAGAATTGAGAGAAGGCTTGATTTTTCTTTAATTATTCAAAGGAAGTCTCCCACTTTAATTGCCTGTTTTGAAAAGGGGGTAGCTGAACTGCAGACGGTGGCATGGTTCAAGCTTCGCTGTGGATCTCTTCTGCTTCCCTGCACTGCTTAAAAACAGACCACTTTCACTTATGCATATCTTAGTGGTTAGTGATAGAGAAGTGTCTAAAAATAAACATTACCAAGTATTGGTTTGGAAGGTTTAAAATCCAGTAGATGGATTTTTTTTTTTTTTGGTGGCTCACTTGTGATTAAGACATGAGTGTAAATTATCATCTGAGTCACCAGTATTGTACCATGTTGATGTACTAGAGCTTCATCCCACTTGTGTTTTGTGTTGTACATGTAGGCCAGACACAGCACAAGGTCAGTGTATATAAAGTTTCCTGCTGCTCAGAGGCTCTCTTCTAATTCTTTCAGTGCCACAGTTGTGCCTGCATGCTTTTTGACTGATTCCAGTTTTTTGTCCTTTCATGTTACTCCCCACAACAGATGGTGTCCTTCACAGGCTTTCTGGTCTGTCATTGCAATGGTCCAGCACCAAGCAGAGTGAGACCTTGGAAAGCACTCCTCAAACCAAAGAGCAATAGTAGATCTGCTGAAATGGGGCCACACCACACAAACAATAAAAAATGTGAGCTTTCCTTAAAACTTTCTACACTAAGGTAGAAACTATTGACAGATTCAAAGGTTTGATGAGTAAAAAGGAAAGTCATGGGTTTATTTTTCTGATGCCTGGATTTAAACCACTTGAGTACTTTTATTTTTTTATTTTTTTCTTTTTTTTTTTTTTTGGATGGCTGTTGAATTTCCACAGAAATCAAGGTGAATATTTGGTGGTGAAGAAACTTTGAGTGGGCTGACCCAACTGCTCTCCCTGTGGCTTTAGAAGGCCAACACTGAAAGATTGAGCACAATATGTGCAAGAATAGTCAGGGAAATGGAAATATATCTGGGAATTAGTGTAATCTTACCTACTGCTGCTGGTGAGATAGCAATGTGCTTACATCCCACTGGTAAGATTGATAAGGGTGATTGTTCACAGTTTTTAAGCTCATTTGTAGCTTAAAACATTGTCATTTTCCCTTAAGATTTTAAGTTCCACTTTTGCATTTTCTTTTTTTTTGTTTTGATTTTGATACCTATTTGTATTTTGCTACATATTTGTATCTTGCTACCAGTTGAGAATGTAAAAGAAACGTTTGCCATTTGGATTTCTCTATCCCAAGCTTAATCCTTCCCAGAGACTTAAATGAGATGAAGGTCAGATTTTGTCATCAGAGAGGGCTCATTTCTTTCCTGGGGTGCCTCAGCCACACAAGTCTTATTTGGTGTGATGAGTGTGAAAGGCTGGAGTGATTAAGTAACCTGGATGTAAGGGAGGAACTCATGTTATAATCTAGACCTTAAATTTAAAAGAGCTAAAAGCACTTAGAATACAGGGGTAACTAACGTGTTGTGAATACATACCCGTTCAACTGAGAGCCTTACTCTTTACCATTGCCACTAATTTTACAAGAGAAGAAAACACTAAATCTCTCCTGAAATATATTTAAACAGAGCTCCGTGTAGAATATAATTGTATCCATAGCAACTAATATCACATACACATATATTTTGTACTGTTATTTTTTTGTTCATGTTATGGAATTAAGGCTAAAACATTTTCAGATTTGAAGGCTTTGATAACACAGATGAGAGAAGTTTTATTTTCTAACACAAATATGAAGTTTTAAGTTATTTCACTGATTGGAAAATTTTTATTTTGGTTTTTTGTCTTGTTATCAAACAGTGTAGATGCCAGAACAGAAGAGGGCTAATTAGGTGACTGGTTAGACTGGTATAAATAAATAAGTAGGTATCTAGATATTTTATACACTCTATTTTTTCTTTTTTGGGGGGGAAGAAATAACTTTGTTTTCAGGGATGTCATGCTCCTTTTTCTCACAGAGACTTAGGTCTGTACGGTAAACGTGCCACTGCATCAGGCCACTTATTCAGGTGCTGTTTGTTAGTCAAATTTTATCCCTATTTACCCGTGTCTCTGCACCTGAAGATGTTCCCAGGCATGAAAAATTATCTTGATTTGGAAACTTGGAGATTTTTCAGTTCAGAATTATCCAGGTGTGTGTCTGTGTGTGAACCCATGTACATGACATAGCTTGTCACTGTGCATGCCAGAGCTGTGGACCATATAAATCACAGATCGTGCAGCATACCATTAAATTCTCAGCCTACAGCTACTGGGGCTCATGGGAAAGTCCTCCTCTGGTGCAAAAATAGGAGGAACAGTCTTCTGACAAGAGCTGGCACCTTCATGACAGGCATATCCTTTCACACTGTGGTATAATGCAGTTCAGCGTGCTTTGAAGGCCCAGATTGGTGGTGGTCCTGGCTTATCTTTCAGTAGATACTGATCTTTATCACAGAGTCATAACAAACTGTTCGGTGGAGTTGGAGGGGATGAGAGAAGCCTTTGGCTTGGTTTAGAACAAGTCTGACACGAACATTGAGATATTCTGTATTTTGAGTGTCTGGCCTTTTTGTGTGTCAAATCTGAAGATGGATGTAAAAATCAGTTATATTAAACCTCCTCCATTGCTCTGGATTGAACAAAGAGCGTGTTTGGGTGAGAGTTCAAATGTCAGGCAGAAAATTCTGTACTTGAGGACATTCTATTTAAGTCCTTTTGTAACTACAACTGGGTGATACGAAGCGAACTGGTGTCCTTTCCAGTATAGTTTCTCAGGCACACACAGCTTGGCCTCGTGACCCCCTTGAGCTTGGAGTTTGAGGAGAGGAAAATACCGAAGTTATTCAGTGATTGGAGGAAAGTGGGGCAAAGTGTTATCTCAGAGCTGTGATATTTGGCTTCCAGTGAACACAGAAACTTGACACAAATCAAATGTCAAACGAGCTGATAGCAGACAGGAAGGATTAGTGTTGACACAGCAGACCTGACCCTTGCCAGCAGCGGAGCTGTGTTTAAATGCAGCCGTGCCTATCTGAAATCACCCCAGGCGTGTGAGCGGGAGAAACTCTAGGTGAAGATATAGGAAACACGGTGCGTTAGGACATTCTCATGCCTAATTGGGCTGACAGCTCAGTCTGGAGGGAGGACAGTGTTTATTTACTCATTGTTGTGTGATGAGCAACTAGAAAGATATGCCTGCTTTAGCCCATGCTGATACTGGTCCTAACGCTGTCTGGCTCCGGCTGCGGTAAGCCAGGACAATACAACACAAAAACTTCCCATTCACCATCACTTCTAAGTCTGTCCTGGCACAGATATGCAATGACCTCAGACCACAGTTGGGTCTAATAAGGAATTTATCTTCATGGAAATGTGACCTTTTGCTACCAGAAGGCTACAAAGATACAAGTAACAATGGGTAAACGAAGATAAAGTTTTATACTGGCCAACTGGTGCATATTCAAAACACATCAACCCTGCCATGAAAAAAACCAGTTTGACGTAGGGTGCTCTCTCTTAAAAAAAGCCACAGTCATGGTTGAAAGAACATGCTATTATTATTGTTTTTAGAGGTGAAAATTATTGGATTGATTCACTCTTCTTTTGAGTGATGCAAACATTCGATATCAGTTTTCAGGTCCCACAATCCACGTTGGCTACAGGAACAGGGATTTCAGGAATTTTAGTTTTTCACTGAGGAATTAGGTTATTTTCTTCTCAACCTCCACCCTAGGAGTTCATACTCTGTATGTGCTTTTAATCTTGACTTCAATATATTTTACTGTGGCTAGCTTTTAGTTACAGTTTAATAACTTCAGCTTTATTTTGCCTCAGGCCATATTATAATGAATAAAAAGCTTTTCCTGTGATTTAGTTGAATTTATACAGCTGCCCTTGAAACAGCTGCATAACTTTTCCTACTGACAAGGAAGGATGGCAGTTTAGTCAGCATGGACTGATCAGCTGGATTCTACTTCCAAACTCGGTTTTGCCAAAAAAAATGTGGAAACAAATCCAGATCCATGAGCACGCTTCCAGATATTTTGTGTGGTGTTGTTATTTCTTAAATTAAAGTCATCCTGATCTCCAAAAGTAATTTAGACTGAATAAGGACCATATTTTTATATAGTTCTGTATGGCACCTTGTGCAATGAAATCCTGAATCTGATGAGGGGCCTCTGGCACAGCAACAATAGCTACTTCCCAGTTTCCAATCTTATTAAAGGAAATGGTAGGTCGATTTGGGAAAAAGCTTACATCAACCATTGGGTATCTCATAACTGCATGCTGCTAGGTTCTTCCTGTGTTGACATCTTGGAGAAATAGGTTAGAACCAACAACTGTTCCATCGAGATCCACAGGGAGATGTGTCAATAGGAAATTTGCAGTCCGTGTGGGGAATCTGATCAGCATGATGTGGCAAGCTCAGAACAGGCATGGCATCATGCCTTTCACTTTCCTCATTTCATGTCTTTAAAAACTGGCATCTAAAAATGAGCTATAGCCAGGAGGCTCTGTGGGTTCCAGCCAAGCAGGCAGCTAGGATAACGAATAATACATGCTGTGTGGGAACCTGCCTACAAATTGAAGGATGGCAGATAGGGTGGAAGAGGCAAAAGGTCAGTAGTATGAAGCTTAGGGAGCACGTGGTTTGAATGCAACTGTGAAACCTAAAACACCTCATCAATTTGAGGCTTCTTTAATAAGTGCCCAGCTTCGTCTTAAAGTGGGGAATCCTCTCCAGAATTCAAGACACATGAAAGACATTAACTCATAATTCCTAGTAGTCTCCTGAGTACCTGTTAATAATTATGGCTGGCCTTTGTGGCCTCAGAAGCTTTGAATTACCTGGTGTTAAACCTTTAAGAGTAAACTGGAAACCAGTATAGGATGCTGAATCTGAAAAAGTATATTTATTAATACTTCTGTGTATTGACAAGTATGAATGAAGAACATGGTTCTTACTTGATCAAGAGTAACAAACAGCAAATTGAAAGTAAGAACAACTATTTACATGTACTTAAAATAACAGGTTTAAAAGAAATCTTGTTAAGTAAAAAGAGCAGTAATAAACTCTAGTCTGAGATCATAGTATTAAACAGAAATATTATGAAAATAATAATTTTTTGAAAAGTGAGATGGATCAGTTTGGGTTTTTTTAAAAGTGCACATGTAATATTCATTTCAGTATTAAAAAGGTAAGTAAAGAGAAAGACAGGTTAGGTCGTGGTGTGGAATGTATGCTCTAAATTTAAAAGAATACAGCATATATAATAAAGGTGGAGCACCCGACCAGAATGTAAGACACTCATGTAGTGAACCTTTTATTCATTACAGCTCTGAAGAATGTGGGGTCAGTTCTCTGTTCTAATATAAAGGAGGCTTAAATGTAATGTTTTTGTAATATATGTTCAGTTAAAAGCCCTCCTCCCAGCTCTGCACTGCCAGAATGAGGTAAAGAATCTGGAGACTTTAGAACTAATAAGCCAAGCAGTAAAACAGTGCACATTTGTATCTAGCCTGATAAAGTATGGGAATGCACCCAGAGAAGGCTTGGCTTCTTCAGCACAGATGCTGATGGGTAGGCACACTTGGACTTTGAGACACAATGATTCACTGAATAAACCATGGCAAACATCATCTATGGAAATGCAACAAGGGGGGGGAAAAGAAGGCAAGAAAAACCTGACTCTGGTGGCTGTACATAACAGCTGTACAGAATGACAGCTGGGCAACCCATCCACCTGCAAACTGACAACAGCTGAATGGTAAGAAATTGGGAAGGAAGAACTGAAGGAGTCCTCGAGACCTCTGTTGAGATGCTTATACATCCTTGACCTCTGTTGGTGCAGCAGAAAAAGATGGAAAATCCATCATCTGGACAGAGAGAAAGCGGTGTAATTACACAATAATATCATGCTGCACTTAACAGAAAGGCTCAGTAAGGTAATTACCATCAAATACTCCAGCTCTTAGTTGTCTGGAAGCCTCTAAAAACCCTTCACAACCCTATCCTGTACAACTGTGGCCTTTCCACATCACTGTGATGGGATCAGAAAGTTATTCTTTCAGATACAAAGATCTCAGGCTCATTCAGAACTCCTATAGGCTTCACTTGATATTCATTATTTGATAGTAATTAGTAGCCTTTAAACATTCTGCATGATGTTTTTATGCATGCTAGGTTAGAAAAACTGAAAGCAGGAAACAAAGAAAATTCTTATATATTTAATGTGATAAAAATACAGCCTTTCCTGTCAGATTTAATTCTTACTATGAATGTCCACACTGTGTTTGTGATATTTTTTAAAAGCCAGGATAGAATCACACTGAAGCGAGTGTTTGCAAAGTTAATAGAAAATTCTGGGCCTTCAACTCTGACAAATGTAACTCTTGAGTGCTATGAAAAATTTCATTTTCAAGGAAGCCTTGACTTTTTATGGGAAATTTTTCCAGCTGAAAAATTTTACTGGCTCTACTCTTCATTCCCCATTATGGACCAGATTTGGAAATACCTGTGAAAAATAATATATTTGGTTTCATGGAAATCAGTGGGAGTGCATGGATGAAAGCATTGTAATTGAGGACATCCAGATCTGTTCTTACAAAAATGCTTTATATTTACATGGTCTGTTACCTACATGTGCTGAAGAGCATTGCAAACATAGAAAATCAATCTCCAAGAGGGTGAGAGTTAGCCAAGAAAGCCAGCTGCATATGACTTTGAGTCGTATCCCAAACACTTGGAATACATCTGTATGGCCTGTCAAGATGTGACAGGTTTGGTCCTACAACTACTGAGACATGAGGGTGCAGGCATGTCAAACCCTTGCAGTCATGGAAAAAAGGGTATTTCAGTGTCTTTGTGCACAAAATTGTTTGTGTTTGGAATTAGTGAGATGGGTTACAGATGTCTTCAGGAAAACAAGGCAATTCACTCGGTCTGTTGCAGAGTGTTCTCTTAAAAATACTTTAGAGTG
This sequence comes from Hypotaenidia okinawae, assembly GCA_027925045.1. Classification (NCBI taxonomy): domain Eukaryota; kingdom Metazoa; phylum Chordata; class Aves; order Gruiformes; family Rallidae; genus Hypotaenidia; species Hypotaenidia okinawae. The sequence goes on from BSDF01000003.1 coordinate 6,387,018, forward strand.
CTTTAAAATGTTGGGGAGGGGGTGAGCAAGAAGAAAGTGTTATATGTTCCTGAGAATCGCTGTAATCCTCGAGGCCACGTGAGCAGCTTGCTCATTTGGAGTAACGTGTGTGTAATCATTAAGGTATCCTAGGGCCTGTAAGAAGTTCGACTGGGTAGGAAGAAGACAAAGCAGGAAGCTTGGGGATTTTTGAGTTCAGTGCCAGCTTTGGGACAGACCTTCCACGTGACCACAGGCCTCTCATTTGGACCCATGCTTACTTAGCAGAAACACAGCACGTTTTACTCACACCCTGGCCTGCATCTTGATTCCAGACCATTCCTCTCTGTTTTTTCTTAATTGAGGAAAAGGATACTTCATTGTAGTCATGTAAGGTGTAACTCATTGCTAAATTTTATCATTTTATTAAAATGCTCAAAAGGAGAGCTTTCCAAGTGCCTCATAATGATTAATGATTCTTACTGATTACAGGAATCTTTGATTAGAATCTTGTATTTCTGAAATATGTAATTCTGAAAGATGGTGCTAAACCACACTTGAATGGAGGCTCTCTCTCCTCATTGGAAGAGCTATAGGCATTCTTGCTTATTTCTACACATACTTGTTCTAAAAAAGAAATAACCCTTCCTCTCTGTTCCTGCAGTTTTGCTAGCTTGATTGCCAACCCAACTTTTGAGCCTGGCTTAGTATAGTATTTTCTTCATTCAGCTCTCGTTCTGTGCTATATTAAAGTATGTCTTGGTTGAGTGATGAAATCCCTTGCTAAGGGCATGACTACATCCTCATGCTGTTAAAGCAGGAAGTTCCCAGTGAGATGGTGTTACCTTCACAGTTCAGTGCAAATACCCTGCATATGGCTTTCAGAAGAAAATTCACAATAACATGATGCTTTGGGTCTGTATCTTATCATGGCCATTTACTGTGTTAGAAATATCACACTGACGTAACGATATACCACTTCTGGCTCTGTAGACATCATTTCAAGCTAGCTTGAACATTTCCATGTGATGTGGTGTTGCGTGGTGCAGGCTTAGATACCTGGTCCTTTGCATGGACCTGAAGGCAATCAGATTTTACCTCTACGTGAAGTCCCTTCTAGCAATGAGTAAATAAATTGTAGGACTATAGCCCTACATTACTGAAATGCCCTCTCTGGATATTCTAGGTTCGTGTTCATCCCATCCAACTTCAGGCACGTAACTGTTGTGCTGAAGTGAAGAACCTAGTACTGTAGGTAGCCTGGTGAAGTGGTCCTATGTGAATAGACGTATCCTGTGGAAATGACTATTGTGTTCCCTTGACAATAGGTACAGCCACCCTTCTAATTACAGAGCACTAGTTACATAGATCCAGGCCTCCTCTTTAAGAATATGATTGGCTTAGTTTTAAGCTGTTTCTCCAGTGGTGAAAAATAATCTGAAAAAGAAGGGGAGAATAAATGTTTACCTATGTGCAACTATACTGGTGTATCTGTAGTTTAACTGCTTTTACATCCTACTTGTGTAACTTCTTTACATACACGAGTCCCATTGTAATTGACTCAGTCTCTAACAGTGTTTGTTTGGTTAAACCTGGCATAAACGTTACCAAATCTGAGTCTGCTAAATCTTGAAATATGGATCCATTTGGGGGCCTCTTCTTTAAATGTCAATTCTTCAGCTTTAGTGGCGTTCCTAGTTGAAGTCACCCTCAGATTTCAGTTCTGTGGAAAAAGCACTTGTTATAAATCTCAAATAGTCAGTAATTGATCTCAGCCTGGAACTGTAAAACTCTATCTAAGTGCCTGAAATAGCATACGTTTGTGGTATGGTATGTGCTTTCAGTCCAGGTCAAGAAAAAGGGAGGCCTTGGAGAATATGAAAGTCTTAAGAATCTTTCCACTAATAGAATGGGTCAAGGGATAACGTAGTCAAAGCATCCCATCTTTACTGCTATGTGGTGAAATAAACTGCTTTTGACCCTCAGTGTCTCAGCTGCTAGTCACAGAAGGGAGGCACTCCTTTTGTTCAGATCCCCTGGAAACTTGCTTGATTCTCCCTCCTTTTGTCCCACCACCACGGGGCGACAGGATGGTGTACTTACTGGGGTGACCTGGGATTGATCAGCTGTGATTTAGCAATGCCAGTCTGACTGAATTTCCTCAGAGGATCAGTTCTAAATGGCAAAAGCTAAAACAGCTTCTTGTTCTTCCTTCTGCAGCCTCCATCCCCACAGGAGAGTCAAGGAGTCGCAGGCCTCTCATGGGTGCCTGCAGTAGCTGCTGTAGTATAAGCAGCCTGGTTAAAAACTGAGGTTACTTGGGCATTTGAGAAACTAGCTTTTATAAAAAGCAACAAGCACTTTGAGCTCTGCATTTGATTTTAACAAGGTTTCAAAGGGGTCATCCAGGGGCTTTTAATTTATTCTGAACATAGTTTATTTTGATGCTAAGATCACCATCACTTTGCTCTGTAAGACAGTGTGGGACAATTTTATGAGGATAAAACCTTTTTCATGTGAAGAACTTACCACTGTGGCAACAAATACTTTTTTTGAAAATAATAAAAAAAAAAAGATCTGTTGTGATGCTGAACTTGGGCACCATAGCTACCTTTCCTTTGGGGATACCTGAATCACCTACTGGTCTTTTGACTTTACACACCATAGTTACTGTGACAAGTAACTCAGGTACCCACAGTTGGCATTTGAAAGTGGTGTCATGCAGGATAGCTCTGACATGGTTTCCTAATGCTTGGGAGAGTGTCCTAAAGGGTGCTTCGTTCTTCCTATTAGGCCAGGCTGTGACCTTCATCACAGCACTAATTGTGTGCATAACACCAGCAGAGTAATCATGTCCAGAATCACTCTGTGTCTGAGACTTGCCTGAGAATTATAGGCTTCTTTTTTACAATGGTGGGTTAGTAAATGATTGCCTCTGGTGTGCATTGTATATTACTAACTACTCCCAGACTGTGGTTCTCAGAAACTTGGGGGTGGAGGAGAGAAGAAAGGAATCTTTTCCCATCCAAAGCTCTGCAGCTGGAAAGAACAAATCAGTGAGCAACTCTGCTTGGTATTTTTCTTTTACCCTATGTTCAAGAGCTGGACAACTCAAGGCACATAGGATTGAACAAAAGCTTCACCCAACGAAGGACAAAAAACCACCAAAATAAACCAAGGCTTCTATAGATTGCCACTCTAATGTGCACAGTTCTCAGATAGGAGTCAAGGTGGACTCGCTTGTGTCCAGGAGGGATCACGCTCTACCTATTGGTCAGGATGCAGTAGACAAAAGAAGGTAAATGATAATAAAAATAGGCAGTATAATATGTCTGACAGAAGGCCAGAAATGTCCAGAAATGATTATTCACGTGGTCATCTTGGTTGTCACAGCTGCCCACAAGTTCAACCAACAGGAAAGCTTCAGGATTTGCATGATTAGAGGGACTTTAACAAACTTCCATGTGCTGAGAGTGAGTGTGAAGCAATTCTTTCTAAAAGCTACCCTTCAACTGCCACAGACTTTTGACTATTTTGCTCTGTATAGGTCTGTTATTGAAAATCTTTTCACTTAGTGTACATTTTGTACTAGCATAATAATGTGAGAAGATTAATCAAGATCCTAATATTAAAACTTTACTGACTTTGTAGTGAATTAACCTTTGTATCCAGCTAGATTCTAAAAGGTGTCACAAAAGTAAAGCAGTAGCAGGATGCCACAAATCCTTCTAAATCAAATAACCTAGACTTGTCCAAAGCAGAGTGAGTATCTGAAGAGTGTTCTTCAGCTGGAGCATCACAGATATTCATGGCAGGTTTTATGTAGCTTGTTTCAGTTTAAATACCTATGGTTCTTTAGTGTAAAGATGGTTCTATGGTTGTTTAATATGGCTCTATGGTGGTTTAAATATTTATGGTTCTTAATACCTTTGAAAATTTAAATAGAGTGAAGAAAGAAAAAAAAAAAAAACCCAGACATTTTGAAATATTGGTTAACAATCAGCTAAACTGCTGTTTTGGTTAACCCAATTCCTTTTTCCCTTGCATGTTCGTTGCAGTCCTGTGGCATGCTTTCAGGGGAATATGTGCTTAAGTACTGGCTGGAGTGGCCTACTGAGCACGGGCATAAAATTCTGCCTTGCTTAAGTGATATGTCTTTGCCAGTAGAGTCCTAGAACTGCTTAACACAGGGTATATGGCCAGATGAATTAAGGGGGCCTATCCCCTATGTGTTTGTTTATTGTGTCTGTATTTAAAGCTATCCTGTCTGAAAGAGCTTCTAGTAAATTCCTCCTCCATTGCAGGAGCATGACCCTTAGCACAGCCAGATGATGGTCAGACTGAAAGCCGCCCTGCCGATAAAACTGAACTAATTCAAGTTGCAGGAAGTCACTGTTGCTCACCTCTTTTTTCCCAGCTGCTGAGGAATTAAAAATGTGCTTGAAGGACTGACATCAGTAAAGAACTTGGGGCTGGTGGTGGCCCTGTTATCCACCTCGGTGTAGAAGTCTGCCAAGCAGATGAAGAGGAGGGTGGTCTGATCATAAGAGAGTTGAAGGGAAGCAGAGTGACATGTATGACTGACTCCAGGCCTTAGCTTGTTAGGGAGGAGGAGATATTGTTGTTATTGTTAATGCCAATTAGGACAAACCTCTTTCTTGGCAATAAACAGTGGAGGATGCTTACAGAGAAATACAGCAGCTGGAATGCCACCAAGTATCTGGTGCAGCACCTGCATTCCAGATGTGTGTGTATCTCTGTACCACTCCATCTGTTGAGCACTCCACGTGCTAGTAGTGGCTTAGGAAAGGGTACAGAAAGTTGTGGTTTCCTCACAATTGCAGCATTAGACTACCTTAGACTAATTTGGCCTACAGGTAAAACCTAAACCAGTCTTGAAATTCCTCTGGATTCAGTTTAATAATAAATACTCTTCTGGCAAGGAAAGGAGGGTCAGGTTTTCTCTTAGGCCACGGTAAATACGGAGTAGTCAGTGGAGTTGCACTGCCCAGAAAACAGTGGAGTAAGATCAGTTGGGTCATGACTGAAGACCAGCATGATTCTCTTGTAGCAATGTTCTGTTCTCAGGAGCTGAGGCCCTTTAAATAAAGAGAAAGTTGTCTGTTTTTTCTTCAAGCTTTTCTCAGTTCGGATAAAGGGAGGACAGATGAAAAGCAGGAGAAGGGAAATGCTCAGCATGGCAGATGAAGATGAATAAGAGAAGATTATGGAGAATAAATCCACAAGCATTTTACTTCAGAGGCCTCAGGTCTCCTTCACTATGTCTACACCTCTAAAGAAGAGCTGTAGAGAGCAGTCCCTGTGCCCGAAGCTCCTTACTAGAGGCAGGGTCATCTTCTTGCTTCGTGGCACTTTGAATTGGGGTTTCTCTGACCCCTGTAGGGTGCTTGAGGGGTCCTACAAAATTAGCATTTCAGTGTTGGTTTATTTCCCAGTGATGAGTGCCTGAAAGGTGTAGTGATGCTGTGTTCCAAGCAAGTTGCGTTTATAGCCTGAGACTGCTGATAGGTGCACAAGGGCACGTGGGATTGTCAAACCTGCTGGGAGAGTACTGCAGGGGATAGCATTGTAGAACTTTTGAGGTGACCAAACCGTGTCTTTTAGTCCTGCTTTGGGAGCAGTCCCCAAAAAGCAGTATTTTTAGCCTGTGCCTGAATGGGGTACTGGCAGGAGCTACTTGGAGAGGCCTGGATATGATCAGGGAGTGAACTGGGAGTTATGGATGTGCATGGTTCCAGTGTTTGAGCTCATTTTTAGGACTTCTTTTCCTCATCTAAGTAAATATAAGCCCAAAGATAGTGTGGAAGGGAGTTTCCAGTCTTACAGCTACATCCTTGACCCCGGATCCGTGCACTGCTGCAGCACGCTCTCCCCAGGGACCCATTTTCATCTGCACATGGTGGGTCCTCAGATGAGAGCCTTGTCCTTCCCTCTCGGTGGCTGAACAGACTCCAGGCAAAGCAGACTTCCCAATGACCTTGGCATAACTGGCTGGCTTATCAAGCATAACCCTTCTCACGTGGGAGCCAGTAGTAGCCTCATCTCTCTGCTTTCTTTCTTTTTCTCTTTTCTTTGCACGAGGCTGTGGTGGCTGGGGCATTGCTGGGTTTGTGAGACGCTGCGTGATCTCATCAAAGGAAATCCCAGAACAGTTGTTGTTAATCTTGGATACCAAACACTCACTTTGTCCTCTTGCTTTTCCACTGACATATTGAGAGACCGGTCGGCGTATGACTCCTTACAAGGACGGTGCTTTTGACAGAACGTGGATTGATTTAGTAGGAACTGACAGGGAAACTATGGCTATCATAAGCTTTGGTGAAATCTGAAGGAAATTTGTCATGATTCATCCACGGTTGTTAATATGACAAGGCCCAGATCCATACAAAAGAACACCTGGCCTGCTATTGAGCCTATCTCTGGAGAGCAGCACTTGCCCACACGTTTGTTGCTCTAGCAACAAAGCTGAACAGGGATTGCTACTTTTTAAAACAACACACGAAGTAACAGATTCTGCTATGGGAACTTTTCTGTCGTAAAGGAAATTATATTTGCTCTACAAACATTGACTTCTCCTGCTTTTTAAGGACTGGCTGCCACTCTCTGAATCATTAAAAAACAGAGGCCCGTTTCTTGACTCTTGAGAATCTAAAGATGTGCCAAAACATACACAGATTTCATATTTTCCAGTAGCTACAAATCAGACCCTTTCTCTCAAGAAGATCCCATTTTAGAACAGGCTCCTAGGTCACTTCACAAGCTCAGAGCGAACCAACTTTAGAAAGTACAACAATTTGCCTTATAGGGTGAATTTCACCCCTCCACTTAAAGTTTTCACATGATCTATCCTTCAAGGCTGGGTTTCATGTGATGACTTGCGTTCCCCTCTGTGCAGCAGTGCTCCCTCTCTCAAAATGCCCATTTGTATGGACACAGAAGAGTGTTGATGAGGTGATGCTTCAGCTAGCTTTGATTTTAGTCTCTCTGCCTCCCACTCCCCCAACTTTGAACAACTTGTATACATATGCACACACACATATATATGTGTATATAACAAAAGGTTGCAAGAAGCTCAGCTGTCCTACGAAGCACCTGTACTCCAAGATGTTTCATAATGTAGTTGTATATTCTAATAGCTGGGCTGCCTGGCCTCCTACTCTGTAGACAAACCAGCTTTGTTAATTTTTCTCTGTTTGTTCTGATTCCTGGTTTTACATTTCTTCCCCTGGTAATGCTCAGTCAGTATAATAAGGCTGGACCACAAGGAGGATAAAAATGGAGAGGGGAGAGAGAGATGCTTTGAATCCCAGAGGTTACTCATTTCTGTCTGGTCTGAATAAATGGCTGCATGCAAATGTGTTTCTTCTTTCAAAAAAGAGTTTGCTTTTTTTTTTTCCCCCTGCTGACCCTGGGTGAGTCTGGAGTTACCTGAAACTGTTTGTAGCTGTTCAGAAATAGCAAGCTTTCCCACCTGAATTCCTCCCCTGTCAGCTGGAGGGGGCTTTCAGGTGGGTGTTTGTTTCATTGAGTCTCAAAGAGATCCGTTCCTGTGCTGAAAGACAAGCCCAGGACAATGTTTTACAGAGCAGAAGATATTGTGAGGGACCAATTATCACGTAAGTGGTTCTCACGGCTTGGGCTGGTACTGTGTGCCAGGTTGCACATTAACTTCTTTCACTGCTTTTTTACCCAGTTTACTCAACATTCTCAAGTGGTGGCTTTGTCAATTGTTTCTCCTGCTGATATTTTGACAGATGATAGCCCCTTGATGCCAGCTTAACCCAGCTAATAAGAAATAGGCCAACGTGAAACTTTAGATCAAGTGATTGCTCTCATGGTATGGAGGAGCAGTAAGGTTGGTTCTGGTTTAGGATATTTCTTAATTTTCATCTGACAAATAGATCCCCCAATCCTCCTCTTGCAATATTCTCTGTATTTAACAGACACTTCATTATTTATTTTTTTTTCTCTGCAACACCATGCTTCAGTATCCTCTAATGAAAGTCAGGGTACATTTAGGGAGTATCTCTGAATCCTATGAGCACGAATGTATTTAAAGATTTATGGTGTTTCATTGATTCCAAAGGAATGTATGATGACCAGGCAATTTTCAGTGTAGTTTTCCTATATAAATCTCAGCAAAATGCTGACCTGGTGTTATTAACACCAGGGGCTGGTATTGTGGCAAAGTGAAGAGATTTATGTGGAGGATAAAGTGGGGATCCTGTCTAGGTGTGGAGGGAGAGCACAGTGCAAAGTGGGGCTTGCTAATTCATAGAGCTGTTTAGCAGTTTATGGGCTTTCAGTAATATCTATATTGCAATGATTTATGAATTGCTTTTTCTTCTTCTGATTACAGATGCTATAATTAGGGATGACAAAAATTGCTTGGTGGGTGGGGGGAGGAATTAATTTAAAATTTTTCCAGTAGTTAGAGGATAATTTCAACTATCTTTTAAGTGTTTTTCTTTTGCTTAATCCTGTTATATTCTGACTGCTTCCCATGGTTTCAAACTGATGTTGGAGCTGGCAGGGCTTATTGTTATAGGACCTTTCTTTTTCATCCTTTAGTGGGGATTTTTGACAAGAAGTGACACAGAAGAGCTGAGAAGAATGATGCTTGGAACAGTTCTTAATCATATATAAACACGTGTCTTAATGTATATATGCAAATATGTACCATATACTTGTTTTCCTGTAGTGTCACCTTTATAATATTTAAACAGCAAAGATTTTTAGAAAAGACAATTTACCTTATTTATTTTTCTCTAAACCTGGCTGGGAATTTTAATGTGGATGAAACTCTCTCATTGTTTTTCCTGTTTGTAATTTCCCTTTCTGAGCTGAAGGAAGTATTTAGTGCCATACAAAAAGCTCTGTTTTCAGTAAAATTTTAAGGCTGCCAATGCTAATGAGGAAGTTTTTGTTTAACTTCCTTTTTTTTTTGTTTGCAGAAACTAAATGATTTCTTTAGCAGACCTGAAAATGTCAGGGGAGAGGGGGACAGACTTGTGATAGCAGGAGCTTTCTCTTCCTTTGCTTTTGTGTACGTATCCATGCATGTGTGTGTGTCTTGGGGTCTTCTTTAGAAGCAATGTTTTGCAGAAACAATTGTCCTATTAGGTTGCTGTGGTCATTCCCTTTTATAAAAGCATGATAGACATAGTTGCTCATTTGGAAGATGTCAGGGTGTGTTCCTTGCAAACACCTGCAATGGTTTAAAGTGAGAAGGCCTCAATGCAGTCACAAGATCTGGGTCTTACCCTGCACCTCTGCAATGTGCACAGTATGGTGAGCCCTCCCTGGTTGTGACTGCTGCCACTGAATGCAGTTTTGGTTCCTTAAAACATGCTGTATGCTTGAATTCAGCAGGTGTGTTCTGTTCCTGGCTGTGAGCTGCCTGGGGTTGAACACTGGAGGATGAGATCTGAGGTGCAAAGGGTTCCTGGTTCCTGCACATCACCCATTTAACTATTCAGTCTGTTGAACATGCATTTGCCTAAAGCTAAGCATGTGCTTGGAGTGAGGGACACCCTAGAGTGTTCAGAAGCAGTAGGCTCCATGGGCATGGTGCTGGTCGGATGAGTGTGCTGGAGATCACACAGAGTTGGGGTCCAGAGGCTGAGCTGCTCACTGAGTTCAGTGGGAGCCGACACAGCTTTGTGTTGTTCAGGATCAGGCTTTGAATGTCTAGGGAACATCAAGATGTATCTGCTGAAGGATCCTATTTAGGGAACTCTGATTTAATTTTAAATTGTGACTGCAGTGGGGTCTGGAGAAATATTTTGAACAGTCTGGATGGCTGGTCGACCTGAGAAGCCCTGCTTCAGGGGACTCATAATCACAGCAGAAGAGAAAACATACTGAAAAACCTCCAGCAAGATGGACTTTTAAAAATCTCTTTTCTCACATATTTAGCCTGAACTAGCAATAACAGCTTCGATGCAGGGCATTTCCTGAGGATTAATGACTGTCTGGGGTCATCATCTCCTCCCAGTTAGTTATTAATCCCCAGGAAATACTCTGTGCCTTGATCATTATTGCTTAATTAGCATTGAGAATGTGGGGAGTTTAGGTTTCTTTTCATGCATCCTGTGCATTGCTAGGGTGGGGGTTTCTTTCATTAACTTGCCCTTTTCAGCCTAGATGGGAGTGTGAGCTTTGCTTACAGTTTTCAGGTTTGAGAATTTAGTCACAGGGTTAAACCTTTTCAAGCAATTTGAGTTCCATGTGAAAGTACCACTAACAGCCCACATCTGCAGAGCATCAAGAAGTGTGTGTGTCCCCTTCCCCACCAGCTCTCCTCTGCTGAAAGAGTGCTGGGTGGCATGGGGGCAGGAGTCTGGGAGAAGAGGATGCTGAAAAAGAGCAGGGGGAGTTGCAGGGTAGAAGAGAAAAGGTGAAAAGGGGAGAGAAGAGGAAGCTTGGAGGAGCAGAGAAGTTAGGTGCTTCCAATCTCAGCAGGCAACTTTATCAGTCACTGAAGAAGTTCTTGCCTCTCATGAAATCTTGAAGCTTTGGTAAATTTTTGGACTCCAGGCAGTGTTTGGAAAAATACTGCCTAATTCCAAGGGTCCAACTGGAAATAAACATCGAGTTTTCTGCTCCAAAGAAAGTGATAACATCATTTTTAGCAAAAGTTTTGTTTTTAAAATTTTTTGTAGAACTCCACTGGGGGAGACAGGCAGAGCTGTGTAGGTGATGTTTTCCTAGCTAGTTCTACTTCAGATCTCATTACTCACTCCTGCTGTTGTAGGAGCCTCTGCCCAAGTCTCCTTTGAGGTCTTTTTCGCTTTTGTGTGCTTAAGTGAAATTTGTAGCCATCTGGACTTTATGTTTAGGACTAGTAGGTTGCAAATCAGTTTCATGCCTTGCAGTAAAAAAAAAAAGCCCAAATATTATTGTAAAGAAATGTTTGGCCTCACAAATATTTGTGTGACTTTGGTAAAAATATGCAAACATGCAGGTGTCCTCAAAGTGCTGCTCTTCTTCCCTACCTAAATATCCCATTTAATACCTTAGCCTGCAGAAACACAATGGTTCTAAATGAATGACAGGTTTTGTTTCAAACTACAAATTTCCAGCAGAATTGAGGTCTGCACCTTGTTTGCCACCTCCACCCTTAATAGTGATTTTTAAAAAAAAAAAAAAAAATTAAATTAAAAAACCAAATCACCAAACTCTCTGGTGTTTGGGATGTCACATTTCTCTTGGCTTTGGAGAAACCTTTTGTTTGAGGAAAGGTGATATTGTAAAAGGAATACCTGCTTGCTTGTTTGAAGAGTTTGTGATTTGGATTTTGGATTATTTTTTTAAGTCAACTATCAGAGTAGTTATACTCTTTCAATTTTACCAGAAAAAAGCTGATACATGCAGTATCATGCATAAAACAATGCAAGCAATTATTCCCAGTTATTTTGAAAATAGCTTTTCAAAGGCATGGAACTCACTGTAACAGAAATAACTCTGCTTAAACAGATAGTATTTATAATGAATTCAATAGTTATAAAAAGATATGACTGGTTTTGATCTTAACCCTGATCAACATTAAATCTAATCCTCATTTCAATGCTTTCCTTAAATATGGGAAAAGCTTTTGACACAGTCAATGGCAACTATATATTTTAGATTTTCCATAGAGTTCTCCATAATGTCCTCATCCAAAACTCTGTCTTGTGACTGACCTCCAGCAGCCAATGTATGGCCAATGTCAAATGATAAAAGGCATAGAAAGGGCAGAGGGAATAGAAAAAGAGTCATTATGCAGACGAAATATGAATGTCCATTAATGCAAGACATTCCTTTGTACAGTCAAGTTCATAGCAAAATTCCTCACTGAATGTATCTCAAGGGGTTTAAGGCTTCATCACATGCATTTTTGTATGGTTGTGTTCTTACTAAGGAACAAAAATGAGACCTGCATAAAATGAGGGGGCTATAGGCCCTAATAGATAACATCTAAAGAAAATGTATGGGGGGGGGGGGAAACATTCTGTGCTTGCTTGGGAAAGAAAACAATATCATAAATATTGGGGCTTTCTATTTTGCTGTAATAAGGCCAACTTGAGTGGAAATCTGAAACTACAGTGTCACTGGAACAATGTCTGAGGCAAAGGAAAGTTAAATATCAAAGGAACGGGAACATGAACTGAGCAGTCACAAACCTGTGATCGTGTCTGATACTGACTTTGCACACACCTAAGCCCTGCTGCCTCACTGGCATCACTGGGAAAGCCAAAGCTGGTGGTAATGTGTGACCGTCCCAACGCTGAGTGGTCCAGTGGTTTTCCTGGCTCCCATCCTCCTGGCCTTTGGCCATCTTAGTGTCCTCTGTTTGCTTTGTCTTTGTAGTCTGTAAGAGTGAGCTCTTCAGAGGTGCTCAGGGACTGCTCACAAACATGAGCCTGCAGGTTCTGAAGCCCTGATGACAGTGTGTTACTTTTCTGAGTCCAGTAGTGCAGTGACTTGCCCAGAGTTTTATTTTCCACAGATTATATTGTTTCTAATCCATTCACCCCTGGAAAAAACTTCCATCCTGTTTCTTGAAATCCCAAGCCCTCAGATACAGGAGAGTCAATAAAGATAATTGTAGGGGAAGGCAAATCTTTGAGCATTTAACATGTGTAATGTCATGGATAGGAGCTGTCCCTTGGCATTTGACATCCCCATAGCCTTGAAGCTTCCAGCAGACCTGCTGGCAGCTGGGTCTAAGTTTGTTTAGGTGAATTAGTACAGGGAAATCAGAACAGACCTTAGCTTCACTCCTTGATTTTGTAAAACAGGGTCTGGATCCCTGGTTAAAGCCTGATGTGAGAGCACCGTGGGAAGAACCTTTTGTGGTTTTAACCATGATGGGTAAGCTACTCTGTCTCCCAGTTGCAGTGAGATGAGATTTGATGGGGATTTTGCAAGCCTGTGAAATGAAATGTGGAATTATCCTAGAGTTTACCAAAGAGGGTACAGACTCTAACTCACTTGGACAAACATGATTCCCACTTTAAAAACTGTGTCATGGTCAGGAAAGCTGTACCAAAATTCAGTTCATTGCAGTCTGGTTTGAAGAGGAACCTGAGCTCCTGGTGCTACACCCCTGGATTGCAATGATCTTGCTACTGAATAGAAAGCACTGTGAAATTGTGTACTTACTGAGGTCAATGGAAGACACACATTCAACTGGAGTGAGTTTTATTTTCCACCTAGCATAACAGATTATGTTGTTTCTAATCCGCTCACCCCTGGAGAAAACTTCCATCCTCCTTCTTGAAAACACTAAGGTTGTGTTTCTGTTCTCTAGCTGCCTCTCTGCTCACCTTGAAGGGACCTGCTCAGAAGGCATGATAGAGACTATATGGCTCTTTGCTCTCCTTAAATGAATGGACAGTAATGCAGAGTTGATGACTTGAATCAGGGCTTCTAGTTTTATTCTCACTTCCAATGGTGGCAAAGCAGGCCTGCATCTAGTTGATTTCCTATTACTCTGGTCTTCTGCTTGCCCAGAAGATGATCTGCTGGTGAGAGGTCTCTGGCTCTGGTGTCTTCCCAACAGGCTGTTGAGAGGTGGTCTGACAGTGGAAAGTAGTATTCCTGAGCTAGAAAAAACAGCAACAAAAAGCTCTGATTCTCAAGCAGTGCAGAGGTCTTGCCTCATTGGATAATGGCCATAATTGAGATGGAAAACAGGATTATGCAGACCCAAAGTCAGAGTGGTACCAGCAAAAGGAAAAAATGGAATCTGAAATAATTCATCTCAGCCTTCTGTTTCCTCATCTTGTAAAATAAACATGAAATGTCTTGATTATATGTACGGTCAGTTTGAATCTAGACATTTGGGGGGTTGGACCCGACGATCTCTGGAGGTCCCTTACAACCCCTACAATTCTGTGATTCTGTGATTTGATTCTAGCACTCAATCCCTTAATCAGTGTTAAGCACTGATTGAAATAACAGTAGATAGGAATGGTGAAACCCTTGCTTGTCTTTGAAAATCTGCCCCTGCTTACTCAGTAGTGGTCAAAAAGCAGGATTCGGGATTATTGTTTTTTCCCACTTTCTTGTTGTTTTGGGAGAAGAAAAAGTTATCTTTCTGATCCATACGTGGTCTGAAAACCAGATGTTATCATCACTTGGTTATAGCCCTGCTGGTACAGCATGTTTTGTTTATTAAAGAGAAGACATGGTTGAAATTAGATCCATGAGATACATGTCATCAAGCTTTCTGTATTAGCAAGTAACAGTTTGCAAAGTGTTGCTTGAGCTTGTGGGTTGCAGCTTAGTGTCAGTTCCATACAGGTTTCAGAACATATGTGGCACTGTAGTATCTCTGTCTGTAAGTTGGAAAGCACCTTTGAAAAACATTATTTAAAAATGCCTATTTAATTTGCTGCTTTCTTTTGTCAGGCAAGATGGACTTTGTCTTGTAGCAGCCATAGTTTAAGTAAACATAAACTCTGGCCCAAATTTCATAACCATCATTTCCTCAAAGCTAGCAGCACTAAACCAAAATATAGTTTTATTTGGCTAACCCCAAAGTAGGATGTGGTTGCCAGCCTCTGAAGCCACATGATCAAGTTTCAAGCAGACACCACTGGAGTTATGCTGTTGTCTTAATCAGGAAAGTCATGAGCACGTTCCTCCCAACGCCATCATGATGTTTATCAAGGAAACGTCACCGTCCCAGGTATGCTAAAGCTAAAACCTACATGGTCCTCATCCTCTGCTAGGACAGTCTGGGAGTGCCATGGCATTGCTGGGCTCAAGAGGTAAAAGATGTTAGTGATGATTGCCAAGAGAAAAGGCTCGGTTTTAGCCTAATCCCCACTCTGCCATCAGCACTGAGCTCTGTGCAGGGCTGCCAGTCATGGACTTACAAGCCCGTGGAGTACAAGACAGCTGCTGACTGGAGGACGGTCACCTGAGTTCAGACAGAAGATTCCTTTTCCCAAAGAGGAAGAATGAAACATAAAAATCAATGGCATGTGCCTGCAAAGTGCCTTGTTTCTTCCCCTTTTTTCCTGCTCCCCTTTTTCTGCACGTGCAGAGCGCGTGTGTCTGGCTATCTTTGCCTAACCTCCCACCAACTCATTCACATAGGTGGTGGGCAAGAGCTTTAGGACGGTGCCAATGCAGGTGCCAGATCCTTCTGGTGTAAATGACTGTTGCTTTGTTGCTTGGGGTGGAAAATAAGCTGATTTTGTCTGGCTGAGAACATGGTTCCTTAAGCTTTTCTGCTCTCATTTTCTCCCCACCCGCTTTGCTTTTCCTTTTATATTGCAAACACCTCAATGAGACGAAAGGATGAACAGATGATAGAGTCAGTGCCCCTAGTTAATGACCAGCACTATATTCACAACCTCATTTGGTTTTGTTCCTATTCGCTGCTTCAATGGTGCCGATGAGAAGGAATTAATTTTATTGAGGAGAACTCAGTGGATTAAATGAAAAACTGCTCACTTGACTGGAAAGGCTTTGACAGACGGCGCAGCAGCCGGTCAGATTTGAAAAACTTTACATCTCCTGGACTTGGGGAGAGAAGGAGGCAAAGAGAATGGAGGGGAGGGAAGGCCATTGCAGATAAGCTTCAAGGCGACTATTTCAAGGCCTCTGAAAAACAACAGAGCAAGCTGCAGCCTCTTGTTTTGATTCATAGGTCTCCCCTCCCTTTTGTTCCTTGATGCACTAAATCTGTTCCTTAGCCCCTCTCGTTTCAATAAACACCCAATAAGAAACTAATCGTCGTATGGTGAATTAGAGAAGAAGAAAAGGTGCTCAGAAGAAATGTTATGGTCATGGAAGTCTCTTATGCATTGCAACCATCTGGTGCGCTGCCATTACTATGAATGGGATAATTGAGTCCCAAATAACTTCTTTTGGGTACAGATAATAGCCATCACCCTGATTTGTATTCCTCACAACAGCGCTGCCCCATCATTTCACATCACATCTGCACATTTCATTGATTGGGCGCTGTGCTACCGATAAGTTACTACACTTAATTAAGCCCACATAATTCTCTTCAAATGAGCAGAAAAGTTTGTGTATAGGCCAAAAAGAAAAGGGGGCTGCAAATGAGACTTTAGTGACTCCACTTTGTATGAGGTATTGAGATTGATGGTGATCCCATGCCACCAAAGTTTTCCTTCAACATAGGAAAAGTGTGAAAGCATTAGGCAGCTCAACAGCTGTGTATAATCTGAGGAAGGCCTGATTTCAGACAAACGTTCTCCTGGAGGTGACTGAAACCCTATTGTGGCATAATCTTGCTTTTCAGAAAGTGTTACAATTCATTTGATTTGATTTCTCGGGTGCCTGGCTTTTGTGGCATCATTAAAATCCCCGTAAGGAACCGAGAAATGGAGTCCTCTGCAAAGAGCCATTGTCTGCTCTTCAAGCAGAGGGAGAAAGAATTGACAGGAAACAGGAAAACATAAAGCTTGGAGTAAATATTACTGAAAATAAAAACTAAAGTATCAGTCTTGCCAACGGAAAGGAACGAGTGTCAAACCTCTAAAGATTTTCTTTTCTTTTCCTTTATATGCTTTGGTTTTCTATTTATTAGCCAAAGCAGGAGTGAAGTGCATTCCTTCAGTTACATCACTGTGATATGTTATCATTTCACATGGATTATTAGTTGGTTTTGAACTCTTTACACCACCGAGTGACAAGCTGCTGAGCATATCCTGGCAAATAAGCCACCAGGAATGTGCTGGTGATTCCAGTTGCTCAGGATCATGCCCAGGAAGCCTTACTGGAATGTGGGGGTCTATGGGAAGCGCAAGAGTAAACAAAGAATGGGGTTACACAGAGAGAAACAACTTAAAAGAAACTGAGAGTAAACCTCTGTCTTGCTTAAAGAGGTTTGTGAGGGTTTTTTTTTTTAAAATCAATGTTTTCTCATTCCTCCCAAGCCAATCTAGAGTGACTTGAATACGGTTCTCAGAACAAGTGGCAAAATATCCCGTGAATGCTGCAGAGGTCACTTCACACACTCGCTCTGCCCCTCATTTGTTTATCTAAATGCTGACAAATTGCAGCATTTTAACAACATATCTCTAGTACTGAACTTGATGTGCACGCCTTGCCCTCTATCATTGAGCTGATAATGAGGCTAAGCATAAAGCCTTCATTCACTGCTATAAAGGCTTCTGACAGTGATGAATACCAAGTAGAAGAATTAGGTGGTTTACAGGAGAATATGCTATTGTGTAAAACCTCTATGCCTTTTATCCACCCTTCTGCTCATTTTCAGTTCCTCCACGTAAGCCGTCTCTGCGAGCGCTCCAGCAAGCTTTCCTCTCCTGACTTTTACTTTTAATGAGGCTATCTCCCAGAAAGTGCTAGCTAAGATGTTGTGTCAGCAATTATTCCTGGCTATCCTGTCTGAAATGCCAGAGACCCCTTTCATTTTCCCCAGCTGATGATAAACATTCAAAATACCGGTGCCTGAGACGTTTGGCTGCGAGGTAATTCGTATCTGCGCTCCTGTGCCGCCGCATGGCGCAGCAGCTGTCTGTCACTGGGAGATCTTTCTTATAACAAAAGCATCCTTGTCTTAGAGCTTCTTTGTAAAAGCATCAACTAATATCCCTTTTAGATGGGTATGTTTGTAGAAGAGGTGACTTCTGGGATGTTGGTGTGTTGGGGTGGGTTTTTTTTTTTAAATTGCTGGCTGTGATGGATCAGATTAGCATTTCATTGTCTGCAACTGAGCTCTGGGCTGGTTCTGGGAGCTGAGGGAAATGTGGGGAAAGGATGCTGACAGATCCTGATGGAATAGCTAATTTGATTGAACCAAGGACCACCGTTCCCCCCTACTCCCCACCACCACCAATGGTTTTATTCTTTGGGACACATTTTATTTGTGAGATCGGCTCCTGTTCCTGTCCATCCCAATACACCTCATCCACAAACACAACTGGGAAGAATTTCACCTCTGAGTTGGGCTCTGGGCATTTCTGAATTTTTGCTGGTGACACTTACAGTCCTGGAAAGATTTGCACCAACTTTCACCAATGCCAGAAGGACACAAGTGCAGTGGGCTGGATGCAACCCAGTCTGAGTAGAGGGGCTGCATTTAGATGCCTTAGTGCGTGCTCAGGGCTGTCCTGCACTCCTCACTGCATTTTTCCAAGGGTAAAAGGTAGCAATTGGGTTACCAGCTGAAGGCTGCAGCCTGCCCACATGTCTCTATCCTCTTCCCATTTCTGCCTCTTTGTCAGCTTCTCCCTGTGTCTTCTGTACATCTTTTCTCCCTGCTTTTCACACTTCCACACCCCAACCTTCCCCCTGCACCTAACCTTGCTCTTGGACACTTCTGTGCTTGGTTTCCTTCCTTTTGCTGTTTTCTACATGTTGTCCAGGTGTACAGTCCTTACTACTTCTTGTGCTTCTGGATATGTCACTTTATTATCCACTTCCCCTCCCTCCAGAAATGCTTCTTTTCTCCCAGCTCTGGTTACCAGTGTTGGCTCCTGCCTCCCCTCCTGCTCTTGGCCTGCAGCCTTTGGGTTACTGGTGGCTCTGGGCCCTAAGAAAAGCTTCTGGAGCAGAAGCACCAGCAGTGACACCTCCCTCCAGTTTTCAGAGGAACCTGGAAGCATCCTGACTGATTTCAAAGGTGCTTATCACCTTCAAATATGGCTATAAAGCAGGGAAGTGCTTAGGGACCTGTGTGTTTGCAGCCTGCCACTTCTGCTGGTAATTTAGGAAATTTTGGGTTATTAACTTTAACCACTTTGGAATTCTTTTTACTTTTCCTTTCTCCATCAAGAATATTCCTATCTCTTTAACACACATCCTCCATTAAAAAAAAAAAAACAAACCTGGGGACAGAGAGGGGTATAGCATTTTATTAAATGTACATGACACTGAGGACACAAAAACACCAGCATGGGATGAATTTACTAATCAAATACAGACCTGGTCTATATTGTAGTATGACACTGGAAAGGAAATATCTCTTCAAAAGGTTTATTTTAAATCCAAAAGAAAATTAAGAGAGAGAATGTTGAAATACAGAGGAGTCCAGGGGGTGGCAAGGAGGGAAGCTAGAGAATAATTGATGCAAGTAGAGAAGCTGAGCTTCTGCCCAGGGCAGAGGGAGTAGCAGAGGGTTCATACTGTGTACAGAGAGTGCTTCAATCGAATTACCATGCCCAGACAGGCAAAGGAGTGGTTAAAGCTGGGTGAAGCTTGGCCATTTCTCTTTCTGCTTCCACTGGAGGGGTTTTAGAGGCTTTTGCCCTGCGGCTCTTTCGTTCCTTAGCCCAAGTATCACCATGAAGCCCAGCCTATCCGCTGGCAGTTGTGGCAGCAGTAGTGGTTTAAGGAGCTTCCCTTTCAGGTGCTTGTTCTCAACCTGCTGAGCACCTCAGCATTGTCCTGACAGCTGCTCATGAGGCCTTATTTTAATCAGATCAGTGAATTGATCTGGGTTTATTATTTTCCAGGTTTATTTTTAAGCCTGGATCCATTCACCGCCATGGTTTACAGCGTGGCCCTACAAACTGCTGCCTCCTCCCAGCCAAGAGGCTGCAGGCTGAGTTCAGTGCTGGGAACCAGCACGTGGGGTGGGCACAAGCTCTGTAAACTGGTGTGGCTTCTGGCTCCCCCCGGTGCCGCGCTTCCATTTCTCAGATCGAAGCATAATTGTTTCTTCACGGCCTTTGGTGGGAAGTTCCAATTCTTATTGTTCATCCTTGCTCTGCCTTTCATTATGTGGGGTGTTGGGTCCCCTCGTTGCTCTAATGAGAACCAAGAAAAACATAATAATTCAAAGGGAAATATGAAAATGCTCTTCAGAATCAGATGTGTGAAACACACTAACTAAAAGATCTATGTGAAGTGCTGGTTTGAGGATGCTGGAGCAAAGACAGCTTAGAAGTTTTCTTCTTTTTTCCTCTTTCCATTGCTTTCCAGAAGGATGAACTCTCATTTTTGTTTCACACAGATTTTTCTGAGCAGTATTTTTCTGTGCTGTGAAGTGGAAGAGAGCTATTTTAACCTTAAAACTTTATTTTGTGGCAGCTTTGTTTCTTGGACTTGTGAGACGTGGGATTTGAATAAGGAAATGGCTTTCACCCTGCATTTCTCTCTGTCTTCAGGCAAAAAAGTCCTATGTTTGCAAGTGGGAAAACTGACAGAAAACTACACAGGGCAAATAGATCAATTCCCTCTCCTCTTCAGAAGACCTTTTCCAAATATTGTTGGTTGGTTGGTGGGTTTTTTGTCCAAAACTTTGCTTTTCACCCCTCCAGACCAGTTTTCTCCCCAGCATCTTTGCATGTGTTCAGAATACAGCCCCCTGAAAACTGATGTGATGTGGGCCTGTTTGATTGTGTTAGATGAGAGGAAACTGTGTGCATCCTTCAAAGGGGAAGGTTGCCTTCTGAAGAGGGCTTTGGGGGCGTGGGGCGGTTCTGTGGATCACAGCAGGGCAACTGTTTATGGAAAACCAGCCATTCTTTCTGGCTTCTTATAAGCTGCCCACTGAGTACAAACAATGCCAGACACATGATGTTTGGATTTGATTCATTTTTGGGGGGGGGAAAGTAATAAAACCCCTTCAAATTGTAAACTAGGTTACATTTTTCAGACAGGGTTCCTGCAACAAATTTTCTTCTGTCTTATTTATGAGAAACTAGTGACTTCTGTAAATGCATATGGCTGAATCCCAAGTCTTCGAGGTTTGGTGGGAGAAAGAGCTTTCAGCAAAGTTGCAGTGGCAATGGCTTGTCCCTTACACCAATTAATCACGGAGGAAATGTGCCACACATCTGTCAGAGCAGGTTCCTTTCTCAGTCGCTGCACCCAGCACTTGAAGACAACAGGGCTGATGGCAGCAGAGTGGCAGCTGGAATAACAACAATGCAGGGTACCACCACTCTGGCTGGGCTTTTTTCCCCTCCAGGACAGGCTGCTGTTGCCAGCAGGCATCTTGCTCTGCTGCTTTCCCTGCCCTTCTGGTGTGATGCTGCGGCTGGCCTCTCCCTCCAGATGGGCAAAGTCCAGTCCTTGGGTGCCAGGGGCTGACCTGGAGCTGGGCAGCAGTTTGGCTCAGTCTTGGGCCTGAGTCTGACCTCTGTTGCAATTTCTCTTGAAATATTCTCTGTCCCTTCTCCTATTCTCTGCTCCTTCTGCTGCTGCACGGGGCAGCCCATAAGTTTATAACACAGGCGAGTCTCCCTCCACTCCTCCCCCTTGCTCTCAGCCATGTAGATGTGTTGTAAGGGAGAAGATTTCAAAGGGATTTAATCAATCAGAGTGCCAAAGTACTTCATGCAAGAGAGTTCTGCGTAATGGGAAAGCCTTTTAATGAGGAGGATGTGTGCAGCAGTGAACAGCTTCAGATTTCACTGCTAGATGTGCAGGAGAGCAAACCTTGGCGCTGAGCAGCGTGTGACTTCACATCCCCATGCAGCTCTTAAGGATGTTTAAACTTCAGCAGGTAGTTGGACTCACAAATTGTTTTAAAACAAGGAGAAAACTAGATCATGTATAACAGGCTGTCAGTCAGCAGAAAGACCCAGCCACGTCTCTTTCAGTCTGTTTTGGTAAGGGAAGGTCAGGAAGGAGATTTGAAGCGCAAGCTGATTCAAAACTCTTTTAGTTTTTGTAAACAACTCCATCTGGAACTAGTAAACTTTCAAAGTTTGAGCCAGCCCCTCACCACCTCCACACACCCCAGCCTGCCTGAAACGAATCCAGCAGCAACCATTGATTTCCATTGCCTTACAGAGCTGGGATATGATCACACCACCTCTGGGCCAGAAGAGAATACAATCACTCACTCTGAGTCATTACATAAGCTAAAGTATGTGATTTATTAAACCACAAAAAATAGGTTGTACTAACACTGAGAGTCTGACTTGAAACCACAGAAGGAGCGACATGCAGAGTTAAGGCTGGGACTCCCTCCTTAACCTATCTTGTGGTGCCTGGGCATTGCGTGTGACCCGTGAAATCACCCCCACTTTGGAGAGCCCCTGAAAGGCAGCAGACAGAGGCAAGGGTGGCATTTGATCCTTAACTGTGCTTTCTGTTGCTTTTGTAGGCTTGAGTTGTGTTTAGCAAAGTGACGATTTAATTTTCTCTTCTGGTTTGGTTGGATCCCGTTCTGGTCTTCCCAGACTTGGCCCATTACCTTGGAATTCAAAAGAGCAAATATATAAAATGATAAATAATAGGAAACATTTGGAAATCTAAAATCTTTCAGTGAAACATACAGGCAACTCTCCCAAATAGTCTGTGTTTTATTTCTCCCTTTCAGTCTCAGTGGAGCTATATGAGACACCACCTATTAATGAGTTCTTAGGGATTCCTTACTCTGTAGGTCACTGCACCAAGAGCACATAAAGTTTCCAAAGTGCAAATAGCATCTTCAGTCTTCTCTGCCTACCTAAAATCTGTGTATGTCAGGCAGAGATTCTTGTTGCTACAATGTACTTGGGTCACTGTCCTGTTTTTCATAGTAGGTCTCTGCTACTGGTCGTTTTTGGAGACAGGATTGGTTCTGGGGCTGGGTGGGATCTTGCTGTGGTGTGGCTGTCCTTTTTTGGAGAGGTGGTGTAGTCTGCAGTGTGTGTGGTTAAGGTGTAGAAGGTGTTGCAGCAATCAATTTGCATTCATAAATGGTTAGTGAAATGCAAGGATGTTACTAAGTGCATCAGTTGTGTTGGCTTCTGCTCAAAGTTAGTGAGGATGAGACATTTGTTACAGACACTCCATGTTTTACAGCCTTCTTCCACTTCAGAAAATTTGCATTAAAAAAATAAGGATTTCTGTTCATCTGTGTTAGAGCACAAAATCTGCCAGGGTATTAGGTGATCACATAAGGGAGAGTCATCACCAGCTTCTGCTGTTGGCCAGGCAAGTGACTCTGACAGCACAGAACATTGTTTCAAACCCAAGCAGGTTGGGAATGTATTCCCACTTCACTGTCAGCCTGATATCTCTCTGAAAATCCATTTAGTGTTTGCCTTTAGCTTCTTCTGTTGAATATGGGGGTCTGAATAAGCAACAGATATGATATTTAAGACTTCCATAGAATTTAGGGGGATGTAACAGCTGTTTTACCCATTCTTGTTTTTCACGTTAGGCTGTGCTATGTGGGACTGCTCTGGGTGAAAAGGCAGTGTCCCTAGCCAGCCAGCACTAAATATGCTACAAGGAAAGGAATTACACCAGACTCCTCCTGTGGTAGAAATGTTTTGGAGGTTAATCATCATGTAGTGTCTTCTGGCACATCTGTACTGCATGTCCTGGAGACATTTTGAAATGGTCCCCATTGATGTACAGAGTTTGAAACCACCGTTTCCATTAGACCAGTTTTCAGTAAGTCTGAGCTCATCATGCCCCAGGAGTATGTTAGATCCAGTGGGTGCAGCCTTGGTGCCAAAAGGAGTGTCATGCTAGAAAGCCACTCCTTTTGTGAGCGAAAAGCCTGTGAGATCATCTTTGTGAGGGGCAGCAACACAGAAGACAATTCCATGTTCCTTTAATACTACTTCCATCTCGCTGCTTATTTCAAAATGTAGAATCACTGAATGATTTGGGTTGGAAGGGACCTTAAAGACCATCTAGTGCCATGGACAGGGACACCCTCTACTAGACCAGGTTGCCCAAAGTCCCATCCAACCTGACCTTGAACGCATCCTACTCCCTTCGTGCCACTAAATAATAAGAGAAAAACTACAGCTATTTCACTCCTCTGTGGCACCATAAGCCTGAAGACCCAGTTACTGTGGCACTTTCCATTTTCATGGGATCTGCAAAATGTAAAGTATAGATGCCAAATATACTGGAGTATGTTCTTGTCACGCCCATCTGGAGCTTTCCCTCCTTCATCCCCACCACCTTTTATCTGGAGGTCCTACGTGTCACCTGAGCCCTGAGGACAAACAGGGTTGCACTGTACATTGATTATTCCCATGAAAGAGCATGACAGCTCCTTTGAAGTCATTAGAAACTCCTGTTTGAGGGATCCCAGGTCAGGGCAGAGGTCTTACACCCAGGAGGGTCTGCTGCTTTTGGGAGACTTACCTGCATTTACATCAGTAGAAGACCAATGCTGGAATCCATCTCTCAGTTTGTTTACTGTGCTGAGCCCTTGTCTGCAGTCTGCTGTATTAATTGTGCAGAGGCTTCACTTAATAAAATACATTGTAAAATTGCTCTTGGATAAGAAGTCACTGCACATGGAAAGCAGTTTCTTTCCCAGACAAAACCCCTTAATAGTTTTTAATATTCTCTCCCCCATGTCCTCCAGAGCAGAAGCCTGTGTTTAGGATTTATAGGAAAATGCTTATGTGGGATTTTTTAGTCTTTAAAAGGCATCATTTGCTACTACTTCACATTTGTATATTTATTTGTGTACTTAAAGCAAAGAAAGGAGAAAAATCTCCACCTCTCCCTTGTTCTACCCTGGATGGAGGCCCTGTGTGCCAAGCCTCATCCGGTGCAGAGTTTTTTCTATAAATGAGCAATAATGGAACCCTGAAAATAGTTCTGATTTTTTTCAATGGAAACGCTGACTTGACCTTAGCTGGAGAGGGCCACGAAAGGTGCTGTTGTAATAAAGGAATGACTTCATCAGGAAATCCTCACTCAAACCTCCAAATATATAAATATATCCATTTATTCCATTGTGAATCAAATGATGCCATGTCCTGTAATTAAGGATGCTGGCAGCCAAGTTGTATCATACTCTTATTTCCATCACAGTACGTTAGTGGCTCAGCAACTTTGGTTCCTTGGTCACCTGCTTCAGCAAACGTCCTTGGAGCTTTGTTTCACAGCTTATTTGGTGGTGACAGATCCTTTATTTATTCCCTACCTGAGGGGCAGGGATTCCACTAATTGCCTGGAGCCAACTGCTCAGAGATGGTTTTATGTGCTGCAGGGCAGTTACAGGACAATAAAAGAAAGCAGCGTAACAGTGGAATGAGTTCCTGATGTGTTGATGGCAGGTGAACCGTCACCTAGCCTACGGTATGCCTAGATGGGAAAAACAGCCCTCAAAACTGGGCTTTACTGGCACCTGTTTTAAAGATAATGGCAGCTTTTTTCCTTTCTGGGGAAAGCAGTTGTAAGAGCATTAGGCAGTGGAACGTGGCAAACAGCTTCAGCAAGATCCTGGTAACATCACTGACAAAATCCAAGGATGTCCCAATGAACTGAGCTCAGCCTTACAAGAGCTGGCCTTGGGCCCAACAAAGGCCTACCTGAAGCCGGCTGAGAAGTCTTTCCACTGATGTATTGGGCAGGTCGGTGGTGACTGCATGTTTATGTACATCCATCTGGGATCCTTGTGTCGCGATATTTTCTAGTAAAGGTGACGTTGTAGGGCCAAATTTTGGCCTCATTGAGACTGCTGCAGTAGGCTTATAAGGCTTTTCTTCTATCTCTGGATCCCAACCCTTTATTTCCTTCCCCCAGGCCTAAACACAAGCCTCTGCCTTGATTACTCATTCACAGTCATCAGTAAATGTGCTGAAGGAGATGGCTTGAAGCAAGAGTGAGTAAACTTCTTTTTAAAAGTGGATTAATGAGATTTCCCAGTCTTCAAAGTGTCCATAGAAAGTCCTGGTTCGGTTTGCTTTGATTTTTTTTCCCCCCCAAATACAGTAGCTGATACACACTGACTACAGAAGTTCCTGGACTTGGATTATGAAAACCATTAGCCTAAAAATCAATATGGAGGAGAGAAGAATGCTTCCATGCACAGAACAGGGCGCTGTATCAAGGGACAGGCCTATGTCTCTTCATTATTTGCATTAGACCCTGAGATTACAACAGGAGCACTGGACAAATCCAGCTGAGATACAGTAGAGGGAGAAAGCTGCTCTGTCTGCACATACGCCTCATTTCCCAGTCCCTGTTGAGCGTTGTGAATAGCAATGGGATTTGACCCTCTAGAAAAACAGCAACCTGTAAAAGTCCAAAAATAGATTTCTGAATGACCCTGGAGTAAACAGGTCTTGTGTGGGTGACGTTATCAGAGTGGAGTGTTGGGGTAAGCAGCAGTCTGACTGCTGTTAGAATCAATAACTTTACTCTTAGTACTGGTGTGCAGTTAGCACACACCTCACTCTAGGTTTTAGATGCAAGATGTGGATGTGCATATCTTCGGCCATTGGTTCTACCAGCTGGAGCTTTCCTGCCCTCACTCAGTTCCTAAATCCCACCTCCCCGCCCCCCCCACCCCACACACACACCTTGCCAGTCTTAATTGCACTTATAATCCCTGTTGCTCCATAGTGTCTGACGCAGACCTTTACATACATCTCCTCCTGGCCTGCCTTCCTACGGTGGGACTCCAAGGGTAACACTTTTGCTGAGGGCTTTGCAGTGCCCTAGAGGAAAAGGATAAGTTCAGATTTGTCCTTTCATCTGTCTGTCCAGTGTTTTGCAGATGGATGAGAGAGGATATATAATATGTGGACATTTTGTAGCTGTTCAGTCTCATAAGGATCTCCAGTGGGACCATTTTGCTGTGGAACTGCATGGCGCCTCGGCTACAAGACACTGGGGAGGGGATGCAGTCAGCTTCCAAAGCCCAATTATCATTTAACCAGCTGGCTAGCCAAGAGTTAGCTCCCCAAAAGCTGTGGACAGCTTATGCTGGGGCTGATCTGCTGAGAGACTGGATGTCACTTGTGGATAGATACCTGCCACAAGACAGGATGGAGACGTGGAGATTGCCCAGGGCAGCTTTCTCAACATTTCATGTCTTTTCACTTAGTTTCATGGTTTTTCACTCCCTTGTCTGTTATTTTTCAAAGCCTTTTTTAGAAATCACTAAATTTGTTGTTACAGAATCCTCTTTTCCAATGTAGAAGACTTTTGGAGAATTTTTGTCTTTCTAGGATGTATTTGCAGGTGCCTCATTAGGTCTATTTCTTTCTAGAGTTAATATATCTGTTGATACTTATGTAGCTAGAAGATTAACGTGACCAAGTTGCCCGTATAATTTTGGACCTTACTGGAAGTGGTAGCTTGCAGTGATGCATTTGATATTAAATAAAACCTCTGGAATATTTCAGTAACGTTGAGACAGGATTTAATTTACTGCAGAATGTATTCTGCTCTGCTGTTGTCAGTCAGTTTTGCAGACTCCTGAAACCAAAATGATTTTATCGCTGAGCTGAGGTGATCGGCTGCCACAGGAAACTTAATTACTTTCTGAACGAAGCTATGGCAGACTGAAGGTGGTGTGGAAGGACGAGACTAGAATGTGTCAGATGCTGATTCTGTCTGTGGTAGGATAAATGGGTTATTTCAATGACTGCTAGGAAGTACCAAGGTTATTTAGTTTGGGATGTAGAGAGCGGGATGAGCATCGCGAGAATTCGCTGGTGAATTGTGCTCAAAAGAAACCTGCAAAGCACGTGAGACAGGTTGTCTTTGGGGGTCTGGATCAGTCTTGGTAAGCACTGTGGACTTCTCTTTCTCTCCAGCAAAAGTTTATAGAGTGTTTTTTTCTTTTAAAAATAAACACTATGGAGTATCTAGAGATAGAAAGATGGGCACTATCTACTTGTTTTCTGACATAAGTAATAGGATGACATTGGTTCTTGCTAGCCAGGACTCTGGTGTTGCATTGGTATTTCTACACAGATGGCTTTTGCAATGACAGCTTCTTGTTCATGTGCTCTCAGAGTACTCAATATTTCAAATTAACTATGTATAAGTATGTCTTGAAAGGCAATGTCAAAATCACATGTGTAAATGTTATTGTAGACCACATTGTAAATTTACATGCATTTGCAGGAAGCTGTTAATGCTCAGACACTTCCAGTCACAGGACAGAGAGATTGCCAATTTTTTTTTCTTAGCACAAACAAAATGCAAATTCCATTTTTAGCATCAGGAGTTTTCCACGTGAAGAGAAGACACTGGCTTTTTCCCGTAGCCTTTCTACCCCTTGTGTGCCTTGATTTCAATTATTTACTAAATCCAATATGATACCATACGCACCTTTTAGAATAAGGGAGATGTGGGCTTACAAAATGGTCCTTTATTCCTCTTGTATTCAGTACATGCTGAGGATCAGGATACTTCAACCTACCTTTGCCATTCGATGTGTTTCCTGCACTTGAGCCTATCTCGAAGTCATCAAAACCTCTTTGCAAATGTATCATATCATATATATATATATAAAAAAAAATAAAGTTAGTGGTTTATAGAGCTTCCTATCTGAAATTGTTAAAGAGAATTTTAACAAGCTCTAGTAAATCTGGGTGAATGGGAAATCATCTATGAACATAGAACCAAATAAAACCTGCTCGCCAAATTCCTAGCTGATGTAAATCAGAAGTCTCTGGAGCAGTGTTGTTTTACAACAGCTAATATCCATCCCTGTGCATACACTTTAATTTCTTGTGTGACTTGTGTAATTTAATATCTCTGAATGTTTAAGTAAATGAACTTTGTCCAAAAGGAAGTTTTGCCAAAAAAAAGTTTACAAAACACAGCTATTTCCAAGTATCTCTTAATGAGAAATCGGTGCAGCTTGCTTGACATCGCTTTGGTTTTCCCTTTTTCTTCACATTCCTTCAGTCTCCAATCAGAGAGCCCCAGAATTATGTGACTTAATCAAAAATCTCACAAGATACTCAGAGAGAAGTCACTGTTTTAAATACATTTGTGGCCAGAACACTGCCAATTGGTTTCCAACGTGTCTGTGAATGTTATCTGTTGCTGGATAATTCATTGAGGGTCAAGGGCTCGAGCGACACACTACAAAGCTGGCTTTCTCTTTAGGCTGAGGTTCAGTCTTGTGGGAAGAGGTACCTTTTAGCAGGGTGAATCCTGGTTGCCAGCTCCCTGCACATGAAATGGGGGGATGGATTACAAGGGGAATGGATTGAAGCTAAAGGAGGGAAGGTTTAGATGAGATATCAGGGGGAAGTTCTTTACAGAGAGAGTGGTGAGGGGCTGGAACAGGCTGCCCAGAGAGGTGGTGGATGCTCCGTCCCTGGAGGTGTTCAAGGACAGGTTGGATGGGGCCCTGGGCACCCTTGTGTAGCTCCAGGCCTGGAGGTTGGTGTCCCTGCCTGTGGGAGAAGGGTTGGAACTCTGTGATCCTTGGGGTCCCTTCCAACCCAGACCAGTCTGGGATTCTATGAATGGGGTCACTTGTGAGTGCATCCAAGACCAAGAGATTGCTGTGAGTGTCTTCACTTCAGTCACAACTGTTGTTAACTCGAGGTGCAATTCAGGTTTTGCTCCTTGGCTGCATGCTGAGCCCTGTAGCTCATGAGAAGGTGTCCTTTCAGCTCAGCCTGGTTGGCCCTTCTGGGCTGTAAGGAGGAGCTCCCTTTGTGCAGCAGCTCCAATGCCAGCTCCTGGGCTTGTCCAGTCTGAGCTGGAGCAGACTGGGGTGTCTCCTTAACGGAATTTTCAGTGTTTTAAAAAAAAAAAGAAATTATAAATTATTCCTCAAATCAGCTGTGAAACATCCGCTGCAAAAGCGAATAAACCTGCTTCTGCTCCAAAATGAAGTGCAAACTGCACTGGGTGCAAGCTCAGGTGACAAATGTGACAGCAGGACCAGGGAGGACCGAGCTCCGTCCCACCTCCTGGGGCCGTGCCCGGATCCTAGGCGCACACTTGTGTGTACAGTGACATCTAGTGACAAGGGACATCCGAGTGAAAAACAGTCCGAGGGATGTTTTGCCCAGCACAGTCATCTAAACAGCTCAACTTACTGGTGTAGGACAAACAGTCTCGATTTTTGGCAGTTTCCTGAGGCCAGTGTGGGGTTTTTCCTAGGGCACAGAAATCCCCATCTGGTCAGGTTGGTGTTTAACCTCCTAGCAGAGGGCTGCAAATACAGACACTAATGTTACAGTCTTAGCTAGATGTGGTGCAAAAGGTATGTTTTTTTATCCCAGGTGCCATCTGTGGCAGCATTTGTTGGGGTTTTTTTTTTTTCCCCAAAAAAGAATATTTCTGAGGTTACTTTACCCTTAGCAACTGGATAGCCAGGGACAGAGAATGAGTGTATTGCTTCAGCTATTACACAGCTAGGTCTTTCCAAATGTGGGTTGATAAGGAAACTCTTACTAGACCTTTAAAAAAAACTTTATGCTTTTAAAAATGCTCTTTAAGCATTAACTTTTTAAAAAGAAATTATAAAACCTATGCTTTTCATATGTATATTCTTTACTTCCCTAGTTGTGGCTGGGATACCCATATTTTCCAAGGTGGATACCTCTCTGCATCAGACCTGTTTGGATAAATAGACTTCATTTTGGTCTTAGTAGATGCTTTTCATGAGTTTTCTTACTTTCACCTTACAAATGTCTCATTCAATAAGGGCTTCCTAACTGAGCCAGGTCTGGAGCACACTGGTGGATGTCACTGACCCAGGGAACAATCTTTTAGTGGAGCCACCCTGGCTTTTCATGGCACCCAGACAGAGATCAGAGCTTTTCCTTTTCATTTCAAGATATATATGGGTGGGTTTCAAGCTTTATTTCTAGAATGTCAAGTTGGAGATACAAAGCTGCCAAGCCTCCACCCCTTGCAAATCAGAGATCTCCTATTGTCTTGAATTAAAAAATCCTGGCTAATTTTAACTTGGAGTGAAAATTTATTGACTTACATAAACAATGGAAAGTAGAGGCCCCCAGAAGAAAATTGCCTGAGAATATGCTTTAATTTAGGTCTAAATGTAGTTCTGTGGAGTTTAATGTGATCACTGTATGAAGCAAAGTGTGAGGTCAAGTGCTTTTCTGCAGCAGAGCTGTGAGTTCCTAAAGCAGCAATGTCAGGACACTTACTGACCAACGTTGTTCATTTGGGTCAGCACAGAAGAAAATCATCAACACACAGGAGATTTTTAAAGCTCAGTTTAGATATTCCCACAGATTCATTCTATTAATTTCTCCTGAAGAGGGATGTGTTTTTCTTTGTATTCACATGAAGTGCTGCTCAAATTCCTGGCTCTACATGAGCGATTTTATTAAAATCAAGTATAATAGAGCTTAGCAAAATTGTTTCTTAATTATTAAAGCAATTAGAGGGATCTAAGAAAGAACTTATTCCCACTAGGCTAAGCCTACATATAAAGCCTCCCTTTCAGCTTCCTATTTCAGTTGTTCCACATTCTTACAAACGCCTACTAATCACCCTCTAAGCTGGGGCAAACACGAAAAAGGGCAAGTCCTGTCAGAAAAAAGCCCTGAAACACCAGAGCATAGAGTTAGGCAAGTGGTAGGTTACTACAGTCATAGCATAAAGACAGAAAAGGCCTTTCTTAGACCCACACAGGAGGTCTAGAGAAGGAATGGATCCAGCTGGAAGCTAACCAGTCACACCAACAAAACCACTTCTTAGCCAGATAGCTTTTTCTGGCTGTACCAAGTTGATGCAGGAGATGGGCAGGAGAGTTAAAGTCCAGCTGGAAGATACAATTCCTCCTTTTAGTGGCTGCTTGTTCTTTATTTGGATAAAAGCATCTGTGGAGCCCCACCTTCAGGATTTACCCAAGTTCAGCTCTTCTCTTGTGTGTCCAAAACCAGGGGCAGGTGTTAACCTTGCAGACTCTAAAGAGAAATCATGCAGACCATCCCCACTTCTGAAAACGAATACTTTTCTGACTTGCTTCACACTTCTTAGCAGAGTATTTCCTAGACAATATCAGAATTGTAGGCTTTGACCATCAGTCAATTTAGTAGCTCCCCTTAATAAGTGCATCCAACACACCTGTTCTGTCACAGAAGCACTTTACTTGCCCAGACACAGTGGGGCTGTGGAATAGCTGTAGTTGTGATAAAGCCCCCAAAGGACCCTATAAAACTAATGGGGTCAAGAGAGCGTTGCCCTGTGCAGGTACCACTGTTCCCAGTGTTGTCATTTGTTTCTGGTTAAGCGTTGTGTTTAGACTGGTAGCAATTGCTGGAGTTCAATCACTGAAATGTACCTGTGATTAATAATTGCTATAATATAAGATGTGTAAAGTTTTACCACTGTGTCCTAGAGGGCTTGTAACGAGAATGACCAGTTTAAAGCTGAAGCCAGGAATGTGGTAATGAGAGCATATAATAGAAATGTTAATTAAAACACTCTTAAGGAGGGGAAAGCTCTGTGCCCCATGTTATCATGTGTTATCCCTGTGCCCATTCACGGAAAGAGCAAGCCAGGGAAGCAGGGAAAAAGAGGTGGTTGTGCTTAGGTTAAAGCCAGCACCTCTGAGCAGGTTTAAAAGCCGTCTGTAATGATTGCAGCCTGATGAGTTGCCAGCATGTCTCTACATATAAGTTTAAGGAACACCCCAGGGAGAGCCAGCCCCAAGCGACTGGGAGGGGGCAATTAGACAAACCACAGGCTGGGATGCAGGAGCAGCTAAAGAAGATCATTATTGTTAAAGTTCTAAATAATGCATGTGGTTCTTATCCAACTCAGTCATATTACTGCAGGTCTGTGCTTTCTAGATGTGTAAAATTTTACAGCAAAGACTTTTCCAGTGAAGGCAATGGCTTTGAGCAATCTGACAAAACCAGGGCATGCTGTCCCTTTCAGCCCGAGGTGACGCACAGGATTCACAGGCTCCAACACCCAAATGCAGCTCTCAGGCAGGTTTAGATGCTCCTCCCTGAGCTGTGCTGGCCCACTTAGCAATCCTTCCACACAAACCCCTACACAAGAGGGGACTGTGGATGTCTGGCATTTGTCAGAAAAGCCCTTTGGATTCCAGGGGAAGCACCCTCAACCCAGGAAGCTGAAGAAGCTTGTAAATGCTGCTGTCATTTTCTTACAGAAAAGGAAAAAGATCGCTCCAGCCACTGGAGAAAGCCAGAATCAGTAGAGGTGCAAAGTGTGTTCCAAGATAGAAGGACACCTGAGAGTCTTCCATTTGACTGAAGAGATCACCTCTGAACTTCAGTTGCCAGAGTTCAAAGAATTCAAGGCCTTTGCAAACATACTTGCTTCCCAGATTGTAGCCTTGCCCTTACTGGAGAGTGGAGGTGCTTGGCAAAACACTGAAGTTGATGTTTAATTTTACACCTCAGGAAATTTTTCCCTTTTTTTTTTTTTTTTAGGTCCACTTTATTTATTTATTTTTCCTTGGGGGAGAAAACCTGCTGCTTTTAACCCTATTCAGTATAAATGATTAAATGTTTTTGGTTTGGTGTGTTTGTTGGTTGGGTTTTTTTTAAGTGAGGTGTAGGATATTTCAGCTTAGTATTGGTGCAGTTTATTCAAATCTAACTTAAATCCTAACTCAAACCTACTTTAGAACAAATGGGCTCATCCTTACAGTCCAGTAGCTAGCTGTTTTTCTCAGATGTATTTTCTCCTCCACCATGGCAGGCACTGATTCCACAGGGTTCTGAAGCACAGCTTAATTCAACATGTGCGCTAATACCCAGTTGCAGTTGATTTCAATATAAGCTTGAAGTTAACTGTGTAGTTAAATGCTTGGCTGAATTGTGACCTGTATAAATTATTCCTTTAATTATTCTCCAGCTAAAAGAACTCTTTAAGTTTTTGTGATTGCTTGCAGTTGTGTCTGACAGTAACTGTTGTGAAGCCAACCCTTACGGAGCGTTCTCCAAGCCAGTTAGTAGCTACTTATCTCTTGCCTCTCCCTGTAACATCTGGATCAGTTTCTGGCAACATCATGCTAAATGAGGGTGAGAATCCTGAAGAATTAAATGAAGGGAAAGTTATAGAAGTTTCCTGGACTGCAGTTTGTTGCCAGATGGTGACTCATGTTGATGAGAAACAACAACAACAATAGTAATTATGGATATATCCCAAGCCAGGAATTAATATCTGTGCAACCAGGTTTACATTCTCAGATCAGCTTTTGCTGAATGATTTGGAACAGGAGTTGGGCTACTCAAAAGGAAGAGCAGAAAGGATTTCAAAACTCCTTCCTGAGAAGTATGTCAGGGTACATGAAATACATTTCTCCTGCACCCCAAAATGACGTAATGGGATGTAAGACTTACAGCTCTGGTTATGGGGTTCAGTCTTCAGTTCTCTTTCTCTCAGTAGGATTTTGGAAGCCAGTAAGTCAGAGAAACCTGAAAGCATTTCCTAGGAAAAACACTGGTCATGTTTGTTCATTTTGGAGAATAAAACTTTGACTGGTTTCCACTTGTATTTACTGATTATCTGTTAAGAGTACACGCACTTGAGTAGAGAGGCATTTACCCAAACCCCCAAAATATAAAGACATTTAAGCCAGATTCATATCAAATGAATTTAATTTTTATTCCCTGCCTTAAAAGCTTTGTTTCCCAGTGAAGCATGTCACACTTCAGTTTAGTTGAAGCAGAGGTGAGCTGGTTACTGTGTTCAGTACTCGATTTTATATCACTGCTATAAAATAATACTTTATAATTTGTATTTTCAAAGCCACATACGCTTTATACTTGTAGTTTTACTATAAAATGGTGATTCTTTTGCCATCTTTGGGGCTCATTTGTAGGAGCAGTGACTGACAGGACCATTGTGTTTCCTTTCCAGTCAGCTTGCTACTGCTCAGGAGTCAGAGGCTGTGCAGATGAAAGGTGGAGTGGGGCTGAGTTATCACTCTGTGTTCACATGTTCATTCTTGAAAACAAGGAAAATTCCATTACATTAAAACCTCGCCTTGGGTTTTGGCAGAGACTGAGGCTCTAGATCATCAGCAGGGATACAGGTAACAAGCAAATGGGAGCCTGTAACACAGGGGGGTTTCCTCCTAATTTCCCAGTCTGATGGCCTTGTAGCAATTACACGCTGATTTATCTTCAGGGAGGAGTGTGCATGTGTGCCACCTTTATATAACTATTAAACCTTGGCCAAACATCCTAATTAGGCCATCATTTTGCCTTGAAGACTTTGGAATTCACTTTAGGGTGTCCTTTCCTTAAAACTTGTTTTGTGATGGTAGTGAATTCTTTCAGGTTATCCCAATTTTTGCAGTATTTCAGCTTAACTTGCTCAGTGTGTGTGTGTGTATGTAGTGATGCACTAGTCATGGCCCTGTTCAAGTCTCTGGTGAATTTGGCTCAATGAGTAACATTTCAGAAGGGAAGAAATCAAGTGCACATCATTCCACTTAAGATGCTATTTCATGATTGGTGTTTTCTACACTTTTTGCACAGGCTTGGATTATTGTAATTATTAAATCAGAGGGAAAAAAAAGCAACCTGAGTTCTGGAGGATGTTAGGAAGTATGGATGTAAAAATCCTTCAGGATTCCTTTGCTCTCCTGTCAGTAAGGCTGCACTTGTCTAGAGGTTTGTGCTGTTGAGTTTCAAGAAACTGCTGAAGGTACTGAAGAGCATTAAGAGGGAAATAATTGAGGGAAAGATAATACACTGATGGAAGTGAAATGCTGCTGAGATGTAGAAGGCTAGCTGGGTTTGCTTTTACTCTCTTTCTTAAACAGCCAAACTTGCAGAGCTCTATGAAGAGAGAAATCTATTGTTTTGCTTCTGCCTTCCAGTGTTCTGACAGAGCACTTCTCATTTCTGCTTTTTAAACTCTTATTTTTCAATCTGTGTCATGACAGTCCAATAACTGGAAGGAATGAAAAGGAGAACAACCAGGCCAAAACTTGCACAACCATATTACAGAATGTGTGTAGAGATCTCATAAATACCGCTCTCCCGCTTCACTGAAATCTGTCACAGGTTTCAACATGGTGTCACAGGATTTGAGAAGGTGCCATATCACACAATAAAAAGCCTTTGTTAATTAAAAAGAGGTGATCTCTAACATGGCTGGGTTAAGGAATGTTGTGCTCTGGATTCCAGGTGATAAACCTTTGCACTTTACATAATTTTGCTGATACAGAGCAACACATATTTGGTGTTAAAAACTGCCACCTTTTCTCAACCTCTGCATGCCAATGAGTTTGATAAGCGTCATATTTCAAGCTTTAACAATATGTTAATCTTTAAACTTACCACTTTGACTAAAGTCTTCTAAAGCTTTGCATTATAATACCCTGATGGCAATTTGACTAATGTGAATATATGTGGCCAAGCCTGAATTTTTCCTTGACAAAGGCTTTGCTGGCATTGTCTTGCATCATTTCATAGAATCACAGACTGGTCTGGGTTGGAAGGGACCCCAAGGGTCACAGAGTTCCAACCCCCTGACACAGGCAGGGACACCAACCTCCAGGCCTGGAGCTACACAAGGTTTCCCAGGGCCCCATCCAACCTGGCCTTCAACACCCCCAGGGACGGGGCATCCACCACCTCTCTGGGCAGCCTGTTCCAGCCCCTCACCACTCTCTCTGTAAAGAACTTCCCCCTAATATCTCATCTAAACCTTCCCTCCTTCAGCTTCAATCCATTCCCCTTGTAATCCATCCCCCTATTTCATGTGCTGCCATTGTCTGCCCTTTTACAAAGCTGATTCCCCTCCTGTTTCTCTGCTCCCTTCAGGGACTGGAAGGCTGCAATGAGGTCCCCCTGCAGCCTTCTCTTCTCCAGGCTGAACAAGCCCAGCTCCCTCAGCCTCTCTTCATAGGGGAGCTGCTCCAGCCCTCTCATCATCTTCGTGGCCCTCCTCTGGACCCTCTATCTCCATCTCTATCTTCATCTCCACCCTCTATCTTCATCTCCACCCTCTATCTTCATCTCCACCCTCTATCTTCATCTCCCTATATGAAGGGGTTTTGACTGGTCTTATGGCTTTAATGTTTGTACAGATGTGGAAACAGATGGGTCAGTGCTTAGGTAGTGTGATGCTGCTCAGCAGTTCCTGAGTTACCAACCTAGCTATAGCCACAAGTGCTGGACAGATTTGGACAAAGAATTGAAAACTAATTTATGCTTTCCTTAAATGAACAACCTCATTTAATAGTATAGGTCTGCTTGCAAGAAGTGTTGTTAGAATTTCCTTCTGAAACAGAAAAGTTAAGTAGAACTTAACCACTAATAGTGGAAATGTTTTATACTAAGGAATAAAATTATACAGTGCAGTGGTTTTGGAGTTGAGGGTAGCACCCACTGCAGTAGTGGTGTGGCACCTCATTACTGGAAATATAACATCACAAGCCAGTGTAGCCTCAAAGAGCATCCAGAAGAATTCACAACACAGTGTTGCCCCAGAAGATGGGTCAGGGTTGATGTATTCCCTGCACTGTGTAGAAGTGTTGGCTGTGAGAGAGGGTTTAAAAGCTCTATTGTAGCTCCTGCAGACCTGGAACATTATGGCTCACTACCTCCAGGGACATGTCAACTGGGAGGAGATGGGTGTGGAATCAGGCTAGGTCAGGGTCTACGGGGACGGCAACTGAGCTTGCACTTCCTGATGACTGTGATAGCAGGACAGGAGAGTGCAACTTTTAGGACCATCTAAAAAAATTGAGAGGCTGATGGGACACTTGAGAGTCACTGAAACGATAACAGAGAGACACAGAAGAGAATTAAGTGCAGGGAAGAGAAGAGGAAACAGATTTCAAGAAGAAAAGTGGTTTTGGCTGTGGCACAAGTGGCCAACAGGACACAGAGGATGAGGAGCTCAGCAAACAGTTCCTGATGTCCCCTTTCTAGAGCATTTCCACTGGCATTTTTGGGTGCTATATGTAAGCCAAATTCCCCTGTGACAAATGTATATCCTTGCACTTGCTACAGCATTAATGAGTACCATACCTGTCTTTAGCAGTACACTATGGAGGCTGTTGGCAGCTATGGTGGTGGTTTTCCTCTCAGCTGGCTGAACTTCAGCTTGTGTGGAGGGAAGTTATTAAGTTTTTCCGGTTTCTCTACAAATTTGATTTGCCATATGGCAAATCAGGTGCAGATGGTGGCTTGCACATGGACATACATAAATCCATTGCTAGTATTTCTTAAAGGCTGTTTCATGCTTTAGATGTTTGGTCTTCAGCATCATCTGTCTCCAAGGTGTGCAAGAGTTACTGATATTTCCCTGTTTGTCATGGGTTTATGGCCCAAATTTTCCTGTCTTCAGTGACACATAGACAATTTCAAAAGATTCTCCAGGCCACTGTGAAGAACTTGTGACATGGGAACGATCTCTGTGTGTATTAAAACAAATGTACACACTCACACAAGCACAGAGCACCAGTTTCTGGGCCAGTTCTCTGTGGTGTGTGCTAGTATACAGGGCTGCCTGGCAGAAGTTGCCACTGCAAAGGAAACAGCCATGACTTCTTATAACATCAGAGGCAGGGGCATGGCCAGGACACCAGGTAATAGTCCTGGTTCACCATGTTCCCTGGAGAACTCCAACAAATTGGGAGTTGTCTGCAAACAGAAGTGGAAAGTAAAACCAGCACTGCCTGCCCTCACTGTGAGGTGACTGCATCTCATAGGCCAACAGCCAAACCCAGACACTGTGTCTCACTTAAATAATGTGGTGTAGTCACATGTGTCATTCTATTTTAAGTATCTGCTTATTAGCACTGTAGAAGAAAGAAGCAACAGTTAGCTGAGAACTTCATAAAATATGTTTCACAGGAAGAGGGAAAAGGTCTAGTGAAGTTTCTTCATTCTTGTTGGAGCTTCCAGCGACTCTCACACTCCAAAGGTATCTTGTGTTCCATTCCAACAGAAGTCTGGCAGTGCAACCTCCTTACTAGATGCAATCTGGACCTGTGAATATATCAACCAGGGGAAATAGTGTTCCCAATCTTGTAACCTTTTGATAGTTATCTAATAAGTCAGATTACTAAATACCCCAGGAAGGAAGGCTAATGTGAATGAAATCCAGCAAGCTGCTTCAGTGGTTCTCAGTTTTATGCCAGGAGACCTTTGTTTCTTAGAAGATGCTGTAGGGAATGGTGTTCTCATAAAATGTGCAGCTAAGCGTTGAGTAATGCACCTATAAACAGCAATTAGTAAATATCTGATCATGGATAATTAACATGCTGCATGGTTTGACTAAACTGTGCAGAGAAACACTCAGCTCTGGCTTTTCAAAACCATCTGAATGTATTTTGATTTGACAAAATAATTCCATTTCAAGTTCAGGCTCTTGGCATCTTTTGAAAAGCTTAATGAGCACGTGGGTATGACTGCTCCTAATAATAAACTCTGCCTGGATTTCCAGATTGCTTTTGATAATGTTCCTCCCAAAAGGTTTTCAAGAGAAATGAAGCATGAAAAGGGATGCTGCTGGCATGGATGTAGAGCTGTCTGAAAAAGAAGGAACAGCAGAATGGTGTAAGTGGGTGTTCCCATAGGGAAGGTCTGCAGTGAGGTTCTGCAGGGGGCTGTGCTGGAGCAATGGCATGGCAAAGTTTGGTGGTGGTATAAAATAATCATGCTGACAAGGGATGGAAAGGACTCTGTAGAACTGGTGAAGGTTCTTACAGCAGCGAGAGACTGGGCAGTAAACTGGCAGATGAAATACAGTGTAGATAAAAGGGAGATACAGCCCTAGCTTCACATATGAAATGGCAGGCTCTGAGCTGACCGTTACCACCCTGGATCAAGCCCTTGGGGTAACAATAGCTGGTTCCATCAGCATGTCATCAGCTCTGTGCTTGGCTGCACTCAGGAAACCAAATCAGACAGCAGGAATGGAGCACAAACCAGAAAACATTGGTTTAGCTACATCTGCAGTACAGCATGTGTGTCTGGGACTCTTAGCTCAGCAAGGGTAGAGCAGAACAAACAAGGTTAGAGAAAGGCACTAAGTATGATGAACATAATGGAACTGTTTCCATCTAAGGAAGGACTGAATAAACTAGAGCTCCTCAGCTTGGAAATGGGGCATTTTGGAGGGGGTAGCAGTCTGGGGAGCCTCTTGTCAAAGGCTGCTGTAAATGCAAAAAGTTTACTTGAATTCGAGAGCAGATTGAGCAAGTACTTGCAATACACATCCTTTGGGAATTCCCACATAGAAAAATAACAACAGGCTCAGCAAGCCACCTGAGCTGAAAATAGTAGAAAACAGGAATACAGTTTTCAGGTGGTTACAAAGCACAGAAAGTTTTTCTCATTATAATCAAACTGGGAAAAATTGCTGTAAGGCAAATAGAGTGTTTTCTCCTGCCTCAAACCTTTGCTTTTCTTTTACCTTTGTGTACAGCATTTTCAAACTTAGAGACAAATAGAATTGATTTTGTTCTGAGATGCACTTTTCATTTTGAAAATGAGCAGAGCTGATTTCTTTTCTCCATCAAAAGCTAGGCATTGCCTGGGAGTTGAAAGACACAAGGAAAACATTAGAAGCAAAGAGGCCTGTAATAACACTGCAGGACCTTTTGAAAATGCAGTTTGGTAATGAGGTATCTTTGTGTTTGAGGGACAGAAATGGATGCTAGGAACTCCCCAAGGTGCCTGGGAGTCCACTAGTTGCTGACCAGGACCTGCTTGAAGAGGAAATAAGTTCTCACTTCATCTCACCCGTTCTTGATCAGAAGAGTCTTGGGTACCTGTACTTTTCCTCTGGATACTACTTGTTTCACTAAGGTTTCTCTTTCATCAGGGGTTGGTTGTCTGTGTCTGTTGTGGCACGTGGATGAGGAGGAATGGCACTGCCCCATCCCATCGGTGGATATGGTGCAGGAGCCCCATCTCTACAGGGCAACCTTGGAGATGTCATTTTGTTCCTGCATTGGACTCTGACAGCAGGGTCCAGGACTTGAGAGCCATTTGTACATCTTAGGGTAACAGTGATAAGTTATTGTAGCAGTGAATGTGTGGATAACGGCAGGCTTGCTCACAGGAAGTTGGAAAACCTCTTCCCTGCCAAGTTAGTCTTGCCCCTTAGCTTTTTCAATCACAGCAGCCAATTTGGGGGCATTTTGCTTAGGATTCCTCCCAGCAGGAAGCAGGTCTTTGGAAGTATTAATATAACAAAGAGCAAAGGTGATGCCTTTTACAGTTGAGTCTTTTGTCTCAACAATGTGGTTTATTTTTTCCTCTTTAAAATTGGTCTCAAAGCATGAAAGCCCAGAAAGATGTGTGTGAATAACTGACTAGACCTACCCTGTGTTTTTAGATGGTTTGTGTGTCCCACAGCATGAATTTAAGAGGCAAGAAGAGGACTTAGAATGCCTGGTCTAGCTATTGGCTGCACCGTGGCTCCCTTGCCTGACTCTGGTACCTCAGTTTCCTAATCTGCAGCAGTGTGATGATTAAACTGCCTTTCTTCTTTGTCATTTCAACCTGGGATCTGTTGAGGGTAACGACTGTCTCAGTATGTCCTTGTACAGAAGGCTGCACTCCTGACTGGGAACTTGGGGCATAACAGTGTGAATATAACATTATGTAAATATTGAAGTCAGGAAAAAGGCTTTATTGCCTTCCTGATTCCACCCTAGAGGCTTTCTCTTTGGCCTAGATTTGATGAAAGCATTATCATCTGTGTTACAGAGACCTCCAGAGCTTTACAGTAGCTGGGTCTAGTGGGGAAATAAATTTAAACAAAACAAACCACAAAACATGACATTGCAGCACCAATAGAAGAGAAAACCATTGACAA
This sequence comes from Hypotaenidia okinawae, assembly GCA_027925045.1. NCBI lineage: Eukaryota > Metazoa > Chordata > Aves > Gruiformes > Rallidae > Hypotaenidia > Hypotaenidia okinawae. The sequence goes on from BSDF01000003.1 coordinate 6,428,427, forward strand.
TGTCAGGAGGAGTTTTTCAGTGTGGTTGAGAGCAAAGTCAAAACTGCCTGATGCTAGTGGTCTGCTTTCAGGGCTCTCCGTGAGTTACCTGTGAATCATTCCTGGCATTCAGATCTCCCTCTGTCCGGGCCCAAAAGCTTCCAACCTTCACTGTCAAGGGAAATACCTGGCTTCTGAGGTTACAGCAGTGTAGTAATTTAGAAGGAAAACTGAGCTCACAAAAGCTAAAGCTAATTTTCAGGCCTGGCTGTCATTCATCAAGGGTGCGTTCCCAGACAAAGCCCGGCCAACAAAGGGATCCTTGCACAGCCGTGTGCTGCATTCCCTCGCCCCCCTCTTCTCACCGTGGAAAAGATGCCTCTTTGTGCTGGAGATAAGTGAAGAAGGAGGATTTACAGACCAACAGTAAGCTATACCAGGGACATCTCAACTGTAATTAAATCCTCCGTTCCCTTTTTCTCCCAGCACGGGCCATATTAGGAGCTGAACGGCACATACTGTGCAATGCTATAAAAAATATTTAAACAGTGGTCGGGTTTAAATGCAAATCTGCTGAATCCAGGGAGACTGGGTTGATTTCTTTCCTGTGCAGCAAAAAAGTGACATTGTGGCTGAGGTTAAAGGAGGGTCGGCTTAACTCTGTCCAGGATTGCAGCTGGAGAAGGCTTTTCAGCTCTTCCTGAAAACATCTCCTGATTGAAACGCCTTCAAAGCTTCAGCGTTTCTTGCCAACAGGCTGAATCTGCCATGAGGGATTCCTTGTCAAGGAGGGGCCAGTCTCCCATCCCTGAGGGCTGGTGGGTTTTGCCATGCAGTGTGTCTGAGTGAGGAGGCCAATGGCTTTGTGCAGCAGCTCTTTCAGCTCCCTACCAGGTTGCTGTCACATGAATTCCTTGGGTGGGGATTTCGACATCTTTTTGAAACACCTACTTTAGTTCACCTCTGGTGCACTGGAGCCCTAGTTAGGGATCCAGGTGAGCTACTTGGCTTCAATTGTGAAGATGAACTTAAGCTTGAGAGTACCCTCCTGGTCTCCGAATCTGTGACTCAATCACAGATCAGTTCTCCTGTGGGATCAGTGGTTTACTCTGGGAGGGACTGTGGCTTTCGGGGAACAGCAGGTTCTCTTTCTACCTTTTCTAAATTGTCTTTAATTACAAAACTCACTAAGGAGCCAGCAACAGCAAAATCCCCAGGAGTTCCAAATAGCTGCCATGTGTCTTTTTCTCACACTTGCAGAGATTTAGGATGTCTGCCAAAGTCCTACAGCAATAAAACAGCTTAAATATATTAAATGAAACAAAACGCCATCAAAGCATCCAGTACCCTCTCCTCTAGTCCTACAGCTTTATCTCTTCTTCTCCTGACTCATGCTACCTTTATGCTCTTTTGTTTGTAATTGTCTGCTCTTTATTTTCTCTCTCTAGTTTCTTTTTTCCTTCTGTTGGGGGGACAAACAGGCAAACCAAGGGAGCCCAGCCAGCGAGTCAACGTGTTCTTTGATCTTGTCATGTCTTTTGATGCATACGTATGTATGAAATACATACATATTAGCTTTCATTCATTGTGTCTTTCCCATGTCTGCCTTCACCCTCCTCCACTGCACCTCCATCATCTATGCTTCACTTCTGCCTGTTTCTAGAGCCCTCCACGTTCTGTGCTCCAGCCGCTTCGAATGGCTAAAATCAATGTTGGGTATATAAGAGTGTGGTTAATGGGTTTGCATGTGGGTTCATCAGAGTCATCTATCTGAAAGCCATGCATGTATTTATGTGTGTGTTCAGCTCTTAACTGTCTGGCCTTCCTTTCTGGGCCTGGCTGTGCTGTGGGTACTCCCATCCATGCTTTGTTATACGCAATTACGGTGATTACATGGGCTGTTGTGGTAATTGTGCAGTATACAGATGACTCATTAGTTCTGCAATTATGCATTTTCCTGAAGAGTGGATGTGGATGGTGGCCTGATAATAGTTTGGCAGTCTGAAATCTGACCTTTGCTTGTTTATCATTTTACTCTGAGAGGCTTGAAAAAGAAAGCCAACCAGTCTTTTCAGCACTGAAAACGAAGCGGTTTTGCTCAGCCTGAGCCTCTGGCCGCCAATAATGGTTACAGCTGCCCTGCAGAGCAGCTTCCCATTCAGATAAGAGTGCTGGATGTGGCCCCAGTTTGGGAAGGTATGTGTGCCTTGCTCGGAGTGCTTGAGTTGTCCCATTGAAGTCAACGGAGCTATTTCTGTTATTGAAGATCGGGAGTGACTCAAGTGCCTTACTGAACGGTGGCACGGAATGGGGATGACAGATTTTCTTCCTGAAGCAGTAAGCTTTCATATGCTACAGCTGTGGCTAGATATGAAAACATACTTTTCCTAACATATCCTTGGAGGATCTGATGAGGTGTGCCTGTGGTTTCTTTCCTAGCTGTTACTCTGCACCAGTTGTTTGGGAGAAACGAAGCCAAAAAGAAAAAAAGCTCAACACCTTGTCATCCAGATTTCCCAAATCACCTGCCCTGAGTGCATCTCCCAGCTCCTGCATGAGAGCAGGAGGGGAGAGATTAGTCACCTCGCTGGCTGTGAAGAACAGACTTGAGCAAAAGATGCTTCTTGATCAAAAGGATGCAGTGATAAGATAGGAGACGTGTAAGTCTGGAGAGGTGGTGCAGACACCTGTAGTCAGATGGGAACAGAGCTAAATATCCCACTTGAGGCAAGTATTTGTTGCTTAGCTGATAAGTAGGGAAAATGGAAAACAACTGTGATTTGCAAGCACTGTTGAGCTATAACATTATTAAGGAGCTTAAGCCAGTCTTGTGCAGAGTGTGACTGCAGACCAGAGAGTTCAGTCAAACAGGGGAGCTCTGGTGAGAAAGCAGCAAATCCCACAGCAAGCCTGTCCTTTCTTTCTGATTTGTATCAGGAAAATGAAATACTATTTGAATTTTCTAGACTTTTGAAATCAGAAATGGAGGGACAAAAACGTAAGAAAGGTTCATTTCAAGCAAATTTCCATTCAATATGAAAATTGAGGAGTCAGAGAATATTGCTGCTTTCTCTGAGCTGGGGCTGTTATTTTTTTTTCTAGGATCCTGTGCTCAACATTAACAGGCTTGACAATTTCTGAGCAGGGTTGTTAGTCTACTTATTTTGAGTGCACACAGGGATTTGAGGTTGGCTTTGGTCATAGATTTCAAGCTTTCTTTTGTGATGGTCAATATATTAATGGCATAACCCCATTATTAAAAACAATAGAGAAAATGATGCTTTTCTTCCTCCTTTTAAAGGTTAAAGAGGAACCCAAACAGTCACCTAGGCTGTGTGCTTTAACATTACTATGTCTTTTCACACGTACATATGTATGTTAAGTAAGGTTTCCTATTTTTCTTGACAAGTTAAGGTAAGATATTCCCTAGGAAAGCATTAAAAATATGGTTATTTTAACCTTATCAGAACCACCCACAATTCATACTATGGAACAAAGTTTCATTAATGTGAAATGCTTCAAAACAGACTGAATTTCATCTTCTGCTGCTGGAAATGTTTCTAAGGTTTTCTGACCAGCTTTTATTAACTTACATCCATTTAAAAAATGATCATGCTACACTTTTCTATGTTTTAAAGCTTGCAGCAACTGGCAGCAATGAGGCACTATTCCAGAATATCACTGTAAGAAGGGGATTGAAGGAAAGCAGGAACTTGAAAATAATTTTCATGGAGAAAACATTTGACAAACTGAACCCTGATTTGTTTTTGAGCAGAGGGTTAGTTGGTTTATTATTATTTGCTTGTATATTAGCAGCATACAGAAACCTGGATCAGGGCCTTGGGCAAAGACCTCCTGTGGCTGCTGCCCCAGACCAGCCATGGTGCATTTCCAGAAAAAAACTTGGTTAGAAAGTTGGCAGAGAAAAATTCTGTGATCCAGAGAAGTTAGGGCATCAGCAATTGCTGACAATTAATATTAAATTAGATATTGCTCTATTTTCCCCATTAGCCTCTCTTCCAATTGCCAGAGAAACATCAGAAATAGCTTCACAAGATGTTTAGGAGTGAAAAGAATAGGCTGGTGAATGTATTTAAGAGAATATTATTGACTGTTTCTCCATTTCCAATAGTCATTACTGGAAATGACTCTTAGTATTTCTTAAGCTGCTGAAAGGCTTCTCCATCTTCAGCATGTTTCACTCACATGGGGAGATTACTCTGAAACTTCATATTTGCATCTGTGCAAATAAGTGTGAATGGTGATCCATTGACCTCAGTTTTCCATTTCTGGTCATCTGTTTTTTGTGTCCAGTTTGGGTTCTGTACTTGGGCAAGGAAAAATGAGTTTTAGCAAATTATCCCTATCCTTTAGGAAAATGATCCCTCTGTACTTTCTTCATGTCTGTCCAAATGGAATGATTTTTTACTGCTTCTAGGTTTTCTTTACTAGAATTTCTGAACAACAAATTAATCTCTTTTTATGAGCATTGTACAATTCCCTGCATACAAACATGACCAATCAGGAGCATTGATCCCAAATGTCCCCCGTTGCTTCTCTCATTACTTCTTGGTTTTATGAGTCTTTCCTGTCTTCTCTGCCTTTTCTCCATGAGTTTGAATCCATGTCTCACTGAGTTTTGGCCAGAAATGTTGGTCCTTCCCTTACTGTCATCTTTGGGAATGGGGGGATCCTGACTGTCTTAATGGCACCACTTGGAACTTGTGACCAGGCTGCTCATTTCCTCAAGATCCTTTGCTGTATCTGGACTTTGTGGCCTAGCCTGTGTTTCCTCTTTGTAATAATTAATTCTTCTGGTGTAAGATACTTTGTAAAATGAAAAGTTATCACCTTGCATCTGTGAATCACAAGGCATTGAGACATTTTCAGGGTAGACATATCTTCTCTCCCATCTTTATCCCCATGGATATGCACTAATCATTTGGTTGTTGAAGCCCTGACTTTTTGGCTCCCCTAGTATCAACTGACAAAAGACACACATTAGCATTATCCCACATCGTGCCTGTCACCCAAGGTCATGTGAGATAAGCTGCCAGCTGTCTGCTTCACCAAGGCACGGTACATTGGGCATTAATTAAACTGTATTCAGTAGGGGTCAGATTGATTCCGAATGCCAAGATGCCCCGGCTGAGTCGTGCAAAATACATCAGCACAAATCACCCTGCCAGGACAAAATGCATTACAGCAGCACCCAAATATTTTCAGAATCCGAGACAAGAGGCTTAATAAATTACAGGATAACCAGATAATTGATTTCTGACATATTAGAGAAGGGACCCAAGTGCCTAAAGGGATAGGTATTTGACTAAGGGGGAATGATCACTATTTTTGGGGGGAAAAAAAAAACAAACCAACTGGTTCACGATAGCCAAAAGCTAAGTATGCTTTTACTAAGTTGCTTAGTAATCTGGAATTCTGCAAAATAATTTTAATTTTCATTTCAGTTAACTGAAAACACAAGCAAACTGCTGTCCCATCTATTTCTTTAGTAATTCTTGTGAAAGAAAAAAAAAGTAATACTTTTTTCTGCTTCTAAATGAACAGCAGGCATGGTAAGGAAAAAAATATATTATTTTTGCCAGAAAATGTCATCTTTGCTATGGAAATGCTTAACTTTCTCCATGAAAATGGAATTTCCCTTCAGGAGTAATTTAGCAAAGAAAAATGACTGTTTAGTCCAGTGACTGGAATTATACCACCTTCCATGTGAAAAGGATTTTGGCATCAGGTCTTCTCCACAGAAAGCTGTGGACAGAGCCCTGAGTCAAACCCACAGTTGTTCCTGACATAAAACTGACTTCCCGGTTCAAGGAGGGTTTAAGTGTCTGGTCACATCTATCTATGCCATGAATTCTTCAGGTTTGGGGATTTTTGTTAAGTTTAAAAGAAAAGCAAATTGAAAAGATCCAGTCTCTGTCTTCATCCCATAAGCTAACAAGCATGTCGGTGGGAATGTGCTGGAGTCCTTCATGGGGCTTCAGGACAAGGATGATGTACCCTTCAGTATCCTTCCTCTACCAATTTTTTAATACCATTACAGCTGGCCCGAAAAGCTCCAAGTAGTAATAGGTAACATAGACATGGTCTTTGTCCCCTAAAAACCTGGCAGACTAACCAGGCAGCTAAATAACAGAAAAAAGAAAGCACTGCTGTTATCAGTGTGGTGGTGGGAGCACAAGGGGAGCACCAAAAGCTTTACTGGTTTGTCCTGAAGGCAGAACTGGCCAAAGGACCTGAATTACCAAAGTGCCTCCTGACTCTAAGGTCGGTCTCCTTGTACTTGACTCTGGATTTTCTAGTACCATCAGCTCATCTTCCTTAATGGTCGGCCTGAAAAGCTGCAATATACTTTGCATTTTTTTAAACTACAACTTATAAACACACTACCTATCCTTGCTGTGCTGTCAGTCCCAGTTCTCTTGACTTTTCTGCGTCCTTCAGAGGAAAAACCCCTCAGCCAAAGGAATGAATGTATTGGATATTTCCACACTAAAAAGCCTTCCTGAAAACAAGCACTCTTATGATAACGGTGTAATCTGCACATCCTGATGGCTTTACTCCCTGCCTCTTTCCCTGGCCTCTCCAGATGTCCCTGCTTGCTGCTCTAAATGAAGGTTATTACTCCCACGCTGATATTAGCCATTGATTGAAGTGTGGGTTTTTTCAAGCTGGAGGGAGGAGGAAATAGCAGAGAGCAATAAAGCCCTAGTTCATTGTGTTAAAGTAGTGTAACATCTCACTAAGAACCAGGTGTGAGCTGAATGGACTGAATAATAGGCTCTAGTTAGCACTTTGTGAGCACTCTGCATAATAAAGTTAAGACAGGAGCCTGGCAATCAGCATCACACCTTCAATTTGCCTCAGAAAATCTGGGATGGAAGCGTCAGTAAGGCATCCAGACTTAAATCCACAAGCCCTTCAATTGAAACTCATCTTTTGCCCTTCCAGCTTTTTCAAGATTGGACTATAGGAGAAAAAGAAATGCTTTTGAAATGACAGGAGTTTTCTTAGACGTGAAAGCTTGTGCTTCCTCATCCTTTGGCACCCTTTTTATTTGGGAAGCTCAGTGGGAACGTCAGCATTCACATAGAAATAGACGTGCATAAGCATAGAGCAACTGACTTTCTTTTTTCCACCCTAAACCACAAAGATATTAGTGTTTTTAACCAGTTCAGACCAAATTTCAAGTGCTGGTGCTGCCATGGAAAGAGTGAGACCCAGTTTACACGGAAGAAAAGAGCTCTGCTTATAATTTTATTGAATTAGCAACCTGGGAATGCAGGCATCAGTATAACAATTTGGGTGCACATTTCCTTATTGCAAGTCATTACCCTTGGTTTTCAGAGGGGACAGGTCCTCTGGTTACCTCAGGGGAGATGGGGGAGCCCTGCAGAGCCTGGCAGCGAGAGCTGTGTGGTCCAGCCAAGGACCCCAGAAACCCCCCAGAGCTTGGCAGCTCTGCGGGGCAGTGGAAGTGAGCAGACCCTGGCTCTTTAGATGTTTTGCTTGTAAAGCAGCCACACTGAATTCCAGTTTGGCGTTTCAGTCCTTAAAATTTTATGAATGTAAAGCTTGAAGGACGGAAGTTTTAAACTGTCTGAGGTCTCAGCTATTTTACCCTTACAATCATAAAAGTATCCGGGGCTTAGTTCAGGCTGTGTAGCCCCTGTGTAGCTGACAAGGACAGGTCCTAAATCCAGACAGCTCAGAAGAGCCTACTTTATAAGCTTCTAGTTATTCTTCTCACCTTTCTCAGCAATTCATGCTCCATAATTTCATGTGAGAGTCTGCTTCTGTGTGAGAACAAACTTAACTCTGACCCACGCTCACAAACGCTACAGTTTTATTGATGGAATCTGGTTTCTGTGTTTGCTCCAAATAAGTATGAATTTGTTGAGACCTTGGGAATATTGCAGAGATAGAAATTTTAATCAAGGTTTTGGCAAGAGCTGGAGGTAATGCTTCATGAGTGCAATAAAGATGGTAAGGAGTTTCTCTACGTGTCTGTATGGCTCTGTTCTGGCCCAGACAGTTACTTCAGCACTGTAGCTGTTTCTTGCTTTTAAATACTGTGTGGTCATGTTTTTTCATCTAATATTTAAATGGAAATAGGGAAAAAGTGAAAGTTGCATCTCTCCTCTCCTCTGTACCATCAGAGATGAATAGGGCTCCTCCTGTCCTGACCTCTGTGAGTCCCTGGTGGCATGTGTCAGGCCTTTCACTGTGTTTACTTGTATAAATGCATGGTACTGCTGCTTGCTCACTCTGATAATAAACCCACAGAGTCTTAAGTCTTTGCTCAGCGCTTTGACTCTCCAGTTCTTTCTGTGTTATCCAGAGGAAGTCACCTTTCAGAGCAGAAACGCTCTGCACGATGGTGATGTGTTTTGAAGTATCAAGTAATCCCTTCCAGATTGCCACAGGAGCAGCATCCTGGGGCAGGGACTAAATTTTGTAATTTTGGGTTTTATCTACCACTGTATGTAGCACAGACCTGCCCAGCAGGTAGAGTCTCTGGTTACTAAGAAAGAAACTATTATCAGCAGAGGTCGGGTGGCTGTTTGGGGCTCAGGAGCACCAGGGAGAAAAGATCAGGTTTGGTTTATATTTCTTTTGTCCTGGAGCTGAACAGGCACACTCGTTCTCCTGTGCCTGGTGCTTCTGCCCATGGAGTGTGGGCCTTGTGACTGGTGCCAGAGTGTCACTCAGGCACTCATTCAGTCATCATCTGAGCAAATGCTGTTGGGAACTAATTCAGTCATTGTGGGGTTGGACTGGATGATCTCTTGAGGTCTCTTCCAACCCCTACAATTCTGTGAGGAAATGCAGCCTTACCAAGTGATGCAGAGCTGATAAACATGTCTGAGCAGCCAGGTGGTCTTAGTTGCAAGTACTTGTGTCAGGTGGTAGCCAGAACATCTCTCTCCATCTGAAATGCAGGCTCTGTTTTGTCTTTTGCCTGCCTCCCCAGCACTGTGCTGTATTTCACACTAAAGAAATGAAATCATAAGAATCAAAGAAGAAAAATAGAAGTGGGATGTGCATCTGCTATACAACTGGGAGAGGCATGTGTCTTCCTTCTGAACTCCAAGAGACAATAATGCACCTACTGTGCTGAAACTGCATCAAATGGGAAACACAACAAGCTCTCTTGTACAGTCACCCCTGTATAAAGAGCAATTTCCAAGTACTACAGCTGTTGGCAATGAAATCTGATCATCCAGCATTAACCTCATCACCTCAGTGCATGTACTTTACAGTCTAGCTAGTCCTTGTCCCTTCAGTAGCACCTACTCCCCTAGTCCATACATGTGTACACCACACCTATCATCCAAGGTATTCAAGTCAGTCTTGTAAAACTTCACATGTATTTGTATCTTACAACATATTGTAGCAATTCTCCCAGCCCCTGTTTCTTTATCCAGCAAGGCATGTACACATTCCTCTACGTGTACCTGCCAAACCAGCTAGGGCCACGCTTGTGCCTCTCCACAAGCCCTTTGCTCAGTGCTTGTAACTCCTGTGTGCTCTTATCCACCCACACAGAGCATGAATTCTCATAAGCAGTGACTTCTGCTAAATAAATTTTGAAGCAGTAATCCACTCCAAGGAATTAACAGAGGTGGAAAATTGTTAATTATTATTTGTTTCTCTTTGACATACAACTGTACTCATACTTCTACAACTATACAGTTTCTCTTTCTCAACTGTCAGCATTCCAGATTACCTGGAGTGTTGTGTCCAGTTCTGGGCTCCCTGGTATAAAAAAGTCAGGGATCTCCTGGAGAGAGTCCAGAGGAGGGATACAAAGATGATGAAGGGCCTGGAGCATCTCCCCTATGAGGAGAGGCTGAGTGAGCTGGGGCTGTTCAGCCTTGAGAAAGGAAGACTGAGAGGGGATCTGATCAATGTTTATAAATACCTGAAGTGTGGGACACGGGGAAATGGGCAGCCTCTTCTCAGTGTCTGTGGGGACAGGACAAGGGGCAATGGCCTCAAGTTGGAGCACAGGAAGTTCCACACCAACATGCAGAAGAACTTTTTCCCAGTGAGGCTGCCAGAGCCCTGGGACAGGCTGCCCAGGGGGGTGTGGAGTCTCCTTCTCTGGAGAGATTCAAGACCCATCTTGGACGTCCACGTGTGTGATCTGTCTTAGGACAGATGTCAAAGGTTTTCTTTGGCCTTGATGATCTCTGGAGGTCCCTTCCAACCCTATGATTCTGTGGCTCTGGGATTCAATTTTTTCTCAAAGCCCAGTCAATGCAAAATGAATTTTCCTTCTCTGTTTGCAATGTGCTTGATCACAGGGTGCCAGTGTACCAAGAGGTATTTGTTCCAAAGAAGTCTGCCTAGTTTTATTTTTTAAGCTGGCACTGTGCTTGCAGTACAGTGTTAGTATCTAGCAGCTTTCCTCACTAGTGTATGTCTTTGGGTAACAGCACTTGAGTTACAAGTGTATTTTTCAAAACATTTTGACACATGCCTCTGGTTTCCATGAACCTCATCCCTGGCACCCGTTTCTGATGGTCGGAGATCCATTGTGTTGGCAGCTGCAGAGTCAGGGAAGCTTCTCATCAGCTCCTATTGTAGGAGTTTTCTCTTTTAGGTGGGGGAAAAACTCCAGGCTAACTTGTGCTCTGTGGAGCATGCAATCAGTTTTCAAAGCAACCAGAAGACAGACATATAGGGACATCCATGAACATTTGGTTTCTAAAGGACACCTGATCTTGTGCCACCACTCAAGTGCTTGGCTTTGTCTCTTAAATCCATGGGAAAACTCCCCAGTATTTCAGTAGGAGCTGGATTAAATCCTTGAGTAAACATTGGGAATCGCTTCCTACTTCTCCTGTAGGAAAGCTAGCAGTGACTGGCTTTGGATTAAGATACTTCTTGAGATAGAGGTATCAAAATCCAGACTTTTGTACTGTGCCTATCTGGCTGTCTTAAGCTGTAGCTATTCACTTTTAAGCAACAGGGTCAATGTAGGAAGACCTTAAGGGGACGTGGCCATCGGTTCTGAGTGACAGAAGTGTTTTGAAGACACAAGTAATAATCATGTGGCAACCATTACAGTTGCCAGAGCTGCACCTCCTGGGTCAGGCCACCGCCAGCTCAGTGCTGACTATGCAGAGCAGAGCCTGTCTAATACCATTGGCCTGCTCATTAACATCAAATGAGAATCAGATTTCTTCACCTCCAGAGACCAAAGTGTCTTAAACAGCACACAGCTTTTTAGCAGGAGATGAAGCCTCCCTTGTGTTATGTTGGGAAAATATTTTGGCTGGGGTCTTCAGGGGCACTATGGCACAACACTATTTCCAACTTGGTGCAAATTGAGTGCCTGGTTCCATTGGCTTTTTTTTGGAACAGAAACCCATCTTCTTGTACCAAACCCTAGAGTAGGATAAAGGCATAAACATCCTCTGGCTTGGAAAGATGGTGCACAAAATTGGCTTTAAGTTGTATTACTATATGGGCCAAGCTTAAGAGCACCATTAAACTAAAAAAACCCAATCCTCTTCCCTGGAAGTAGGGATTATGAAGATAATTAAATTTCCAACCATAGCTTCAAAAGTATTGACAGTGATATCTCCAGAGGACAGGGACTGACTTCAAGAGTATTTGGGTTTATGTTTGCCCAAAAGGACTACTGAATATTAATTCCATAACTGCTATAAATGAGAGCAAACTTTGAAAATGTTCTGATTTATGGAGGTGAGAAAAGGACTTACAGGAGCTCTTAAAATAATAAAAGTGGTATTACTTCTTCCTTCATAATCTTTAAAGGCCTTAAAGAGTAGGATTGGTTGATCCTTTTGGTTACTCTTACAAAGACAGACAATGAAGATGGAGCTGGTATGAGCAAAAGGAGCTCTATGGGTGGTAGAACCTAGATCATGGTCCTGAATAGCAGAAACTATTTCTGCAAAGGAACTGGTTTAGCAGTATAACTTGCATCTATATGAAGAGCTACTCACACAAATACAGTTTTTAAAGCTCAATTATTTTTTCCCCCCATATACCTACCCACTGTAGCATTTTATGTAAAACCATGTAGTGTAGACTGTTCTTCCAGTCTCACTGCCTATGAAGTGGAGCAAGCTATACTGATATAACAGGACAACTGTGACTCCTTTTTTACCCAGGTGTACTCCTGTCTTCTCTCTCCACGTTACCTGACCCATTTATGCTATCAGATGTCTGTCATGACCTCAGAAATGTATCTCTTAAAACTGGCCCAAAGCTTAAGAGAGATGAAATTTATCCTGATGGTTTTTTTCAGAAAACATTCACAGCTCAGCTCAAGGTAGACCTGCATTTCTGAAATTTCTTTTCATACTCATCCTTCTCTGGGTTGGTTTCTCTTCACTGACTTCAGGAGAGTTTTTTGGGGTGTGCATGATCCCCATCACTGTAAGTTGGAGGGATTTCAGAAACAGTAATAGGTCTGTTACTGCTTTGCAAGGTTTAGAAGAACTGCTGTAACAGACCAGACTCACCTGGAGGGATGGCACACAAGTACAGAGTGAATCATCTGTGATATATCCTTCTGGCATCTTCCAGTTAGCAGGTGATGGGATTGCTGAGACAGAGGTTGCATCTTAATAGTCATCAAAGCTGTTATTTTCTGTGAACTTTCCACCTGAATCCTTGAGAAAAAAATTGAGTGTTTACAGAGTTTTCTAGTGTGATGTAGGAAAGTGGTGACAGAGACTTTAATTGAAGTCTTATATCTCCCTGACTGCTCTGAGAGATTCATGTGAAGGTGGTCGGTAGCCCTGGAGTGAAGCCTTTGCTTTTGATTGAGGAGTGCATCTCAGAGCTGCATTACTGGATATGTTTTGTTTTACTGGTCACAAGACTGTAACAGGATTGATGCATGTACTCAAAAAGATGTCATTGCCTGCTGTGGCACTAAACATATCAGGCACACATTCTACGTTTCCACTGGTTCCAGTATGGTAATATGTGGGTAGAGCAGCAGGTGCAGAGCATGAGCACTGGTGAAATGGTTAAAACTATCTTTAAAAACCAGAAAAATCCTAAAAGACCTTACTGCTTAGTTTTAAAATCAAGCAAATGTTTAAAAGTGAGTGCTGAGGCTGGTAAGAGACAAAAAAAAAAACAACCCTCCACAAAAATAAAAAGAAACATTAAGATTAGTTATTGAACAAAACAACCAAACTATTAAAATAAAAGACTAACTGTATAAAAGAAATGATGTGTTAGGCCTTGGAGTTAAATGGTTCATTTCCTGATTCATTAAAACCTTCCTTCCTCAAGAATAACTGGCAATTGCAAAATTCTGCCCTAGAGGGATGTTCAGGTAATAAAGGAGAAAGGATCCAGAGGCAAGTGAAGAAAAGATTTACAAGAAAGTTCTCCAAAGCTACTTTTACACATTCAAAAAAGGAGGTTGATTGCTTTGCACCCACAACTCTGCATGCTCACACAGAAAATACTGTATCAGACAATATTTAGAACTGTGTAGGATTTAGAAAGTAGGGTAAATTTAATAGCCCCCAAAATATTTCATTGGGCCCTGGATGAGATTAAAAGAGCATCGCGATGGTACACTGTGTTATAAGGGTTGGAAGGGATGTTATCACCCTGCTCTTTGCTGGTTCTATATGACTGAGGTTAAATATCTACTTTAAAAACATTTATAGCTCTTACACAGCCCTCCTCATGCAGAAGCTGGTCTCAAGAGCATTTATCCAAGTAGATTTTTACTGTTCTGCTTGTGCCTACTGGCCAAGCTGAGGAGTAGTAATATTAGATGGAGGGCCATGCAGCTCTGGCAGATCCAAGAACATAAGGGGATACAGTACACATGGGTATAATAGTAGAGTTATACTTTACATCACTACCATTAAGACCTCTCATTATAAACAAAAATCAGGTCATTCATCACCAAAAGCAACACTGCTCACCAAGGATTATGCCATGTTAATGGGTTGGGATAATCCGTGCTTTTCCCTTGCAGTGTGTCTAGATTGTTGAAGGGATTTTGGCAGGTAAAGATAGAGTAAAAATAATGTCATATTATTCTTTAAGAGCAGATAAAGTCTTGGCCTGATTTCTTTCACTGGGCATTAGAAGTCAAGCATATAGAACTTAAGCATATAGATGCTTAAGTATATAGAAGTCAAGCATATAGAACGTAAGCATATAGATGCTTAAGTAGCCCTTTGGACCATGTGGATCAATAATGTTAGATTTTTGACTTTTACTGCCCTGTTTTCCATTCAGCTTAAACTCTCAGCTTCTGCCAGGGTTTGTAAGAGCCACCTGGTGACACTGGATGAGAACAGACATTCATATCCTCCTGTGGTGGCCTGACCTCCCCACCTTCACTGCGCTTTGGCTCAGGACTATGAACCATCACAGAAAACACGCTGCCCTAGTCACCCAGCTCTGAGCAGAGAGCATTAAACAGATCACACTGATTTTTCTCAAGGTTCCTGGATTCTCCAGCGTGTCAGAAAACAAACCTTGAGGGCCCTTATGTGAGCAATCACTGTGTGGATGGAATGTGAAACATTTCCAATTTGTGAAGGCAAGCTCAGCTTGCATATACTGTGCAAACACACAAACACCATGTGGAAATAATGGATGTGTTTATGATGGAGATCTTCACTTCCTTTCTTATTTTAGGATTGTTTCTGAATTTTAAACAATTGCTAAATGCATTAGCTTCAGTCTTTCATTACTGATATGCTTGTAATACTGACTTCACCTAATAAGGCAGCTGTATGCCTCAATGTATAGTCAGTTATTTTTTAACATACCAGTTGTTCATGCAGAAATATGCAAGATTTAGAAAGCTGAACAACCAAACTCAGGTTAAGTAGTACTCTTGAGTACCCTTCAGTTCATTTAAGCATTGACTGTTGTATTCAAATAAATTAATATACTGGAATTTATGAGTGGGAAAGTTGTCTGGTTTGACCCTGTACTCATACAGGTGGGTGTCAGTTTTTGAGGCAGTAGTTCCAGTTCTGAAATTCAGGTTCAAATTTAACGTAGCTCAACAGGCATGTTTGTGCCTTTGGATGGCCAGTGGCTCAGCTCCTCTATGCCTGATGGGTGTGAGGTTGCACAAGATCCTGCAGTTGCCTATGCCTCCAACTTCATGAAAAATGGCTCTTTCTGGTGCTAGAAAAAAAGCAATTTCCTGCCTGCTTTCCCTATTTGAACATAAGGAGTGACTAATGTATTTAAATAAATCTAATACAGTTAGCTGAAACTTATTTTCCAGAAAAATTAGGCTACAGTTCTTTAAACTGGATTTTCAAATGTCTTTGTGAAATGCCTACCTCCAGAAATGTTTCATTTGTTCTGAATGGAACTGTTTTGCTTCCATTTTCTCTTTTTTCTCTGAAATAGAAATAAATCTGTATTGCTATCTCAGGTTAACTCAAAACAGTTTGTAAGTTGTCAGGGAATGAAAAGCATCAGCTCCTTACCCAGCAACGATAATTGCCTTTTCTCTAAAGTGCCTCAATGAGTGTGGAGGCCTTACAAAGTTCCAGGCTTTTATGATGAAAGAACTACTGGCTTTTTCCACCTAATGGAGTGGTTTTGCTAGCACGGATGAACGTGGTGTGGGCTTTTAGACATAAAACCATCCTTGGCCTATGCGTAGCGTGGCACCCTCTTTCCATTTCCTGCCCAGACTCACCTGGGTGGTGAAGTGTGGGAAGAGCAGAGACCTGAACTTGGTTTTCCTACAGGAATATATGCAAAGTAGATGAGACAGCAGAACCACAAGCTGTGTAGGAAGTACCGTGAATGATGCAAAGGAGATATAAATCATATGTATACCTTCTATAAACCCAGTATACAATACTCACAATCTCTTCCTTTTCTACTTGGTAAGCCTTGAAGACAGAAGACACAAAGTGCTCTTAACTGAGGAGGGCTTTCCATCCATACACACACTAAGCATCTGTTAAAGAAACTCCATACAAGGACTGGGGAGAAGGATGAAGACCGTTTTTAGGATGGGTTTATTTTTATCTTTTTTGGAAGAGTTTATCATCCCCTTTTTTTTAATATCTCCCACCAATGAAAGCTCAGAATGACTGAAATAGTACAGTGTGTTGGAGCGAATTCTTCCCCAGGAGACTGATTTTGTTTTATTATTGCTGAAGAGAACAGGAATTTATTAAGCCTAGAAAAGTGGAGGAATTGGAGCTTTCCTGCCAAGGTAGACCAATTCCCAAGCTGCTCCAGTCACTCCTGAGAAGCTCTTTTACTGACTTTCCCGTGTAGGGCAGAGGCACTATTTTGTCCATATTATCAGCTGACAAATAAAACAACCAAATTCAGAAAGCTGAAGGAGAGGGGAAATTTGCTCAAAATATATATTTAAAGACACAAGCTTTCCTGCAGAGGAGTTTGTTTGGTGAGAAATGTATCTCTTGCTACAGGCTCCGGTTTAAACTGGCTGACCTAGAAGGAAGAAAGTGCCTGGGAAAGAAGCAAAAGCAAATAAATAAAAAGTAAAAAGCAAATAAAAAAAATAGGGTTGGTCTTTCCCACTTTACAGAACTCTGTGGGTATGATGGGACTTTTCTGTCCTACCTCTTAGGGAGCGAACAGCTTTAAGCTTGTGTATATCGTTTAGCAAAAGGCACAACAGGAATCTATTACGCAGTGGTGTGTGTGCATTCCTCCTCTCTGGCTGATGCATGCTAATGATAGAAGAGTTAATGAAATTGGACAGTGATGACCACTGGTTCAGACAACGGATGCTTCTATGGGTTGGTGTCCCTGAGTCAAACAGCAGCTATCTAGCCAGGTTTCTAGTCCCACAGCTACAGCTCACTCCTCCACTTCCGCTTCTCTCTCTCTCTCCAGATTCTTGTTACCTGTGCAATTTGTCCTCCTCCTCTTTCTTTTCCTTCCTCACCCACTGCCCCCTCTATCTGTATCAGATCACTCAGGTTCTTACAGTCATTTCCCACAGCTCCTGTTGAAACAACATGTGGCTGCAGTGGTGGTGATGATGGCTATGAGGAAGGCAGGGCAAGATAAGGCAAGGCGGAGTGAAATATCCCCTCTTTGAAACGCACAGGATTGGGGAATTCATTTCACTGCTAAAATGGGTTGGTCTTGACCTTACAACAAAACAGAGGTTACTTCTAGATTTGAAATACCTCAGAATTAAGTAATTTGCTTTTTCTTCACTATCTGGATCTTCTGTTTGGTCAAAAACACTTAAGAGACTGTTCAGTCACATTAAGATCTCATGAAGTTCTGCTTCTATCAGAGCAGATGGATGCAGGTAATGCTTTGTGCTTCAGGGAGAGGCTGGCAGCCATTGGCATACCTGCATTGGTTTGACTGTGGTGACAGGAGAATTAAGATTAGGGGAGAATTTCACCAGGAGCTTCTTTTTTGGCTAAATACCACTAGCCCATTCATAGAGAGCCATACTGACATTGTCACCTCTGAACAAGCTGGATCAGGGATGTCTGTCTGATATGCAGTCATGCCTTTGAGCTGCAGCGATCTGCAGAGGTCACTGAGTCAACATCTGAATAGAAAGGCTGATTAGCATCCTACCCGTTGGGCCACCTCATTTTCATCTGAGCAATGAAGAAAGAACTGCTGAGGTGGTGACAAATATGTAGATGTTGGAATAACAGCAATAGGGGTGGGGAACAGGAGCTCTGCATTTCTTTAGAGACTAAATTTTCAGTCAGGGAAGGCTGTTAATAGATTGAAGGGTTGTGGGAATTAGAGACTGTTCTTTTATTTAAAGGTCTCAGAGTCATACAGCCTTACTTGTTTGGTTGGGCAGGAGCAAGAGATCATGAACAGGGGATGGATGTAATCATGACCGACTTTGCCATTATTTCAGGAGATGCTGCTACAGCTGTGGTAATGTTAATCCCTAAGGCAAAGGGAACTGGGGGTAGAAAAGGAGTGCCCAGACTTGCTCTCCCTCTCTGGGTTGGTGTTACACCAGCCCTGTGGGGAATCACCTCTTGGGAGGACTGACCTGTGAGAATGCACTCCAGCACAGAGAAATTCTTCCCGCTAGCCCTTACCGTGCATGGAGATCTCGGAAGGGGGAAAGTACTGCTGTCAGTTTTCACTGCCCTGCCCTTTATTAGGAAGCTTTGATTCCCTTCCCAGTGGATAGAACTGTTCCACATAAAAACCTATTACAGAAACAAAAGGGAGCTGAGGTCAGTCGTTGCTTGAGGTTGCAGTGGCCCTTCACCTCCCTACAACTGACCAGTGGTTTATATGCAGAGGTTGTTTAGAAGCTAAGCAACCTTCCACCAGAATAATATGTGAGGCAATTTTCAAGAAGGTGGTTCAGGAGTATACATGTAGCCTATCTTGTGGTTGAGATGGGAAATAAAGCTGTGATATCTGCTTTGCTCCAGAATATTGTCCTGTACTCTGCAGTCTTAAACCAGAACAGCCCTTTTTTTCCTTCCAAAAGTGATATAAGATAAAAGAAGGGAGATAACAAACCCCATTCTCACTCTAGTTACACAAATGCTTGAAAATGACCAGTGCAGTACCTAGAAGGCAAATTAACTTGATGACAAAAAAGCTAATCAGTGTCACCTGACAGAAGCCTCATCCCAGCAATGGCAGCTTTATGAAGGGTAGCACAGGGGGAAGAAGGGTTTCCAGCCAGCAGTAAGGATGCATATACTAGAGTCCTTGCTCCAGCAGGTCCCTGAAATTAGATGGGATGGGACAGCAAAACAGTGACGAGTGCTTGTCACTGAAACTGCTATTTATTAACAAAGGCTTTTAACTTTTCATCTATTCTAAATAATCCAAGCAATATTTGTGTTTATTACTGGGAGGAGCCTTGGTAAGAAGCTGCTCTAATTCTTAATTCATTTTTAGAAGGTGCTTGCTTTAAGATAGGTATCACTGAAGTAGGGATGGGACCAAACTGGAGTTTCGTATCATCCCTACTCCCAGAAGGATGGGTGGTTTTGTTTCAGCATGTCTACCCAGATTTGAACTTGTTTAGAACCCACAATGGTTTTATTCAAATAATAATAATAATTTTAAAAAAACATCCAGGGGCCTCTTCTTGCTTGCTTTTTTGGATGCTGGCCAAAATGGCAGAGCTCTTGCAAGACCAGACTGCCTCCAAATGAACTTATAAGCTTTCCACTGTTGGGGCTGGAAGTTGGCTCCTGGGATGCTTGTGCTGACAGCCCCAAACCAGAGTGTGGCTCCAGCCTTAGACCTGAACCTCTGAATTTTAACTAATCTTATTCCAGGCAGAAAATGGGGTTTTATTATGGGTTTGGCCTATTTTTAACGTTTTAAAATCTTGCTTAATTTTGAATGTAATGATGCCACGGGCCTTCATTTAGCAAAGACACTTAAAAAACGAGTTTTAGCAGCATTAATCCAGAAGGACTTTCAAACAGACCCCTATAGCCAGGTTTTGGCATTTGTGTTTCCTGATCTGCGTGCTTGATGAAAGACCCATGGAAATAAACAGCACATGAAGCTGACGGTGAGGCAGAAAATGGTATCTCACAGTTGTCCTTGGCCAGAGTTGAGCCCACAGGCCCTTTGCTGTGATTTCATTGTAAATGCCAGAAACTCATTTCGGTTTGTGAGTGGGTGTGAATCTTTCTCTGCCCTCCTCCCTCCCCCCATTATTCCTCTTCCTTCCAACTCCACAAAAGGCAGCAGCATCAAGATGAGGATTTCTGCAGCGGTTGTTCAGGCTTGCCCAGCAGGCGTGCGACGGCGCAATCCCTACCCACACAGCCACCGCGCCATCGGTCCCCCGCATGTCTCAGAGCTCAGCTCTCTGTGTGCCCTAACTCCGTCCTTCTCTTGCTCTTTGCCAGGTTGCCCATCCTGCTGTGTCTGGGTCTCAAATCCTGCAGGCAAGGTGGAGAAGTTGGCCGGCCTGCCCTGATGGCAAGTCCTGAAACTGCTCCCAGCTCTTGGCTGGAGGGATGAGGCCGCCCGCTGAGGCATGAGCATCAACAGAACAGATTCGCTGTCAGCGTAAGCCTTCTTTGCCCACAAGTGAATATATACATATCTACCTTAGCTGCACATTAATACTCACTCCTCATACCTACCATTCTTCTCCTTTCTGCATATTAGGATCCTGGCACAAAGGAGGCAACATTCATGTTACTAAAGAAGAAATGTAATTATTATACATGGAGGAAACTGCTTTCTGATGGTGATTAACTGGGTCGTTTGTTGCCCATGGGTAGAAGCACCTTTCTATATACACAAGGTAATTCCTTGATAAACAGTGCATTTTTTTGAAGCTGCTTTTATTTGTTCTGTATGTTCCTAGAACTCTTGATAGAGACCCTGTAATTTCAGAAATTAGTCCAGGCATGTAATAAGACCTAGTCCTTCTGTGGTTGATTTATGGGCAAAAAGCAACGTCACTGACAATCTTTGGGTGAAGAGATTTTGGATATGTTCACAAAGTTACTCAGTTACTATGGTCTTTCATTAACAGTTTGTGTGTGGTATTTTCTTATACGTAACATTTCTTTTTCTAGATTTGAGTGTACATGACATCAGAATGGTTTTGCTGGTAAAATCAGACATAGCTGTGGTATTAGGAATTATCCCAGACATAGTTAAGTCTTGTTGGAATACACAGATGGGACTGCTACATGCCACAGAGGGCAAACAAGAATGGCTTTTCCTTACAATGAACATGGAGAGACTCCCATAGGAAGTGTTTTTGTTTTGTTTTCTTTTTGAAATCTGTGTGTGTGGCATAGGAAAGGAATGGGTGGAAGAATGATAACAAGAGAGAGCATGTCTGTGAGAGAGATAAGATTGGAAAGGGCTGGTAAGCAAAAGTGCTCAAAGTTGAGCCCGTGTTTGCAAAATTGTGCAGCCTTTAGAAGTGATGCCCATTTAGTTGTGTAACTGGCACTGGGGTCCTAGAAAATCTAGCCCTCAAAATTCACAAGATAAAAAGCTCGGTTTTAAAAATCCTTTAATAAGGATTCTCTGTGTTAAAAGCTATGAAAACAAACACAGTCTTGCTGGGCACAGATTTTTGGGGTTTCTTTCCTTTTGATAAAAAAAAACAACCCACATTCTGACTCTGTTTTTCCAGTGGTTTATACACAAGCTCCACCTTGTGTGTCCCCTCTGAAGTATCTCATTAGCTCTGACAGCAAAGGGGTTCAAATGCTTTGCCTGCAAAAACCTTCCTTTCCACTAAGAGCCTGGAGAAAGCCAGAATGGGGGTTGGTGACTGGTTGAATGACCAGCTAGCTATTGAAGTGCAATATATACATACATGTGCATGTTTATATATGTGTGTATTAATACATGTGTACACATATGTATATATGCTTCATGATTGCACAGACGTTCACCCTTCGGCTCTGCTTTCTATGATTAACCTCTATTAGCATTGCAATTATAAGTACCTGGTAAATGTCTGCCTTTGATCTAAACCGCCTGTCACTCAATAGTCTTTTAAACTCCAGATTTCCTCTCTCTTTCTTGACATTTGTCATTGTCTTCCTTCTGAATGCCTTCCTTGCTATTCTCAAAAGCTGGCCAAAAAGCTCTAGGAGGGTAAATTGAAGTATCAGGTACCACGCTCCAGGCTCAGAGGCAGCTGCCATGTTCTAAAAGGTCTCTTTATTCTTTACAACCACAGTTTTGCAATTGCCTGAATAACAAATACTCACTTCCCTCCCCTTTATCTTTCTTGAAAAAAAAATCCACCAGAAAACAATAAGTTCTTCCCTCTTTCCAGCCTAGCCTGACGTACATTAATACACCTTGTAATTGCTTGTCTCTATCAGTTTTAGTCCTTTGCCCTTTTTTGCTCCTTCTTTTTGTACTTCAGCTGCGTCATTGATCCTATTCACTCTATTCCCAGCACTGAAATCCAAGTCCCAAATGCCAGCAAGAAATACTTGGCCATTCATGACAAATTGAATGGCTTGATTTAAAGGGGAAGATAGCACCTCATCTACTGTTACTATTCACTACAATAATCTCCATCACTCGTTCACTGGAGAAAGCAGCATGTCCTGGGTTCAAGTAAAGACTATGCTGATGATCTGTGGCTTGAAAGGACAAGAAGGAGCATTGCATGTGACAGGGGAGTCACCTTTCTGCCTTTGAAGGGTTTTTATGTATTCACGTCAATACAATGGTCAACACTACTAAGAGCCCAGGAATGCTGTTCTCTTCACCCCCGCCCTGGCAGGATCCCAACCTGCTTGCAGCAACATGCCAAAAAATAAGTCAAGAGGGCTAAAATAGTGCCAGATCCTCAGCTGGTAGAGATGTGCTGTCAGCATGAACACTTGTAGTAGTATAGGATCGATGAAGATTCAGAAGAAAAAGAAAACTTCAGCGTTTTAGCAAATGGCCTGCCAAGGACGGGCTTGTTAGATGCACGTAAGTACACATCCCACTGGCTTCCCCACAGCTGCTGGTGGTGCCCTTTGGAGCCACAAGGAAGCCATGCATGGGATAAGACCCATCAGTGGTGCATCATTTGTACAGAGTGCCAGGGTTTCCTAGGCTGATCAAAACTTCTTTGTCAGCAGCTACTCTCTTCACAAGAAGAGTTTTCAACTCAGATGTTCACGGGAAAAGACCTGTGCTCCTTCCAGAATTTATTTATTTATTCGTAGTTTTTCATGAGATGCCTTTGAAAAAATCTCATTTTCAGAGAAAAATGGGGAAAACAAATCCATTTATTGGTAAATTTCACCCAAGGGTATCTGACTTTGGCTTTTCTCTGAAAAAATATTCTTCTGGCAGAATTTAACTGATTATTTTTCATTCAATGTAAACATTACTCTATTTTTTTTCTTCATAGCAACAGGGAAATCGTTCAGGTTATTTTCCATGTATCACTTGCACAGCTACATAACCCAAACAGTTATAATGTATGATTTGTTTCTGGTTTTGTTCTTCCCTCATAGCTTCATTAGCAGTAGTACAGTGAACTGTAAATCCCCATTTCCCCAGAGTTTGTCAGGGATGTGACTCTGTTGCATTACCAGAAAGTGGGCACAGACTGGAGATAAAAGTGCAAATAGCAATGCAGCACACTGATTTCCTGAACTCCAAACAGCTACAAGAATTATTCAGGTTTGATGTGGTTTTGTGGTGGTATTATTCCTGCTAAAGGAGGTCATGTCTTGGTGGGGTTAATTCCAGGCTTTGCCCAGGTCCAGCTGACTACAGCTATCCAGCACACAGATGTTTGCTCTACTGAGAAATATTAGGAAACAGGGAAATCAATTCCAGATCATATCCCTGTCTTCCAGGTGATAGCATCTCTTGCAGGTCCTCTGATAGATCTTGGGTAGCCAGAAGCTTTTTGGTTTTGTGGGTTTTTTTATGCCTACCTGATCTTTTCCTTGCTTTCCCCAAAAGAGCAACAGATTTTTGTAGAAGAATTTTCTGCCTGACAACTACCTGATCATAGCTCCCACGTGAATGCTGGTTTAGTTATTGCAAGGTGCAATGAAGCAACCAAGCTGCAGGACAGAAATAAATATTAATGCAGACCAGGGCTCACCACAGGCTGTCCCTGCTAATGTCCAGCTCCCTGGGCTGCAGAGCTCAAGCCAGCTGAGTCTAGACAGTCTGACCAGGAGGGTTGGAGAACCTCTCCTGTGATGAATAGCGCTCCGAGGTGCTGCAGCAGAAACTTATTTTATGAAGTTTTTGAGGGTTTGGGTTTTTTTAATGCTATGTACATCACTCTTCTGACTTCAGAAAAGACAAACTTTCAGTTCTCACATTTCTGAGTGAGAAAATTTGTTTTAGAAAAGGCTTTGAAGCCTAGTGAATGACTTTCTAATGGTCAGACTTGAACTTTTAAAGGTTTTTTTCCAACCAAAATGATTCTACTAACTCCATGCTAAATCATCAGGGTGTCCTGGATAAGATTGACAGCCAGACAGCTAGTAAAAGGATGCAAATCTGTTTTCCCCAGATATTTCTTGTAGCTCTGGGTTTCTGCTGAGTTAAGCACGGTGTGGAAACAGCCTTTTTCAAAGTACTTTGCTACTGCAAGCCAAAATCAGGAAATTATTGTTTGCAGGGAAAATAGATAAATATGCATTAACTTAACTTTTTTAAAAATTCAGAAATTTGGATGTGGGATTTTGATCAGTTTGTGTTTTCTCTAGGGCCAGTCTTATCTCTTATCCTCTACATCCCAGCACAATTATTCTCTATTTTTTGTAACTCAGAATGTAATCTGAAATGTCAGATAAATGGAAGCATGAGGTGTTTAGGTGTCTGTATAGATCTCACCACTGCAAGCCTGAAGTTTTGATTTAAAATCAGGTCTGGATGAGAAACTACAAGATTATAGCACACTATTCAAGACTGATGCTTTATTGTTGTCAAGCTTTTGAGGTAGTCACGGTTGACAGCATCCTTCTGCCAATATGAGTGCTGAAAATGTATTGATTTATTTATTGCATTCATAGCTAAGATTTCTAAACAATGTTGTGTTTGTCAGTCATAGCAAAATCCCAAGATAAAATGTCACTGGTGTATTAGCTATCACGAGGCTAAATATTTTAATTCTTGCTTACTACAAACCCACCACTTTTTCTTGAAAACTTTGGGGGTTTTCCCCCCTCTTGGTTCAGAACTGAGATTAAATTAATTTAGCTCCCTTGAAAATAGCTAACTTGCTATTTCCATCTAAAAAAATGAGACTGAAACCCAAAGCATTTATACTGCATTACAGAAGATGTTCCTCAACACTAAGCCTTGTTTCATGTTGCAGCTCTGTAAAAAAGGGAGGAGATCATCTGCCTTTTGAAGGAGATGACCAAATTTCTTTTGATCTCTTTTTAAGAGTACAGAACTTTGTCTAAAGGCCATCCTCGGGCATTACAGACATAACCAACAAAACATTGCTTCAAAGAGCACAGAAGATAGAATTATAGCATTGCTTCATCTCTGTACACCGAGTTATACAGGAATGGTTTGCTAAAACTCACTTCACACCACCTTTAAATTAAAAATAAATACAAAAGAGGGATTATTTAGCAAGCTAATTGAGGGATTTTCTTGTGGGTAGTTCCTGTGTATACTCTGCCTTCTCTCTAGCTCTTTTTGAACTTTAGACAGAGTATTATAGATTCTTGAGTACAGAACCTGGAATTACTGTCTGCTAATCTGCAAGGATGGTTTCAAGGCGTCCCCAAAACACCTAACTGAGCTCTTGCACTGAACCTATTAACATGTGACGGACCTGATGCCTATCCTTGAGGATATCCAGCTTGATGGATACAGTCTAACTGATGGAAATTCCAAAGCATCACTGATAATCTGTTCTCCTTTGGTTATGTATATGGCTATTAATGTCCGGCTACATCAGCTATTATAGCATTAAGATGCATTAGCTCTGTACCTAAAGCAAGCCATTCATATTATGGTGCTGCTAAGCTACCAAAACTTATGCCTTCACAGAGGAGAAAATCATTGTACCTAAAAGATTCTACTAATCTGAGTATTAAAAGACAAGCCAAACATAAAACATTAGGAAGAATGTCCATGATTTATAATGAAACCCTTTTTGCAACCCTGTAGTTGAAGGTACAGCATTCTGCACATGCCACAGTCAGCTTTATCTCGTACCATCAGGAGATTATTTTTCTTAGAAATATTTGTGTATTGTCTTCTGAAGTGGGCTGAGTGTGGATGGAAAGAGCTGCTTTGACAGTTTCCCTTTCAGGAAATTCTAGCATGGCTCCTGTGAAAAATCTTCCCTGTTCCTGTTGCCATGCTGTTCATGGCAGTGGTTTGGCTTAATAATGCCTCGCACGAAGCATTCATTAGGCCTCAAGGAGCTGCAGCAAGCTGCTTTAACACACTGTGCCTTTTGTAGGGCAAAAGCTGGAGTCTCAGCTGGTGCCTAGTGAATTAGAAACAATTAGAAATGCTTTAATTGAAGTCAACAGCACTACCTAAACTTGCCACGTTTGAAAAGCCAGCATAGGCCGAGCAGCACTTGCAGTTAACAGGACTCCACTGCTGACTGTGACTCATGTGCAGACTGGGAAAATAGTGAATTTTTTTAACAATATCCCTTTTTGTGTTGCAAGCAGGTCAAATGCTGTCCCGTTTTTTTTTATGACCCAACAGGGAGATGGCGTTTAGGAACACAAAAGCCTTAGAAAAAGAGTTACAGTCGAGGGCACATTTTCATACCCACGTTATTGAACTGTACCTTTGAGAGACAAAAGAGCAGGCCATGTCCTAACATGTAGCTGTTGCGTAACGATTGTGTTGTTGGTCTGGAGAGGGCGGAGTGCTAGGTTGCTTAACAGTTTTACATTTTCCCATGGTATAATGCTGGTGATATGGTTAGCTATAATTAAAGGGTTATATAAATAAGCCATTGGGAAACAAATTAATTTATTTCCTTGGTGGGGCTAGTTATGTAATTTGGAGCTTACACGTTGATCTGCTTGCTCTTTGAAGCGCTCTGCACCCCCAAACCTGGTCCTCCTCTCCCGATTGTTTAAAAATAATTTCAAAATACGTCAAAGGAATGCAGATGTTAAATGTGCTGCAGCTTGAACTTCCTTGAAGCAGCAATGCCCTTAATGAGAAAAAGCTGGAGAGCAGAGTGAGACCTGGCTTGTAAAACAGTTTTATGGTATGTTTATTACTTTATCAGAAAAGGCCTTGGAACAGGCAGAGGGGAACAGCACATAACGTGGGGTAGCCATCGGTGCCAGCGTACCACTTCTTGACCACAGCACCTAGCCACTCACCCTGCCCTTGCAAAGAGTGGAAGAATCGGTCACCCAGATCCCATTTGGGGCAACTTTATTGATTTTGGTGATGCTCAGCTTTTTGTATTTACTCAGGATCTGGCCCAGTCTCGGGGATGGCAAAAGGAAGAGTAGGCTGATTCCTACCCTTTTCCAAGGAAATAATAAGATGTCACCAAAAGTCCAGCTTGAAAGAAAAGCAGCTTAGCACATAAGTTTTCCTCTCATGCCGGCATTCTTTTATGAGCTTGTAAGTAATATCATTAAGCTACTTGCCATTCTCTGAGCAAATCTTTATTTAGTCACAGAGGTGGGTTTTTTCATTATCTCCCCTGGAAAGATAAAGCCTTAAGGATTTAGAAATTTTAAAATGAATTCCTAAAGTTTAATATTGCACACAATGCTGTAGTACAGAAAACAGTTTGTACTAACAGCTATACTAGTTTCTAGTAGCAGACACCATTTCCGTTTCAAATGAAAAAAAAGAAAGGAAAATGAAAATGTCTTGACATAAAGACCATGGTTACAGTTCAGATAAGTCTTCCAGGCCCCAGCTACGAGATTCAAACAAACTTCACCAACCAAAGGGAAGTCTCCTTCTGTTATATGTCTAATGAAATGACATAAAGCGTTAAATTAGTCATGGAACATGCTGTCATACCTTTCCTTCTCTGACATACATGCCTTGTTAGAAAAATTCCAACCCTAACCTCTCGGACTTGCCCTTGTGGAAAACCCTACTGGCAGAGGAGAAAGGCCGTACTGGTTTCTGTCCGGGTTAGATTTTAAGATTTCTAGTCTCAGGGTAATTCCAAGTTCTGGTTGGCTACAATAATCTCCTTTTAAGTTGCTGCATAATGTGGTGCTGTAACTTCACAGCGTGTGCCTCGGGAATGAACACCAACCAAAAGTGCTGATCACGTTTATCTTGCACTACAGGGAAGACGGTGATCAAAGCAATGTATATTTTAATCAAAACTCTTCCCAAAGTGGCAGCTTCTACTAGCAGCACACTGCCAGTGTGCCTCTGCTAACACTGCAGAAAGGATAAAGGAAAACAGTCTTCCCAATTAGCAACAGTCTGGAGGCATGTATGAAGCCATCCAGCAGAGCTTCACATCACTTAAGTGGATATCAAGTCGATGTCCAGAATAAAGTTGGGCTGAGGCCCAGAGTCTTTGTCGGTCTCCAGTGGATTTTGAAGGGAGTGAGACTATATTTGCTCGTAGAGATTCTGTGGTTCTAGCATTTTAGAAGAATAATGGTCTGATTTTTCAAATCCTAATCACAAAGCAGGGGAAATCATTGTGAACTAATTAAGAGGACCAGGTGGGGTTAGACTGTTCTGTGGGGGTTTGGTTGGTTGTTGTGGGAGCTTCCTGCTGTTTGCAGTCTGCTTTGGACTGGGCACCGTGTATGCAGAATAAAAGGTATGAAGTTTCAGTCCCTGATTCTCCTACAACTTTGCAGCACAACTTCAGTGTCTGACCTTGTCAGTGTCCAGAAATCCCCTTGGCCAACTGTTCTCAGTGAAGAAATTTTTAGCTAGCTCAGCCCAGACTCCTCCTCAAGGTGTGTCTAAGTGCCCCCATTGTTCCCCACCTGGGTTTCCAGAGGGCACCACGGGAATATGCAGAAAACAGGCAGAGTGCCAATACTGGACGGAGAGGAATGGCAAGCTTGTAGGCATTGAGGGGCTGAGATGGGCACTGGTGAGATCAGAAATAGTGTTTTCCCATAAAAATCACATGTAAATTTAGACAAATTGCTTAATCTTACTGTCCTTGATGCTGAAAATTACCTAAACATCTGAATTAATCCATTTATCTTAAAGAAACTTAACTTTAATCATGCTTAACTTCAATCATGCACTTGTGTCCCAATTATGCTAATAGCACTCAAGTATGTACTTGAGCTTTTTGCTGACTGATGTTCTTCTGAATCGCAACTGCAATTCAGTGTCTCCCATTTCCAGGGATGTTGTACTTTCCCTGGAGGAGGCAGGCAAGCTAATGTGGCTGAGTAGGAACTGCAGGATTGTTTACATTTGTTAAATCCTGTTTGGTACTTTCAAGAAGCCAGTCTTCTCTTGAGATCCAAGGGCCCCTCTTTTCCTCTTTACTTTTCTTTTTCTTTAAGGTTTTGTACAGAAAATGATTTTAAAAGAAGCCACTGAGGTTTTTTCTTTTAAAAAAACATCTTTTGTGTTGGGCAGAGGATTGTGGATCCTCAGTTGAAAAAAATGGTGTTTAAGTTACTGCTGCAAGAAAAAAAATCCTGTCTTGAAATACAAATCTTATGCTCTTTGTTTGCATTCTTGAAACTTAAAATGACTTTAATGTTTTTATTGAAAAATCTGGAAAATAAAACCACTCTTTGTCTTAGACCTTATGGGTCAGGTTTCAGTACAGACTGAAGCTCACTGCTGACTTTTGAACCTCTGAAGATGCTGCTGCGCTTGGACTCCACACGACTCTCTTCTTATAAGAGTAGCAGCATTGTAAGTCATATATAAGATGTGTTTTTCTATTCCTTGTTGAGAATCTGCTCACAAAGGCAGGGCCAAAAATATTTTGAGCAAGGTTCTATTAGTTTACATAGCTGATTAAAACTCAAGGCACTGTTTCTTTGTTGAAATAGTATCCACTATCCATCACATCGGTCTGACTAAGCCGTAGGGTAAAGCACCCTCTTGGCAGCCATATTCTTAAAACCAAACCTCACACTGAGGTGAGAAAATAAACTGAAGACCCTTTGAGGAAATTTTTGAAGACTGTATGTAAACTCAATACCTTTATTATTTCTTCCTTCAGCTGACTGTGTCTCTGGTTTTAACAGCACTGATGAGTTAGCTGCTGCTGATTCCTTGCTGTCTCACACAAGGAGCCTGCTTGGGCAGTGAGCGGGTGTATGGGCTCTTTTGGCAATTCCCAATGAGATCTGAACTTTGATCTTCTGACCTTTGAAAGGGGACAGTCTTTACATTCACAGCAGACACTGCACACCTATTAGCCATGGGCAGATGTGACAGTGACAGAGATGAGCCGTGTTCTTCCTAGGAGGTAATTATCATGTGCATCTCGTTGTGCAGGCGGCACAAGAAGATGCACCCTCAGGAAATATTAGCCTTGCAAGATGGGTTATTGTCCATCAGCAGTAAACAAGAAACCCTGTGGGAAGTGCAGGCAGGACAAAGCTGAAACAAAGCATGAAGAAAAGCAGCTAGTTGTTCAAGCTGTTTCAAAGAGCTCCATTTAATGCAGAGCACATCACCATAATCCATACCCATTTCTTTCCTGAAGTCTTTTGCCTCCTATAGTCCTTGGCATTCCTTAACATGTATTGCTGGCTTTGAATTGCTGTCCTCCAGTGCAGCACCCAAGACTGAACAGCTGAATGTTGCCAGATTTGGTCATTTAAATGTAGAATCCTAGAATGGTCTGGGTTGGAAGGGACTCCAAGGATCATAGAGTTCCAACCCCCTGCCACAGGCAGGGACACCAACCTCCAGGCCTGGAGCTACACAAGGGTGCCCAGGGCCCCATCCAACCTGGCCTTGAACACCTTCAGGGATGGGGCATCCACCACCTCTCTGGACAGCCTGTTCCAGCAACTAACCACTCTCTCCTTTTTAAGCTGCCTTTTTCCCTTTCTTACTCAGATAATGTTTTGCTTTCAGATGCTGCATCAACACAAGTCTACAAACCAATGATGCTTGTTATAGAGTCATATCAGCCTCAGCAGGATCTGTGTGGACTCAGCCATGCACCGCTGGCAATAACCAAGGTTGCATGACCTTTTGCCAGTGAGAGGGAGATCTGCAGGCCAAGTAAATGCTTTTCTGATATGCCACAGGGGAGAAGACCTCAGCACCTGGGGAACTTCACTACCATGGAGAACCCTGCAGAAGTTATCATACCTTGTGGGTGACATCTCCCTTTGGCAGGCTCAGGTAAAACACTGGGACACAAGTCTTCAAACACATCCAATGGTTCTGAATGATGTGATGCTTTGAAAGTGATTGGCCAGATGTGTTGAGCCACACAAATCTGAAATAACCTTTCCTCTTTATTCACTTGAATATATTGCAGGTCTTCTCTCTTTTTTTCCTTGAATCAGAGTTCCAGCCTGACCATGCTCAATTTGCACTAAGGGGTGCCTAGAAAATACAGATGTACTGAGTGAGTATGAAACATGTCTTATTTCTTACATTAAGTATATTTTCAAGTGACATGGTTTAGTATCTGCTCTGCTTTGCCCTGCTCTGTATTTCAGGAGAATGCCACGCTAACTAAAACATTGATTTATTTGAAATACCACTAACGAGTTTCCTTTGTCCTCTATATCATGCTAGAAAATCCCACCTGATCCCTAATTAACAAATTGATTTATTAAAAGTATAAATAATGACCTCCCTTTGTCCTTTTCTTCCAGCTGCAGAATCCCACCTGATCCCAGATTATCCCATTGATTTATTTAAAATTAAAATATATACAATGCATAGTTTCTCTGTTGTGCCTGTCAGTGAATGCCTCAAGCATTGTATTCCAAATGAAGTGCTGAAGCTCTGATTTTACCATTCACATATCAAATAATTTAAGAGCAAAATAGTTGTTTAAAATGCTACATTGTACTCCTAGGTGTTAAGAATTTGAGTGTTGCTGCTCTTCAGGTCAACATAAAGTCACTGGTAGTAACTTAGAGCACCAGCCTTGCAGATCATGTCCCAACAAATCACTAGAGTGTGTTTTGTCTTCAGATTCTTGGGTCAGCCCACTGGTGTGAGTGGATCACTGCAGGTCACTGTCCCTAAGTCCTGCACATCCAGCGTTTTGCTAGGTAACAGGTTCTGCTGCAAAGCACCACTGATGTCCGGTTGTGTTTCTGCCTCACACAGAATAGGCAGCCAAGGAGCATCAGCCAGGACACAAAGAGCAGAGCAGAACTTGTTTACCAGGGCTGATTCACTATGGGCTCCATCTCCTCTTAATAGCTTGTGGCAAGTCTAGCACAGTTTAAAAGTGTGTGTGTGTATAACAAGAGCCCAGAAATACCACTCATCAACATGATCTGACCTTGGACTTGCACTGCTATGGATATATCTGCAGGCAATGAGAGGCCATTACATCCTGGTATGTAAACATTGAGGTATCCTTGGCCCTCTTCCCTGCAGCGTTCTGCAAAAACAAGCAGAGGGTCACTCACTAGAGACAATGTCTTCAGAGAGAGGAACTGGAAAACAATGGGCTGGCTTAGATGTAGCAAAGCAGAAAGACACGGTCTCTGGCAGTAAAGAGAAGTGGTCACAGGTGACATGAATTCCTTGCATCAAAAGGAGTAGCAGAGAAATATCCCAGTTCAGTGTGCCAGCCAGCCAACCTCCCTGCGGAACAGGACAAGTCACAGGGCCCCATCCCATGCTGATAGCCACTCCAACACACATCATCTTCCTCTGAGCTGGCCCTGCAGCCTTACCATTTCTGTAGGCAAGAAAATACAAAATCAGACCAAATCCAAAAGGAAAAGGAGCACCCAGAAGCTGCTTGTTCCTTCCCTTCACAGACCCTCTTCTCAAGACTGATCAGATCCCTCCATAAGCACTGGTAACTCTGCAAGCTCTTGAAGCTCTTTCTGAGTAGCGTGGTGTGGAGCCAGCACACCAGTGTTCTGCAAGGCAGTCACACTTGAAAAGGGACCTGAACAAGACCCAGCACCTCTGCAAGGGAAAAAAATGAGATAAAAGATCTGAGGTGTCAGCCTGCCCTAGAGGAAGGCTCTCAAATTTTGGCATGCAGACCCATGTTAAAATTCACAGTGTTCTAGTGTTCCTTGTGGAGGGTTGCTGGGTCTCTCTAGGGTAATAACTGTCTCCATTTTTTCTCTCAGGCCCTGACTCAGGTTTCCAGAACAAAGCTATAGTATGCCTGGCTCCATGACTTAATTGAATGGTAAACCCTTTATTTCACTTGGCCAACACCTCTTCTGGCTACCATCCTATTAGTGAGATCTCTTAGTTAATGCTATTGGCCCCTTCTGCATATCTCCCTTTCAGTCTTCCAGACCCTCACAGGTTTATTCCTTTAACGTTTGTACTCCTGTACACAGTTGTGACTGCACAGGAATACAGCTACACACAGCAGGCAAAAATATCACAATTTAAATATGAATTCATGAAAGGAAAAAAAAAAAAAAAGAAAAAGGTGAAATAGCTTCTTTTCACTTTATCTGCCACTTTGCTTGGAGCAGATAAGGCACCTCATTATAGTTCTAAGCATGCCAGAGGGTGGCATTTTTCCTACCCTTTCCCTGAAAACAATGTGTGCACATCACAGATCAGATAGGAGAGAAAAGGGAAGTTCTTCTTTTCCTGTGGGGAATTTAGACACCTGAATTCCCATCACATCTCTCTTACAACATTAGGGCTTTGCCTCCTCTATCTGCCAGCATGCACCCTGTGAGGCTCCCAGGTAGCCCTTTTGGCAGAGGGCTTTTTCAATGGAAAAAAAAAAAAAGACATGGTGCAACTAAGAGCTGCCTTTTGTATGTAACAACTCCATGATGAGCCAACTCCAGAGACCTGGATCCCTGGCTTCCTTGCCTCAGGGATTCAAACCCACATCTTGTTACCAGGCTGTGGGCTAGGCTAAGGTGGGTGTTTTTCCCAGCTCCATCGTGAGCTGTGCCATTGTGCTGAAAGAGATGAACAGAGCCAAAAGGGGAAAGCAATCATGGGTGATGAGGGATGCTGTCTGGGAAAGGAGGTGCAGGAGACACCTTGTTTTGTTGTCTTCTTTCTGACTGTTTCTGTAATTTGTCTGAAGGTGATTGTGTTTGCAATTCATAATAATTTTCTGGAGGGGAGACCTTTTTTCTCCAGGCAGTTAGAGTCATTCCCGAATACCCTTCCCCCTTCTGTGAGACCCCTCTTCTTTCCTGTATAGCCAAAAAAAAAAACCCTTGGAAGAAGATCCCAGGTGGCACAAACAGAAAATACCTGTATATTGCCAACAAGGACCCTCTTAGATGTTTGAGTTTTCACCCCAGCCTGGGTGTGGGATACTTGTCTGTCATCATAACTAAGAAAGAATAAGCTACAGTTAATTAAAAAAAAAAAATCCCCAAAAGCATGAAAGAGACTGATTCCATGAAAAATTCTGTTTCATCAGTCATCCCCCCTGTACTTCCATCACTGTATTCATCTCACAGACATTAATTACATAGAACATGTTAAAGGAAGTGCTTGACTGCCAAACCAGTAACTCCAGGTATTATCTTATTAATCTTAATTGACATTTCCTTGTTTGTCTCTTTTATTTTTCCTCACTGCAGATTTGCATAGCCCTTTTTCTAAATTCCAGGTGATAAGTCCAGAGAAAGGCACTGTTTATTATCTAATAAACCACATCTTAGTGGCAGATTGCTTCGAGGCTATTTGATACTATAATATCAAAGACTCCAAAGGAAACCTTAAGTAATAATCAGTAGCTTTAGAGTAATGAAACCTTGATTATTATTTTTTTTTAACTTTTCTTTCTAGCAACTCAGCTCCAGTAATGTGTTGTCTTAATCAGGTGGTAGCTCTTGAAGACCAACCTCTGTTCCCAGCAAAGGGTCACTACGTGATGTGTAGCGGGGCAATATATCCCTGCCCTACTGGCAGTATGTATCTAGGTGATACTGCAGTGGCAAAAGACAACTTCCTTCTCACTACAGTGCTTTACAACTGAAATCTCTTTCATTTTTTCCTTTTTGCTGGGCCCTAGAATTAAATGATACTTTGAGACAAAGTTTGCTGCATGAAAAAAATGCTTATTGGAACAGATTTTTACATATTTTCTGGGTTTATATTTTAAAAAAAAAGGAAATAAATTCTTCAATTTGAATTCATTTTAGCTAGAAACTATCTCTTGGTACCTGAACACCATCAAATGGACCAATCCTTTACCCAGATTTTCACAAGAAACACAAACTTTCACAGTTTGAGGTAGATATTTCAAATTTTCTTACTGGTTCAACCTCCCTAAAAATCAGGCAGAGAAAAGGATTTTCCAACCTGTTTATTTTGCCCCAACAATCCTGCCACAACGATGCAGAAAATACACACTTACATTCCCAGCCCTCAAAGCTTACTCACTGAGAGACACAGACACTTCAACTCCAGAAACTAAAATTGCTCCAAAGCCTGGAGACATTTGTAGGAGGGAGTTGACCTACACTGAACAATCCTTCATGTTACCACAACAGTGGTGATGAAAGCACGTAGGCAAAGCTGTGCTTAACAAGTTACTGTGTCATACAGCTTACCTTTTTTTTGTGCTGCCATGTTTAAGCAGGCAGAATATTGCTCTTGTCTTTGGAAGATCCAAACCCAAAGTCTTTCTTTACTCCACTGTTAACACTTGGTTTTGAGCTCAGGGAAAATTATTTGAAATATGAAGGATGTTCTCCTGTGTAGACATTTATCTTTGTTCCAAGCAGCTGCACCTGAACACCAGGGGTGAAAATGAGTTTCCTACTAGAAAGAGGGATAAATATTTTGTGCATCTTCAAAGCTTGCAAAAATGCTTACTTGTTTTTATAACTTGGCAGGTATGCCAAAGCTGAAAAAGGCACCTTTGGGAAACAAACCACAACATTTACTTGGATAGTTAACCTTTGTGATCACTGTTTGAGGCTTGCCTTCAAGGTCATCTTTCTCTTTCACAGGTGTTTCTTCAACTGCACAGGTATCTGCATGAGCTCTATCTCTGTGGTATCTGAATGCTTAACTGTGTTTTTAGGAAGTATGCTCATTTTCCAAGTGGGACACAGGCCACAGTAGTCTAGATACCTTGCCCCATTGTCATTTGGGAGACACATGGTGCAAAAAAACCTAAGATCTTAATTTCTAGCAAAATAACTTTCTGTAATGTCAAGGTAATGGAAGAGCAAAATCTCTGCTACCACATTATTAAGAGACGTTAGGAAATCATGGGGAAAAGATTAACTATGCATGCAGAAACCTTTCTGTTCTGTGCTCACATCCATCAGGACTGCAGACACACAAAATGTCTGTAATCTACCTTGATGTTTTGGAGTAATGGTGATTTCATAGGTGTAACTGTTTATCTTCCCACAGGCCTAATGTCAGTAAAGTAATTCAAGATCCTCAGATACAAATTATTTTCGGTCAAAGTATAATGAATAAGCTTCTCTAGTACAAAGGTTGTTAGGTTTCATTAAACTGACTGGACAAACTGGTCTATCATCATCAAATGGGGCACATCCCAGTTTGCTGCCAGAGCTACATTTTGTTTTTCCATCTTGTATTTCTCTGGAAAAACAATTAATGCAGGGTAATAATTCTCAACACCTTTGTGGTGGCATCTTCTCTAAAGAACTAGTAAAGCTACTTGGGCCTCTTGCAGGTGGTTCGATCTTGTGAGACAGAGCTCTGGACCTGCTCAAGGATGATCCTTGGCATTGGATGCTTCACTTCAGTAAGCAAAGACACTTCCTTCCCCAGAAAAAATGTATATCTGAACCCAAGAAAGCAAAGCAGTGTCTTTTATGGGAGTGTAAAGATGTCTCTAAACTGGGGTAGCTACTCAAGAGCAAGCAAATTGCACCTTTTTCCAGAGCATCACAAGGATCTTTCCTGGTGGTAAACATGCTCCAAAATTTCTTACCAGCAAGAAAAAATGGAACAGGGTCTGGCAAAAGACTGGTCTGGTACACTTATCTTTGAGGAATGGCAAAGAGCAAGTAGGGAACTTGTGCTCTATCAGCAGGAAAAGATATTTCTTCATAATCAGAGGGTAGAAACCAGTTCCATTATATTCTCATGGGTTGAGCAGAGCTTCAAGAAAGGAGTGAATTTGCCCCAGAGCAGTTAAAACGAAAAACCCAAGAGGTCTGTTCCACAGGCATCTTCCTAGCACTCTCTGACACACAGATGACTGATAATATCACCATAACAGCTGTTATCTCAAATGTTTGCCTCCAGGCAAATTAAAAGTAGGGAAAAGCCAAAATGCTGGAAGAGATGAGTACTGAAAGCATTTGCCCATCACTTACCAGCTCTGGATTGCCTGCTGTCAGGGGTAAAATGGAGAGTGTTTGCTTTACAAGAAAATTACAGAGCTGTCATCCTTGCAGCTCATATACATGAAGCAATGAAGAACACCACTGTTGAAGGCTCAAAAGGATTGTGTTGGGTTTGTTTTAACTAGGATCCAAAACACCCTTTCTCGAGGATGTGCCTGAGCCTTGCTGCCACAGGGCAGCAGGAGCAGTGCTGTGCCTGGGTGGGGGCTATGCTGGGTCCCCCAAGGGAGATCCTCATGCAAGGACTACATGAGCACAGCTGTTTCAGGCATGGCAAGTAGATAAAATAGGTCCAGGGTCCAGCCTGGGGGTCCTACAGTGTAGCCTACGGTGCCAAAAAACATGTATGCCTTGGCATGAAGTGTGGGACCGAGCTAACACACGTGTGCAGTTTACATGTGGGATAACCTGGAGGGCAGGTAGAGAAGCCTGGGTCTACACACATCTGGGCTAGTAAGGGATGATAATTTCTTTGATGATTTGGGGAAGAGTGATTCATCTGACAGCTACCAACAAGCTTCTCATGTAGTGTGTCAGCTTTTGGAGACGGGTCTTTCACTCCAGTCAGGTAGCATCAAGCCCTCAGCTTCTTGCTGCAGACACAGATCCTTGCAATGTCCCATCTGTGAAATGTGTAAAAGATCATTCAAAGGAAGTTTTCTGGAACAGGCTGAAGTCAAAGCCATTGAGTTCTCTTGTCAGAGCTGTTCATGAAGGAATTAAAATGCAACCAGCAAAAACTGAGCAATTAGAGGAGATGAGAGATCAAGGGCTAATGCTTTCAGTGTCCTAAGACCATACCGACCTCTGCAAGGGAAAACCCACTCATTTGTAGGAGGTTCCAATTCTACACCAGACCCTATCTCAGTAAAATTCTGCCTTTATAAAAAATAACTCCCTACTGGATGTTTTATCTTTTTAAATTGTGTCCACATGTAGCAAGCCTGGCTTTTTCATACCTCTGACAACTCTGGAAGTAGAATTACCACAAAAATTTGCAGTATTTTACTGGGAAGGGGGTACTACTAGCCATAAAGCTTATATTGAAAATACATCTGTCTTCTGATTTGAGGCTGGGGCAGGCCAAGAAAGCCACAGGGGCCCTGGGAGGAGAAATACCAGGGGAAGGGAAAGAGAAGATCATCTTGGTTTTGTTGGAAATGGAAAATGAAAGCTTTACAGGTGCTCAGGGAATAGGAACTTCACCATTTCACTGATGTCAGATAACTGTCTGTGACTGGGTAATTTATTTTGATACTCAAACCGTTAGCATTACAGAGTGCTAACTGTGGGATAAAAGATGTCCAGGGAAGGGTATGAATTTTCATGACTGAAGCTCAAATTCAAGAAGCAGCAGTATAGATAAGACAGTGGAGAGGGAGCTAGCATGCTTTTGCCCATGGTTTTGAAAATGTCACTGTACATGTTTCTTAAGCCTTTAGCATCTGTTTTGCATTTGTAGCTTCCCACTAAGGGTACATCTCCATGAACATTTTCATAGGCTCACAGAATGGGTTAGTTCAGATCAGGACCATGCTTTGGAAGTGAACATCCCATCACCTTTGTTTACAGCACCTGGGTTCACAGGTAGACCAGAGCAGAGCCTTATCGCACCACTCCAGGCATTGGGCACCTCATGGATAGAGAGAAGGGCCAAGGTGGAGCTGGAGAACTTGAGTAAACTGCCACAGAAAGTTGAGTATGGCCTGGTGATGTGCCATACTTTTCAATGTCTTTTGTGTCACTGAAACCATTTAAAGAACTGAAAGGATACCACATGATCTGAAAGGGCAGCTGGAGCACCTCCTAAGCATGACCTCTCAGACCTTCCTGTGACTGGTCCTTTAGGACACACCAAGAAGGAGCACTCTGGTGAAAGGCACTTCTAGGAATGACATTTTCCAAAGATGATGATGTTTCTCTTCTCCAAGAGTTAAAAATCTTCATTGTAATTCCTGGAAAGTGATCCCAGGGGTAAGAAAACAATCATGGTGGAGGTTGTGTAAAGCAAACAAAAAACTTGGACAAGCTTTAAATTCAGGAATATGAAATTCTGCACATTACCAGCGTTTTGTAAAAATGTCCTGACGTGTTTTCTTACAAAAGTGCTTGTGAAATTTTGAGTAAGCATAGGCCATTTGACTCTCTTGGATGGAAATAATACAGAACTCTGTGGCTCTTAACTTTTCATCTGCTAAAATTAAGGGGAAAAAAAAATTGTACTGCTTTCGTTGTGTTAGGCATCTCACTAAGTAAGGCTCAAGTAAGATTTAAGGAGAACTAGAAAAATATCTACTCGCTGTTTTTCCTGACTGTTGAATCACAGAATGGTCTGGGTTGGAAGAGACCCCAAGGATCAGAGAGTTCCAACCCCCTGCCACAGGCAGGGACACCAACCTCCAGGCCTGGAGCTACACAAGGTTGCCCAGGGCCCCATCCAACCTGGCCTGGAACACCTCCAGGGATGGGGCATCCACCACCCTTCTGGGCAGCCTGTTCCAGCCCCTCACCACTCTCTCTGTAAAGAACTTCCCCCTAATATCTCATCTAAACCTTCCCTCCTTCAGCTTCAGTCCATTCCCCTTGTCCTGCCATTCTCTGCCCTTTGAACAAGCTGATTCCCCTCCTGTTTCTCTGCTCCCTTCAGGGACTGGCAGGCTGCAATGAGGTCCCCCTGCAGCCTTCTCTTCTCCAGGCTGAACAAGCCCAGCTCCCTCAGCCTCTCCTCATAGGAGAGCTGCTCCAGCCCTCTGATCATCTTTGTGGCCCTCCTCTGAACCCTCTCCAACAGTTCCACATCTTTCTTGTATTGGGGCCCCCAGCTCTGGACACAGGACTCCAGCTGGGGCCTCATGAGGGCAGAGTGAAATGTATACAGATTCAGTGTGCATGTCTGCTATGTTCTTGTGGTGACTTCTGGTAAATATTTTATGTGTCTACAACTTGAACGAATAGAGAATTTTAAAATGGATGCTATTGAGCAGTATGGGAAGCACATACCATAGGTTTGCTCAAACTCTTGCATTCCTGCTACTTTCACTGGAAGCCTTTGCACAATATTGGAAGTGCTAACATGTATCTCTCAAAATCACAAGGAAGATGCTGTTCCAGGTTAAGGTAATTTGGGAACAAAGTCGTTGGCATAGTTCACTGTAGCATATATAAAACTCTAGTGGGGAGAGTAAAAGAAAGCTTTCTGACCATCTGTGGTTTTTAGTTCACAGCTCCAGTACAGAGCCGTGAGGGCTTGCATGATTTGCAATGTATTGATCAAAAATCTCAGCTGGCCTAAGGGAACATGGATCCTCTTCAGTCCACAGATCTGTGACAGTTCACCCAATGGTTGGGGTTTTTTTTCTGAAATGAAGCAAGCAGTGCAAGAAAGAAAGAAGTTGCTCTGAAAAGTTTCTTCTTTTCAGAAGTAACAATATTCACTAGTCGACAACAGCCGATTCCCCTGCCCCCAAACCCTTGTCGTTACCATCTCTGGGAGACTATAAATTGATCTTTGTAACATGTCCAGAAGATTAAGAATAATCCAGGCTCTCACAGAACTCAGAAAACACAGCGCTCGCTGCAGAATTGAGAGCTCCTCAGGGAGGTGCTGCTTTACAGTTAAACCAAGATAACTTTAGCATGAGCGTCCCACCAATCTAAACTCTGCTGTGTCCAGGAGGTGATTCCTTGGGAACCACTTTCCTAAAGTTTCATGGATATTGCCAAAGAGAGGGTTTTTTAAACCCTCTAGGAAGACCTAGAAATAAAGACCTTTCTTTGCATAGAAGTAACCCCAGTAACTTGCTGGGTGGAATGAGGAGAGCCCACATCACCTCTAGAAGCAGAAATTTTGTTTAATATCAGTTTTGCATGCCACAGTGTAACATTTCCATGGTCTCCAAGGAGGACTTTAAAATATCATGTAGCAGTTCATGTGCCAGGATATCAATGCTGACTGGATTTTCAGGTCTGACTCTTGCTCTTGTCCCTTCATGTAGGACAGATCAACGTACATCAAGTGATTTCCAGGTAGTACCGGTAGCTGTCAGCCAAGCTGTGGTGCTTTAGGATTTAGATGGAACAAAAGATTCAACCAGCAAAAAAATGTCTCAAAGCATCCATGAGCTTCCTCAAGTCAGCTTCATGGGTCAGCCTTGCTTGCCAGCAAATAGCTGCATACTGACTACAAAAAGCTGCCCGTGGTGGCTTCACTGCTGCCCTTGGGGGTGCCATGACTCTGGGTCATGCTATTCAATGCATGAAAGCTGCTGCAAAGCCCCTGAGTTTGGTTTTCTTCTGGGGAACAAAGGAA
Organism: Hypotaenidia okinawae; assembly: GCA_027925045.1. NCBI lineage: Eukaryota > Metazoa > Chordata > Aves > Gruiformes > Rallidae > Hypotaenidia > Hypotaenidia okinawae. The sequence continues at coordinate 6,469,599 of BSDF01000003.1, forward strand.
AGGGCATCAACATGGCTGCAAAGACACTTTTGGGTCATTCTGAACGTCTTCACACCTCTGTTACGGCAACTTTTGGGTCTGAGCAGCTTGTTGCTGTCTTTAAACTGAGTTTCTGTCCACACCTATGAGCAGGAGATAGCAATCACCACTCTTTAATAAAATAAGCAAGAATCTGAAGCTCTGTTTCTGGGTTAAATGAAAAGACTTGATTTTATTAGAAAAGTGAATTCCACCTCTTCTCTGAAACCAGTTTCCAAACACATACATGCACAAATCCAGCTAGAACAATCATCCATTTGCACAGCAAGCTTTTAGACACTGTTTTCATTCTTCCAGATGACTTTCATAGCCCACATGGGAAATAAATTACCAGGCAGTGCTAGAGTTAGTAAACCTACATACACTCATAAAAGTTCAAACCAAAGTGTGATCATCAAGTACTTACAGGTCAGTAATCACACCCTTCATTTTCAGAAATAATTTAGAGGAGATGGTATTATCTGGAGGAAAAGGACCTTCCTCTTCCTTTCCAAATATCCCATTATAAGCCAGTAAGAAGTAGAAAAATTAGGACCTGGCTGAATGTTTGCTGAAGCCAATGGAAAGTCTTTGCTCAATCCCAGGGCGCTTTAGTGAGAGACCTTCAAACCTTTGAATTCAGAAAAGCACCTATGTCAGAAGCACTTTATAAGGTCCCAGTTATATTGCCCCATTTTGTGGGGCACAGCTATGGCCTTGAAGTTAATAATATGCTTAAATACTTTGCAGAATAATGATGCACTTAGAGCCAAGTATGGGCTCTAAATGTACATGTCAAGACAGGGCCTTAATATTTAGCAGACCACGCTGTTTGCCGTGCACAGATCTTCTGCCATCTAAGGTATGGATTTTGGTTTGCTCTTTGGAAAAAGGGTCTTCCAGCAAGTTCTTCAAGCAATGATCTCTAAGAACACTAGCTGGAGGTAGTGTGATGGACTCTTTCAAAAGCAGGCTTTTATAGCAAGTGATGTGGTTATGTAGTTCTCCCAGTTTACTCTCAGGTCATGCTGCTGCTGTGCATCCAAGTCTCAGTTGTCTTTTCTCTTGGCAGCTGAGGAGTCCAAGCATGTTTCAGGGGTTCTGGGCTTCCTGTGCGCATCATCTGCAGCAGCCAGAGTCAGACAAAACAGACTCCCATAGGCTGGCTTCCCAAGGGGGAGTTTCTCACAGCAGGATCAAACTGCCTTTCCAGCAAATCACAGGTGTCCTCCACATGGCGTGAGCAGGTGAGAGCAGCACAGCTTTGCCAAACCATGATGAAGTTTGGTAGCTGAAATACAAAATCCAAGTTTGGCTCAAGATCTGAATCTGGCACTCAGCTTTATCCTCTGCTTTGAGCCAAATCAAACTGCAGCACATCATGAAAACCAAACACCAGGCTGCTTTGGATTGCTTAAGATCAGGATCCAGCTATGGTCTCCAAAGAGGAAGCTCCTCTCTATGCATGTTATGGTGGGTGCCAATGGGCAATGTATTCCCCATTAGCTAGGGATGGTGGCACACTGAGAGAAATTAAAACACCTGAAAGTCTATAGGGAAGAAGCTAAAATGCTGAGAAGGCACCATGGGTGCAATGAAACCGCCATTCCATGTAGCTTAAAAAAAAATAACCAAAGCACTAAAGAAACACACAAGCAAGATTTATGGGTGGTTCAAGTTCTGAGGAAAAGCACCCCCTCTGTCTTTTTGGCTTCTAAATTCTCTTCTTATTAGTTTAGGAGCTGCCAGGCAGAGTAATTCATTCATCCCACCTGTGATTTTTATTTTTGTTTCTGAGGGGGAGAAAAAATGCAAAGGATGTGTTCCATATTCTTCAGAAAGTACTCCTCACTGTGAAGCCAGGTCTGCTGCAGGACTGTGAGGACTTGGAGGACATTTGTGGTGTGCCAGATCCTGCTGCCCAAGCAATCCTGCTCTCATGTTCTTCTGTGCATTTTTGTTTGGTTTTGTTTTAAGAGGAAAGGATTTGAATTTTTCTTCTAGTGTGCTTGGCACTTCTGGTAGAGCCTTTGACATGGAAAAGGGCTCATCTTTCAAATGCCTGTGGCACTCCTGTGAAAGGTGATTTTTAAAAAGCCATTTTATTTTGCTTCCTGGCAGTGATATCAAAGGAACAATCAGTGCCTGATTTAAAGCCAACAATTTATTTCCATTATAATAAACAGAAAACAATGGCATGCTGCCTTATTAGTTATTCACTTTCCAAGTCAACAAACTCAGAGGGTTGGGATGAGATCTAACCAGAGATATGCTTTGATGTTTTCAGTTTGGAGAATTGGTCTCCTAGCCAAAATGCTGAGCAATGCCAGTTCTGGGGGAAGAAAGGAGGGGAGGAAGGGCAGAGGGAAGGGAGAGTCACCGAAAGCGCAGGGGAGGGGGTAGGTACTGGAAAAGCTGGATATATCGTGGTGTGATGGAGGCTGGTTATAAGAAGACATTGGTGTGGTGCTTGTGGTACTTGGGAGTCTCACATCAGGTGTACAACGTGTGCAAAGAGCAGCAGCTGGGTTGATTCTGGTGTGGTTACTTTGATTTATAACCGTTGAGGATCTAGTTCACTGCACACTCAGGAGCTGCGGCTACTTCAGAGGAACGGAGCCACTTCTGTGGCGTTTGCAGTGTGTGCTGCAGAGGCTAAGGGATCCAAATCAGACCAGACATGTGCAGCTGCTCTGGGTACTCGTCCTTCCCTCCCAGGGGCAAGTTCTTAGTTTTCTGACACTGTCACATAAATACTGCTTTGTAGGGAATATCGCTGAGCAGAATGAATTTCATCATTTGTCAGTGTTCTTTGTTGGTTTAGCACTGATTTCACATGTCTTACATTGCAGGGAGGGGAAACTCCTCAGCAGAAGCATGAGACTTAGAGGTCTTTGTTGTATTTTGTTCTATATGTCTAATGAGACAGAGGAGCTATGGAAAACTATCTCACAAGAAGGTCTTATAGGTGAGCATAACCATGAAAGGTAAGTAGCTGTTATTTTTTGACTTCTTTCTTGGCATTGTGATGCCAACAAATAAGAGAAAAATTGAAAGACTCCCCATTGCCTTGAATGTGTTTCACCAACATTCCCAGAACAATCAAAATATCCAGGTTATTTAACAGAGCAGAAAGCCTGAACATGGTGCAAAGTGAATGATCATGCCTTGTCTTTGAATCATGTCTCTCATGGACAAGCCACCCCAGCTGGTTTGGATTCTTCTTGGATAAATGCACAAATACTTTCAAACCACATTTTTTTTCTCTTACAGAACTGATGCTACAAACTGCCTGAGTGCTTTGTAACTAACCAAATGAATAGAGACAACAGTGAGTGAAGTAGGTTGTTTGCTTTAGTGGAGATCTGTCTGTGCACTGTATGGAGATATATACCTGCTGCCTGTAGTTTTTTATTTTATGGGAATTTATGTAAGGATTTCTTAAAAACCTGACAAAAATGCAAAATTCTCCAAAGCCAAAAAAGAAAACTTGCCATTCTTAGGAGGAGCAAGTCAAGCTGCAACCTGTCTGTGTGGTGGTCATAAACTATTATCTGTGAGGTAACCAAATACAGCATGGAAAAACAAAAATACATGTTGGGAAGAGAGGTCTCCTCTGAGCAAAGCTCTTTAATAAGTGTTTTGTGTGTTCTTGTCATGCTGCCTTTAAATAGTCAAACCCATGGTTATCAGGGAGGATAGAATCTGAAGCAGGTGGTTTTGGCACAAAATATCCCTTAATGCTTCATTGGGCTACAGGAATCCTTGTGATGGTGATGATTTTCAGAAAGCAAAGTCCTTGTACTGGATCCAGTCCTCAGAGAGTGTCTTGAACTGGCACTTTTCAAAGACCTCTAGTTGTAATGACCAGTGGTGACAGTCTGTTGCTTGCACAGGTCAATCTGCAGCACAGATCAGAGCTTTCAAATCCTGCTTGAGCAGTTTTCTCTCCTTGAAACCTCTTTCTTATTGCCAGATGCTCAGTCACAATCTGGCCCTCATTCTTCCAACCTTCCCATAAATGGAAGCAAATTTTCACCAAAACCTTCCTTGGGGGTATAAGGAAATTAGAGAAAAAATAGTCCTGGAGTCCTCTCATGTAGCTGAAAGGACTCCAGTCAGACACTGCAGCCAAATTCTCTTTCCTGTGCTCTGTTGCAACACAATCAGTATTTTTCCTAGCCTAGAAACTGTGGCTCCTTGCTTTATTCCAGCTGATCTCCCTTAGGTAGAGGCACATGATACCTGGCCTTGATCCTCCTAACCACAATAACTCAAGCATCCCACCGAAAGTGATGTTTCTTGCCCTTCTTTGTTTTATGACTGCCTTCTGGACAGGAATAGATGATGCTGAAGTTCTTTCACCAGAAATACAAGCTTATCTTTCCTCCTTCACATGCTGGTTCTCTCTCTCCTGGGCTCTTAACTTTATATCATCAGCTCAGTCTTTCTTCTGGCCCCAATTCATTTCTCAAGCCCAAAGTCTCTATGTTTGTAGTGATGAAGTCCCAGAGCACTATGTGTCTCAGCATGAATGATTTCAGGTCGGTGATGGCTGAGGCCAGCTCAGATGCTGCATCTTCTCTTGTTAAATGAGGCTGGGCACCATGCAATGCACAGTTATGGTGAGGAAGCTTTAGCTGGAGCCATCACATGGTATAAAAGGAGAAAATAGCTTGCCAAATTAATTCCAAGAAAGAATAAGGTTGGTGTTTCATAATGCAACAGGAACAGCAGGAGTAGTATAACCTATTTGTTTTTTTACATGTCCTTGCCACGAGTTCAGTAAATCATCTTCTTAGTGTATGGAGGGTAAAGGTCTTCACTGAGGTAGATACTTTGATTTACCAGTGCCTTGCCTCTAAAATTTTGCAGAACAGACCAAGGCAAGCAAGGGAGGAATAGTGTTTCCTCCATCCTCCCACAGGCATGGAGGGCCAGGCAGCAAAGCTTTTGGGGGTGAGGTCCTTGCATCACGCAGAGGGTACGCCGCAGAGGTAGGAACTGAGAACAGGTACTGTGAATCTTTAACTCTTGTGCATCCTTTGGATGCTGAGTCAAATCTGACTCCTGTGAAACCCCTCCAAAGCAACTGGTACCCACAGGCAGATGAGAGAGACGTTGCCTGTCCTTACTTCAGTCATGTCAGATTTCCTTAAAATCTGTTTTATCTAACAGCCAGACAGAGCTCCTCAAATCTGCAGCCAGCATTATTTGGTCCAGGGCATGGGGGTGAAAAGCCCAACATTCAACAGAGATTCCTTGGAGTATCTTTAAGATCTTGGATCACATAAAACAGTCCCCTCTCATAAAAAAAAAAAACCCCAACCAAGCCCACCACACAAACTTACAATTGTTGAGTGTTTCTTTAATAGAATCAGAAACAAATTTGTGACCTTGTGGCCCAGAGGTGGGAACACCATCTATAAACTTGCCCAGACATAGAAATGCATTCTGCCTGTCAGTAGGAGTTTGCCATTGAACATGTATATAAAAAAAAGCTGGTGTTACATTAGGCCAACATTTTTTAAATGCCACAGCTCACTTTATATGCCCTAAACCTTGTTAATGCTGCTAACAAGAAAGTTAAAAACTCAAAGCTATAAAAATAGGAATGCCACTGCTAACTAAATAAATATATGTGAGAACCAAATATTCAGATATGAGTTCTGGAACAGCTCATGTGTCCAGGGAGGGAGGAACTGAAAAAGAAACAGCCTGAGTTGTTGCTGATGTTGTCAAAGCTCACTATAGTCAGCAAAATTGCCTCTCCTTGAGTTTTTTGACTTAATTTCAAATGGCTCTTGAGAATTCAATGCTGTAGCATGGTTGTGGATCACTTCAGAAGTTGAGGCAGGTGGACAGCAAGGGCCACACCAGTGAGGAAGACTCAGCCCAGGAGACCAGATGGGGCAGGGAGAGAGGGAGGGGGCAGGAAGGGAGGTTTCTTTCTCTCTGACTCAACAACAGATTGTTAACATGGCACAGTGGGGAAAATGTTTCCATCAAAACAGGCCACCTACATACTCTGGCCTCTACTGCTGGCTCTGGATCCCATTTAATAGACCCAGTTTGTGCCTGTGACACACAATCTGGGATGTAGCATGAATCTTTTCAACAACCTGGACTCTATAGTGGTTCAGGGGCTGGAACTTCCAGGCATGATTTCTGGCATTTATGTCCTAACTACGTATTTATCAATGCAACTTTCTAACTTTATAATGTAAGAATAGAGACCTAGTCCTAACATTGAGCCTGCTGACATCAGAGTTATGTGGGGTCACCTCTCTATTTACCACTGGCAGTTAAGTTTTGGGTCTTCTAGTCTTTGCTTGTGAAATTTTTTATTTTTTTTCTCCCTAAATAATTTCTTCATGGAAATTATGGATGAAAGATCTTCAGGAACATGATATTTACTCACATGATGGACCTCTGTTTACAGATTTTGTCTACAGAAAATAAGGTATATCTTACACGTTTATTTTATGTATATAAATCTAGTGGGGGCTGTTCAGGGAGGAAAAGCTGGAGAGAGAAAGGTGTAACTTTCATCTCCCTGCAAATGCAAGCTTTTGGTGTTTTCTGAAAAAGAAAAGCTCTGCATAGTCCTTTTTTCCCCATCAGCAGGTGGAGTGTGATGTATTGTCAGACAGATACAAAACAAACTCCTATTTACTTGAGCATTTAGTCTCTTGATCCCTTTCCCAAACCGTGTTTATGGAAGCCTCATGGCCTGTAGATCAGCTGCTAAGAGACAAACTGATGGCTTAACCCCATGAACAACAAACACACCTTCATCCCCAGAGGGATCTGGAGAAATAAGGACAGATCGATTGTCAGGGCCTTGAGTGCATTAATTGGCCTCGATTGCCCTGACCCAAGTTTACCTGGGGCCACCAGCCCTGCCTGAGAACCCCTACCTACACATCTTCTCCTCATTGGTCTGGGGATGCATTTAATCTCAGGCTTGGGTAAGTAGTTCTTGCAGAGGCTGTGCTGGTGATGGATGATTCTGTAATGCTAAAAACTGGCCCTATGCTCTTGAGAGACCCTTAAACCTACTTTGAAGAGGTAGGTTACTTTCTACTCTGCCTCATCCTAGAAGGTTTCAAAGATGACCAAGAGAGCCAAAGTAATCATCTCATGGGGCCCTAGAATTGGAAACTATTATTTCAAGTCATGCAGGGAGGTTGGTTTGTGAGACAAGCTTGGTTTGCCTGCTGTCCTGGGAGAGCTTACATCTACACCTACGGCCATCACAAAATTCCATCTTTGCTGTGCTTTGTTTTCTTATCCTTAATTTAATGCTCTAAAGTAGAGGTGTAACACTGGCAGTCTGCTTTGTTGGGAGTCTCATGGGACTTACAGCATTGATGGACCTGATGAACAGTACTCTTCTGTGGAGCAAAACAGCTACAGGACAAACAATAGGATCTGCTGCATATCTTCATCCACCTGCTGTTTGAGTGGGAGAATTGGAGGGGTGGATAAGCTGAGAGTTGGTTTGAGAATTTTCAAAGACCTATTTCCTCCTTTGACATGATGAACATTGTCATGGTATTAGGAATATCCAGAAAGTGTTTAGGATGTGAAACACCTGTGAGCTTTGTTGTGCACCAAGTAATCACTGTTTGCCTGTGCGGTTAACGTGGGCACAAGAACAAGGTGCCCAGCTGCTGGCTCCTGAACAAGTCTGGAGTAATGCTTATAGAGGCACAAGGTCATAGCTATTGAAAAACAAACTAGGTGTTTGCCATCTCTGTGTCCTACTATACTTGAAAAACCAATCTCTATATAATCAAACCTTGGAAAAGCTCAGTAAAACTTCTCTTCACACATTTATTCCCTTTTCAGTTCTGACTTTGGAAAGACAATCTCAGGGATAGCTAGAATCCTTTGAGGTCTATGAGTTACTTCATAAAAAAGGCCAAGTTTGAAGACCAGATTTGGGGATTTCCACCAGAGTGCACATCAAAAAGCACTGCAAGCAATACATGTGAACTCTGAGAACACATGGACACGTGTGCTCGCTGTGTGAAGGCAATTATTTCTAAGTAGGTCACTTCTTGACAATATAAAATGCTCACTTAAGGACAAGTCCTGAAAAGACCTCAGCTTTCAGCATCTTCCAGGAGTTTAGCAAGATTGGAGGTAGTTCAGCAGCTTGCAGGTAAAGTCCTTGTTAGTTGCTACATGTTCAGGTTCTCAAATATAATTATCATACATAAGCTTTATCTGAGCTGACTTTGTATTGTGAGTACTTGTATTCTTGTCTGTAGCAACTAATCCTAGGGGCTTTTTTCCTCTAAGTTTATGTCCTCTCCTCCCTCTCCATGTTCCTTCAAGTGTTTGGGGTTGATTGGTTGATTTTCTGTGGTGAGGGCTAGCAGTTTGCCTGTGCTTGGATGGTTTTGTTTTTCTCCCTCACTCAGACTATTTTCATTTAGACCATCTGCTATACCTCACTATTTTGGGTCAAACACCAAGCCTCCCATCGTTGAAGGCTATAGAGTCAATCTTCAAGGATGGCATAGCTAAGGGAAGAAGCATTTTGGGCTTTGAAGAGGACTTGGCACCAGCTCTTAATGATGATTCAAAAAAATTAAAAGAGAGAAATTACTCCTAATATAGATGAATATATTCCATGCTCAACCGTTGATTGGTGTAGCCACATATAAGTCAGTAATGAGGAATGGTTGGATGGCAGTAAAGCATGTGAAGAAAGCTCCATGATCTCTTTGACTTAAATATAGCTGAGAGAATACACTTTTAATACTTTGTGTATTTAGTGAACTTCCACAAAGAGGAAAAAATTACTAAGAATATCCAGCTTCTTGGGGCAGGGGGAAAGTGCACTTCTCCAAGGCTATGGTAAAGCCCAAACTGTTTCAGAAGATGGTTGTCTTTCTCCATATAGAGATTAAATGCATGATTAATAGTCTTTTAATAATTAACTTGATTAATGATTTAAATTGAATCCAAGCAATAAGTGGAGATGATATAATAGGACTACGCAGCTGAGTGAGGAAGGTCGGTAGCACAACTGAGGTATCTACTCTTTTGTTATGTGGCTAATAAAAATCTCAGCCAATTTCTTTAGCTCTTCAGAATGTAAATCAAATTTGATGCTTGGTCTATTTGAAATGATACTCAGTAATCAACAAGACTTAATATAGCATGCTCACATGAGAAAAATGGGTGGGATTTTAGCAGGAATATTTAATTTTTAAAGGGCTACTGGTTACAGCTCGGTGAGAATTTTCCCCTTTTCCCTCCCTTTGTAATCTCAGTGCTGGCTGAGATTTATTAAGCTGTATTTCCAGGATAACATGCTGAGATGACGATTTTGTTGGGAGACCACACTCGAAATTGCACTGAAATTGGATGCAGCATGGGAACCATCATAATCAGGACTTCACCGCTGAAGCCTAGCAACAGTTTTGGGGAGGGTCATGTTGCATCTTGTCTAGGGCTTTCCCAAATTACAAATCTATTTATATATGAATTTTAAATCAAAGCACAGCCATTCTGCACTTTCATTTAAAGCCCTTACATTTTTCTCTTCACCTCAAACATGGACTGTGTTCAGCATTCTCATTTGAATGTCTACCAGCCTAGGTCCTGGGAAAGATATTTTCTTCAGCAGTCACAGAGATTGTCTCTTAATGCTGCTAAATTTAATACTGCTGAATTTCTAACACAAAACACTAGATAAGATGTGAGGGTGGCAAGAAGTTGAATTGTTATCACAGACCCTCTCAGAGGGGAAACCAAGGCAGACGTGAGACCATTCCAATGGGGTGTTCTGCTGTCAACAGTCTTTACACCTAGTTTTCCCTCCTTCCTTTGCTTCAGGAGTTAGTTTTCCACTTGACTTAGGTCCCAGTGTTTCTGCATGATGTTTTTTTTCTCTCTGTAGATCATTGCCTGTTCAGATTGCAGCACTGAGGTTTAAGTGTTGATGAAAAACTTAGTAATGGAGTAATGGCTGCTGTTAAATATCAGTGGAAAAAAGAAAACCTGGAGAAGGAGGAAAACAGAGGGAATGGATAATTTAGTTCCAGTTGCTTCATATCTCAGGAGCACTACAATCACTCTGCAATTGTTCAGGTAAATAACATTCCAGTTCCACAAACAGGGTGGTTTGTAAGCAAGTTTGATAAGTGGGATTTCCTTGTCCCCTTGCAAGAGAGCCTGTGAAATTTCTTTGGTTATAAAGCCAAGGTACATAGTTTCATTTGGAAATTCTGACCAGTGGCATATTGCATGTTCTCCAGGTGTTGCAGTCTTGAGTAATAGTTCCATTAACTGCCAATTTATAGTGTTTATGAGTCTGGAGGTAACAGGGGAAAGGGCAGAGTCAGTGACTGTCTCCAGCTCAGTGGCCTTTTTATGACATTTGTGTATGTCACAGCTTTAGGTCCTACTCAGTCCTTACAACTCTGAGGTTCCTGGATCCCTGGTTTTTTCAATACAAATAAAATGAGGGTGATGCCTAGAATCCATTCTGGAGACCTTTAGAAACGCCAGTCAAAATTTACAGCTAGGTGCATGTTCAGTGTGCTTTATCCCCAGTGATGAATGAATAATTATTCTGCAATCTCCAGAAACTGGGTCTCCTGCCTTGATTCCTTCATTTTTTCAATTACATCTTGCATACAAATTTCCAATATGTTTGGTGACAAACTCTTTCTTCTCTATGTTATAATTTAGGAGCCTCTCTGAACTTAACACCCCTATAGACAGAGGCATCACCTTCTGATGCTGTCCTCACTCTGAAAAAAGTCTGAGAAGGTGAAGAACTTCATTCCAGCATGAGAAGTAGCCTTTGAGAACAAATTCAAGATCTGCAGCAAAGAAGCAGTGAGGGAAGACACATTTCTCTAGTGCCATCCAGCAGCAGGGTCCAGTGCAGAATTCAGCACTTAAGAAAGAAGTAATTTCCATATAGAATGTGTCAGAAGTCCTCCCTGACTAGAAAAAACTTTAAAAGTTTGAATTCATCTACTGATGCTGCTTGCTTTTCCTTTCTGAGCTTGTGGAACTCAGTACCCTCACAACAAGCTGAGAGGTAGGTGCAGAACACTAGTTGATGCTTAACTGCTTCTCTGACGCTGTGGATGTTGGGTTACTGAAATTCAGTGATATGTTACATTAGCAGGAGTATGTATTTGTGTGTGAACGTGTAGGGACATTGTGTTCAGCAGAAAGATTCTAGTGTGGAAAGAGAGGAAAACATACTCCTATTATGCCTCTGGCAACCTTCCATAACTGGCTTTCCCTGACTGGATAAGATTTGGGTTTTGTAGAGCAGTGGCTGCCTGGAGAAATGCTGAAGCAGTGAGCTTAGCCTGTGAGTCTAGCAGCAGCCTTTATTAATTGCAGCAGTGGGTGGAAAATGCATTAGCCACATATATTACTGCTGGGGGTTGGCAGTATCCATTCTCCCAGGGTTGCTCCATGCTTCTAAAACTACATTTACGTGGAATTTGCTCTTTGCTTTCCTTTTTCCTTTCCTTGTCTTGAGACATTTGGTATTCCCTATGGTATACCCCCATTTCCTGCATCCTTTGCTAGCAGAGATAGGGAATGGCAGAACCCTGATATCAGCCTGAGGTTCCTCATGATACAACAATGTGGAGGAGGAGGAGGAGGTAGATTTTTTGTCTCTTTAAAAAGAAAAGAGAAGAAAACGAGATTTTTCTGGTAAAAGAAGAACAACAACATTCTTCATTACAATATTCTCCAAACTTTCCACCTTTCTTTCATCTTCCTGTCCACTGAGAGGTCTGGAAACACGTCTGTGTTTCAGTACTGCCCAGGCAATTCAATGCTGAGGTGTCTGCTTGGAGTAGATAGAGGAAACAGCATAACCTGCCAGTGCCTCCTATCTACAGCTGCCTGTATCTGCCCTCAGCAGGGATGTCGGGGATGAACGTGTGTTAGCATTTTCCCAGGTGATATCACGATGGGGAGGGAGGGCTGGCAGAAAGAAGAATTTAAAGAAATAACTCAGGCAGCCACAGCTGGCTGTGTCACAAAGTCTGATGCTCCAGCACAGGTCATCTGGAGGGGAGGGATGGAAACCAGGTTGGGAAGAGCAAAGCTCAGCATGAACTTCCCAAGGGAAAAGTTGTTTCTGCCATGTACCTGCAAGGCATTTATACAGCATTATTCTGTGCACTGAACATTCGCCTGCTGTCTGGTGCTACTAGTTAAGGGAATATTGGCATAGACACAGCTTGGGTAATATCATATGCTGCTGGTTTTGAAGGTGCAAATGTCTCCTGTGCTGTGGGATCCTACAGATACAGGGTGCTGCTAAGTATAGCTGAGGTCATATTACTTTTGAGGATGAGGTGCCGTGGTTTTTATTCACTGCCTCTGAAAACCTGCAGTGAAAACAGAAGAACTGACAATACTTGGGAAGCTGAAGAAACTTTCCCTCTGATTTTTGGCAGTTCTTCCAACTGTATGGCAGTCTTGCAGCGCTCAGCACTTTCCCTGCAAACATAGATGGGAATCCTGCTTTTGAGTGGCAAATCATAATTTTTTTTTCCCCCAAAACAAATTAAAAAGCCTTCTAGCCTTTCTTCTTTCAGAGAGAAACCTAAAAATCAAAAGTTCTACTTTTTGGGAGAGAACTCTGAAAGGATTTTTGGAAATCTTACAACTTCCAGATCTGTTTCATGAGGGGAGATGATAAATGGAGTGGTAAGTGGTGAGGCAGTACAAATTTCAGATCAAACCCATGCAAAACGTGGTTAATTTGCAAACAAATCCTTGCTCTTCAGGTGTTGGACTGGGATATGAACTGATGTGGTGACAGCAGTAAAGAAACCCTGAGTTCTTTTCAGCCAGCACGCAGAAGGGTTTGAAAAGCAAGAGCTTGTAGCTTGAGCCCCCAAGTTGCATTTAACCTTTCTGCTTCCAGTGGTGCCATGTGCCATTTCTTAACATGAGAAACAGCTTAATTTGGCTCCTATCTTCTGAGGCTTAAAGAGGAATCTGGTCTAGGGAGAAGATGCTGCAGGTTCCCTTGCCAGCATTGCTTGCTCTGTTTTATGAGTGCATGTGATGACCTGTGTGTCTTCATAGGGGCTGTTTACAGCGTGATCACAAAGATAAATGAAGCATGGTTCAAGCTGTAAAATTCCAGTGTCTCCCTCGTTGCACAGTAAGTCATGAACTCTACTGAGCAGACAATATCTGGGAAGAAGTGATCTAAAGTGAATGTCTTCTCATCATAATAGAAAGTATTTCTTGAAATTATGAGTTCTTACAGTATTGCAGCTGTTTAGGAAAACTGAAATTGTGAATCATTATATAAGTGCTGACTGAAACAAGACAGCTCAGTTCTAAATACCTGTCTTTTGGTTTCAGATCATTAAATATTAATTTTTTTTCATGGAATGTAATTCTACATTTATGTTTTTAAAAGAAACCTCAAACCAAAACGCAACAAAGCAAGGCCCTCCTCTAAATTGAATTTTTTTTATCATCTGTCCTCCAGTTCTGGAAGAGGAAGTTTTGCAAGCTAACTCTGAACTCGGGCAAAGGAGGTATAAACAAACGTGTTGGACTTGAAGGAAAACACAAAAGGTAAAGTATAACATCACAGTACATAAAATATAGACCTCATGCCCAGTCATGTAACTTATTTGAAAGCTGCAGCCCTCATCCAGGTCACGGCAGCGTAGCTGGATGGAGAACACTTCTACCAAAGAGCAGGAATTACTAAGAGCTCAAAGAGATGAGCATTTAAAAATTGCTGATGTGAAATGCTCTCTTTGTATCAAAGCATCGATGGGTGGAGTGTGTTTCCTTTGTATTTTCACAGATAAAATATTTCTTTCTTGTGGTGACTCACTCAGATTATGGCGAAGAACTGAGCAAAGGTGAAAGGATTGGTTCTGCCTTCTCAAATTCACCTGCTGAGTGTGTTTATTTCTAGACAACTTGCACACTGAGTAGCATTTCATTGTCACTGTATTCTGCTTGTTGGTCTGGGTTTTTTGCAGCTCAGCTCCTGGTATGTGATTAAAAGTTTTAAGTGACACCTAAAGCCTTGTTAAGTTGTTAAGTCCTACAATTGCATCTGGAAATGATATCTGTCTCTTTTTAGGTGGATTCTTGGAAGACAATTCACTTTAACTGTAATTCCCCTTTCAGCTTCCTTCACAGCCTTATCTTCCCTCCTTCAAGAGCTGACAGGGGAAAATAAAGACAAGTTATGGGACAATTGATATATAAAACCTGTATACATGTAAATCTAAGTTACTACATGTGAAGGGAAGGGAAAACAAAATCGGAACGGTACTGGGAGTTATGGGTTGGGAAATCTGGAAGGGCTTTGTTCCATCTTGGACTGAAGCACAGAACAAAAAACTCTGCAGGTGATGGGAATCTTGATACAGGCAATGAAAACCAGGGATCCACAGCTGTGTTCCAGGGCTGAGAGGAGACAGAGTGAAAAATTAGTGGACAGTTTTGTTTCTCTGAAAAGAATTAACCTTTATCTGTATAATGTTCATCAAGTTATTACAGTTAGGGGTCAATCTGTAGACAAAAGCTTCAAAAGGAGCTCAAGTTATACAAAAGGCGTGCATGAATCTTTGCATTAAAATGACACTTCCATGTTTATACTTCAGAGCTGGTCATTAAAGTTGCCAGCGTGTTTTGTGTGGGATGAGAACATTTCTGAGAGACTGTTATGGTCTAGCTGGGAAAAAAGAGTGCTTCTCATGTGAGTATTGTTACTTGAAAATTTATGAAACTGAAACTGCTTGGAGAAATTATTGGTTGTGGATAGCTGTATTTGGTGATTTTGGGCTGGTTAAGAAAATGTTTAATAATTCACGTTTCTTTTTGTAGTGTGTTATTGACTGCACGTTAAACCCCACAAAGGTAGAACAGCTGATGTGGCAGGAAGCCATTTGGATCCCACCTCTGAAACTGAGGTAAGGATTTATATCTAATCCCCAGCATTTGAAACAGAAAGCATACCACTTCAAATCAGGAGTCAGGGCAGCAGCTCTCTGGTTGTGATGGAGGAAGCTGGGATATAACAGTGCTTGAGAATTTTATTATGGCGCTACAGGGAAGAGTGCCAGGTTGGTTTTGACTTCTGACATTATCTAACAACATTATGGCCTGCATTGTCTTACTGCAGGGGCAGTAAAATCCCAACCATGCAGACCCCAGTATTACCATAGCCAAGCTCCATGTAAAAAAACTCACAGTAAATCAGCCTGACTGCAGCCAAACCACATGTAAAAGCAAGCTGTGAAACAGACTCAACATCGCCAAACCACATGTAAAAGAACACTGAAAACCACCCTCCACACAGCCAAATTATATATGAATTTGTGATGGAGAACATTTGAGGTTTGTGTATTTATTGGGAAAACTCAAGGCTGAGGAGAATCCCCTTGTACAAATGATCTTCTCCCCCACCCAATGTCTGAAGAACTCCATCCAACGATGCACCAGACAGACCCACTCCCAAATCTTAAGTCATCAGGTAGGAAAGGTGGCCTTCCTACAGCACACTGGACTTGGGATCAGCCTGCTCTGTATTCAAAGGTCGTGAATGAGCAAAAGAATCAAGCTCAGAATGAGAAAAGGACTCATTTTTTTCCTTGTCCAATGTAGAAAGAACTGATATTGCTGAGTTATTCCCACTAATACATCCTATTAACCTCCCTGACCGTGCAGAGAGAATCAGTCAGTCAAGGGCCAGAGAAAAACATCTGGTTCCTGTGATAAATCTTTCTAGCTAGAAATAAGCGAGATGCAATTAGTAATCCCATTTTTAGTTGTCCAGACTTCAAAAAAAGCCATCTTAAACATTTGTATTAGATAAGATGGAAAATTCTGAGACTTGAGCTTCCAGTTCACACTGATGTTTCGTTAACTTGAAATGCACTGAGCTTTTAAAGGGCTTTTTGTGATGCACAGTCCGTGTAGTATCCTCAATGCAGTTAGTTATTCGTGAGATATTTTAGGGGGATATTTCAGCCTTTTTCTCACAGTAAATTTCCAAGGCCTTTACAAAGCAGTTTCAGTATCATTATCTGCATTATATAGCTGTAGAAACTTTTAACAGAGAGGCATGAAATGACTTGCCTGATGTTGTGTGAGAGGTCAACAGCAGACCTTGGCATGGAACCTGTCTTTTGAGCCCGCATTTGCAGCTACTGAGTATTGTTCTTGGTTATCTGCTGTAGTGGGAGGTCCCAGAGATGGCTGCTGTTTTGTGCTACCCAAACAGAAAGCTGGCCAATCTGGCAGGTTTCTTGTGAGAGTATGAAATACCCAATTCTCTGGGAGCTGGAGGAGGCTTGTGTCGGAAAAGGCTGCTCACCAAAGCTGGTAGAAACGCATTGAAGGGTGTGCTCAACCAACAAGAGTTAGTTTTGCTTTTCTCCTGCACTGTTTTGTTTGAACATGTTGTTGTTTAACATGCCAGTAGGGAGTTTGGGAACTGACTTCTGTGAGATTATTCAGGCTTCCCAGCCTTTGACACAATACGGTTGTTGAAATCAGGGGGGTTGCGGCTTCCCCCTGTGTAAAGCAGAAAGCCCTGACTGGCTAAGGAGGAGAAATTTCAGCTTGTAAGTTGGATTCAATGTAAGGGGCTGTTAATCTATTAAAACCACTTATAGATTTTAAAATTAATTTATTCAATCAATACACTTCCTCCATTTTCAAACCCTTGGCTGAGCAGTCTGTCAGGATATCAATACTGTAACTTACTTACGTGCTTTGCTAAGTTCTCTAAATGCAATATTTGACAACTTATTTCCCTCTTACTCATCCCAGGCTCATTTTTACAATCATGCCTGATTGAACATTGCCAATAAATAGAGAAGTGTGGAGCTCAGGCTGGTGCAGAGCAGGACAAGGATAAGGTAAGGTGCATGGCTGCTTGCCCACTGCATGGTCCTGGTTGATACTTGCCCCACTTTAGTCTGAAATGTTAGCTGTTGCCAGGTGAAGAGAGGAATCAAGACGTGCCAGCAAGTTCTTTGCACCATTAACCCACGCCATAGTCATGCAAAATATTTCCCCAGGATGACACTCATAATGATAGGAAAAACACACAAAGTAATATGTGAAATGAAACAACCTTGGGTCTCAGAAGTGATCGTATGAAGCACAGTGCTATTATAATCCCTTAGCACAGCAGTGGCTCTGAAGAAACAGAGCAGCACAGCAAGGGAGGGAAACTGTTGTTGGAGATACGGGGTAAAATTCAGAATACCACAAAAGTAACAAAGTAGACTGGGGAAAAATACATCTAAGTGTTTAAATCTGTAAGATTTGCTTTTCTTATTTCTGATGATGAATTTATATCCTGTTCGTTCCTTCTACCCTACTCTGCTGCTCCCTGTTAGATCCTTATGTTTGCCTTTGCATCTCATTATCTGATGTGCTTAAGCAAAATATGTGAACTTCAGAACAAAAGCCCTTTAAACAAAGCCCACATTTGCTTGTTCCAAATCTTATCTCTTTCATATAATTGTGAGCACAGCCACAGCATGGTTAAAAATATTCCTTCTGTCTCTGTGAAAATTATACTTTATAATTGGCTTTTAACTACCTCCACCACCACCACCACCGAATCGACATATGTAAGTATATTCCTCTGCTTGATGAAGCTAGAGGCTCTGCAGATCATGAGGTAGATTCATATCTCCCAAAATGCTTGTCACTTCAATGCTCCATCAAATCGCTGTGGATAGGATTAGTTTTTCCCACTTGCAGTTCAGTGGGAAAATCTTTCCTGGATCTCAGCAGACGCCCCAAGCCAGGGACTGATTTGGCAAGGCCGGACTGAAAACATCTCTCCACACTTACTTAAAACGAGGCATGGCTCAAACCCTGCTTTGTCCAGCTGTCAAAAGCCTGAAGTGGGAAGTTAGTTCAGCCACAAAGACATAGAGATTGATCAACTAGAAGTACATCCATCGGAACTCAGGAGCTGAGGTGTCTCAGGATCCTTCTCCAGGCTTTTCAGCAACCATCCCTGCCAGAAATACAACAAACACCCATTCTTTTATTAGCCCCTTTGGTATCTAATAAGACTCGGGTTGACAGCTCCAGCTTCTGGATCCCTGCTGCAGCAGCCTGCTTCTGCTTGTATGCTCTTAAGATAGCTTAAGGAGTCTGTGGGGGCAGGACCTGTAAGATACAGAGACACCAGGAGAAAAGGGTTCAGAAAGGTTTCCTCTTCCGTGGGAGCCAGGAAAGAAAATTTAATTGAACTGCTTTACCCTTCTCACGAGTCCAGGAGAGAAAAGCCATGAGGATTACTTAGAGCTTCAGGCATGGATAATTAAGGAGTTCAGAGCCCCCGTGTCTGTGAAAGAGCAGGGCTGTTTCTGTCGTGCCCTGCTCACCTCGAACAGACTAGGAAGTTAAGCCTTGTACCCCCCTCACCCAAATCCTGCATGGTGGGAATGTAAGCTGAAGGAGAAGGAGCACAGCTTGATGTTCAGTTCCTGGGCACTGAGGAAACAGCATTTCCTGATGCATGAGCTGAAAGGATGAGGTGGGGATGAAATCACAGAATCACAGACTGGTCTGGGTTGGAAGAGACCCCAAGGATCAGAGAGTTCCAACCCCCTGACACAGGCAGGGACACCAACCTCCAGGCCTGGAGCTACACAAGGTTGCCCAAGGCCCCATCCAACCTGGCCTGGAACACCTCCAGGGATGGGGCATCCACCACCTCTCTGGGCAGCCTGTTCCAGCCCCTCACCACTCTCTGTAAAAAAACTTCCCCCTAATATCCATTCAATTTCCTTCCTTTAGCTTTAATCCATTCCCCCTTGTCCTGCCATTGTCTGCCCTTTTAAAAAGTTGATTTCCCTCCTGTGTGTATGCTCAACAGGAGCATGCAAAATAAATAGGAAACATACATAGCATACAAATAGCATATAAAATAAATAGGAAATTCCATGGAAACCTGTATGCAGAGGATTTTCTGCCTAGCTGCAAGAAGCTATCAGAAGGGGGGCAAATTTCCATCTACCCTTTCTCAAAGTCTACAAGTGCTAGCGTAATTCAGAGAGACCCTCCAAACTTGTCCCACTTTGTATCAGGCGTGAGAGGAAAACCAGAAATACCCACACTGGGTTAGGGGTTTCCTCCCAAGTTTAAAAATACCCTAACCCACCAATAGCCTTGATACAGAGAATTTCTTTCATCTTAAGTCCTTCAGTTTCTCATCTGGTCTTCAATCCTTAGGATGTGCCCTTTGCCTTTCCTTGGACAATCAGACCTATTTCTTGCCTTTGTTTGGAGTGGATAATATCAAAGTATTAGTAGTCAGGAAAACTGGATGGATTTGCTTCCAGAAGGGAAGATATTCAAATTAAAAAGTGCTTCTGAATGTACTGACTCTAATTATCCCTGCTTTTTTTTAAATCAACTCCATTATTTCATACAGAATTATATTTCCAGAAATATTTAATGACACCATTCTTATTGTTGACTGGTTTTATCTCCAAGGCTGTAACTTGTATGCTGGGTCTTCCTGAAAACAATTGAACCCTAGACTGCCAGCTCCTTGGAGACTGCTTCATTTTGTGTGCCTCATCAATGGTATTCTAGAAAAACTACCACCCAACCCATGAGAGACAGGAGAAAGCTTGAAAGTGCAACTTCTTAGTAGTATCCTTTATAACGTTCCCTAATTGTAGGCTTGCAGCAATGTATAGAAGAGAAAAAAAAAACCCAGGTAATTAAGAAATTTACATCAATCAAAGAAGCTAATCAGAACAAAATGCTGATTTCTGCCTCCTGCTCTGTTTCTTTTTGGATGTAGTATAGTTGCTGATACGTATGCTGATCTTCTAATCCTTTAATGGGGGCATGGGCTTTTGAAGACTCCTCTCAGAGGCGCTATTACCGAATATATGCTTCTAATTTAACTTCTCATGCCACATTACAGTAGCCTGAAGCAATTTTAGGTGTTGGGTTTGTGAGAAAAGCCCAATGTTGATGTTTATCAGATGACCTTTTAAAGGGTAATGTGGGGGTTATCCATTGGCATGATTGGGACCATATGTAGGTTGCTTTTCCCAGGCATTTCTTACTGCTTTTCAAAATCCCATCTATTTTTACCCAAATTCAACCAGGTATCTTTAATCTCTGGTATGTTTATGGGCATTACAAAATGAGACTGGAGCAAAGCCTTTGCTCCTTTGGAGAAACTCCTACTAGAGAAGTCAGGAAAACTTGTATGCATAAATATATAGTGTCTACCCAATGCTGTTACAGATAAACTTCTACTTTCTTTTTGAACCCTTCAGATATTTAGAGTAGGGTTTTTTTCCCTTTTCCTCTCCCCTCTCTTGTCCTGTCTTACAGAGGTTCCTTGAAAGACTGTGGAGAGGAAGTAACTTCTCTCTGTGGCACTCAGCTTTCGGTGCTGAATCTGGACTGACACCAAAACCCAAGGCTAGGTGCCACTAAGCAATCCATATGCTCAATCTCAGCTCCCCTGAGGTATGATACGTGGGTTGGGCGCTGTATTGAGGTGATAACCTTGTGGTGATGTCCTGCTATAGAGCTAAGAGCTGGGTTGGGGTTTTTTTTGCAGAATCCATTGTCTGTGTTGCAGAAGAGGACAGAAGACAAAGCTGCCTCAATGTTTTCCCTGTAGGACTATCATTTTTGCTGCTCTGTAAATTCAGCATTTCCCTGATGTCTCATTATCTTGGTAGAGTCCTTGCTGAAAGCCAGTTGCATTTCCTGAAAGTCTTTAAAAACACATTATTAACAAATACTGGGTTTTGTTCTTTTATTGGTGTTTGTGATTTGATGGGCTTTTTTTTTTTTTTTTCAGACAGAGGATCTTTGTGTTACTGAGTCTCTGCACCATCAGCTGATATTGAACTAAAAGATGGCATGGTAAGCTTTACTGCAGAGCAGAGCTCAATGCAGAGACAGAAAGGCTAATATGATGCTTAAATGTTGGCCAAGGAAGTAGGTGATGAGGCAGGCATTCACAGTAACTATGAATCTTTTAGAAGAGGAAATAGGGCAAGTATCCTGAGGTACAGCTTTAGCTGTACAGCTAGAATTTAAAGGGTTTTTTTCACTGGATCAGGACCCACTCACTTTTGTTCATGTAAGTAGTTATTACAACCTGATATTTTGAGGTAAGGTCACAGTATGGTTTGTCTAAAGTAAGTGCACCTCAGTGCAGTTAGTATTGAGCATCTGGTGGCATTTTAAGTTTTCATGCCCCAGATTTGTAGCTCATTACTGGGAAACCCTAATTACTCCTCTGTCACCAGCTATCCTAGTACTCAGACACATTCAGGAGACACAGGGGAGAAGAAACTCAAACCCAGAAGTTATGTGTATGCTGCCTTCAAAAAGAAATTAAGGGAGAAGTAGTATGTGTGCTACCACAAAAGCTGGTACTAATGTGGGGGGAAAAAGAGTCGTGATGACTTATTTGAGGCTTTTTCCTAAGTTTTATATATTTTCCAAAGCTTGCCTTATGTGGAGGTATGTTACAGACTCAAATTATTGTACTCAATATGAGGTTACCCAGTGAAATGTTGGGCCTGTGACAGAAGGTATCAGAACGAGGAGAGCTCATGGCTTCTTTCTGCTTGAAATGCTATGGACTAGTGAGGCTTTTACATCAGGAAAACATGAACCTCTTGTTTCCCTGAGGTTGGGGTGCTTGTGGGGGTGCTCTGAGGACACTAAAAGGCTGTTCTCTTTCTGCTCGGCATCCCTGGGGCTCCCCGCAGCCCAGGATCCCGTTGCATAGAATCACAGAATGGTCTGGGTTGGAAGGGACCCCAAGGATCAGAGAGCTCCAACCCCCTGACACAGGCAGGGACACCAACCTCCAGGCCTGGAGCTACACAAGGCTGCCCAGGGCTCCATCCAACCTGGCCTGGAACACCTCCAGGGATGGGGCACCCACCCCCTCTCTGGACAGCCTGTTCCAGCCCCTCACCACTCTCTGCAAAGAACTTCCCCCTAATATCTAATCTAAACCTTCCTTCCTTTAGCTTTAATCCATCTCCCCTTGTCCTGCCAGTGTCTGCCCTTTGAAAAAGTTGAATTTCAGCCCAGCCCATAAAAACGTGCCGTTCCAGCGCCGTCTACCGCCGCGTATCACACTCGGGTTACCGAGGGCTGAGTTGTAATCAAGCTACAGAGCGTCAGGCAGGCTGTGGTAGATGATCCAACCAGCCCTGTGCACAGCAAATGCAAAAACCCCCAACTTGTTCCCTTCTCTCTTCCCTCTCTGGGTAGAGCGAGTGGCATTGCTGGCATGTCCCGCAGGCTGAGCAACGCGCACGCGAGCCGTCCCCGCCGCACCGCCAACATGCGCTTACATGTTAAGCCACAGGAATGTGATTATGAGGCAGAGCTTTTCATCGGCTCCAACTACAAAGGCAAAATGCTGCCCCCACTGAAGTCAGGGGCAAAGCTCTTGGCTTTAACACAGCCAACTTTTTACCCTTCTGATCGGCGGGCTCTGAGCCTTGAGAGTCTGGCTGCAGAAGGAGCAGCTGGTGATTTGCCTGTTCCAGAGGACTTGGGGAGGCTTTAAGGTTTTGGGGGAGTTTGTGGCAGCGTGGTGACCACAGGGGCTAGCAGGCAGGTTTGGGCATTTTCCATCGCACACACAACATCTATTTATCTCAGAAAGCTTTGCACAGGTCAGGGGCGTACTGGAGAGCAGTTATGGATCTCCTCTTAGTCCAAATGTATGAATTCTGTTCAAATACCATGGGAATGGCTTGCCCATAAGTTCCAGCAATGCAGCTGTGGATACCACTGTCTTGCCAGTTGTACTCCTCTCCCTGCTTTTGTTCCCCAGTTGGGAACTACATCAAATTCAGGGTAGGGTTTAACATGGGGTTTTGGACTTCTTAATGTGAAGGAAGGCTTTGAAAAGTTCAGTCTTAGCAAACAGCAGCTAATAACAATAATAGAGATAAGTCAATTCATATTTCCCCCACCCAAAATATTTATATAATGAATTAGATAATTGTATTTTATCTTTTGGTGGGTGGGTTGCCAGCCTTTGCGTTGCAGCGGACCCAGGGGAGTTCTTGTGCCAAGAATATGTGTTATTTCATATTCTGTTATTTGCTCTGGGTTTAAGGTGGTGAGAGCAAATTCCCCTGCAATCAGCCATAAGTGGGTTTGCAGCGAGCAAGTCTTTCAGTGCTTGAACATCTCTTATTAGAGGGGGAAATAAATCCCTTTATCTGCTTGTTGTAATTCAGACATTTACTGTGTATCTAGAGAGAAGCATTGAAAATTAAAGAAAAAAAAAAGTAAACCCAAGCATTACAGCATACAAAAATTAATTCTGGTGTCCTTTTATCTGCCTAATTGGGCCTAAAAATAGCCTGTGGGAAGGAGGACCAGCAGCCTTGAGTGTCTGAGGCAATTTGTATCAATTATTTCCCAATGTGCCAGTCATAAGTGAAAGCCCTTGCCTGGGAGCTTCCATTAGCCAGGTGTCAGAGCTCTCTGTTTGCATCCCAGGCTTTTCTCTGGGAACAGGGTGTGCGGAGGCCGAAAAGCACCGAGGAGGAACTGAGGCCCCGGGCTGATCCGGGAGGGTGCCCAGAGCAGCTCGGTGAGTGAGGTTAGTGCCTTCGCTCCTCTGTCATCACCAGTCCCTGAGAGCAATCACCACCCACCAACAGTTCCTCGAGATAAGACCAAGCCAGCTGGGAGAAGAAAGCCTTTGATATTTCCCTGCCTTGCTGAGTAAGTATGCCATAACAATAGTACTTTGAACTTTTACAGCACCTTTTCATACCAGGGGCTGAGTGCTCCACAAACACTCGTTCCCCAAGCCTCATACCACCCATTTCCTCAAATGATTTTTAATTTTTTTTTATTGTACCACTATTACAGACCAGCTCTTCCAAAAGAGCTCAGCACCCATTTTGTCATCACGAGAGACATTGTTTTCTTTGCACAAAAGAGCTGTAATATCTGGGGTGCCATTTCAGATACCCGTGGCTAGTATCAGTAATGTCTAACCAATGCCTGCCCCAAAATGCTGCTGTCCTGGACTTCTGCAGGTGTGCATGTATAAAGCTCAAACGCTTGTGAACTGCTTGTCCCCTGCTTATAACGCACAGGGACCCCCATGAACCTCCTGATGAGGACCCTTCTAACAAAGCAAAATTTCTCCAAAACCACACAAGTTTTATTCAGGCTTTTCTGATGTCTGTAGCCATTATTTTAGCTAATGAACAAAAATATCTACCTTTCTTGCCTTCTTTTACTTTGGAACTCTTTTCTGTGTTGCTGTTATGTTTGGAAACAGAGCAGGAACACACTTGTCACACTCACATGCAGTCATACAACAGATAAATACAAAGAGAGATGCTACATCCCCAGTAGGCATTGTGTTTTGTTTTGGTAAAGTGAGCAATGGGATTCAACTTTGATTTTCATCTCCTGACTGCTTTCTCAGTGAGAAAATGCAATCCAGACTGATTCTGGAGTTGATCCATCTCTGTGGAAAGTTGATTTTTAAAGTGGTGCCAAACACCAGTGAAGAGTCACAGTTAAGGTTTCCACACTAAGACTAACACCGTCTCACAGGGAGGGTGAGCTAAGAGTGCACTCTGCAGCCCAGAGGACAATATACATGTCTTCCAGTTGGTGGTTCATTCGGGGAGTACACTTGTTTTCATTTCAGTGAGGACACTCTGCAGCATTCAGAGTCTTCAGCTCTAACCCCTGCCCTGTGTCTGGCCAGAGCATCCAAAGGGTGAAGCCTTTACATGGGATACAGCCTTTTGGCTCTGCTCCAGAGTAGAGCAATCCACTGATAGCTTCAGCTCTCATTTCTCCCAATGCTACTGAAAATCAATTGATCCCTTTGGCCTGTTTAATTTGGGGGCACTGTAACTGTGCTGGTTGCTCCTGGGAAATAGAGTTATTAGCCATTCCCCTGCCTGAAGTATGCCAAAGTCTTTGGTCATTCAAATCCCATTGATTTAAGGCATATCATTCATCTGCTTGTTGCAGTGACTCTGGTCTCTTAAAACTGAAAAGCAAACTTCAAGCATACAGTTGCTTAGCCAAGACAAACTTCTAGTGTTTTGAGAGTTACCCATCACAAATCATTAAGTGCAGAGTGGAAAAAATGGGGGAAATGCAGAGTGATAGAGCCAAGCTACGATCTGTCAAACGAACAGATGATGATCTGGCTGGACTGACATGGAAAAATGGGAGACAGCCTGATGACTGGTTGGACTTCCTTTAACATGCACTCCTGGGACAAGAGGGAAGGAGACACCAAAGACTGAATGTAAAAAAAAAAACCAACAAAAAGACAAGAAAGACTATTGAAACTGTTTGAAACTCTTTGAACAGTCTTTGAACTGCTGGAAAGATGTGCCCTCCAAATTGCTTTCTTAACTTTTCCTATAGCTCAGCAGCTGCGTTTCTCACAGCTCACTTCTCAGAGTGGCCCAGCAGCGGTGACTGGGCATATAATAACAACACTGATGGGAAGGTATGTATGGAAGGTGCTAATCTCTTGTGACATGTAACCTCTTAATGGATAATCTCCAATTTGGAAAAGACAGCCATTGCCTTTTGAATCAGAGATCAAATTTGCTGTTGCTGTGAGGCTCTGCCCAGTTTATATAGGTTACAGTTAGTTCTGAAAATAGCATAGTAATTAAGGTGAAAGATACTCAACTCATATGAATCAGCATAGCCCTGATTTCTCCCTGTTGGAGAGGGTTCAGAGGAGGGCCACAAGGATGATTAGAGGGCTGGAACACCTCCCCTAGGAGGAGAGGCTGAGGGAGCTGGGCTTGTTCAGCCTGGAGAAGAGAACGCTGTGGGGGGGACCTCATTGCAGCCTGCCAGTCCCTGAAGGGAGCAGAGAAACAGGAGGGGAATCAGCTTTTTCAAAGGGCAGAGAATGGCAGGACAAGGGGGAATGGAGTGAAGCTGAAGGAGGGAAGGTTCAGATTAGATATTAGGGGGAAGTTTTTCACAGAGGGAGTAGTGAGGTGCTGGAACAGGCTGCCCAGAGAGGTGGTGAATGCCCCATCCCTGGAGGTGTTCCAGGCCAGGTTGGATGGGGCCCTGGGCAACCTTGTGTAGCTCCAGGCCTGGAGGTTGGTGTCCCTGCCTGTGGCAGGGGGTTGGAGCTCTGTGATCCTTGGGGTCTCTTCCAACCCATGCCATTCTGTGATTCCTTGC
This sequence comes from Hypotaenidia okinawae, assembly GCA_027925045.1. Classification (NCBI taxonomy): domain Eukaryota; kingdom Metazoa; phylum Chordata; class Aves; order Gruiformes; family Rallidae; genus Hypotaenidia; species Hypotaenidia okinawae. The sequence goes on from BSDF01000003.1 coordinate 6,495,855, forward strand.
AACTCAGTCTGCAACTGAGCATGAAGTACTCCAGTGTACATCTCTGTCCTCTAACCAAGCTTTCCCTGCCACTGCCACCGGACGGTAATTGTCCTCCCTCCAGTCAATGATAGAAATCAACCTGCCTCGTTCATTAGTGAGACGAATACAAGTGTGCCAAGGAGAGGGATCAATGAAAGAGCGAGAAGATGTGTTAAGGACTGGTTAAAAGCAGGGTTCAAGAAAAGAGGTTAAGGCTTTTCAGGTAGTTCAGAATAAACTTTGGAGTACTTCTGGATGGCAGCACCTTGCATGAACGAACAGTTCTAGATAAAATGAGTGCAGGGGAAGGTATCTTGTGTCAGACCCTGAGGGGAGGCAGGTGCTCTTCCATGCTTAGAGATCTCATGGAGTTTTAAAGGAAGAACGAGACATCTTTCATACAATGAGCGTTGGTGTGTAGGGGTGTACTGAAACTGAGCCACTCACCGTGCACAAACGTCCTATGCATATATGTGTGTGTTTATCTGAGTGCAAATATAAACCCAAGAGCGCACAGATAAGATGCATTCAATTCCAGGAGAGCCATGTATAAATACTTAATTCCCTTTTCATTTCTAGGCAGTGTACTCCTGTGTTTGCAGCCCAAATTACTTGCAAAAAGCGACTTGCCCATAAGCAGAAACAGAGATAAGGGAATTTTTCACTCCAGGCACGATGACAAATGTATTATTGAAGCAGTTCTGGAACAGCTAGCGTGGACACAAGGAATGGTATGTCTGTGCTGCAGGGAAGCTGCTTTTCTCAGGCTGAGCACCTTGCATTTTTCACAACACAAATATGGCATGGCTGCTTCTGGGACAGGAGCCAGCTTATTTAAATGTGGTGCTCAAGAGATGGAGGAAAGGCAATTTGCCACGACACCTTTTCCATCTTGCTGCCTAGCTTGCTTGCTGCAGTTACAGATGGCCAACATTTGTGTCTTAAACATTTATCTTCAAAATACAGACTTTTGTATAAGAAGTATTTAGTGCTGCAAATATTTCCCTTTAAATTTAAATTTTCATCTTGTTTTGATTTTTAGAAAACATTTTGAAATTTCAGATGTTGTTTTTTCTCCTTTTTGTCACCTTCCTTCTGTCTCTCACTCTGTTTCTGAACACAGTAAATGTTTGCCAAAGTTGAAAGATTTGGGAGGTATGGGGTGTTCATTTTACCTTTTTTTTTTTTTTCCTCACTTTGTAATTATTTAAAGCTTTGCTTTAATCTGTTAGTGAATCACTTCCAGAGTTTGATTAGCACAGGTTCACAGCATCCTACCACACCTCTCCATGAAGTAAGCACAAGGCAATTAAAAGGTTATATTGGAAACATCTTCCTTTGTTGACAGAGCAGCCAGACAGCTTGCAAAACTACAAGATATGCATGAAAATAGGTAAGTGCTTTCTTAAAATTTGGATATTGTTTTACTTGCAGTGACAGCTGGAAACTATTATTGGGAAAGAAACAGAAGTGAAAAATTTTATAAATACTTTTTGGGCAAAAGAATGCACTTTGTCCCAATCTGAACTCTGAAATATGAACAGCTTCAAAATGAAATGACTTTTTTTTTTAGAAGACTCAGCTAATTATCCCTGTGCCTTGTGCACACAAGTTGAGAGCAGGCTCTTGACAGGTTTTGGCTGAAAAGCCAGGGTTTTGAGTTCATAAGAAACCAAGAAACCTTGTCTCTTCACAGTTGGGCTACATTCTGAGTCAGACTGAAATGAGTAGCTTTCAAATTCCTGATGAGCTGGAATTTCTGAGAATATTTTCTTATGAATACACCAGAACATGTTGCTTCTAAAATAAAGCCTGTCACCTCAGAGCTCCAGATTCCTAGGCCTGCAGTGATCCTCAAGGAATCAAGATGTACATGTTTTGCTGCTAAGTGTATTTGAGATGTATATTTTTTTGACAGACGTTGTTGCCAGGCTCAGTGGCTGCGTACCGAACTCAAGACGAGCTCCTTCAGTGGAGTAAATCTGTGTTTTGCAATTTAACTCTGCCTTCTCCAAAAAAATAAAACCCAAAAAACACAGAGTGGCTGGGCTTTGCTCCTGTCTGTTTAGAGTAGCCAAGATAATCTTAGTATATCTTAGAAATTTTAATTAATTTGAAGGTTTGCACTGCAGCTTACATGAGTCTTTTGCCTTTTGCCTGTGGGTTCACTGTTTTTATAGTAGCATAAACTAGTTCAGGCCCTGCAGAGGTACTAAGTGAGGAGGGATGGATCACAGAATCACAAGGTTTGAAAAGACCTTTAAGATCGAGTCCAACCATTCCCGTCCTATGCTAAACCATATCCCCAAGTACCTCATCTACCCTTTTTTTAAATGCATCCAGGGATGGTGACTCCACCCCCTCCCTGGGCAGCCTGTTCCACATCCCCACAACTCTTTCAGTAAAAATTTTTTTCTAATATCTAATCTGACCCTGCCCTGGCACAGCTCAGTGCCATTTCCCCTTGTCCTGTCTCCTGTCACCTGGCTGAAGAGACCATCTCCCATCTCTCTACACCCTCCTGTCAGGTAGCTGTAGGCAGTGATAAGGTCTCCCCTCAGCCTCCTCTTCTCCAGGCTGAACACCCCCAGCTCCCTCAGCTGCTCCTCACATGATTTGCCCTCCAGCCCCTTCCCCAGCCTGGCTGCCCTTCTCTGGACTCGCTCCAGGACCTCGATGTCCTTCTTATGGTGAGGAGCCCAGAACTGGACCCAGCACTCAAGGTGCAGCCTCACCAATGCCGGATTCTGCGCATCCTTCCAAAAGGTTTGGAATACAAAGGGAAAAACTTTGTTAAGAGAAAGAGAGGATCCACCTGATGGTGAGTGACGTGAAGAGAAGCCTATCAGTGATTTAGGAACACAAGTGAAGATCAGGCTTTTATTCATGCCTAACAGTGCCACTTGCAGACAAAGCTCTTTGAGAGAAGCTCTAGAAATCTGCTCTTGCATTGCTCAGCAGCTGAACGATGGGGTTGCACTATGTGTACGAGGTGGCTAATTGACAGCTTTTGCCAGAGTCTTATAATTTACTCTTTGGTTTTGGCTCTCTGAGAGAAGATAGGAAAGGCTTCTGACTCTACCCGTGGGTCCGTGCAGCAAGCCCAGAGCGCCGGCGCTTTGCGCTGGGTTGGGAGCAGAGGGTGGTCACCCCGGCCGGCGGCAGCGCCTCACCGCAGGGCAGCGCGGGAGGAAGCGCAGAACAATCAGCAGGGGAAATCCAACCCAAAATAACAAGCTGGCCTCCACCAAAGAAAGGTCACGGCTTGAAAGCCACTGCTTGAGAGCAAGGGGAGCGAAAAAGAGGGGAGTGAAGGAGACTCAATGCCTCTGCGGTTCCAAAGAATTCCTTTTTTGTAAGGAGAATAATGCAGGAGAACAATGCAAATCCTTGCAGTGCTTTCAAGGGCAGTAGATGAATTTTTCTTTCTTTTTTATTTTTTTCCCCCCTCCCCCTTATAGAAAGTAAATTGGAAGTGCTTCCCTAAACAATAGGCCTTGGCTCCAGAAGAAAGTGTGAGCTTTTGCAGAGATGTAAAAATAACCGCTAAGTGAAGGAGCGCATTGGCAAAGCGTTGTGTTCTCTCAGAATAGGAGGGAGAAATGTGACGCAGCCTCGACATTCAAGAGGGGCTAAGAAAGCAGATTGGGAGACAGAATGTGGTAAACTTCCAATCTGCCAAATTTTGTTTTAGAAGCCAGCGTCTGATGATAGGTTACCTCATAATGGGAAGAGCGAAACGGATTGCAGACTTTGCCAACTCTTTCCCCAAACATTTAAAACCTTTCAAAATATTGTTCTTGAGTTAGACCACTTTGTTCCAACAGATTATACTGCCATATACTGTGTCCCAACTCAGGTTGGTGCTTAAAGCTGCCCATAGCTGAATATTCATGAAGTCCAGGCAAAAAAAAAAAAATCAGTTTGCTGTTTTCATGCAGTGCCAGGCAGAGGGTGTGAGAGCCCAGTGCAAGTAAAAACCCACCCAAACCCCCAATGTATTGACCTCAGCAGCTTTAGCTTTTATTTTAAGGCTTGTCCTTTCCTTTATCTAGCACTGAAGAAAAGTTTTGTATTATGTTATGTATGGTGTTACCTGATTTCTGACCTCTGTAACTACACTCGTGCTGGCAAGATCTGCTGCTGGAGAGGACTTTTGTACCAGTAAAGCTTATTTGATTCTTCTGAATGAAAAACTGTACAGCCTGCCTCAATGTACAGCAGTAAAACACTGGCTGCAGTAAAGAGAATTCGGTGCTTTAAAGCAGTGATTTTCTTATTATAGTGTAGGCAGGTCTTCAATGAGGTAATGGGCACAAAAATGTCAATATTACAGCCAAGATGCCTTCATCAGGTACATGTTGAGAAGAAAGTGACACTGGTATTTTTGTGCTGGCTATCTATGTCAATAGATACAAGTTTAATTGCCCTGTGTAGCTTTCCTTTGGACAAAGTGGCTGTATATGTGTCTTACTTCCCTCTCCCATTAGAAATATAACATTGCTGGGAAACGGCTTGTAGGTATTTCAATATTAGTGTCCACCTTTCCTGCCCCTTGGGTTGCACATCAGTCTCTGTGCTTTAATTTTCCCTGGGCTTGTGCAATTGAACCTCTCTAAAGTTCAGAGGGACTTAAAATGGCTTTTGGGATACGTGTTCTGTCTTGTAAAGTTTCCTGGCACGCTGTTAGCCTGCACCAGCAAAAGCTCGCCGTAACTGAATCTATTCCATCAAGCTTTAAGCAGAGCTGGGATGACTTATAAGTCAATTTCTGTATGATAAATCACAGGGAACAAGGTAACTGAAAGGATTCAGAATCTCTTTCCTACAAATGGGGTGTTGGATTGCGCAATCAGCTTGAATCCTGGCCCTGGCTGGTCTCCTGGGCGCAGCAGTCTTTAAATTCAGGATCAGATGGTTTGGACCCCTCAGGTCAGCACGGAAGACTTCCCCAGAGTCCTTCCCTCAGGTCTCTGGCTGGACACACATCTACAGCCACCTTCCTTGGGAAACAGCAGAGAAACTGGACAATGTAGCTGTTGGCAGAGGACTTGTGTAGAACTGATCTATCAGAAGTTGGGATTCAGATGCAGGCTTTGTGGCAATGCTGTCACAGTGTGAATGGGTCAACTAAATCCCTTCCAGGCTGGTACAGCATCAGAGACTGCCTCTGCTGATGGGTGGGTACATGCAAGCCCCTGTTGACCAGGGCAGTGATATCAACCCAGGACCCAGATGAATGCCTTCTCAGAGCACGGATAGAGACTGAACCAACCCCAACACATGGAAATGGTCCTCTACAGTTCAACAGCCAGGTAGATTGTCTAGGGGCTGATGAGTGTGTGTTTAATGTAATCAGAAGCCTTTCAAACCTTCATGGCTAATGATCTTGCACCTTCAGATCTACAACATCACTCAACTTTTTTTCTCAGGCACATAATCGTCTCCCAGACAGATGATACACTCCTGGAAGTCCCTGACCACCGTTAAAATACCTGGCAGCTAGTCTGGTTGTCATGAAGAGGGCTGCAAGTAGGTAGCCATCAGAAGAAAAGGGGTTTGATAGTTTCTGAAGCCTGAGGAATAGGAAGGGTTCCCTGAGCTAACCAAGAGCAAGCAGAGTCATACACATGCCTGGCTGTTAGGATTTAAGGTAACTTTGGTGATTAACTGTGAAAGTAGGATAGAGAGCACCGTACAGGAGACAAATAACTCTTTATGTATGGCATGACTCAGGGCATCATGCCAGGATCTCTCAGCCAGATTTGGAAGTATTCAGTGTTTTGCATGCCATGAGGGAAACTTCTGAAAAAAGAGACTTCCTCTTTAGTACATGTAAGTGACAGCTGGCAGTCTGTATTGCCACCTTAGTGCTAACCTGTGCTCCTCTCCTTTCCTCCCTACTTCTGTAGGTGTGACACGGGAGCAGCGGGAGGGAGGAGCTGCTTTGCCTTGTGGCAGGCAGCAGAGCTCGTGTGACTATCTCAGCAAGCAGTATCCAAGCTCAAGTGGGACCCAAGTTCTTTGTGCCAGGACTGCTGGACGGGGCCTCTCAAAAAGACAAGAGTAACAATTGAGACCTAAGGACCCAGCAGTATCAGCTTTGAGTACATGCAGTGACTTCCAACCATTTCTTCTGTCTGCACTTCTGATGCTCAATCTAATTGCTGCTGGTCCCTCACCCATCGTGTTATGAAATGCTTCAGAGGTTAAAGAAAGAAAGAAAGAAAAAAAAAAGAAGAGGGGGGAAAAAAATCAAACTGTGGTCTAAACCTCAGGAGGAAGAAGGCATCTCTCAGGACAAGCTCTTACCAGAAATGGTATAAAGAATCTTTGTTTACTAAATCTTTCAAGTCTCTGGCTAATTCAAAGACAACTCAAGGTCTTCCTCATTAGAAGAGCAAAAGAACAACTGAGAAGCCCTCAGCCTAGCTAATTAAAAGCAGTAGCTTTGTGTGCTGTGGTGTAGCAGGCATTTGTATGTTGGATGTGTGGGTTTTTCACATCTGCCAATAGTAAAGGGAAAAAATTCCTTCCAAGGTGATAGTTCTGCTCCTGTATTGCAATGTGAACAAAAGGAAAGTTCCTCCATTGTATTTGGATTTATTCCCATCATTTGTAAACAATGTTAACATAAAGATAACACATGCAGTGAGTGTGTCATGAGTTACCACGAGTGATAAAAGATCTTAAGGCAGGTAGAAGGCAGTTTGCTCTTCACCATACTGCTTCTTACTGAAGGTGTGTTCTTGGAGAAGCAGATGAGAGCAGAAAGGAGTTAAAATAGCATTGCAGTTCCCTGCACAGAAAATACCTGGGGAAGCAAAACACAGCTGAATTGTGGTATTCACCCCCAACACAACTTGAGAGCATCAGAGGAGTGAAGAGGATGGAGCATCAAAGCAGCTTTTTTCCTTAGCATCACAATAATAGTGACAATCTCACCCTTTTCTTGAAAACCAAGGTAGGACTGGGGACAATAACCTGCAGAGCTTGACTTCTTACAGCCAGGGCTCCTTCTCAGGCACAGCTGATGTGACACCTGCCCTGGGCTGGCCACCGCTCACTGATTTCAGTGAAAACTTAACGGTGTGCAACCACACTCCAGAATCACCAGCTTAGATCCCACTGAGGCATGGCTCTCAGGCATTCCTAAAGGAGGGAAGGTTTAGATTAGATATCTGGGGGAAGTTCTTTACAGAGAGAGTGGTGAGGGGCTGGAACAGGCTGCCCAGAGAGGTGGTGGATGCCCCATCCCTAGAGGTGTTCAAGGTCAGGTTGGATGGGGCCCTGGGCACCCTTGTGTAGCTCCAGGCCTGGAGGTTGGTGTCCCTGCCTGTGGCAGGGGGTTGGAACTCTGTGATCCTTCCAACCCAGACCATTCTACGATTCTATGACCTTCTTTCCCATCCATCCCTTGTATAATTTCAGCAGGGTCTTCATTGCAAATGAATTCTTTGTACTCTTTATTTATTTCTTAGGAATATCAGTTGACATTCACAGCCTCTCCAGTGCTCCCCAAGCTTCGTATTACACCTGAGCAGTCGTTTGCACTGCCCAAATCCAGCCTGTTCTTCAGCTTAAGGGAAAAGTTGCACACTGCTGGAGTTATGGAGAAAGACTGGGGTGTTCAGCTGTAAATTTTCCCTGTGTTATATGTCTTCAAGGTTCGTTCAAATCATACTGTGCAAATGACAGAACAGCATTGCTATTTATTAGAAACAATAGTGCTCTCATAATTTTGATGGAAAAACAATGGCACAGGGGTGATGATTGCTAAATATAACTCCCACGTCTTCCCCAGGGCCTGGGCAGAGTGAGTTGGAGCTCAGCAGTGGAGTCTCCCTGATCCTTCCATGGATATTGGCATCTGAGCACCTGGGGTCCACAGTGAAACTCTTTCCTCCAGAGGCCAGGAGCTGAGGCTGTGTTTTCAAGCAGGGTAATCACCTTTCTGAGCCAATAATGAGCACTTCCTAAAACCAGCTGTTTAAGATGGTTCAGAAGCAATGACAAGGATGTTGATAAAAACTTGATCCATGGATCCATCTTCTGCACACAAGGAGGAGACACCTTTTGATAAAACACCAGTCAGACAGATGGGTTTTTATCTGGGTTTTTTTAGGGTATTATTATTTTTTAGATTCATGTGTGTCTGTGTCCCCAACCTAATCACCCCTTGCACTGATTTGCAGAAAAAAAAAAGGTATCTAGGAGATAAGTTATGCTCATTCAGGTTTTAAGGCTGGGTTTTAAGGCTGTTTAAAATGTGGAGGGTGTTTTGTAAGTCCTGGGAACACGAGATGAGAAGCAGGGAGCTCCAGAGCCTGTAATGTGGCTGTGTGCTGCGCTGATTTTCTTCTGAGCTTTCTATTAGCCGTGCCCTGGGGTACTAAGTGGGCATGTTAGGGGGTGGAAGCAGCAGATTGAGGAAGGTGTGATGGGTAGAGCCCAGAGAGCTGGTTTTTTGCAGCCTGCAAAAGCTGGCTTTGCGCTCCAGACCGGTCTGCTGTTGCCATCTGCTGGAAAAACCCCCGTGTAGTTAAATACGGTGAGGAGAGTATCTGTTGTTACTGCAGAAATAGCGATTTCTTGTGCTTTTTGAGACAGGCTTCTTCCCTGCAGGTCCCGGGTGAGCTGCTGAAGTGCTACACGTGTACCAGAGGTGCATGTACACACACACATACCGGACACACCAGGAGCTGCCCGGCTCTGGGGTCAGTTTGGTTTCTCACCAGCTCTTGCTGCTCTCTGCCCCATGAAACACCTCTAGCCAAGAACAAGGTAAGAGCAAACCCTGACATTCCTGCTGCTAGGGATCAGAAGGAATACCCTTCCAGAGGAAATGATCCTTCCTCTCTCTTACAACCCCTCTGTTCCCCTTGTTGCTGTACTCTGCCCCTGGACCTGTTAGCTGAGCTGTGCAGTGCCCATTGTGCACCTGTTCACACAGACCACACCAACTTCTATGGAAGAAGAAGGCTTAAGGGTCCAGTATATCCCAGCACATTAAATCTAGAGCTTATTTCTATTTCTACACTATGCTTTCACTTCTTTCTTAAACTATCATGCCAGCAGAAATATTTCTGCAGTTCACTCCTATAGGATTTTTGGAGGCATTGGATGTAGTTTTCTTCTCCCTTGGATAGCTTTTACTCTTGGTAGTTGTTTTCATAAATACTTTCCTTCTCTTAAAGATTCTGGGACTAATAATGATCTAAAATGTAAAATCATATCATACCATAGGACAGGCAGAATCTCTTCATGCTTGTAAGCAGCCTTAGGGCAGACAGGATGCCACAGGCATTTTAACACCACTTCAGCTAGGCCCAATCTAATCTATAAGGTGTAATTACCAGAGTGTTAAATCCATTGCCCGGGGCTGATTGTCTCCAGCTTGCAGGGTTGCTTGAATCTGAGCCCGTGCTAGCAAAGGCAGGAAGGGTTTAAGTCTTTGCTGTTGACAAGGTTCTACAGCCTCTACTCAAAGTGGAACTCAATGGGGTGTGAGTCCACCCACACAGAAGTTGAGAATAACAGGACCCATGAGTGCTCTGTCTCTAAACTTACCCTCCACATAAACTGCCCTGTTACCTGCCTCTGAATTCCAGAACAAGGGATGTTCAAGGGTGAGACACTGGCTGGGGGTGCTATGGGCTTTTTCAGGTAGCACAGTGAATTGTTCTGCCACTCAGTTTAAAGGCAAGGTAGTCCAAACCCAGGGCAGTATTGGCTGTCTTCATTGGCCTCTAGCTGGCTCAGGGCGGGGGACAGAGACAATTTGTACCTTTATGAGCCTTATTTAAAGAACCTCTGTTAACCTTCACAGCTAAGCACCTGCAATTATGCTGATTCCCTGATTTCAAACTAATATACAGGGACCCCCAAGCATCTGCTGGCTTGTAGAACTTCTATGAAATAACAAAGACCCTGCAACCTCTTTGCCTCGTGCCCTTCTGATCTTTTCTCTTTCACTGCTGCTTTCCCTGTAGTATCAAACATCACACCAACACTTCTGTTGTTTGATCCTGCCAAGAAAGCCAAGGAATGGGTACTTTCTGCTCCATTTGGAAGAGGAGCCTGTGACTTGCTTTTTACCCTCCATGCAAGGACTATTTTAATCAATTATCTATTCAAAGAGCTCTGGAGCTACATCTTCAGGGTATACATATTTCTCCTCAGATCACTACCTTGACATAGCTGAGACAAGAGGGGGAAGGCTTAGAAGTAACAACCCATCCACTGTTTTCAAGCTCCTACTTTGTGCTGGGACAACAATGTGTTCAAATGGATTCTGACAGGCTTTCAAACATCATCTCTCTAAGCAGGTCTGTTTCTTCTGGTTACAGGTTAAAGGAGACGTTCAAAAGTATTTCTATCATGGAGTTACTTCAACTGTTTAAGTGGCCAGTGGCCTGTCAGCTTCTACCAGTGGAAGGACCCTTGGGAGTTGGTTGTACTGCTGTTAAGATCTCACTGCTGAAACCTTGGTGCTGCTGTGTTTGGTGGGTATGAATGGAGGGTCTGAAGATGCTCTGAAAGCCATTGTGTAGCTGCACTGATACATCAGGCCTTTACTGCAAAGGTGTGAGGTGGTACAAATCTACCAGAGCAAATTAACACTGGGCAGACTTCAGCAAGAACAGTCCTTTCCCCAGCACTGTTGTCTGCACTGATTCATTCAACTAGATTTTTGTAATATGTATGACAAAATATATATGTATTTTTTATATATATATATATAAAAATCATGATTGGAATCTTGATCCTGTTACAGCACATCTAACTGTTCTTGTGCACAAGCAATAGATCCCTAGGTGAGGGTCTGGGTGTGCAATCAAATATCACTTCCACTTAGGGAGATTTACCTGTTTTATCAAAGCCAGTTGCTTAGAGAGAGAGAGACCACATAGCTGAATAAAAGATTATGTGAGGTATGTTCATTAGGTCTGCACTTAAAAAAGCTCTTCTCATTACCTTTAATTCCCGTTATGAGGGACAAGAGGTGCTGCATGCACTGTTTCTGCTGAATCAGCCTATCTCTGCTGCTGCCACTGACAAATTGTTCTGGCTGTCTCAGGATATCTCTGGAAAGATACAATGATTGTACCCAGGTATAAAAATCTGATTCTCTAGAGAAGACATCTATCATCTAAAAGGTGAAGGTGGAAAAGGATAAATAATCATAGCTTTGTACCTCTAAAAATACTGTCACCCCCACCAGTGTCCTGCTATCCAGCCTAGCAGTGCTGGCCTGGCTAGATGAAAGCTGCAGACATGATGTTTCTTCAGGTTCTCCTTTCCTATAGATTGTTGTGCTGAAAGTCTGGGAGACTGAGGTGTGCAGGTATGAAAATGTGCAGTGGGTCAGTTAACTGTTGCGGTTCAGCATTTGCTACTAAGATTTGATCCAAGACCCACCAACTGCCGTTACTGAAGTGGCATAAGCAATGCAGCTAAATAAAACATCTAACATGCTTTTATTCTGGACTTTGTATCAGGAATTCCCTGGAAGAATGCATCCAGAATCTGGTGACTCCTAGAATGTACTCGAGCACAGGTCAAGAAGCATGGGAATGGAACTCTTTGTAGAACCTGGTCTACTGATGAGTGCAGGGTCCAGTCACCTTCTCTTCCCCCTCATCCTTCCTCAGCCTCAAATATATTGGGTATTTGGTTAGTTGAGTAGTGTCCTATTCTGTTTAAGCTTTTGGTTACCATGATGAGCATACAAACAGGAGGGGAATCAACTTTTTAAAAGGGTAGAGAATGGCAGGACAAGGGGGAATGGATTAAAACTAAAGGAAGGAAGGTTTAGATGAGATATTAGGGGGAAGTTCTTTACAGAGAGAGTGGTGAGGGGCTGGAACAGGCATCAGAGGCAAAAATCTGTTTGTGTGCCCAGGTCTATCAGGTTCAGTGTGAGGTGAACTGAGTTTCTTCTGGGGCAGCCAGGCCCCAAAAGGAGAAGAAACCCATCCCCAGCTGCAGCAACCTGTCCCAGAGCATGTGAGGCATGAAGATCCTTTCCATGGAGGGCTAATGGCACTAAAAGCTCTTTCACAGGCGGACTAGAACAATGGAAAACCAAAGTAACCTTCAGTTCTTCCATCAGATTTGGGAAAGGAATGGAGGAAGAGCAGCACTGGCTTGGTGCCACTGCTCTGCATGCAGTGGGGATGGAGAAGCTGTGATAATGTGTCTCCTTGGCTGAGGCTTATAAAAATAAGACACTTTTTTTTTTGTTGTCTTTTCAAGCATTACATAAAAGTTCCCCTTAGTAGGCCAAAGGCAGCTGTTTTCTTAGGACAAGGAAGTCAGGAAGAGGCAGCCTAGGCAAAAACATCAGATAAGTCTGGATAAAAAAGTTGGCTAACCTATTTTTCCCCCCTCTTCAACAGCCAAATTTGAAGGAGTCTGCAGAGCTCTGTCTAGGAGGAAAAGCAGAGCCAGCCACTGAAAAATGATATCCGTGATCTGGTGAGGGACCACAGCTCTCCCTGCCTCAGTGTGGGAACTCCTGAGGTCCTGTTCCCTGTGATGGGAATATTTCTTCTCTCACCCAGGCAGCCCAGAATTCTTGGAAATATCTCATCTGGCCCAGCCCCCTCCTCTCCCCCAGCTCCTAACACATCACCTAGATGTTAGCAGAACAGGGTCTTGAGATAAAGGGAGAGGGGCGAGCCACCGTCCCCCAGCAAGAAGGTCCAGTCCCCGAACATCATGCCAGTGACTGCATCTCTCCCTTGGGCTCTGCCTTGGGGGCGGGTACCTGCCCTTGTGCTTCCCTCGGGGCATCCAGGAGGAGGGCCGGGACCATGGGAAAGCTCCAGGGCTTGCGAGCTTTGGGGTTTTGCAGTTGTGGTGCCTGGTCACAAGGTGGCAGGGACGTGACACTTTCTGGGGCGGGCTCAGCCTGCTGCAGGCACTCCTCCCCAAAGTCCCCCTGCTGTCTTCTTACCTAAAAATACAGGGAGTCAGCAGCAGCCTTCGGGCCCCAAGGACCCCCAGCTGCCCTTGGGGTGGCTCAACTCAAAGGGAGGGGGTGGAGGGGAAGAGGGTAATTAGTTATTCCAGGGCTTAAATTTTTACATATTTGTACTTAGAAAGAAACTGCTCTGCATTCTCATGCCTGAAAGCTGCGGTGACTGGGGAAACTGAGGAAGGAGCTGGCCTGGGGCAGCCTGTGCTGAGCTCAGCTCTGCTTGCTGATGCTTTCCTGGGGAAACCCAAAAGCTGTGATGACTAAAAAGCCGGCAGCCCTTCTGTCCTGAGTCACAGGGGTGACTTAGCCCTGAGTAACTGAAGATGGGAAATCATTCTTGTAACCTAAAGGGGAAAATATATATATATGTGTATATATATACATATATACATAGACATGTACTTCTGTCTCTGTGTATGTATTTGTTTGAATGCAAAAGAATGTCATGAGGGGCTGGAACAGGCTGCCCAGAGAGGTGGTGGATGCCCCATCCCTGGAGGTGTTCCAGGCCAGGTTGGATGGGGCCCTGAGCAACCTTGTGTAGCTGCAGGCCTGGAGGTTGGTGTCCCTGCCTGTGGCAGGGGGTTGGAGCTCTGTGATCCTTGGGGTCCCTTCCAACCCAGATCAGTCTGTGATTCTATGATTCCTAGAGTGGATGTTCAGCTTTGGACTTCTGGAAGCACATGTCTGTGCCTGTCTAGGACCAATCCCCATCTTTTCACATGCTTCTCAGAGTGATCTTCTACCTTTTCACTTGCCAGGAGGAGGTTTTTTTGTGATTTTACTGCCCTGTGCTCTGCAGGGTGTTGCAGGCAGAGGGCAAAACCTTTGCCCACTGCTCATCAGATGTTTCCATGCAAACTTCTACCTGCAATGATAAAATTAGATGTATGTTAATAAGCTACCAGGTAATTATTTGGGTAATCTCTAGAGTCCAAGCTGGTCCCTGTCTCCTTCTGCTTGCTTCCCCAGCAGTCTTTTGAAGCAGGAGATATTTTTTTCCAGGTTTTTTATTAACCTGAGGTACACACAGTGAGAGATTACTCAGCTGTCACTCCGCAGAAAGCATCCCTGTCACGCAGCAGGAGGTAACAATAACAAATTGCTGACAACCAAATTCAGCTCTGCACAAGGAGCTGTGCGAGGTGCCTGCTGCTCCCAAGTCAGCACAGCAAATCAGAGGCATCAACTGACCTAGCAGCAGGAAGCAAGCAGAAAATCACAGAACTGTAGGGGTTGGAAGGGACCTCCAGAGATCATTGGGTCCAACCCCCTGCCAAAGCAGCTCCCCAGCTCATATTGCACAGATAGGCATCCAGATGGGTCTGGAATCTCTCCAGAGAAGGAGACTCCACACCCCCTGGGCAGCCTGTCCCAGGGCTCCCTCACCCTCACTGGGAAAAAGTTCTTCCACATATTGGTGTGGAACTTCCTGTGCTCCAACTTGAGACCATTGCCTGGAGCATCTCCCCTGTGAGGAAAAGCTGAGTGAGCTGGGACTGTTCACTCTTGAGAAAAGAAGACTAAGGGGGGGACCTAATTAATGTTTATAATTATCTTAAGCAGGGGATGCAGGGGGAATTGTCCAGCCCCTTTTCAGGGGTCTGTGGGGACAGGACAAGGGGCAATGGCCTCAAGTGGGAGCACAGGAAGTTCCACACCAACATGCAGAAGAACTTTTTCCCAGTGAGGGTGCCAGAGCCCTGGGACAGGCTGCCCAGGGGCTGTGGAGTCTCCTTCTCTGGAGAGATTCCAGACCCATCTGGATGCCTCCCTGTGCAATATGAGCTGGGGAGCTGCTTTGGCAGGGGGGTTGGACCCGATGAGCTCTGGAGGTCCCTTCCAACCCCACAATTCTATGATTCTATGATTCTAAAGCATAGACCCACAGAACCTAGTTAGTTTGAGCTCCAACATGCTGATTTTTGCACCTTGAGCCAAGTGATGAGTACATATATTCCTTGCAAGCTTGTGGTTTACTGAACTGCACTAAGGAAACCAGCTTTGAAGCTTAAGGAAGGCTCCCCTTAGTTGGGAGGGAATAAGGAAAGTCTTTTCTTAACGTGTGGAATTCAACTGTGGAACTCACTGCTGCAGGACAGCATTAAGACTGAAAATGCAACAAGGCAAAGCAAACTGGACAAGCTTACAGGTGACAAGAGTCCCTAATGCACAAGCACACAAATGGTTGGTTTTTTGCTTGCTGGTCCTTGTTTTAGACTCAAAGTTTATGGAATTTGGGAACAAGATGACCAAGGTCTTTCTATCTTTTAAAATTAAATCTAGGTGAACTTGGAGGTAAATTGGTTTGAGAACAGCAAGTTCCCAGTGTTTCATGTCAGGAATGTAGGGACTCTCCCCTTTGATCGTCACTTGGGGTTTTTTCTAGCCAAGGAGCTTGACATGGTTGTTTCAACCAGAGTAAGTCAGTGAACGCAGTGTCACCAAAAAGTTCCATGTATCTCCAGCACAGCTTTAGGATACTGAAGGGAAAACTACAAATAGTGAGGGGCTGTTGGATTGCCCCAAGCTGTTAGAGTTGGGAGGTGGTTAAACTGTCACAGGAATGTGTTAGCATCTGCTTTAGGAAAAAATTCCTTCATCATCTGATAAAGCAGGCTACCTTCAGAAACAGGGAATTGGATGCAAAGAATCCCTGTGTCCATTCCCAGCTACCAATTCTCATGTCCCTGTGGGCTGCACTCTAACGCCCCTCGAGGGCTAATGAGGCCACCTCCTGGGTCCCCCCATGTCATCTCTTCTTTGGGCAGCTTTTGGTAACAGCTCTCAAGAGTGCATCGGTTCAGTTCAGGTCTTTAACATCAAAACGAACTTCCCTGACAGAATCCACCCCAGCCTTGTATCTCCTGCCAAGGAACAGCCTCCGGATCCCAGACATGGCTCGTGAAGATGATTTAAGTTCCTGGCAAACGTACATTTGGGCAGAATGGTCCACCACACCTCCTGGAAGAGCATCCAAGAATTGTCAGGGGGAAAAAAAAAAAAGCAAAGATGTGCTAAAATCTCTATCTTCTGTGATGTTTTGGTGTTTAGTTTTGAGCATGATGAGCTTCTTACATTGACTGCAGATTTCTCACCAGCCTGGACAGACTGAGGTAATCCTGGTGGAAAAACTGTCCTTTTACCAAATTACAACTATTTGCAGCCAGGCTTGATGTCTGAGATCTGAACTTTATGTCAGAGCCTGCGTGATCTGTTGGTCAGAACAATTGATTTATCCCTTTGAAACATTGTGCTATGACCAACTGCATTTATCTCTGGTTCATGGGAACCCTGCTTCTCCTGCTGTTCATGGCCATAGCAACTGGAAAACAGACTCTGTAGGACAAAAAGCATCAAAGAATCCCTTCTGCCAGTAAATGGGAGGGAAAAAAATATATATGATAAAGAAAACCGAGGAGCTATTCATGATCAGGCCCAAATCCAGCTTTGAGGGAGAGATGTTTCCACCAGAGGACAGAGACAGTCCTAGGGTAAAAGGTCAGTACATGATTTGCCTTTGTGCTTTCTCTCATAAGCCTTTTTTACTCTCTCTCTCTCCCCCCACGCTTTTCTCCCACCTGCAATTTCACATGTCAGATTTTTGCAGGTACCAGAGGAGCTGAGAATCCCTTAGGGGTGTTTCATGCCCTGGACAGACAGACAGCCGTGCTGGGTGTGTTTATTTCCACATAACAGCTTGTCAGTTTAACAAAGGCAGCCCTTTAAAATCTAGTGAGCCACCGTGTGTTATGTATCACATTGAGGAGGAACTCATTGCTCTTTTCCTTTGCCAGTATAGGTTTAGCCCATAGCTCTGTTTTCACACTCCTAAAGCTACGTTAAAGTCATTGAGGGGTCACAAGCCTCACGCTGCTGAGACAGTTCACCTTTAAAGACAGGCTGTTGCCTCTTCTCTCTTACATGAGGACGGCAAAAGCATCTCTAGCAGCAGGCCTCTGTTGGTTTATGTATGTGTGATATAAAGATGGGCACCAAAAAAAACCAACACCCCAGAAAACAACAGAAAAAAAGCACTTTTTGCCAAGTCCCAGCCTACAGCTATTTGCAGCAGAGAAATAAAGCTCTAACTATGCTGTTTGTAATGAAAAACCTGACAGACCTTCAATTTTAGCTGCTTTTGTTCACCACCTACTGAACATGTTGGTATGTCTAGTCCATTTAGAGCAGGCAGTGCCCCAGCCATTTTCTTTCACAGGTTAGAAAAGAAGAATGTGAGTGTGCTGGGCTTAGCTCAGCAGAGCCCGGGCTTTATGCAGCTGTAATTCAGTGGTGCAGCAGATCATGGTGGTGCTGGATGAGGTTTGGGCTGCAGGGCTTGGAGATGGGCACGGAGAGAACAGGGATGGAGGGGTGGAGGGATGTTGGGTGCCTGGCACGGGGGGTTGGACTCAATGATCTCTTGAGGTCCCTTCCAACCCCTACAATTCTGTGATTCTGTGATCAGGGCAGGTGTGCTGCTGTCACAGAGGTATCAGCGTGGGCCTGCTGTAGTGTCACAGCTGATGTGATGGCCAGCTCTTGCTGTCCCTTGAAGGATGCTTGTATCACGGGCAGGCTGACTTGCTCTCTGTTGAAATACTCATCATCCTTCTACGTTGCCAGTTTGCTTTTCTCCTACCAGCCCTCCTCAATGCTTTTGCCCCTGAAGCATCCATCTCACCTGAGTGCCCTTCAGAAGAGATGCATGCTCCACAAAGCCCAACACGCTTCTGAATGGGGTATGGAGAGTACAGGCAACGTATAAATATGGGGAAAGCCACGTGCAGAGCTCTGCCAGGGGCACAGGAGGTGGCACAGCTCTGGCAGAGTCATCAGGCATCCTTTTCCCACAAACCCTTGGCCTTCAAACAGCTGCCATGCCCAGCAGGGTGGTTCGGCAGCCAGTTCACAAGCAGCTCAGGACTGTGTGCGAGGAGCGTGGTGAGAACAGGGCCCCTGGTCTGAGTGGTGCTCATCTGTCCCTGCTCACCAGGCAGCACCTCGGGACATTCAGAGGGTGTTACAGGGGCAGCAGCTGCCTGGCTTTGTTGGCTGCCTGGCCCTTCGGGCAGGGAATGAGCCCAGCCAGGTTGGGGTGGTGGGACAGGCAGAGGAAGGATTTTGCCTGAGCACTTCTGGGTTGACTGTGGTGGTGTAACTGAGAGCCTTTTTGGCTTTCCTGCTTGGCTCTTCACAGCCCTCACAGGAGAAATGGTACCTCTTTTTCACACGTGGGGAAACTGAGGCACAGAGTGTAACCTAATAGCCAAATCACCAGAGGAGCTTAGATCACAACATCAGCCCAGCAAGACAAAACCAGCCTTCAGCAGCATGGCAAGCTTAGAGGTGTGTGGAGCCAGTGGCACAAGTACCTGCTGAGCATCTCCTGTAGGTAATAAGTGTTTTGACCGTGATGTTCTGCTTTTGCTGAATTAGCCTTCTTTTAATTTTAATTAGAAAGTCTGGTGGGAAAAGCTCTGCAGCAGCTCTGGTCACAGCTGGCCAGGCACCTGGCATGGTGTGCTTATAGCTGGCTAAGGTCAGTGCCCCAGTGCAGAGCTGCAGCATGCCCACAAGCAGCGGCTGTCGAGATTTTGGTGAGATCTCTCTTTTTGGGGGGCTCTGCTCTTTTCCAGGCAGCCCTTGGGCCAGTAAATAAACTGTAAAATTTGTTATTTTGTGGCTTTGGGTGTTCTGCGTGATCCTTAGCCTTCAGGTGAGAAAAATCTCCTTATTTATTCTAAAATCCCCCAAACTACTGTAGTATGGTTTAATGTGTGTTTAGCAAAGGGCACTCCTCTGCTTTTAGTGATGCTGGTGGGTCGGGTGGTGCTGCGAGTTGGGTACAGGCTGTTGCTGAGCAGGAGGCTGGACCAGACCCAGTGGAAGAGTGCTTACCCTACCAAAGTCTGCCAAGTGCTGCAGAGGTGCCAGAGCAGCAGTAAAGCACCTGTGGACCTGTGTATCTCTCTCCTTCCCAGCCAGAATGTTTTATGAACCATTTCCCTCCAAAGAAACATAGAACTGATGTAAGGAAAATTACTTCAGCCTCAGGTTTGCAAAATATTTACTTTGTAAGTTGAAGTATACACAAAGTCTGGTGAAGATACTTCCTTTGGTCCTTAGTTTTGAAGTTACAGATTCAAAGCAGCTCTTTACAGTAGGGCTTGCTCCAGAACTTGCCCCAAACCCCTCTTAGTGGCCACACCAAGGTTATCCCCATCCCTATCCCCATCCCTGTGGGTTCAGCAGGGGCTGAGGCAGCTTCCTTTCCATCAGCTGCCTTTTGTAGGACGAAAGGCTATCTTCTAGTTTAAAGACACGGGGTTGTACTGTGTCTTTCAACACAGGTTTACAGCAGAATTTGAGACAACAGGTTTGACCCCAAAGTGGTTTGGGATCTGCAACAAACGTGAAGCTCAGGCCTGTGGCTGCACAGCAAGTCTTCTTCATTTCTATCTATTTTTGTTTCCCTTTAAAATACTCTCTTAGCTACTGCTAATTTTAGTAGGTGAATGGTGTTCCATAGTGCATGGCCAAGGTGCTTTTAGTTTTTTGAAGACTGAAAAGGCATCCCTCCTTTTCCAAACTGCAGTACAGAGCAGCAGAGAGGCAGTAACAGTAAGAAATGTTGATACATGTATCTGTTCACAAAAGCAACTCTTTTTAAATATCCATTTTTTTAAAAATTAAAACTCAGGCATGTAATTCCTAAGCAGATCTAAGCAAAGGAGAATCATCTCTGGGTGTAGGCCAGAGCTCACCAGCCTTATGAATCCATCAGGACTCCTGCATACTTTTATCCCCATAATTTACATGTGCTTTTGAGGTGGAAGGTGAAACCAAGCAGTTTAACTGAGTTCAGCTCAGAGTTTTGGGACTTCTTTGAACTGCTCACCCCAAGTCCAGCTCTGGAGCTGCAAATCTTTGTGGATCTGGAACAAAGGCAGGGTGAGTGGCTAACAGGCAAACTCTGTGTTGACTCTTGCGGTCAGCAGCTTGTGTGTTTATAATTTATGCAGACACATCAAAAGCAAATTATTTTTAACCATAACTCTCTAGAGAGAGAGTGAGAGAAGAAACAGCAGAGCCATTCTTCCAGTGTGTGTGAATCCTGGTGTGGCTGCTGTGAAACAATGTATGGTGCTGTGTAGTACGTTCAGGACAGTCATTCTGTTCCCTTGAAAGATGGCACATCACTGTTTTGCTGTGAGATGCAGAGCTCCCCACAGGAAACTGAATGCCAGGGATTTCATTTTTCAAGGCCTTATTAAAAGTTACTCTGATTTACAAGACACGGTTTTAACCCCACGATGGGCAAATGCACTTCCAAGTGCACTTTGTCCCATGACTGCCCATCTTGCCGTTGCTTCTCCAAGCTGCCTCACAGTTGGAGCAAAACCTGGCTGACCCGGAAAGATGTTTTGAAAGGAACAAGCTGAAGGGAGGGTGCTCAGAAGATGTAGTCCTAGGAGGCTAAGACACTCTCTAATGCATCAGGATGCTTCGATACTGTCACCAACATTGGTGGCAAAGAAAGTGACCGAGCACGTAGAAAACAAGGACCAAGGTGTTAATATGTGTGCCAGAGTTCATTGAACAAACGACTTAATCTGTTACAGAAATAAAGGTCTGGAAAAGTTGTCCACATCAAAGGAAAAGTACACTTTGATGGGTTTTGGAGGGTATTTTTCCTTCAGAAAACAGCATGTGGTAAGTGAGTTACTGAAATGCCAGTAATTCAAAGGAGAGTTTTGCATCCCTGCTGTGAAGCTGAAAGACAACATAATACAGTTATTAAGGGGAAAAAAAAGGAAGCCTCAGTCCTGGGTCTTCTACACTTTATATTCTGTAACAACAAGCAAAGTCAAAAAAAGACTCATGCATCAGGCAGCCTTAAATTTCTGCTGCAGTGCTGGAAGTGGAATGAAAGCGGACGAGCGAAAGAGGCTAGGTGCAAATTGGCTTGCTGGGGTTTGCCAGCCAATGTTTTGGAAATGGATTTGTTCTAGAAGAGATTAAAAATAACTTTATATGTATTGGTTTTCAGTCTTATGAAAAATATCCACTTGTAAATCATGGCAAGAGTAGACTTTGAATATCTTTCCTCTCTTTTTTTTTTTCCCTTTCTTTTCTTCCCCCTTGTCTTGACCAACTTTTCCCAGGTAAGCGTAGGTGCAGGGGAATATAAAGTGGGGAGAGAACCCCCCAAGCAGTTAATTAGTGTCTTTCACAACTTCATAGACTCACAGACCAGTTTGGGTTGGAGGTGACCTCAAAGCCCATCTAGTTCCAACCCCCTGCCATAGGCAGGGACACCCTCCACTAGCCCAGGCTGCCCAAAGCCTCATCCAACCTGGCCTTGAACCCTGCAAAGGAGGGGGCAGCCACAGATTCTCTGGGCAACCTGTGCCAGAGCATCATCATCCTTGTAGTGAAGAATTTCTTCCTAATATCTAATCTAAATTTGCCTTCCTTCAGCTTAAAGCCCTTCCCTCCTTGTCCTACCCCTCCCTGCCCTTGTAAAAAGCCTTTAAAAAGAATACTTTTCTCCTAAATTCAGCCTGTTTTCATCAGCAAAAAAACCCGAGGTGTGAATGCTGGATGTGAAACTCAGACTCACAAGTAGCACAAGGATAAACTGCACCTAAAGGCATTGGGCCCCACTGTCACCCAAGCCATGCAGGAGAGGTGCATCACGGTTTACACTGACTGCTGTGAAGGTGAACTTCGGTCCAGTGTTTGTGGTATTAGTGACAGCAGAGAACATACTGTTGGAGGAGGCATAAAATGACTTCACACACCCTCCCTAGGCACCATGGAAGAGGTCAGAAACCTGGGTCTGAATAACCCATCCATCTGGCTTTCAAAGCACAACATGCAAAGAAGAGGGAGGGAGGTGGTGTGAGGTTCATGGATGTTGGGTTATAGGAGGGAGAAGATGTGAGGCTCAAGGATGTTGAGTTATAGTCTGCCTTAGACGTGCAGGAACACAAAAATGAACACTAATGGTGTGGGTGCAACTCTGCCCTCCTGAGCTGCTGCTCCTTCTGCCAGCCAGAAATAGCACTACAAAGTGGCAATGAATTTCAGGAGGGAAAAAAAGATTCTTTATGTTTTTCTTTGACAATTAAAATTCATGCAAATTTTGCCAGATTTTAACGTCTCTAGATAGCAGTATCTTGGCTTTTGCTGTGATTGCCTCATTATTGGAGCAGATGACTTACCCTCTGTTCCTTTTTACCTATTGATTTATTTCAAAAGGTCCCACAGCAAGCAAACAGACAACTTTGATAAAGAACCAAGATCTACAAAATGACACCCAGCCCTACATCTACATGATTGCTGCTGACATGTGGGTTAGGACCTTCACATTTTCCCAGAGAACACGCTGTCTCCTGGTGTTTCTTCATAACCAGTGAGAGTAATGGAAACAGTGTGAGGATAAGCTGTTCAGATAAGTGTGTGCCAGCCATCTAGTTTTATGGTTATTCGGAGCAGTCTGCTGCGTATTCTTCTTCATGAATTATATTTCACCCTATGAAGAGAGTTTGGTTAAGGCAAATAACTTTTTATTCCACTGTCAGCCCTATTCACCCTTGCCTGGAACAAGACATCAGCTGTCTTTGAACATGAGAGGGTCTGATTTGTTATCAGCCTTGCTGAGATGATCTTTTTCTTCTATGGTTTCCTCAGAGCTGAGTAAAGACTGCGTGTAACTAAAGTCATCAACCAAATGACGACAGCGTGTAGGACTCCAAGCCACAGCTATGTGTAGAAAATAACCCCAAACTACTAACGTCTGGAGCCACAAACACCCGTGTTCAGACACTCTGGTCCCATAACTGCATGCAGTAACACCAGCCAGCAGTGAGTCGCCTCCCAGCAGTGAGCAGCCAGGCAGTCGACTGAAGATGGGAGTCACAGGTTCAGGTGTCTGGTTACTGGAGGTTACAGCTTCACAGGTTTCTGGAGACACAGACCTGGAGCTTGGCCTTGGAAACCTGCTGCCACCTCTGACTGCCAGTGCCTGGCTGCTGACCTGGGAGAAGACCAGAAAGGTGAAATCCAGTGGTCACCATTTGTCCCCCTCGCTGAGAGAGAAGGCCCCAAGTGATTCAAGGAAACCAGCATCCCTTGCTGCATCACTGCAAAGCACATACCCACAGCTTGACTTTTCTTGTCTCAAGCTCACAACTGTAACTTAAGGGCAATAGAAACACCCAGACTTTTGGGCAGATTTCTGTGTGTTGCTTTGCTTGGGGAAACAGCAAAGTTAAAGTAGCATTTCATTTTAACACTTTCAACATTAAATTCTCCATCAGAGAGATGTGTGCTTTTATTTAAAAATGTATCTCTGCTGTAATTTAGCTTCACCCCCACAAGAAAGAACCACCACAAAGTGTTCAATTTGAACCCCAATTTAAACAAATAAAGAACTGCAGAAGCTTCTTTAGCACATGAGGAATTGGGCATCCTGGACTATGGCCCTGGAGGGTAGTTGCTACTTGGGACTCTTTACTGCAGCAAAACTTTTCATTTTAAAGACCCTCTGAGGAGTGCTGATGCCATCATCAGCCAGCTGGGAGTCTTGGGCTGGTTCAGCATTTCATTGGGATCCAGATGTCGCCAGCCCTAGGAGGACATAATGGTGCAGAACATATAAAACTCAGCTTTAAATATGCTATATACTGAAAATGAACCAAGCCACTGCTGTTTCGTTCCACCCCAGTAAGCAGTAAACTTCACACCATTGCAAAAATAATAATTAACTGGTCATGGCTGTTGTGTGCACAGTGGTATTATCAAGAGATAGAAACACATCCAGAAATATTTAGCAACTTGAAGCACGACTGATGGTGTTTTGCAAAAATCCTGGACTGTGTATGTGCATTTCACTGCACAACACCAGCGAGGACTGCTTGTGGGAGATACATGGTGCAACATACAGATGTTCATGTTTTAATTGCAGTGATTCAAGGAAACGTTATTCTTCTGACGTTAAGGGTGGATTGTTATTCTTATAAAACCCTATTTGCTGATAGGAGGGAACCAAAATGGGAGTAGTGGCTCCTGGTTTGAATTAGATTGGGAGAAGCGGGTTAGTACTCTGCTGCTGGGTTTCACACAGGCTTTGGAAATGGGTCAGGGGAGAACATTGACTTGTTGGTCTAAGGGCTGAGTCCTGACTCCTGAGTCCTAAATCTTGGCCAAAGCAGCCCGCTTTGGCTCTCTCACCTCTGCTCTTCATGAACGATCCTCAGAGCATCAGCTGCCAGACCTGCCCACCTCTTGTTCCGTGAGCTGCAGAGATGCCCCCAGAGCATGTCCACAGCATCCAAACCGCTGCACGTGTGGTAGCAGGGTGCTGAGCCAAATGCTGTGTGCTCACGAGCCTGGGCTCTCGCTTCAAGGGCATCCTTAGAAGCTGTTTCCAGGTCTGTTGTTTCCAAAGCTGGTATCTGGGCTTGGGGCATCCCTCAAAACACTGACAGTGTCTGTAAAATTAAGCACTTGTTTAAGTCCTGGGCTGTGACTCCCTGGATGAAGAGCTCGGCTTCTGCGGTGGCACAGCTCAGCTGGTCTGCTGCGACTGCGTCCGCTGCTTCTTTCTGAATGCTGCTTCAGACTCTGAGAGTGATTGATGCTACGTCAGCTTGCAGAGTATCTTCTGTCTGATGCCTTTCAGGAATGGTGACCAATTCTGGTACTTTTGGATGTAAACCACCCTGCTAACACAGCACTGAGGTGACTGAAGAAAGTAGGGCTGCCATTTAACTTCTTTATCTTTTCACAGTTCTTATTTTATTCTGGCAGCACAACGTCCATAATTAACAATGGTGTTCTAGTTTTCCTGCATAACTAGAAACTGTTAATTAGGCAACAGCAGGAGAACAATAACTGAAGTGTAGGAGGGAAGCAAAAGGATCTGGATTCATGTTTTGTTGTACTTGAGCACTGCTCAGCAAACAGAGAAGAAGAAAGACTATCTGAAAAGGGTTTGTTTTCCAGTGGCTGTGTCTGGATCTGCTTAATAGATGGATTTATTTGTACCTTTGTGAATGCCACAATAACAACTGCCCTCCATCTTTAGCATGCTAATTGTGCTAAAAAAAAAACCAACACCCATGTTAATCTTGCTAACTATTATAATGCCTAAGGGAAAAGAAGAATAAGGTGTCCTGCTGTTAGGGACTGTACAGACCCAGCCCGGATGTACAAGGCAGACAGCAAGTGTGGGAAATGGATAGAATACAATTCCTGCTGTTAGGATGTAGTGGGAAACAGTGCTGCTGCAGGATGGTAGCTCTGTGATTAGGGCATCCTAGGGCAGGGCGGGGGGAAGATCAAAATGGAATGACTGTGTTTGCTTTTATGGACCAAAAAAAGCCTTTTGGAGAAGACTGATGGGAGTCAGGAATTTGCTTCAAAGTCTTTAAACCATTTTAAAGGGAGGAACAAACTCTTGGGAAAATTGAAAAAGCCCATTCAGATATTTTTAGGGGAAAACCTTTAAAACTCTTCATGTCAAAGCAGTGTTTTCTTTAGAGATGGGCCTAGATTGAATTGTTCTTAAAAAGCAGCAATGAAGCCACTTAGTTTGGGGTCAAACAAGCCATTTTGTTCAAACAACCTTTTCTCCTTCTGTTTTGCTAACCCCTGTGTCATCCTTTGCCCTCATTTGGGGCTGATTTTAAACTTTTTATTTGGGGTTGTTTCATCCAGGAAACCTCAGGACTATATACCTTGTTTTGTGGGACTCAGGCAACCTAGTTTTGTCTCCAGATGAATGTCTGCTGAATTGTGAATTTCCTCTATCCCAATCTGTTGTTTCAGCCATGACATGAAGCTGGAAGATGCCATTGAGCCTGGAAGAGGCACGTGGACCAATGCTTTCTGCCCTGCTCTTCATTTTGGGAGCTGCCTGTGTTTGTGTGAGTACAAGGTCCCTTGGTTCAAAGAGGAGGAATGTTTCATTTTACCTCTAGTTTACTATAACCTTTAGCTGCAAACTCACAGGAAAAGGTCTCATGAGATTGATGATTCAGAATGAAAATGAAACCCCATGAGAATCATGTTGGAGAAAGCTTTTTACCCATAACACAGTAATGGATGACACAGGCTCTTCAAAGATGGTAAGAGGATTGAACACATTTTCTCTGCTGTTGTAGCAGGTTTTGCAATGGATGTTTAGAGACTCACTAATGAGGCATAACTGATGTGATTAAATATGTGAAAAACTGTTGGGGGGAAAATTGCTCAACTGACAGGAATAAGGGCTTTGGAAACTGGGTTAATAATACGTGATTGCGTTGAGGGATGTTTTGAAATCTAACTTCTGGTTATAAAATGCTCTGCAGTTTTAAGATGAAAGCATGGGATATTAGCAGTGGAAGAATATTGAGAAGATTGTCCCTTGGTAGTACACCATCAGAAGCATCTCAGTTGATGAGCTGGTGGTCTTTATCCCTGAGATAATGTCTGTCTTGGGATTGCAGGAGCAGGTACAAGTAGGAGTGTGTCATGCCATATCCTTTGTTCTTCTCCTATGTGGTTGGCACAGTGGTTATGGTAGGTTTGGTTGGACCCTGTTCCAACTAATCTCTGCTGGCTGCAGCAGAGCAGGGGCAGGATGGGTCTTGCCACCCACAAGGGCAACTGATAGGTACTCACTTTGCTTTGCATAGGAGTGTTGGACTAAGGTTCCAAATGAGACAAAAGAACAGGAAGAACTTGGTTTCTCCCCACCAAGGATTTCTCCAGGGACAGAAGCAGTTGGGCTACTCCCTGTAGAGCCTTGCGGGCCAGATCGGTCTGTGCTGAAACAGCCCTTGGCCTATGTGAACTACTTAGCCTTTTGCCTTGGTGCCTACCCTTCCTCAGCACTCTACTTCTTGCCAGTCATGCCTGCAACAACCACACCATCAATGGCACAGAGGTAGCTCCACCAGACACCAGAACTGATCTGGCATCTTGACCTGGTTCGAACTTCTTGGCACGCAGAGTAGCGAGCAGGTAGCCATCAGAACAGGCTTTGCATCGATGCAAATGCATTGACAGTTTATAATCACCCAGGTAACAACTCTCTTTTCCCTGACACATCTGCATAATGCTTTGCTTATATAGGCAAATCAAGCACTTGGTGAGGGATCAGGGAGACATAGAGTGGTGTCACCAGATTTGGCAGGAATTTCTACTGTATTTTCCAGTTTTGTATGAATTTGCATGCTTTCCATTTAAGAAAAAAAAAAAAATCATTACAATTGCTCTCTAGGAAGGTGAAGTGAACTCATAATGTGACCAGTGGCTCCCTCTGTACTTTCATGGCTGATTCATCAGATGGTGTGGCCACACCTGCCCTTCCAAGGTTGGATATTGTTGTTTGCCGCGTGGGAACAAATGCTCTCTCCTAGACATCTTTATTATTGTTTCTCTCTTACATAATCCTTGGAAAGAAGCTGTGTCAAATAATCTTCCCTTTGCTTCATTCCCTACACGTGGAACTGATTTGGGGGAACACAGTGTTTTCTTAGGACTTGATATCCTGCACTGCCTGATGTTCCTGGAAGAAGGGCTCCTTCCCTGCGGGCGACTGCCTTTGTTCTGGGGTGGGCTTGTCAGCGTGACGCTGTGGGTATACATGGGCTCTGTGCCACTGGGTGGTTTTCCCCTGACATGTCTGGTCTATCTTCTTTTAAGTTGGCTGCATACATGATATATAGAAGTCTGTGCTGTTGATAGTATAAAATTCATCACGGCGCCGGCTGTAGGCTTCTGCCAGGTTTTCAACTCCACCAGTCTGTGAGGACTTCAGTCTAGAGAAGAGAAGGCTGCAGGAGGACCTCATTGCAGCCTTCCAGTCCCTGAAGGGAGCAGAGAAACAGGAGGGGAATCAGCTTGTTCAAAGGGCAGAGAATGGCAGGACAAGGGGGATGGGTTGAAGCTGAAGGAGGGAAGGTTTAGATGAGATATTAGGGGGAAGTTCTTTACAGAGAGAGTGGTGAGGGGCTGGAACAGGCTGCCCAGAGAGGTGGTGGATGCCCCATCCCTGGAGGTGTTGAAGGCCAGGTTGGATGGGGCCCTGGGCAACCTTGTGTAGCTCCAGGCCTGGAGGTTGGTGTCCCTGCCTGTGTCAGGGGGGTTGGAGCTCTGTGATCCTTGGGGTCCCTTCCAACCCAGACCAGTCTATGATTCTATGACTAAAGTCTCACGAGGAGCAGCTGAGGGAACTGGGACTGTTTAACCTGGAGAAAAAGGAGGCTGAAAGGGAGACCTTATTGCTCTCTGCAACTACCTGAAAGGAGGTTGTAGCCTCTTGGTTGGTGTCTTCTCCCAAGTAACAACAGATAGAAGAAGAGCAAATGGCCTCAAGTTGTGCCAGGGGAAGTTTACATTGCATATTAGCAAAAAATTATTCATTTAAAGGGCTATCAGGAACTGGAACAGGCCCAGGGAAGTGGTGGAGTCACCATCACAGGGGATATATAAAAGATGTACAGAAGTGGTGCTGCGGGACATGATTTAGTGGCAGATTTGGCAGTGTTAAGGTAATGGTTGGACCTGGTGATTTTAAAGGTCTTTTCCAACCAAAATGATTCTATGATTCTGTGCTCTGTACTAAGCCAAAACTGTGCCAGGCAGCTTCTAGGCAGCCCGAGCACACCAAGACCTCAAAGTCAATCTCTAAAGTTGCTCAGCCAGCTCAAGAGTTACAAGGCTCTTTTCTTCCTAACTTCTTCACTTCTCAGAGATCATAATGGACATAGTGGCAAGAAGGATGTGTAGTGTTGGAAGTCACAGGAGACTTTTTTGCTTCCTCTGACCATTTAAAGATGCTCTGACTCATTTTGCATCGTAGCATAAGCTCAGACGGCAGCTGCCTTGCCCACACCTTGGTTTGGAACAAGAGGGCAAAGCAGTTGTGAACTTAACTCAAGTTTTGGTGCTATTCAGACAAAGCCTGCCAGTCTGACCCACAAGCTCTGGAGCAGTTTGGGCAGTCAGCCAGGCAGAGCTGCTGTTCTCAACTTTATTATAAATGTTCTCTGGCAGCACACCAACTGCCTTATCTTCTTGTAAGGACAGAATCCCTCGGAGATCCAGTCTCCAGGCCCAGCTAGGATTACGCTAGCTTCTCCAGGCAAATGGAGCTAGTTGCACTGCTCGACACACTAGCTTTGCCTTTCTAAGTCTCACTCACTTTGAAATAGTATGAGCAAGTTCAGGGGAGCAAATTAGCCAAAGGAATTCGTCTTCTATCTGTCTTAATTAAGCATTAATAAAATCTGTCATTGACTCTCCCCTGCAGTTATCAGTCAGTCAATGGCATATAGTATTTCAGTCAATCATCTCCCCTTCAGGGTCACTAGAGGACTGTCCTGGTCCTTCCTCCCACCAAAGGCAGCAGGAGCCAGCTCATCGACATCAGTTGGTCTCTGTTTGGTGCTGTCCCATCTGCAAAACACTTTATCACACAACTGTAGGGGTTGGAAGGGACCTCCAGAGATCATCAGGTCCAACCCCTCGGCAAAGCAGGGTCCCTAGGACAGGTCACACAAGGAGGTGTCCAGATGGATCTGGAATCTCTCCAGAGAAGGAGACTCCACACCCCCTGGGCAGCCTGTCCCAGGGCTCTGGCACCCTCACTGGGAAAAAGTTCTTCTGCATATTGGTGTGGAACTCCCTGTGCTCCAACTTGAGGCCATCGACCCTTGTCCTGTCCCCACAGACACTGAGAAGAGGCTGACCATTTCCCCCTGTGTCCCACACTTTAGATATTTATAAACATTGATCAGATCCCCTCTCAGTCTTCTCAAGGCTGAACAGCCCCAGCTCACTCAGCCTTTCCTCAGAGGGGAGATGCTCCAGGCCCTTAATCATCTTTGTAGCCTCCTCTGGACTCTTTCCAGGAGACATTATGATTACAAAGGCAGAAGCATTACTCAGCAGTAAATCCCACTCGATCAGCAGGTTTTCATGCATCTGGCCACCCACATACAAAGGGGCATCTGTGCCCAGAACCCCAACAGCTGCACCTCTGTCTATATACACAGACCTTGTGCTTGGTTCACCCTGCCTGTGCTCAGTAAGAATGGTCTTCTCCCTTCGGGGAGATGAAGCTAGGTAGGGGTTAAATGAAGTGTGAACATGTGCCCACAAGAGCCCGAGGAAAGCTGCTGTCATGTCAGTTCTGGCACCAGACAGTAAATGCAGACTGGAAGCTCAGGGTGGAGGGGCAAATGAAAAATGAAAAGTGAAATGCCCACAGATCTGGAGACTTCCAGATTAGAGGGATCAAACTGCAGAACCAGATCCATTGTTGGAGGCGTGTGGCCGTTTCCATGGTAGGTTTCTGTGTGGTATAGACTTCAGTCTCTTTTGAACCAGCTTAGGGAGGCAAAACTGCGTGTGTAGAAAGAGCTGGGGGCTGTGATGGTGCTTTTCTGTCTGGGTAGACGCATATTAACAATTAAAAATACACTGGTTTTCTCTCATTAGGGAACACAGCCAATATATAACCAAGTAAATAAAGACAGAAAATAAAGCCCAAGGTTTTGGTGCTGTTTTGTACACGCTAAGTTTTGTGCAAATATATTTTTGCAAGTCCTTGTCCCAGCTAGATTAAAGCACTGTGTGAGCCCAGGGAGCACAGCTACTCTTGGGGAGGTCGCTGCGTGTGTGTTTGCCGCATACGGAGCACTTGCAGAGCAACTGGAAGAACATTGCTGGCTTTGGCTTCCCACTCCCTGTCTATGCTGTGAAAGGCAGGAATGAGCAGCCCAGTCTTCAGGTGAGAGCAGGAGCAGAGGCTGATGTTTTAGCTGAGGCTTTCCAATGTGTACTCGCTTCCTAGCACAGGAGCAAGTGCATCAATCAGCCCTGCCCCTGGCTGTCTGTCACTGCTTCCCACAGCCCCTCTCAGCACCACACCTTGGGTAGGCCAGGCGCTGCCTGTGATGGGCTCACGTGTGATTCTGCAGGCTCAGGGGTTCTGGCAGATGATGATACCATGTGTGAAGACAGACCTCCTTTCCTTTGCACGAGGAGGGGAGCTTTCATCCAGCAACCCAGCGTAATTCAGTTCAAAACTAAAGCTGAAACCTCTCCCATTACTCTAAGCTGTTGGTTTAATTCTCCATGTTACTTAATGCTCTATTAAAATTCTCTGTCCTTAAATGCTTATTGAAGCAAGCCAGAAGCACATAAAACTCCTAATGCAATTAGCAATAAAAATAATCCCAAACCCAATTACTTCATTACTACAGAAAGAAGTGCAAATTGCACAGAAGTGAATTTGCTTACAGGTACCAAGCTGGCACGGCTCTGTTAATGGTGATGGACTGTTACGACCAAAGACAGAGACTCTTCTTGCTCAAGCAGGACCCACTTCAGGAGAAGGATGTTCAGCTTCTGGCATCAATTTTATGCTGCTGTTTATTGTTTTTTTCTGTTGGTTTGGGGTTTTTTTTGTTTGTTTTTTTTTTTTGCTAGGGGCTGGTGCAAGATTGTTCATTATTTTTTAACCAAATCTAGAAAAATGAAGTACCAGTAATATTTTTCCCTTGGTGCTACCCCATCTTTTCCACCACATTATTGCCTGCTTTGTACCAGCAGTGTCTCCAGGAGATAATTCCTTTCCCCTGTCTTCCCTGTGAAGAAGCAATTCCTTCTTGTCTACACCACAAGCAGCACTTTTCAGCTGTGGCAGCATCCAGTAGCTAAGCAACCAACAGCATCCCCAAACAAGAAATCAAAGTGTATGGGAGACAAAAAAAAACCCTGCCACGTGCATTATACTGGGATCCAGCAAAAAATGCTGCATCATGGTTACTTTTGCTTCCTGCTAAAAAGGAATCAGGCTGCCACATCTTGAAAACAGCTGGTTCCTTACAGTGTAATGGTGCTTGCCAGGTCCTTTTGCATTAGCCATCAGCAGAGATTTTGGCCTGGCTTGGTCCAGGAAGACTTTCAGAGGAGTCATCTGGGCACCCAGGGCTGAGAACACCGCCCTGTTTCCCATCTTCTGCAGGTAGCAGAGGAGAAATTTAGTATGTGAGTAGAAATGTCTTATGCCCAGTGGTTCATCCCCACCTCGGCAAAGCTTGGGAGGGGAGAGCAAAGCTGTCAGAGCACTGCATCCAGAGCTGGGATAGTGCTAGAGCACCATGCCTGGAAATACTCTGGGATTCTGGCTCCCAAATACTTTGGGTAAGAAAAAATTACCAGTCATGGGCCTTTTTGGGGGGTGGTTGGAGGTTATTGCTTTAGTTTTTTGACCCCTGCACTTAAAAAAACCCAGTCTTCACACTGCTGGGTTAAAGCCAAGAGACAGTGCCAATCTCTGCAGCTGTGCCTTGAGCATCCCCTTCACTTGTTTCTTTGTCCTGCTCCCATTTTCCTTCCCCTCTCACACCTACGCTGCCTTGACTGAACTGACTGAAGCCCAATTTCCTTTTAATAAGCAAAGTGGCTTTTATCTGGTGCCTGAGTTACAGCCTAACATGTGTTTCATTACACAAGTCCTAATAACCTTTCTGTATATCGTCCATTCTGTTTTTAACACCCTTATTAATGAGGAAACAAAGTTCCTCAAGTTAACAGAGTGAAAGGTCCTAATGGGCAGAATCCTTGGCTTAACTGGCTGAATTGATAGCTCAGTGAGGCTACTACAACAAGCAAATCATGAATGTATAATGAGCTGTTCCTGATTCTCAAATCAAGCTCATTTGACTTATTCTAGATAAGATATTCAGCATATTGTTAGTATCAGCTTGGAGCAAGGCTGTGGAAGAAGATCATTAGAGCCAAACAGTCTAGATAAGATACTCAGCATATTGTTTGTATCAGCTTGGAGCAAGGCTGTGGAGGAAGATCATTAGAGCCAAACAGTCTTCTGTGGTGTTATATTTAGCAATTCTTTAGGAGTGTATTATTGGCTACAATCAATGAGACAGGATGCCCGATACATCAGCAGTGTTTAAAGAGGATGCTCTGGATCAGCAAATAGACTTCACAGCCAGTCAGGGATTACTTGTGAACCTCAGTCTGAGAAGAAAAAAAACTTTGCTGAGAAACATGCTTGAGATGGAGTTTGGTCAACAGAGCACATGTAGAACTGTTGGAGAGGGTTCAGAGGAGGACATGAAGATGATCAGAGGGCTGGAGCAGCTCCCCTATGAAGAGAGGCTGAGGGAGCTGGGCTTGTTCAGCCTGGAGAAGAGAAGGCTGCAGGGGGACCTCATTGCAGCCTTCTAGTCCCTGAAGGGAGCAGAGAAACAGGAGGGGAATCAGCTTGTTCAAAGGGCAGAGAATGGCAGGACAAGGGGGATGGATTGAAGCTGAAGGAGGGAAGGTTTAGATGAGATATTAGGGGGAAGTTCTTTACAGAGAGAGTGGTGAGGGGCTGGAACAGGCTGCCCAGAGAGGTGGTGGATGCCCCGTCCCTGGAGGTGTTGAAGGCCAGGTTGGATGGGGCCCTGGGCAACCTTGTGTAGCTCCAGGCCTGGAGGTTGGTGTCCCTGCCTGTGTCAGGGGGTTGGAGCTCTGTGACCCTTGGGGTCCCTTCCAACCCAGACCAGTCTGTGATTTGATGAAATACCGATACTCGCTCAGAAAGTAGAAACACAAATGTCATTTGGATCTGATGGGAGTGTGCAGGGGAGGGATAGCAAGCACCCGACAGGCACTAGCTCGCTGAGTGCACCCTGATTTTGCTGCTGAGTGCTACTCCCCTCAGCAGCTTTGTGGGAAGGGGAGAAACAATCCAGCAGATGTAAAGGAGAGGAGCAAAGGTCGGGCTGGGGGTTTGTCCCACTCCTGCAAGAAAGTTCTCATAAAATCAGAGGCAGAAAATTCCCGTTCCTTCAAATGCTAGGATCATCTCTGCAGTCTCCTAGTGGGGACATCCACCCCACCACAACCTTCTTGAACCTTTGGGCACAATGAGGTGATGAAAAAGGTAGCAGAAAGATTTTTTTTTTGATAGGAGTGCACATGGTCACACCTTCTAAAATACTGATGATGATGCTGATAATCCATGGCCTCATTCAGGAGCCACTAGGGTCATAGCAAAGGGAGGCTGACTTCAGGAACAGAGGTGACCTACACAGTTATGTTGTCCATTAAATCCTGGAATTATTAATAATAATAATAGAGCAATCGCTGGCAGCCTTGCTGTAAGGATCCCACATCACATATGAGGCCCCCGAGCTGCCTTCCCTTCCTTCCTCAGGATAGGGTATATTGTGTCTGAAAGAAGTTCAAAGCATTTTCCTGCCCTAAATTCCAGGTGGAGGGGACTTCCACTACTTTTTGGGTTTAGAATTGGCACCGGCCAGCTCATCAGTGGAGCTGTGCTGACTTAGGCCAGTTTGTCAGCTGGCTCCTACGTAGGAAACTTGAGAAGCAGCTAATTTTACTTTGTTCATCTTTACTTAGGGCTTTTTCCTGGATCTGGGAAACTGCTATTCTTGACTTTCTCTAGTCCTCAACAGCTAAATAATCCCATCCCTCACTTGCCAAGGTGCTAGGTCACTTTTTTTTACAGCAGTACTGTGGAAATTGTAAATCCTCTGCATTGTCAGGCCTTCTGGAAGGTTGTCTGGGGATGGGTCGAGTGTTGTAGAGGGCTGTGCCCTTGATTTGACCAATTTGCTCTGCCAACCAGATGCCTTCCATGGCTTGTGCTGTGCCCCAGACCTGGCCATTACACTCTGACAGTGTTTTCCTGAGACTCTGGTGCTGGCCCTTTGCAACTCCACAGTTGCTTGGAGTTTGTAAGGGGAGAGTTAATCTGGAAAACCACAGCGCAGAGATAAAACAGGCAAAGCCAATGGTTGTTACTGCACTTGTACAGTGGTGAAGGAGTATTTACCTATTTACAATTCTACTGGGTTACCAGCTAGAGTAAAGCTGCTTTTCCTGTTCATGCATGTCCTGAGCCCTTTGATTTCTATGACACGGTGATTTCATTGCTTTGCCTCCTGGAAGCTTTTCCTTAATTGCTCTCTGCAGCTTAGCAACCTGAAACCACCTGTATAACCTCAGTCTATCAGGCATAGGATTCTTTCCCCAAACCCCTTGCTCGTTTTTAATTCATAATTTATTATATTTTTTTAAAATTTGAGTGCTGGCCACTCCTTTGGACTAGTCTGAAATTGGCTTTTGCCTTTACATTCACACTGGACTTGATGTGCATTGGGGGGGGGGTGTTTAACGTGGAAGGCTGTGTGCTATATATAGTTTTCCATAGGGGCATGACTCATTCAAGTCAGACAGATCAGATCAGACAGCTGGGGTGGGGCCTGCATCCCTTACCACAGCTTCCATGGCAGCTTTGGCAGGCAGCCCTCTGGGCTGAGATGTTCCCAGGAAGAAAGTATTGCCCCTGGGTGGTCCCAGTGTCTCCCAGGGACCACAGAGGGATCCTAGACCAGGCACATGGTTCCCAGACAGATAAATTAGGGAGAATGGATCCCATTGCAAGCTCCAAGGAACTTCAGGCACTCTGAGGACACGTTTCACTTTAAGCAAGATGTTTAATTGTTAATTAATGTTATCAGGCACCAGAGGAGCCACGTTGCCTTCAGTGCTGAAACACCAGGTTTCATGCCCTCATCATGCTCTCAGCAGCAGTGCCAGAAACAAAGTGGAGAGAGGTTTAGGCCAACAGGTTCCAACCTGCAGGTCTAATGTTACAGAATCATGTATTGCTTTTTAAAGAAGTGTCTGGGTCTTCCCAGGGGCTACACCAGCGGAGGGGCACGTTTGGTGCTACCAATCATCATGCCTTGGTGTGACCAAGGTGGAAAAGAGGGATCCTTTCCAATGAGGGCAAAAAAGAAATTCTGGGTATCAAGAAGCTTCAGCTGCTTGTTCCTGGAAAACTGCTCTGGTGTTTCTAAACTTTCCCTCCCCCCAAAACAACCAGTCTGTTTTGACAGTGGCTTCTTCAAAAACGGGCTTCTCTGAGGGGAGAGCGAGGAACACTGGGCTGGGAGGGACTGACCTTCCCAGCACACATCACTGGTCAGCCTGGCAGGGCTCTCCAGAGCTTTCTGAAATATGTGCAGCCATTCCTGTGGCTTTTCTCAAAATAATAATCAGAGCATAACTTGCCTCTCATAGTGCCTGACACCGCTGCATATGCTGCTCACCCCCAAGACTGCCCCCAGTCTCTCAAGAGCTGCTGTGGACAGGGTGACATATGGAGGAATTGTGCCAAGAACAGGGCTGTTTTCCCCTCTCCAATCCTGCCTTGCTGACCATTTTGCTTTCTTCTGAGGAGCTGTGTGCATGGAGGCGAAGGGAGAGGGGGAGGTTTATGATGTTGGTCTGGCTGGGAGAGATATTGCTTCTCCTTTTACCATGGTAACGAGGAGGAATTGATATGCCGTGGGGATGGGAAGGCTTGCAGCATTGTATCTGGAGGGAACAGAGACTTCTTCTTGGGGAAACTCTTTGGTCAAGGGAAGCAGAGGAGGAAATTGCCTTCTTGGCAGAGCCCTGCAATTCCTGCTTGGCAGAAGCAGGACTGTGTTTCCCTCAGCAGATGCAGGGTCCTGTCTGTGCTAAAATAATAACTCAAAGAAAGTAGTTGTCAGTGTGAGTCGGGGGGAATTCCCTACCTCCTCTTTGCTGCCTCTGGGTGTTCTGAAGGAGCACACGAATGCATAGGACCAGAGCATTCAGACCCTATTTACTGCCTAGTGGGCTTTTCACCTTGTTTTAGTCTATTCATTCTCCTCATCTTATAACCTTTCACTCTTCTCCTTCTCATTTTTCCTTCATTAGTTTGAAATGTGCCCTCCAACCTGGCCCCACACTCTGCTGAAGCAAAATTGGCCATATGGAAAGGCTGTCAGGCTGTGTACCTATTGGGTAGGAGGCTGTGTGGTGGCCCAAGACTCCCTGTCCCAGGCACCTTCACCTTGAAGCAGAGAAGAAGGTTTACCCCAACACCCCTGGACTGGGATAACTGGGAACCCTGGGCTTGGAGAGCTGCAGTTGTGGCCAGGACTGAGGCAGCTGCCAAGTTCTCAGCCAGGCCCTACTTCTTTGGCTTCGCTTCTCTTACGAAAAATGGGGCAGGAACATTAAAAACAACATGAGAAATGCTCTGTGATGATCATCCCACCACTGAACTCCTGCAGAAACAAGTCACTGATGCCACAACTGCCCCAAAATTGTCCTCCACACTGGTGGCATCACCTGAGAGCCTCACAGCCAAGGCTGGAGCGTTGCTCCCACCGGGTTCATGCCAGACCAGTCGCAGGTGAGTGTGTTGTGCAATAGATCACAGCTGCTTTTTCAAAGAATCCTTTCTCCCCCCAGCTTTTCCTCCATTCTGCTTCCCTGAGTTGCACCCTGCTTGGATCCCCTGCATCCAGCTGCAAAGATTACCTAGCACAAATACCTTCCACCATTAAAAGTGCCTCGTTGACTGGGATGGGACTCTCTGCTCCTGGGAGAACACCACCAAGCTGTTAGAGGTGTTGTTTTACCAAAATCAGAGCTAAAATATGAAGTGGTTTAGGTTTTTTTACCCCTCAGTTGTAATCTCCTCTACTTGTTCTTTGGAGCTGAATAGAAATTGACTCTCTCCCTGGTCTGCAGCCATTCTTTTGTGTTGGCAGCAGCTCTAATTATGCACCAATTAACCTTAATTAAACCAATTCCCGTGTAACTGCACATGGAGACAATGCACTGAACAAACGGCCTGACAAATATTGTCACTTAAAAGGCACAAAAACGCATCAAATCCTTAATTGGAAAGTCAGATTGTAAATTGCTGCATATTTCTAAGCTCTGTCCTTAATACAATCTCACAAGAATAGTGTCAAAATGCTCCTAAAAACCTTGGTTTAATTAATTTTCTCCAGCCACTGAGGCCAAAATATTTTATTTGGGTAGGAAAAGGGGGTGATGGAGCAGGGTGTTTAAGATGCATGCAACAGGATGGTGAGCCCTAGGTAGAGAGAAACCAAGTTCCCCTTGTGGAGCCGGGCTGACTTTGGGGAACCTGTTGGATTATTTGGTGATCCCCCTGCTAACCCCTGCCAGGCTGTTTGTCCAGAAAACTCTCCCTAATGGGGACTGGCCCTTGCATCGTGCAGCAAGGCTCCACTTTTGC
This sequence comes from Hypotaenidia okinawae, assembly GCA_027925045.1. Taxonomy (NCBI): domain Eukaryota; kingdom Metazoa; phylum Chordata; class Aves; order Gruiformes; family Rallidae; genus Hypotaenidia; species Hypotaenidia okinawae. The sequence goes on from BSDF01000003.1 coordinate 6,533,996, forward strand.
TGGGAGTGGGCTGCAGTTTGCACCCTGTAAGTGGTAACGCAGCCAACAGATGGTGCTCGTTCATACAGTTACTCCAGGTTTCTCCTGAAAATGCCACGCAAGCTTTCTTCATTTTACGCTGCAGTGGGGCTTGGGGGTTTTTGGAGGGGGATGCTGCAAACAGCAGGGGTTTACCTGAATTTAACTGAGCAGAACCAGCCCCTGGGACCTCTGGTTTGTGCACAGAGGGGTTACATGCTTCCAGTGTGGACCCTTTGCAAAATCTGATACAGGGGAAATGAGTTAGACTGAGAAAAAGTCCAGGCTCAGCATCACTTATTTATCCCCCAGTGGGAGAAAAAAGGAAAAAAAAAAAGAAAGAAAGAAAAAAAAAGGAAAAGAAAAAAAAAGAAAAAAAAAAAAAGATTGGGAGACCACAAGATTGGTTTGCAGCAGAGCAGCAAGAAAAAAAAATCATAGTAAGCATTGAATTCAGAATTTCTTTTTCCCTGCTGTTCTTAAAATGTGTTTATTTGAGGGGGGGAAATAGCCTTTACATCCTTTAATATCTATTGACTTTCTGGTGGTTCAGTTTTAGGCTACTGAATGCTTCCATTCCTGCAGTTAATCAAACAGGCTCTAGGCATAGCACTTTGTGGTAAAATATTCTGCCTTGTGAATACTGCAATTAAAAGCAAAGCTAATTAAGCATGTAAATCATGCCCATATAAATTAGCTGCTAACACGTTCACTTGGCCAGTGTGGCTGGCTGTGCTGGGAAGGGGGATTCACAGGGTGCCTGTGCCTGTGCAGAGCAGCCGCTTGGGAATGGAGGGTGCACAGCTGGGAACACCAGTATCATGGAATCAAAGAACCGTGGAATGGTCTGGGTTGGGAGGGACCCCAAGGGTCAGAACTGTTGGAGAGGGTTCAGAGGAGGCCACGAAGATGATCAGAGGGCTGGAGCACCTCCCCTATGAAGAGAGGCTGAGGGAGCTGGGCTTGTTCAGCCTGGAGAATTCATCACGGCGCCGGCTGTAGGCTTCTGCCAGATTTTCAACTCCACCAGTCTGTGAGGACTTCAGTCTAGAGAAGAGAAGGCTGCAGGGGGACCTCATTGCAGCCTTACAGTCCCTGAAGGGAGCAGAGAAACAGGAGGGGAATCAGCTTGTTCAAAGGGCAGAGAATGGCAGGACAAGGGGGATGGATTGAAGCTGAAGGAGGGAAGGTTTAGATGAGATATTAGGGGAAGTTCTTTCCAGAGAGAGTGGTGAGGGGCTGGAACAGGCTGCCCAGAGAGGTGGTGAATGCCCCGTCCCTGAGGGTGTTCAAGGCCAGGTTGGATGGGGCCCTGGGCAACCTTGTGTAGCTCCAGACCTGGAGGTTGGTGTCTCTGCCTGTGGCAGGGGGTTGGAACTCTCTGACCCTTGGGGTCCCTTCCAACCCAGACCAGTCTGTGATTCTATGACCGGAGACATCCAACCCCCTGCCACAGGCAGGGCCACCACCCTCCAGGCCTGAGTCTACACAGGTTGCCCAGGGCCTCATCCAAGGTTACGTAGGGTGGTGGGAGGATGGTGGTGTCTCGTGGCTGGACACAGCCCAACCAACACGGAGCTGAGGGTGGGATGGGTGACAACAGATGCGAACGCAGCTCAAAGTCAGGGAGGGGGACAAGGAATAACCAGCCGCCCCACTGATCCATTTATGAAGTGATGTGACCCCATCCATCGCTTACTGAAACAGATAAAAACACTTCTCTGGGCTGTAATAGAATTTGGGATTGGGTTCGGGGTGACTCCAGTAAAGGGATTCAGCCCTGCATCAAAACACGCTCCAAGGGGAAGGGATGGAAGCAGTCCCAGCTTGCTGGCCAGGTTCAGCCTTGCAACCATCCTGCAGAGCCCAGCAGAAATTGGGGGAAGTGGAGAGTCTTTGTTTTTGGTAGAAACACTGAGCGTTTCACGGCAGGCAGGAAAGCAAGTTGCCTTCCAGCCAAACCTTCAGCCTGGAGAAAACAAGTGGAAGGTGGCACATCTGGGAGCAGAGCTGTAGGGGCAAATGGGCTGCTGTGAAAAACACAGAAAGAGGAGTGAGAAGCCTTTTGCAAGTGAGGCAACAACATAAAACGTGTTTTGGCAGCTGGACAGGCGTGTGAAAGTTCAGGTAAAATCTAGGTGGAGGTAAAAGTTGCTGCCAGCCTTAGGGACACTGCTATTCCCAGGTTTGTATGCAGAACCAACAGGTTCCCCCCAGGAGCATCATTATTTTTCCTTCCAAGCCACCCATCAGCCTGCACTGAGTGGTGAGAAATCCCTGCCTTCTGCAGAGAGGAGGTGCCATGAGCTCCACCCATGGCTCTCCATCTCCCCTACATTCACATGCATCCTACGCAGACACCGCAAGATCTTGAAAAGCACCCGGGGGCATCCAACAGCTTTTCATTAAAGAGAAAAGAATGGGCACCTGGACAGCACTCAGGGAGGCCAAAGGGTTGGAGGCAGATGGCTGAGCAGGCTCTGGGCTCAAGGGACAGAGGAAGGTGCTTCTGAAGAGCAATGCAGAGAAGCTGTCAGGCTGAGCGGGAACCCACAGGCAGCTGGCTACACAACTCCCACTGCTCAGCTAGTCACAATTTTTTTTTCTTAATTATTTTAATGAAATAAAAAGTAAAAATTGTATGCTCCTCTTGCAAGAGCTGGGGCTATGAAACTAAACTGCGTATTTCATCACTCCTGCCTGTTTGAAAGCAAGAGCCTGCACGTATCTTCTGAGAGCAGGGCTCACTTTTCTGAATGTGCCAAGCTGACCTTTGCTGGACCAGGCTCAGGAATCACCTGCTCACCAGGACCTGGGCCCAAGCTTTAGAGCAGAACGTGCTAAAGAAGCCGGCACCACATCCTCTTCTCCCTGGAAAGTACCTTGACCAGCTACCTTCATCGTCCTCCTTAGAGCTGTTCCAGTGGGCAACCAGCAACAGGAGTAGCCACAAGATGATGAAGAATGAGGAAGCTTGTAATGAAGTGGTTGGACCATTCCCCTGCCTGGTTTCAGCCTCTGCTGCCGTGAGCACTTCATTTGTTGTTTTACACTGTGCTGGCAGGGGATGAAAGATAATGGTCCCTATTAGGACCTTGGTGTTAGCTCTGGGGACAAACTGCACTATTGCTGCAAATCTACAATTAGGTTTTTCCCTTGTCTGCCATCAGTGACATATTTTCCTATGACAAACTCTGGAGTATGGGTGGACTGCCTGGTAGCAGTGGAAGGAGTAGCGATGTAATTTCAAGTAGCTCTGGGCAAATTCACTCACACTAAAATTAAACAGCCACAGGAGTTTGTTCCTGATATTTTTTTCTGAATGGAGTTCAGAAGGCATGAGGAAGAGGTTCCCCAGCAGCAAATTTTAACCACAGGTCCTGACAGGTGAGCATCTAGCTCTGCAGTGAAAAGATCCATGCATCCATGTGGGATACAAAGGGAGTCAACTTAATTGCAAATCAAGTCATCAGGCAAGTCCCCCAGTACCTCTTTCCCACCCACAGCAGGGCTTCAGCACTGTCGTTACTGTGGGTGGCTCTGCCATTTGCATCTCCTGCTGCAGGCATTAAAGGAGTCACAAACATGCCAGCCCGAATGCGTCACCTTCACCCCGCACCTCTTGCTGCCCCAAAAGAAATTCCTGGTGCCTTCAGCAGAGGTCTGTGGGTGAGCAGAGAAGAGGAGGCTGGGGCAGATGGTGGTGCTGGCTACAGGTGGTTTGGTGGCGTGTCCCAGGCCGGGAATCTGCAGTCCACAGTTACAAGCTGGAGGAAAAACCTGAGAAGCAAATGCCTCCCCTAGATGTACATCCTGTTACCAGGAGGGTGGGAGTGACGGTCCCCTGGCTCTGCCAAGACCTGACGTTCTCCTGTTCTGGAACAGATATTTTGGGTCACCTTGAGGAAGATACTTAATCTCCCTCTGTTCCCATTCCCCAAGTGAAAGACAGGAATAGCAACACCGCCTTCCTTCCAGTAGAGTAAGTGCATTAAAGATGTGAGGTGATGGGAGCCCCGGAAGGGCCTGGATGGAAGAGATTCATTTGAATACATTGGTTGTGCATTACTCACTCAGCCCTGAGTTTTAATCTTCTCCTCCTCTCCATCATTGCAATCTAAATTTCCTTGAGCTCTCTCACTATGGCTCAGCCCCAGTTTAATCCCTGCCTCATTTGAGTGATTTCTCCAATTCCTCCTTTAGCACAGGGAGAGGCTTATGTTAGCCCTCATCTCCCCTCTATCACAGGAGAGCTGCTAACGCTCCCTTCGCAGGGAGCACCAGCACTTTATTTGGGAGCTTGAGCAACTTCTCTGAATGATTTCCCTTCTGGTCTTCCACTCCAGTGACTCACAGTTCAGACTCTTCCAGAGCTGCTGAACCATCTCGCATTTGGGGGTTGGAAGTCTGCTTTCCATCAAAGCGGCGGCAGCTTGCCCTTCCTCTTCCCTCTGGTGGGATGTTTTGGTCTGGGCAGAGGTGCATGGGGCCACCCCTTGCTCACACTGATAGCAGCAATGTGTTTGGCAGAGGTACAGCCAGCAAACTCCAGCAAGCAGTGGGATTGAGCACCCACACCTCATGTTGTATGTGAGAGCCAAAATTGTTCTGCTCTGGAGCCCTGGGACAGGCTGCCCAGGGGGGTTGTGGAGTCTCCTTCTCTGGAGATACTCAGGACCCACTTGGATGCCCACCTGTGCAACCTGTCCTAGGGACCCTGCTCTGGCAGGGCGGTTGGACCTGATGAGCTCTTGAGGTCCCTTCCAACCCCTAGAATTCTGTGGTTCTTCTTTTTCCTGCAGGGATGAGTGCTCAGGATGCTCCTGTGGAACAGCAAATCTACATCTTGTTTCTGGGGGTTTCTTACCACCATTCTGCTTTGAAGCCTTCTTTGCAAAAGCTGATTTTATATATCTATATATATAGACACACACACATATATATATGTACTTTTATGTAATATATACTTTTATATAATACATACTTTTATATATATATATTTACACACCCCACACACTGCTCTTGCATATCAAGCAACATTGCAGAGGTAATTTCTCTCCATGGCAGGTGCTCCATTTGGAGTTGTTGTAGTTTGTTAACTTCCAGGTTTCTGGACTGTTTTTTCAGCAGGATTATTTGTTACTCTATTAGCAAACAAGCCCTGGCTCACACTGGCAAGGATGTGCAGGAGGAATATAATATAATATAATTCTCAATTTATTAGCTTGGTTCACATGATGTTATCATGAATGGGTTGTGATGCATAGTGGCACCAGCGGTACCTTCCCATCACTTACTGTCAGGAACACTGTTTGTGCAGCAGTTGTGTTACACCACAAATAATTATATTATGTTCAATTTGTATCAATACACATAACACAACCATGCCTGCAGCATGGTATCATCCCTCATTAAAGCCTGAGGCAGAACAGCACAGCATCAATACCCTCCCTGGTGCTTTTCCTTTGAAATGATGTTCTGCTATATATTAAAATGTAGATCAACAATGACATATTTAAAAATACAGAAAGAAAAACATCTCCCTTGGATTAATAGAGGAAGGACACAAATTAAAATTCATTGCTCTGAAAATGATTGCTCTACAAATTTAAGGAGATGCTGTCAAGTTTGGTAAACTCCAGAAATGACAAATCTTATTTTCCCTGTGTTTTTCTGCACGTTTCCCACAGTCCTCTGTGTCTTTGTCACAACAAAATGCTGAAGTGAATTCTAGGGAAAATTCAGTTACTTATACACAACCCAACCCTGTGAGGACAGCACCATCCTGGCCTTCAGGACCCAGTACCTCTGCTCCATTTTTAGCATGGCCCTGACATGAGTCCCCTGGGCAGGCTGTGAGGAATGGTGCAGAGAGGGGAGCATCTGTGATAGAGTAACTTTGCCAGTGTGGTCCTTCTGAGAGGGTCCTGGTCTCTCCAGAAACCTCAAACAAGCCCTTTGTGCCCCACAGTTCATGGGCAGATGTGAAGCTGTTCAGTAACTCTTGCCTTTGGGAGTAGCTGCTGCCTGGCTGGAGCTGAAGTGTTCTTTAGGGCTCCTCTCTATAAATGTGTAGAACCTATGTTGCCTATCTCCATATGTTAAAAGAGAAGCAGATAGTAAGAAATAGGGTGATAAGACATCTCATCACATGAGCATTAAGCCTCTTTCACTTTTGAAAGTTTTCTTCATGGGATCTACTCCTGTAATAGAGCACAGTTTTTGTAACATCATCTGAACTACCAAAACAATCTGGAGGAACATGCCAAAAGCACCTAAAAAACCCCATCAACAACAACAAAAATGCCCCTTGGCCCACACAGCCAAACCTTGTTTGAGGAGGTCTGCTTATTCTGAAAGCTGTTAGCAACATACCAAATGGATTTTAAGCCTTAAGGGTGCCTGGAAATGGGTGCATAATTTCAGCACGGGGTCTTTGTGAGTATCTTTGCCTATTAAAGATCCTATTTAGGCTCTGGGAGGTAGTGTACTGATTGCAAATAATGAGGCCAAGGTGGAAGCGCCATGGGTGAGCTCCTGACAGAACAGAGTTGCTGATGTGCTGCTCATAGAGAGACTCAATGCAGTTGTTTCTACCTTATTCAGAGAAAAGAAGAACTTGGAAAAACTCTTACAATGTCATCAAGTGTTTCTGTCCTCATGAAAATAAATCTACAAGGTGCCAGGATTCAGTGGACTTTGCCTGGAAGCATTTAAGGGGCATGTTCCATCACCCATGCCATACTGGGGGAAGGAAGTGGTTTCAAAGAGGCTACCTGCAAAATAAGGTACCAGGAGTTCAGGTCAATTGTCACCCCAGCTTGTGGTGATGAACTCCTCTCTGTGTCAACAGGTGGACGTGGGTATCAAAATCTAATCCATGCCAAGGGCTGAGAGTTAAGTCCACTTAGTCTTGTGAAACAGCTATATCTGGAAGGTTTGGGGCAATTCAGAGGAGAGCAAGATGTATTTAATTCAATAGCTTTTGGGTATTTTCAGAAAGCAGGAGCATTTTCAGCTGTCAGTGTAAGACAAGGTGAACAGGGCAGGATGCAGATAGAAAATAATTACACATATAATATTAAAGGACAGGTGATTTATCTTTTTGTAAGACAGATACCAAGCACGTGGAGACAAGAGGTGGCCCCCATCTCTAACTTACATAGGATATAGCTTAAAAATAATAGAGCTTTGAACATATTCCACGAAGAATTCTCTAAAACTAATGGCAGTTGAAAGCCAGATGAAGTAGCTATTTTATCTGGCAAACTTCCATGCAAAATTTCCTGCTGATGCTGGCTCAGACAGATGGAGATTTGGGGCGGGGGGAGGAGAGAAAGAACAAAGTGCCATAGGGCTTTATTGGATGAGCCTTGAAAGGTTTCTGCAAGCTTCCATTACAAGGTTTATGAACCTTGGGCTTGTTAACTTCACCACAGTTTTGTTCAGTGTTTTAACCCTGCTTTATTTCCTGTGGTCCAGACGACACATTTACACATCCTCAGAAAATTTAGTGGGATGCTCTTCAAACAACGTGAGTCTCTGCACGAGGAAGGGCAGAGACTTGCTGATTTTACCTCAATATATAAAATATTGTTGAATATCACTCCATAGAGCAATTTTTTTTCCCTTGAAATGTCTCCTTTGGTTAGATCATGCAAATTTAGTGCTGGCTGATGCTTCTGTAAGATGAAAAGTATGAACAACTCATGAATATTTCATCATTTGTTTCTGCACTGGTCAGAAATGGTAATTTGGGCTCCAGACTGCAGAGATTTAGGGAAAAGCGGACATTCAGAAGATAAATACAGGGAAGGAAAAAAAGTGCTTTTGACAGGATTTTTCCTTGCCAGTGCTGGTATGTAGACAAGTTGCCTAAAGGACATGAAACTGAGATAATCTATGGAGGGCACGTATTTGAGCACTGTTACTGAAGCAATACTTGATCTGCAATGCATTTAACTCTTTAGTATTTTCTTTAAGTACTTCCCCCAACCTGTCTTCTGAGAACTGAAAGCACCACATCACCCATGATCACGGGCAAAGCATCTTACAGCAGACAGCCCTGGACTAGGACCCCATTCACCTCAGGCTTGACATGCACCAACATCTCCCTCAGGACTCAAGTACTGCCCTAGAAAGGCTGCCAAGGGGAAAAATATCAGCTAAATGTCTGTAGCTAAAGGTGCATCAGCCTTGATTCTCCTCTCCAGGCTTCCTTTACCTTTTGCTGCAATGTCTGTGGCCATCTACCTTGCTCTCTTTTATGCAGTTTATCCAATGAGAGCCCCTGAGGACTGGACTTTGAAACCAACATTGTTCTTTATGACCGGTGTGCACTAATAATTTATACCCCAGCTTCAATGTTTCCTGAATATTCAGGGATCTGGGTTTGAACCACATTATTTTGGGAGTGGGAAATGACTTTGTCCCATGTCCTACACTATCACTTGGCAGATCTTAATTTTAATTTTAATTCTTTTTTCCTGTACTAAGGACACTGAGGAGTTCAGGGTTTCTTTTCTTTTTCTTTCTTTTTGTTTTTAAATAGGAATGCTGATGGAAATCCCATCTCTTCACTCAAGTGAACACAAATGTTTTACGTTTCTGACAAAATGAATGGTTTCATTTTTTTAAAAAATATCAATTTCTCCAAATTTCTACCTAGCTTTCTTTCTCTGCTCCATCCCCAAAGCAAGAGGAGGGGCAGAGATTCTGCCATAAGCAGATGAAGCTTTTTTTCAGTGGCTCAGATGCCAACCCTCCATCTCTTCATCATCCAGAGCAGGCTGTCTGCGGTGGACTGAAAGTTATCTCATCAGACTTGCGTTTCAGCGTTGCCACCTGACATGTTATGACAGGCTTTTAACTTCTGAGCAGTGGTGGATGGAAACGTGTCACTACTTTGGGAGCAGCGCAGCACAGGCTGCCAAATGTAGTTCATGCTGCAGCCCCTCCAAGGCAGACACCCATCCCAGCCACAGCGCTCGATGAGCAAGGAGCCAGGACTTTCAGGAGGCCTCAACAGACCGAGGCCTCAACAGACCCAGGCCTCAACAGACCCGAGGCCTCAACAGACCCGAGGCCTCAACAGACCCGAGGCCTCAACAGACCCGAGGCAAATAATTTTCTGCATGAACTACAAAAAGTAAGAGGTTGGTCACTAAGGGGGAAGCTGGGAGGCATTTTCCAAGAAGTAGGTGTTACGGGCTTGCAGTACCATGACCATCTGTGCAAGAGCCTTAAGAAAGGATGTCAGCTGGAAATTTCCCATGGGAACTGTTTGGTTAATTGGGGCTTGTATGGGCTCTGCTAGTTCACCTGTGTTTATTGCTACTGGTAGCAGAGGAGAAATAAAACATTAGTCTGACAAAATTCCTAGAGTCTGTACCTGGGAGGGCTCAGCTGGCAGAGCAGGAACTGGTGCTGTCTTCACGGTCTGTTAATGACTTGTTCTGTGTTTACTCCCTTGCTGCTCTTTATCCACTTGGGCACACCTGAGCGACACAGGGAAGAAGGCTTCTCCTGACAAATTGTCCCTGCTTTCCCTGCTGCCCAGTGCCTTGCTGTGGGTCTTGCTCTGCTGTGATGCTGCAGTGGCTGTGTCGTGCCCTCAGAAGCTGGTCTCTGGTGTTGCTGATGGCACAGATCCTCTCCCACTCACAGCATCTGGCTTTGCTTCACTGAAAGAAGTGATCGCAGCAGGTAAGAAGCTCTTTAACCAGCTTCTAGAGTTCAGGATGCACTTGAGAGATGCCTTCAGTGTTGATAGCAGCCATGTGAGTGTTTAGAGACCCAGTTTCTATGCCAGCAACTGAAGTTCTCACCAATTTTCTCTGGAGTAATGAGCACTCCGTTCCTCTGAAAACCTGCGTTAATTAGCCTGTTTAACATCTTACATAGCTTCTGCCTTGACCTGAGAGCACAGCTACACCAGTAAACATGGCAGATCAGTGCTGCTCACTAGACCCGAGAGCAAGCAGAGTGTGTCCCTCCAGCTAAGACCTCTTCACCCTCAACCAGCGTGGCCCTACCCTTGTCTGACTACAGTCTGCGGGTGAGGTGGCACAAAGCAAAACCATACCAGAGAGTGTGTGCTTAGCACAAAGACAATGCTGGATGATCCCCAGACAGGCCCTAGGTGTGTTTGGCACAGACGTGCTCTCAGAGATAAGGATGGGCTTTAGGGAATCTGTATGCTGCAAACTCCCCTGTCCCTATGCAGCATGAGAAGGGCAGGCTGCTTGTGGCCAAGTTTCAATGATAAACCACAGGAAACATCTCACTGCCTCGTTGCTTCTTAATTTTTAGGAAGGAAGTGACTGATTTTGTGGACAGGAGTAAGGCTCAGCATGGGAACTCTTCCTGGGGCAACTCAGAGAGCTGCTGCAATGGCACCAGCCTGGAGCAGCTGGGATTAAACCCAGTTTGCCTGTTGCTGGACCATTTCATAGGCACGATGGGGAGATGAGATGCTAGAAAAGTAGCAGGTGACATAGCAGCACCTGTTTGGCACTGACTGTGTTGGCTCTCACTGCCCTGCTGCCCCATTGTGCAGGCTCCTTCTACTCCTTCCTTCAGGCCTTTGGGAGGAAGGGATGTTGGGTGACTCACACACGCGTACATCAGGAGCAAAAGCTAGTGTTACCCAGGAGGAGCACCTGTGTGGCTAGAAAAGGGGAAACAAGTCTCATGTCTCTCAGTGCTCCCAAAACCAGTTGCATCACTGCAAGTCTCTTGGCTTTCTCAGAGCCAGATGCCAGCAGCTGAGTTATCTTCACTTTTAACCGTGTGATGGGCTTGTCTGTGATTATATTGTTTTGATTGAATATTGCTTAGGTCCAGTTCAATTCTCTAACAATTTCAGTCCCAAGCTGGGCCTTGGAGTCTTCTAATGAGGTCAACAAGCCACTGCAAAATTTAGAGCAAATGGGAAAAAAGAAACATTGGTGACAGGTCACTTAACAATTTTAAAGAGCAGGAGCCGTCCCCCTGGCAGGCTGCCCTTTTCTATCTCTAATCTGTCCTGCAAAGCGGGTGGGAGATAACTCACTGGCAGATCCCTCCCCTGTACTGATAAAAGGGGTTTTAATTTACCAGCTTGTTAGCTTGGCACTGCAGAGCAACATTAGAATTCTGAGTCCCCTCCTGCTCAGTGCACTTCCAAACCCTATTTATAAACTTTTTCTTGAGAAAAAAACCCAAAAAAAAGGAGCTGAGGATTTATTGTCCTCTGCATGAAGGAGAGGAAAAAAATAACACTTATGTCTTGAAGTTTCCTTCATTAAATAGCCACACATTTGTACTGATGTGCTACCTACATCAAAAATGTGTAGTTTTTTCCCTGCGGTTAACTTCTTTTCTTAGGAGGGGAAAAAAAAAAGGAGAAGCGTAATTCCTGTAGCCAGAAAAGCAGAGGCACAAGGAGGGCAAGAGACCTGTTCTGCAGAGCTGGAAAAAAGATCACATCCCTGATTATTAGAGCAGTAATTTGATCACAATCCTTTAACTTTGAGGGCGGATTAGCTAATGATGCAATTAGCAAGGAAAATACCCATATTGCCGCGTGCAATGTGCCGGGCTAATTTGTCGCTTATTTCATTACACATCTGTCTACCTACAGCAGGAATCAACACAGTTCAGAAAACCCTTTTTGTCTATCCAGCTCCTTTGAAGCTTAAAAACCCCTTCACTGGCTCTTTCCCTGAGCCCCAGCAATCGGGGCAGGGCAGGATGGGCTTTGTTCTCATCAGTGCGGGAGTGTTTAATATATATATGTTAGAAAAATAGACGTTTTTTTAGTCTTGTTTCCTGAAAGACAACAATTGGCTTTTTATATAAGGTTGTCCTGCCTTTGTGCTTGTCAGATCCTCCTTAAAAACTGCTACGTCTCTTGGCCAGTGTGAACTACACTTGCTGGGAGAGGAGAGGAGGAGGAGGAGAAGCTCCTGGAAGAAACGAGCAAGATTTTGGAAAAAGCCTTTTGGAAAGGTGGAAAAGTTGTGTCTGGGGAAAAAAAACCAACAACCCATCCACCCAATAATCCCCCCAAAACCAGAAGATCCCATGGGCCCAACAGTGCCCATGGGTGGTTGGTATCCTTGCATTTGGCTGAGAAGAGCCTACCAGCAAATTCTGAGGATGGACTGGTCTACCTGTGGGACATGCCCATCCACCTTTCCAACCACGCTAAATTTAAGATTCATTAAAGTTAGATAGGACCCAAACTGAGGAAAAGACAAAGAAAAGTAACCCTTCAGTGTGATTCTGAGAGCTCCAATTTCAGAGTTAGAAAAGCGGGTTTTTTGTAGGTGTCCAAACCAAGACTCTCAGGCTTTGTCTCCTGTGGGACAGGCTGACTGGAGAGAGCACAGAGGACTGATTTTTATCCTTAATGTTCTTTTGCATTTAACCATAATGGGAGGTGGTGCAGAGTGAGACCAGGGGGTTGCAGGCCCTTTGGTTTTGACTGAAAGTCCCTGAAGGCGGCTAAAAACCCCATAATTGGGGTTTCTAATTGGGCTGGGGAAACAAAAGCCTGTGTGCTAATCCTATTAGAGAGTGAGGCTTAAGCCTGGGTATCTGTCAGCATGAACCTGTTGCCCCCAGGCCTTGGTAGTGTCGACTTCTCAGACAAAGCTTCCTGCTGTGTATGAAGTATGGTATCATTAAGCCTAGGAGCAGAGCAGGGCTGTGATAGCTTTTCCCTTGGTGCTGCCTGGACCGTCTCTGAGATGCAGATGACACATTGGCAAACACAGCATCAGCTCACAGAGGTCACCCTCTTGTCTCGGCCAGCCCAGATGTTTGTACAAGGAGCTTAGCCAGAGCCCTGCCTTGGGGTTGACTGCCAAAATGGTGCCGCACCACACATGCCATCACACAGACGATGCAAAAACCTACTCAGGAAACTGCCATCTCCTGCCTGAAGTTCTGCCTGGAAGCAGGGGCATTGGCAGCCACTTTGGGAAGACAGCATTTGACGTCCATCAGCTGAAGGCTGCCTTACAGGAATTCAAATGCACTGGATCTGTGTTGATCCTGAGCAGAGAGAAAGGCAGAAGCCCACGTTACAGACCAGATGGATCCAGGCAAAACGGAGTTTGAGAGCAGACATCTAACAACATTTTATTTTCCACCACCAGAATTGCATGTCGGCAGATTTCAAATATCTTTGTAAGTCCCAGTAGCCTGATTGAAAGTGGTGTGTCTTTACCAGGCTGGTTATGGCCCATCTGAAATGTGAGTCTCACTAGCTGCATCCAAATCCTGCGCTCGTAATTAAAGTAGATCGGACCTTTGGGGAAGGAGGAGCTTCAACGCTGCCTTCTTAAAGCATTTTGCACTTGAATCTCATCTTGAGAAAGCATACCTGAAGGATGATGCAGAGATTAGGATTGAGACGTATTTAGGTTTGGTGGGCCACCTATTCATTCACAGTAGGCTTCTGAGGGACAGGGAGAAAGGCAGGAAGCCCAAGTGATGACCTTGAGGTAGCCTTTTGGGTTTGACGTAGAGGTTTCACCTTTTGGAGACATAAGGCATGAACTTAAACCCGCTGCTAAGTTGCTGACATATTCTTTTTTATTTTAGAAAAGCCTCAGAGCTGTTTCCTTCAACTGTTTTGGAATGTGAGCTGAAGAAAAGGTGCTGAGACTAAACCAGAGGGATAAACTGCCCATTTCCCCCATGTAATAAATACCAGTCAAAACACAAATGGAATCATCTCTCACCAGACAGGCCCTGCAATGTCACTCCACAGACTTTCTGCTGCCACCTACACAAAGGCACCATCAGGCAGGGCATGAAAAACAGGTTTCTGCAGGAGTGCAGTGGAGCTGGTTTGATGGCTGACGCAGGATGACGCCAGCACGAGCTCCAAGAAGGAAAGTGTACAAAGCATCTGAGTCACCTTCCTCCGGGCACCATCAGCCTTCATTGGAACATCAAACAATCATTTTGTTGTTGCTGTTTTTCTGCTGCTAAAATCTTTTCTCTGCAGAGATCTGGGCACATCTTGTGTGTATATGATAACAGCTGAGTTTGTGGTGCTGCTGGGTAAAGCAGAGTCTCACCTGTGGGAAGTGGGCTTGCCCAGGTGATGCTGCTGATGGAGGGTTATAAAGAGGGGGTGCAGATACTCTCACAGCTGGGTGGGCTGGGGCACCTTCTGCTTGCAGAGTAGTTCTTGCTTTTTCTTTCCCCATCTCCAACTACCCTACGCATAGTTTTGTGGGTTTTTTTGAATGTATCCTAGAGCTAAGGCTCCTGCCCTTGCTCTTGGAAGGTGGTGAAGTTTAAGGTGGTGGCCTGTCATAGCTAGTGCCCTGGAAGAGCTCAGGCTGCCCAGTGCTCCCTGCAGAGCCCACCAGCAGCATGGTTCCAGGAGACCATTGCTTGTTGCCCAAGAGGTGAGCTTCCCAAAGACATAAAAAACTGCTTGCCTGTTTCATCACCAGCTTCTTATGTGATTTTTTTTTTCCTACTTCAGGAGCACCTTTAGGAGATGATAGCTCTGTGCTGAAGACCAAAAAGGCTGTGGTGTGCAGTACATGGATGGGTAAGTGCTTGCTTTCCCCTCTCTTTATCTGTAGTGTGTTGGGTTTACCCACAGTGCCATGAAATAAACGTGCAGAGCCAGTTCTACCAGTGGCACTTCCTCCTGTGTAACAGGAGTCTCAGTAAACTGGGTCTACCATCACGTTGGGCCAGGAGGGTGGTTGTGGAGAGGAGGAGAAGGGTATGGATGGGGTGCTGAGTGGTGCTGCATCTTTGTGCTGATGTAGCTGAAAAATGAAGGGGACTCATGTGGGTTAGGTGTCCTGAGGGGTGGTGAAGGCTAGGTCAGGCTCAGAAGACAATGGGGAAGCTGGAAGCCCTCTTGAATGGTCGCTAGGCTGAAAGTCTCTATTTGTTTAATTGTTTAAATGCAGCAACCTAAAATAACAGGTTTATCATGGTACTGGTTGAGCAGCGTGACTAAAGCTCAGTGATTAAAATGGTGTAACAAGGTGGAGGATCTCATGCTTATTTGTACCTGCTGTGGATTTGGCCCAGTGCAGTAATAATGGGAAGGATGAAATGTAGTTTTTCATGTCTCTCCTACCCCTGTGGCTTCTGAATGCTTTAGTAGATGTACAGCGAACAGCTGCAAAGCTTGTTTCTACCTGCCAGCAGCAGCAAATTTGTGAAGTTAGTGCTTTGTGAATGCCAAATTACCCTGAACCGTGAGGAGCTGCAGCAGAAACAGAGCAGGGAGAGGGGGAAAAAAAACACCCCATGAAGCTTGGGGGTGAACAAACAGGTCTAACAATAATAACAGTTGAAGCTAGTCTGAGTCGTTCTCTGGCTTTGCTTCTTAAATCTTGGCTTCCCTGGTATTGCCCTGTGCCACCGGTGACAGCATACTGGGATGTGTGTGGTGGGAAGGCTGCATTTCTGACTGCTCAGCTTTAACTGTTTGATCAAAACTTGGGAAAAAAAGTGAATTTTAACCAGGGGCAAGGAAAAGTTAATTGGAACAAGGCGGTTCGTGTGCAGTTCTGCTTGCAGACTGGAACTGGCATCAAGGGCTGGCTCCTGCAGTCACTTTAAGGCATGAGCTGTGCTAAGCAGATTGCATTGCAGTACTTACTCTGCAAGGGAGAGAGCTTGACAAAGGATTTTCGTCATAAAGTGAGTTTTTCATCTCTGCTGAGCATGTCAGGTGACAAGAGAAATGTAATCGACTGAGCTATCAACTGTCCCTCTCTGCTGCTGGCAGTGTGACTCGTGCCTCACGCGTGTGATACCTTCTCCCATGATTTTCTTCTCAGGAGGAAGAAAAAAATGCCTGTTATGTTTTATTTTGGACAGTATAGTTTTTCTTTTAGGCTTGAAATGACCGTTTCTGGAGCGTTTCTTGTTGATGTCTCATTTCTTATGAGGTAGTAAGCTAAAAATGTCACTGGTACATCTGTACTGCCTTGGGATCCCCAGTGCTTGTATGGATAGAAACAGAGGCTAGCAGGGTGTACTTCTACCATACTACCTTGGAGTTGTTCCTGCAACTCCAGCTTGCAGGGAATGGGTGGGCAAGTTTGCCAGCCTGCCAATACTGCTCCTCGACCAGCTGTTTTCCAGAATTGGTTGCTGGGATAGCTAATGCACATGCTCTGGCTCATAACAGAAGTCTATCTTTCCTTATGTTTGCTTTTGGGTGTCTTTTCAGTCTCTTGCACTCCTGATTTCACTGTTTGTAGGTGAATTTGTAGCCTGGAGGGGTCAGGAAGCAGTTTTGGACCCCCCAGGGTGGTATCTAATGAGGCAGGCTCGCTCTAGCCAGGTCAGATATCCAAGTACCACATCTTCCCTCCTTCACCAAACCCTAAAATAGCAGACAGTAGTCACCAGACCTTAAAAAACACCCCCAAAAAAACCCTGTCTTGTATTAGCTCCCACTAGATGCCTAACTGAATTCACCTGCTTGGCAGTGTTATGATCTAAGGATGTACACCAGTCCCATCCCTTGAGACCCTTTCCTCACAGTCAGGCTGTTTGGGCTGGCAAGTATTAAGCTAATCTTAAAAATCCTTGTTTCCTAACAAGCAAAGTATGCAGCATCTAGATGGAAATTTAATGAGAGGCGGCTGAGGAGCAAAGCTGACAAAGCAGCGACCTTTCCTCTGTGGTGAGCCAGACCAAGTCCATCCCGAGGTGCTAAGATTAATGAACATGTTGGTTCTAGCCCAAAGCAAATGTGCATTATTTATATTCTACAGCAATTTTATTGGGATGCAGATTTCATAGTGCTGAACTCTTTGCTCAAGAGAAGCCTTGAGCTGAGCCAGCACAAAGAATCATTGAATTATCCACAATTCCTAACACGAGCACGCTCTGGGGTCAGGGCTGGAGAAATCTGAGTGTGAGCTTAGCCAACTGATATGATTTAGCCAATAACTCATTGAGGAGGAGTAAGGAGTATGGGTGTTCTGTATTTATTTGGAGTTATTTGCTTATGTTTTAGTCAAAAGCTGGGGGTGTGGTGGGGGTAATACAGCTATTCTAATACAGAAGCTGTTATTACCAATAATTCTGAGCCATCCACGTCCTGAACACTAAAATCCTCCCAGTATAAGACTGCTTTGCCATTGTTTATAAAGTGCTAAAGTTTAGCTGTTTGGCCTGTTTTGTGCTTCCAAGAATCACAAGGTTGGAAAAGACCTTTAAGATCTTCCAGTCCAACCGTTCCTGTCCTGTACTAAACCATATCCCGAAGCACCTCATCTACCTGTCTGTTAAACACACCCAGGGGTGGTGACTCAGCCCCCTCCCTGGGCAGCCTGTTCCAGGCCCTGACAACTCTTTCAGTGAGGAATTTTTTCCTAACATCTAATCTGACCCTGCCCTGGCACAGCTCAGTGCCATTTCCCCTTGTCCTGTCTCCTGTCACCTGGCTGAAGAGACCATAGCCCACCTCTCTGCAACCTCCTGTCAGGTAGCTGTAGGCAGTGATAAGGTCTCCCCTCAGCCTCCTCTTCTCCAGGCTGAACACCCCCAGCTCCCTCAGCTGCTCCTCATAGGATTTGCCCTCCAGCCCCTTCCCCAGCCTGGTTGCCCTTCTCTGGACTCGCTCCAGGACCTCAATGTCCTTATGGTGAGGAGCCCAGAACTGGACACAGTGCTTGAGGTGCAGCCTCACCAATGCCAATGAATTTTGTCTGCAAAATTATCTGACCAAGACATGCTGTAACTCAGGAAGCCGAAGATGTCTGTAAAGTTCACTCAAGGCTCAGACTTGTTGAATGTAATCCAGAGGTTGACATAGGGAAATGAGAGCAGGGGTTCTCTCTGGTGGTTTTGGACCTTCTTGAGTGGCAGGCTGCTCCTTGGAAGGGGAAGAAGTGCCACCAGCAAACAGCTGTTGGACAAAAAATAATGAGTAATAATTTAAAAATATCCTAGGCTGGGACATGAAATTGGGGTTGTGGTGTTAGTACTGAAAACAAGTGACATCCTTGAGACTAGAGGCGGGTAGATGAGGTGTGGTGGCACAAGCAGAAGGGTGAAGGGGAAAGCACTGTAGGAACTGGTCTTTGTGCACTGTGTTAATGTGGAAAACTAGTAAATGGACAAAACCACTGGAGAGTCTGGGACAGAAACGTGTGTTCCAGATTGTGCTCATAATAGCTGAGTCTGCCTGCTCTTGGCTACAGCTGCCATGGCTCCATCGACAGTCTGTCCTTAGCCCTTGTTGTTCCTGCCTTCCTGTAGCCATTCAGTGGTAGCTGGGATTTTAAAAGGTTTAAAATTGAAGCTATGAAGTTGAACTTGATGCATATCGAATTTTGGTTTTTAGAACCTACTAGTATTTTAAATAAATTAAAATGTAGAGACTGCTTGTCTGGCATTGACTTCTATTTCTGGGACATCCATGGAAGAAAAGAGGTAACCCCCTGTTGAGGTCCTGTATTGTTAGGGTCAGACATTGTTAGGAGTTTAAGATTAGCCTTTATTTACTGCTGACTGATCAGACCTTGTCGGGAGATGGCAAGAGATCAGACAAGAGGATCAGAACGCTCCCCTTTGGCCTATTTGTCTTCCTGTATGAGTAGAGAGTCATTATCTTCCCCATAAGCCCTTCTTGGCTTTAGACTGGGTTTATAAAAAAAAAAATCCCCAAAACATCAAAGTTAATGAAATTACTAATGTATTTAAGAAATAAAATTGCTCGATGTAGGGTCAAGTGAGTCAGTACTCTGTGTCCTGGCGGATGGGGAGGGAGGACAGGGGGAGGTGATGCTCTGGCATGCTCTTGTCTGGGCATTGCCCAGCCACAAAAATTGCTTCAGTATTTCTGGAAGGCACCAGAGTGTGTCTTGTACATGGCTTCATGTTCTCAATGCCTAATTAAGCACAAGGTCTGTGGCTTTGTGGAGATGATCTACGGGCGCGTGCCTGAGTTGTACTGTGTGCCTATTCCTTTTAACAGGCTTTAGTTCCATAAATTAAATCACTTTAGTTTTATGGGCATTAAAAGAAGTCATTTAGGGGCAGCAGGTTTCTGTGGAGGGGAGCTGGGGCGGGGAGGGTGGTGTTTGGGTCTTGCAAAGATTAATCTGCTCTTTTAAAGTGCTAATCCTTCCATCTAAGCTGACGTGAGGATCCTAACCATGGTTCTATTACACCCCATTACCCAGATACAGAAATCTGGTCAGGAAAAAAATCAGCTTCCAGCAGCTAGAAGCGATTCATTTTTGATGCAAGCAGAGTCCATGCAGGCTTGATAGGAGGTTTCAGCGAGGGAACAGGAATTAAAGGGCACATCTTAAGCTGATGAGACATTCGGATATTGGGATTCTTAACGCTACAGCGTAAATAATCTCTTACCACTCTATTAAATGAGAGGTTTTCAGGGCACGTGGTTATTGTTAATGACTGCCTCCTAATCCTGACTTTCACGGGGTTCTAATTCAAGGTCTCCCGGTGCTTTTTGCAGAACACAACTGTTTGTGAGTTAGGACATCAAAGGAGAAGGGATGTGAGGCTGAAATGCAAAATGAGAGGGTAGCTTGTATGATGCATCCTTGCTGCCATTGCTCAGTGATGCATCTTTACCTCACTTGAAGATAAAGCTGATGCAGAGAGGAGGAGAAGGGGCGGGGGAAATCCTTTCCTGGCTTTAACCAGCATGGAAGAGGAAAGTGTTTTGCTAACAGACAGAAATGTCTCTATTATTGACACAAAGCTGAGCCCAGAAGACCTGGATTTTCAAAAGGCATTGAACAGCTCCTATAAAAGCTTCATTTTAGGCACTACCAGCACTCCCAGCAAGAGTGGGTTTGGGGTTGGTTTTTTTTTTCTGTGAAGAAATAAAATAATTATGAAAAAACTAGTTAAACCCAGCAAATATTTGCACTGCTGCAATTCCTTGGGCGGTGCCGTGACTGAAAGCAGCGCAGCGCTGGAAGAAAGCTGATAAAGAGTATTCATTTAAACTTGCAATTAAAGAAAAAACCCAAACTCCTCTTCATTCGATGCTTGGAATGGTTTCACACAGATGGTCAAAGCTGTCAGCACATCTTGAGGGTGTTCTTTGCCATGGAGTGAATTGTGGGGCCTTTCCTGCTGTAGGAAGATGAGGGAACTTGATCCCCTCGTCACACAAAGCTGCAGCGCTGCTTTTTACCTCTCAACAAATCCAGCTCTTGCTGATGTGTGATATTAGGGCTGCAGAGGTGACCTCCACAGTGACAGCGGTGATGGGTGGGATGCTGCTGGGCACTGGGCTTTGCAGGTTTGCGTAAGAAGCTGCTCGCTCCTGAGCCCAGTTGCTGGCTGAGAGGTTTTATTTGGATGTTTGTCAGTTAGTTTCTGTGCTCCATGTATTTTAATTACTCAGATGCTAAAGCCAGGCTTTTATGGTGCTCTAATATGAAAACTAAAAGTACTCTCTTAACACGGAGGTAGTAGCAATTTACCAGTCCAGTAGCTGCAGCCAATATCAGGGCTTGCATTGACGTGCCTGCGATTGAGTTGCTGGCAGTGACACCCTGTCTGTTGCTGAGATGCTTAGGGAAAGGGAAAATTGTTCAGAGCCTTTGTTGGATGAAGGTGCTCCTTCAGGAATGCCAAAGGAAAGGGAATCTCCTGGCTGCATCTGCAAAACCCCAGATTGCCAAGGGTGAAATGGATGGTGGGGATGAACATGTAAAACTCGTCTGTGATGCGTGCTCTGGAGGGCAGGGGATATCCTGCTTAAATACTAGCTCACTGAGTACAGAAATGAAGCTTATTCAGGTGGCTGTCCTGCAACAGGCATCAATCTGTGAGGAAGCTGTCCCACAGCTGACCACGACCATCCAGCTGTGCAAATTATTCATTGTCTTTCTGGAGGGTTGTTTATGATCAATGTTTCTATTAAAGCATTGCTTCATCCCAGCTTGCCTGGAGCCCCCAATTCCTGATGGATACACAGTCCCCTCTTCTGCTGGTAACTGGCTGGGCCAGATTGCACCTGTGGCTTGTTCCAGCATGAGATGAAGAAAAAAGCACCCCCTTGTGACCTCCACAAACAGCAAATAGGGGCTGGAGGAGTATTTGGAAGAAGCATCGCTGTATGTTTTCTGTAGCCTTATATTTTTTCCTGAGACATCTGGGTGTGGCTTTGTTATAGATGGTTTGTAGGGATGGCTTGATGCTGTGGTGGGAAAGTCTAACTTGGGGCCCAAAGTGATGCTCTGGTAGCATGGATGGTCCCAAAGAAAGTGTGAACCAACTAATAGTGTCCAAAATTAAATAACTGTGAGCTAAGTAACAATGACCTGAGCAGCTATGACAATGTATGTGAAATTTGTTATAACCATCTGGAGGCATGCTGGCAAGCAGGAAGCCTGCCCTGCAAAGCTGCTCTTGGGGACAGTCTACAGTCACTTCAAGGTGCTCTATTACAATCAATAGACAAGAAACCCCATTTGGCTGTGACATATGTGACTGTGAGTGAGGAAGCTCATAGCTGAGGTTGGCACTCCATCCTGGCATGGTCAGCTCAACAAGGTCTCTTCTGGGTGGTGAGACAGCTCCAGGAACTGATGTCACAGACTGCTTTGACCTCTACAGCTCATATTGAGGTGCTGCAGTGGGGTGTGCTTGGCCCCAAGGCTGGAATGAACAAAAAACTCCAGAAAAAAGAATAAATAATAAAAATCCAGTAAACCTGAAGTTTACTTGGTTTACAGGCTTACATCCTAAAGATGCATGAGGCTGCCAGGGCCTGATTCCTGTTATCTGTCTGCAGTGGACCAGAGGTGCTGATGTGATGTGCAAGGCAGCAAACTGTATGTTTCTATTTTGTACTTACAGTATATGTAGTATATTTTGTCAAACCTGCAAAAAAAATACAGCAGGGATAAAGTGCTGCTGACCAGTTTCTCTGCCTTAGTGTTGCTCATCTGGAGTGAATGTGAAGTGTGGAATCAATAAAAGGCTTTATTTAGAGAGCGGAGGCCAGAGGAGAAAGAGCAAATGCTCTGAGAGAGGCACAGGAGGGTTACAGCAATTATGAAATGCAGAAAATTACACCAACCTTTAGAGACATAAATGGGGTGCTATGTCAGCATTTTAATCACCCATCCTATTTTTAGCACACTGTTTGGACTAAAAACACCTCGAGTAGGATGTCCTGGGTAAATAAGGCTGGGTCAGGGGCACTCAGTGTGCCCGTTAAATATAGAAATGTGGGTTTCACCTTCTGAGGAGAGCTTTTTGCAGAGGAGGAGGGGTGGGAGATAGGTAGCTTGCACCTAAGGCCTGTTGTGTGCATCTTCCCCTCTGCCTTTTTCTTTTCCACAAAGGATTTTTGAGCTCTTCTGGGCCATGTACTCAGAGTGATGCTTCTCAAGGTCTCTCTTCATTAGTGCTGGGGCTGAAGGTGGGACCGTGCCTCAGCCTCCGGCTCCTGTGACACCCTGATAACCCTTGGGTCTTCACTTTGATAACTGAGGGCTAAACTGATTTCCTGTAATGGGGTGCTGTAAGGTGTACTCAGGGGAATAACAAAACCACATAGGCTGAGAGAGGAGCCAGGCATCACCCTGCTAAAAGCTGTCCTGTGCTCAGGAGCAGCTCTCTGTGTATGAAAGCCCAGAGCAAAGCTCTGTGTGCTTCAGTCTGTGGCAGTTTCATCTGCTGTCTCAATTTCCAGGCTGCCATTCCCTGGCTCTTGGCAGCACATGTCAAAGAGAAGTGAAGGGTGTCAGAGAGCAGACCCGAATCAGCAGCCATTGTTCTGGACTCCCATTTGTATAATTGCTGGGTGAGGTACTTTGGGGTTTAATCGTTGCTGTGACGTTACTAACGAACTGGTCAGCAGTTCCCATGGAGAGGGAGCAGCACTCTTTCTGTGCTCTCCCTGAGTCAGCATCAATCACAGAATCATAGAACAGTCTGGGTTGGAGGGACCCCAGTTCCAATCCCTGCCACAGGCAGGGCCACCAACCTCCAGGCCTGGATCTACACGAGGTTGCCCAGGGCCCCATCCAACCTGCCCTTGAACACCTCCAGGGATGGGGCATCCTCTGGGCAGCCCGTTCCAGCCCCTCACTGCTCTCTCTGTAAAGAACTTCCCCCTAATATTTAATCTAAACCTTCCTTCCTTCAGCTTCAATCCATTCCCCCTTGTCCTGCCATTATCTACCCTGCCATTATCTACCCTTTTAACAAGCTGATTCCCCTTCTGTTTCTCTGCTCCCTTCAGGGACTGGAAGGCTTCAATGAGGTCCCCCCTGCAGCCTTCTCTTCTCTAGGCTGAACAAGCCCAGGTCCCTCAGCCTCTCTTTGTAGGGGAGGTGCTCCAGCATCAGTAATGTCATCTCTTCAGCAGTGCTTATTTCTGTCCTCTTCCTTGGAGCCTGCTTATATCAGCTCTGCTTACATGTGGCACACCTGACGGAGCTAAACGTGGAATGCAGCAATCAGGAAAAGACAGCTGGAGGTTCACTCCTGAGGACTGTCCTCTTGCAGCCCTCACTGGGACCCCATCCCTGGTTTATGCTCTGTTATGGCTTGGTCTGGTCCCCTTTGAATAGCAGGTTTTATTCAAGCATTTATTGACTGGAGCTTAAATCCTCCCCAACTGCCGCAGACATTTCTGAGATAAACAAAATGAAAGTAGCGGATTTTGTTTAAATTAAGTCTCCCAAACGACTTAAGCTGTCAATCAAATTGGGATCTGCTTTAATTGATTTTAAAATAGCTGTGAAAACTTTGAGGAAACGAGTGCTTAAGAAACAAAGAGCAGTTTGTCTTGAACGCCTTGAAACCAATGTCTTCCAGTTCTTGATAAGCAGCTGACTGATGGAATAAAGCTGTGGGAGTCTGGACACATGCAGGTAGTCCGTTCCTCAGCGTTACTCTCACTGCACAGGACAGAAGATCCTGGAACAGCCTCTCCCACTTTATAGAGGGGGCAAATAGTGGTGTGGGGCCTGGCGGGTCCTCCAGTGGGGTGGCAGAGTTGGGGTAGCAGTTGCTTCACTGTCCACCATGTTGTTAAGCAAAAAGTGATGCCCACAGCTGTCCGGGAAGACAGCAGGCCTGTCAGCGGCCTAGCTCTCTTCACCGAAGACATAGGCCCTGACAATATCCTGGTGTTCCCATGAGACAGGAAAGTGACTGACAGAGAGGATTTTGATAATCACATTCTCAAAACACAGTGGCCTTGATGACAGGGGTACAGACTGCCCTAAACCAAGAAGAAGTTATGGGAAGGTACTTGGGAGTAATGGAGCATGTTAAGAACCAGCCATAATAAGATGGTCAAAACAGCAGGTGTGCAGATGCTTTTAGGCATCAAAGGTAAACTAATGATATTTAGCTATATCAGAACTTGTTATAATCACTGACTAATCAGTGGGGTGTAAACAGTGTATGCAACCAATTAGCAGTTTTTTTAGCTTGCCCCGTTTGCAGTAACAAATGTATATAATCTGTGTGATTTCACCCAGTAAATGGCTTCACCTAAAATTCATATCGAATTGCATGTTTCCCATCACCTATCTTCACACACAGCTACAGACAGCACCAAAAAAAAAAATAAAATAAGGTGAATATCTGAAGAAAAGGTTTGGTGTTTTTTAACCTCATCCAGGCTAAGTTACCGTCGCTTTTACAATGCTATGGGATCTCACACCATATGCTGGCTGGCAAATTGCCCGTGGACTTCCTATTTTCTTGTCATCCTCAGCTTCTCTCTGCTTTGTGTCACTCCAGATAAGACCCCCTGAGAGTTGTGCTAAGCCTGAAGTGCATTTTGTGTGCTGGCAGTGCAGGGCAGTTGTAGGAAAGCTATCTCAGGAAGGAGTTGCCGAGCGGTGCCAGTGAGCTCCAACCTCTGTTGTCATTTCTGCTGCAGTCTCCATGTAAGTTAGGAATGCCTCACGTGGTTGTGAAGGAGGCAGATTTGGCAGAAAACAGATAAGAGTGAGTATGCATAAAGCAACTGAGCATAAAATCCTTAATTTGAATAGACACAAGCTGGTCCAAGAGTGAGGCTGTGGACTCTCAAGTGAGGTAATTCAGACCATGTGGTGTTAGATGCTCTGAACTTTTCCCATCTCATCACAGAATATCCTGAGTTGGAAGGGACCCATACGGATCATCAACTCTAACTCCTGCTCCACCCAGGGCCAGCCAGGTCAGAGCATGTGACTGAGTGCATCGTCCAGACGCTTCTTGAACTCAGTCAAGCTCAGTGCTGTGACCACTAAGTCCCTCAGCCTCTTTTTGTAACAGAGATGTTCTATTCCCCTCATCATCGTTGATATTGCTCTTGAGGCAAATATCAAAAACAGACCAAAGGTGTGAAGAGCTTTACAGTCCCTTGTTTGTAAAGAGATCCCAGTGTGACCAGCTTTGGTGGCATTTATTTGGTCTGTTGCATTTTGGCTGCTGTTTCATCTTGGAGAAACACAGAAGAACTATTTTAATGCACACAAATAGCTGCTGGAGCCTAAGGATCCATAGGGTGCACACAAAGGCCGAGCACCTGGAGAAGTGCTGTCAGCCCCCCACCGTGTCCCTGAGCAGCGGTTGGGCCGCTCCAGCCTATTGTGCTGCCTTTGTTTTTTGGTATGGCCTTGACAGCATATCCAGCAAGGAAATGATTGTATACCCCTCTTTTTTTTTCCATGCTGTTAATTATAATACCATTACAATTCAAGGAAATGTCAAAGAGACTCACAGAGTCAAATGAAGCTTTTCCACTTTATTGTTACGTTGACCCAAATTAGTTTATTAGGGTTTTTTGGGGGGTCCTGAACTTTTTAATCTTTCTCTTATACATTTCCATTACAATAATAGTTTTTAAAATCAAAATATATAATTGTCAGACCTCGTTTTGACCATGGATTGGGTTTTTTTGAGTCCTGAATTATAGGCTGGATGAGAGCTTGGTGTATAGATGTCCTCTCTGTGCAAGTGCTGGCTGGCTGCTTTCCTCCAAGGGAGACTGTGTGCTTCGTAGGTGTAGTGTGTGAGGTGGTGATTGCAGACCTGGAGAACAGCAGGAAACATGAGTGAACAGCAACACAGCAACAGCCTTTCAGACCAAACTTCTTGTCTAGCCTGAGGGTGAGTTGTGTTGGCAGCTGAAGAGGTCTCAGGGGCATCTAGCTGAGACCAGGGCCTTCATATTTAGGTTAGCAATGGTTAGGCTCAGGATGCTGCCTTGTTACTTGGGAGACCTGCTGATCACAGATAGAGAATAACTCTTAGAAAAGTATCTTCTTGTAATTAATTATAATTACAAGGGAACAAGCTTGTCTGCTTTTTAAACTAGCTGGAGTTTTCAGGAGTTATTTTGTGGGCACATACCTCCTTCTAGTTAGCAATAAACCACATGGCATTGAAATTACAGTTATGAACCATCTTGACATTTAAGAAGAGTTTCGATTCTCTCAGCCAAAGTACTGTAGCACAGAGCTTTCCCTACCTCCAGTTTCTCCTACTGTAGGAATATGTCCTTAGGCAAATCACCTTAGAGAAGGTGAAGTGGGATGAAGCACTGAGCAAAGCAAAAAGATGAGGTTGACTGAGGATCAGGGTTAACAGGTCAAAGTCCATCTCACTGTCAGTGCTTTCCTGCCTGGGAGTCTAATGCTGAAAGAAATGAAATATTCAGGAAAAGGAGTATTGGCTGGTGGAGCACTGAAGTGACCTACTGCTTGTGCTGTCACACGATGTCAGTGTTAAGGAAACTGAGTTGCTTGTGTGCCACAGTCTCCCAGGGTCTGAGGGAGGCTTTCCCATCCAGCTGACCGACTGCTGCAGCACCTTCCTGCAGCAAGCAGCTTGTCCCCCTGATGTTGCCCAGCCAGCATCATCCCAACTTCCTGGTCACAGCGTGCTGCGAATTAGAAACGTGCTGTGTAGCTGCAAAGCCACAGTGCTGGGATTTGTCACCTGGCCATGCCAGGCACCTAGAAGAAGCTGTGGTGGTGGATGGCAACCTAGCAAGTCCCAGCGCATTGATGTGTCAGGACTGTCTGTGCTGAGACATCACGTGTCTACTCATGAGCTGCTTCAGTGCCAGCAGTTCCTTTCTCTTCCAGAGAGCACATCCCAAGTATTCAGCACACAAAGCCCTGCAATGGAAGACAACAATAAAAATATCTCAACAGCTGTTCCTTTGTTGTTCAAACAGCAACAGCAAAAAGAAAAGCAGACTACAAAGCAATGATCCACGGTCATGTTATTCATTTATGGGGGAAAATGAAGAGGCATGAAGCCTCTTAGTGAGCTTGAGAATTGCCTGTTGTGCATTTTGGGATGGGAGCTTTCATGCCCTGAGATGAGAGTCTTGCTGAAGGACATGTAGCTATGCTGTTGATGCAGGAGTTTCTCCTCCACAGGAGTGCAGGAGCTGCAGCCTGACCCATCCAAACCACAGAGGGTCGTGCAGGAGACCCCAGGAAAGGAGGGAATCCTCTCTGGAGACAGCAGAAAGGCTTGTCTCAATATCACTCCTTTCAAAATCACTCTCAATCTGTTCTTTTTATAAAAAGCAATTCTTGCCTCTTCATCCTGTCTGTGCCAACAAGGAAATTCAGCCTCCAGATTATTACACGTTACACTCCATTGATGCGTGCTCATCCACATGTGCCTTTCCTCAGATGAGAGGTCCAGAAATGTTTCCCAGGTGTTTAAAAAACTTAGCAGCCTTTCAGTGCCAATTCTGAGAGCTACTTAAGGCAGAAACTGCTCCAAGCAGCAGATTACCAGGGTGACAACATGCACGGTTGTGGATTTATCCAATCCATCAGAAGATGTTCCTTGCAGCAAAGTGGGGAAACTGAAATCGGCTGTTTAATGGGTGATGTGCCATCCTATGATGTCAGTCTCCCTTCCTACCATCAGGGAGGTGCCCCAAGAACTGCATCACCATTGAATTATCTCAGTTTTCTCTACTTGCACCTGCTTCCAGGAGGGAATGATCCCAGTCTGCTGTTGTTTCTGCAGCCAACAAATGGTGCTCTCCCTAGCTGGTGATTTCCCTGCTGCAACTGATTATGTGTCTTGTGGCTTTGGTTTTTTCATAAAATTAGGGTATTGGGCTGCTTCTGAATCATTTATATTCTGTGAGTTTGCTGCCAACTCTTCTGGCTCGTTGGGAAGCCAGCCCTCCTAACGATCATTAGCAACAGGGTACAAACCTCTCTGCCCCAGCGCTCTTCTGCAGTTAATGCAGTCTGACAGGAACACTGTTTATTTAGCTTGGAGAAATCAGAAATTCCTCTTGAGGAGCTGACAAGCCTGGTGGTTTACAGAGATCACAGAGCAGAGGTCACTTTTGGGGTACAGGTAGCTTTGAAGCTGCAATGAGTCAAGTCTGCAGACCTCAGTATTTGAGAGACATCCTGTGCAGTCCTTTTATCCTCTTGGACCTCAGATGTTGCCCATCCAAGAAGCATTAAAGGCAAGTGATGGGTTATGGCTCAATGCAGAAGAACCACAAGACACTGGTTCTCCTGCTTTTGCCTGTGTATTACTTGAGGATATGTCTTGTCAGAGGAAACCATGTAAAGCTGCAGCTAGCCTCCATGCTCAGGGTCAGAATAGCTGGAACCATTTCCAGAGCATTTCAGGCTCTTCTGGAACCCTTCTGGCACAGGGTAGAGGAGCACACCTTGCTTTTGAAGCACCTGAATACTAATACTATAACCACACATGTACTTTGAAAGCCTGTGAAAACACATGATTGCAAATAGTTTTTCATGTCAGATTTGAGGGGCCTCAAAGACTCGTGGTTCTCAAAAGATTTCTGGGTGAACTAAGTTGGTACTAGGTGTGAAGGAGTCTCCTAAAGAACATAGCTGGATGGCTGTGAACGTGCACTAGTTCTCCATTTAATTGTAGATGAGGTTGCTGATGTTGCAGCCTTATTTGCACTGTCAGTGGTACTTTTTCAGCATGGCTTGACAGCCCGACTTTTCACTCACATGGTTTGGGATTCACAAAAAGAACCTGTTTCTAGACCTGAATGCAAAGTGATACAGAGAAAGCTGGACTGGATAGGTAAGATGGGTTTCTGGGTAGGTGGTTGGAAGTGCTCTTGCTCCTATTCTGGTTGACTCAAACTTTAGAGAGGGCTTGGTGGGGAAAGCAAGAGATGCAGGTGCATAGGCTGGGTCTTATTTTTCAGTTATTCTCCTATAACTGCACATCTGAGATGCTTTGGTCTCTCTTGTCCTACCCATCCCAGCGTAAGCGTGCTCTAAACCGAAACGAGGAGGACAGAAATATTTGTGCTAAGTTAGAGTTGTGTTACTTCGGGGGTTAGGTGGTTTTTCTGGGTGCAGGTACTGCAGGAGCAAACTGAGTGGAGTAAGTGCAACATGACTGAGACCCAGCCTGTGCACAGACCAACAGGGAAATGCCTCTGCAGCAAGTTTGGCAGTGCTCAGAAGCAAAATGCTTTGCTGGAGGCTATGGGTAAATCTTCATACAGATTTCTGTCAATAATTAGTTTAAAAAACATTTTTCATTGGCTTGCATGTTATGTCCAGGTCTCCAGACTAGTATATATGGATTTGTAAGAATTTCTGGGTAAGGATTATCTTTATGAACCTGTGGGGTCCTTATGTTTGAGCATCATTGTCTAAACAGTGATAATTTACCCTGCAGAGATGTGACTTGTGCAGAGATTGGGGGGGGGGAATGTGTCTTGCTTCTCAACCCACTTGGGCGTAGAAACTCTTGCTGGAGAGGGCCTAATTGCTTGACAGATCACAAGGATTTATATTTGGAGCAGTGCCTCAGGAACTGATGGGGATCAGCAGAGCTTTACAGGAAAATCTGCCCAGTACCCGTTTGCATTTGTCTGCCTTCAGCAACAACTATCTATTTAGTGCTAATTTAAATTCTCACTTAGGCATCTGTAGGTATAATTGCATAAAGCACTGTGCATTAAATTGATTCCAAATCCATGTGTGGATGTAGAGTCTTCAGAAAGACTACATATGTTAGCCTATTTCCAAAATACATTGGCTACTGAAGATCCAAAGCTGCTATGCATCCCCTTTTTTTTTGCTTAAAAGCATAATGATCCAAACTTTCACTGGGTGAGTAATACCCCAGTACCAGTTCAGATCCCACCGATGTCCCATCAGTGTCATTTGGGAAGCAGAGCCCTTAATATTTTTATGAACAATTTTGCTGATGGTTCCCAAGTCTGTGGCTTACACAGGTTGATACTGTGTTCTTCTTGCTTAAAAAAACCCCAAACCAAATAAACACAAGCCCACAAAAACAAGCCAACAAAAGGCAGATGTACCAATTGGAGCTGGTGGCCAGGAGAGGCAGTGGCTGGTGTTTGAGAAAGCCCCTTCCAAAACTGAAAGGCTGTATCTAGACCCTGCAGACAGCTCTTTGATGGATTTTGGTGCTGTGACATTCTGGAAAGAGAGCCAGTCCCTTGTCGAACCTCTTGGTCCCTTGTCCCATGTTGGACCTCTTGGTTCAGCCTGGAGAAAAGAAGGCTAAGAGGAGATCTTATTAATGTTTGTAAATATCTCAAGTGTGGGATGTGGGGGGAAATGGCCAGCTTCTTCTCAGTGTCTGTGGGGACAGGACAAGGGGCAATGGCTGCAAGTTGGAGTACAGGAAGTTCTGCACCAATATGCAGAACTTTTTCCCAGTGAGGGTGCCAGAGCCCTGGGACAGGCTGTCCAGGGGGTGTGGAGTCTCCTTCTCTGAAGATATTCAAGATCCATCTGGACACCAACCTGTGTGACCTGTCCTAGGGACCCTGCTTTGGCAGGGGGTTGGACCCGATGATCTCTCGAGGTCCCTTCCAACCCCTATGATTCTGTGAACATTAGGAGTCTGCCTGTGAACTGCAAACACACACAGCAGAGCAGAGCACATGCAGTCCTTAAAGCTTGGTGCTGAGAAACAGAGGTTTGGGGGTGAACTGGGGCTGTTCAGCCTTGAGAAAAAGAGACTGAGAAGGGATCTGATCAATGTTTATAAATATCCAAATTGTGAGACACAGGGGGAAGTGGCCAGCTTCTTCTCAGTGTCTGTGGGGACAGGACAAGGGGCAGTGGCCTCAAGTTGGAGCACAGGAAGTTTCACACCAACATGGGGAAGAACTTTTTCCCAGTGAGGGTGAGGGAGCCCTGGGACAGGCTGCCCAGGGGCTGTGGAGTCTCCTTCTCTGGAGAGATTCAGGACCCATCTGGACACCTCCCTGTGTGACCTGTCCTAGGGACCCTGCTTTGGCAGGGGGTTGGACCTGATGATCTCTGAAGGTCCCTTCCAACCCCTACAGTTCTGTGATTCTGTGATTCTTAAAATCTGCTTCTCTGATTCTTCAGGGCAAAGTTTGAGATTTATCCTCTTGCTCTCCAGTTTCAATTCTTCCAGTGTTTCCTCATTCAACCCCTCCTTTCTCCACCCTTTCCAGGTAAGGTTGGCATGATGGTTGATAGCTGGAGGCGATGCGATTCGGGCGCTCTTCACCAAGATGCAGCTCTGATACTACAGCCTTACATCTGGCCATGTCTTTTTCTCCTTCTCTGATAATGATGTCGTGGAGCAATGCGTGGCTGAAACGTGGTGGGGAGAGGATTTTTATCTGCTGGCGTGGTTTGATGTTTAATACATGAGGCAGAACCCCAAGCGCTTGATCAGGATGTCAGGGTGAGCCGCAACAGAGCGTGTTGACAGCAACACAGCAGCTACGTGACAACCAGAATCAATCTGGTATATGGAAAGGTTTAATACCTCTAGCAGTGACGCTGCAACTGAACTGAGCTGAGCCCAAACCCGAGCCTAACTTAATCCCTGACCTGTGGGAAACGTTTCTGGATGCTTTCCAAAGGCAGGGAGCAGGGGGATGGTGAGGTTGCTCTCGACTTAGCGCAGGACGGCAGCTGTGTGCTAAAATCTGCCCAGCTGCTCCCCAGTAAGAGGTGGGTTGATGAGGGCTTTAAGAGAAAAAAAATCTTTGTTAGCTTGACTTAAAATCAGAGGGGAGGCTTGCCCAAGGTGGCTGGTGGTGATTTGTTTGGGGTGGTTTTGGTGGTTTTGAAATAAAAGCAAAATGTTTTCACTCTGTAAATAAGCACGGTACAAAGAGGGCTTCCAGGGAAAGACAAACGATGGGTTAATGCTTGGCTTTCTGTTGCTAAATTCATAGGTGAAACGTCCACATTCTGCCTTGCTTATGTCACTCACACCTGAAATAGACCATTAACAATGCATTTGGTAATCAGCCATCTGCATTAGGGGTGCCCTTGATCAAATGACGCCCCCCCCCCCCCCCAAAGCAGGAGCGAAAGCAAGGGGTTAAACTGGAGGCAGGAAAGGGAAGGCAGGAACCAAGCAGCAAACAATTGGCACCTGGGCTCCATTGAAGACTAAAAGTGGGGAAAAAAAGCCTTAATTGAAAACTCTGCCCATTGTGTGTGGCTGCTGGCCTCCCAGGGAAACAAACAAACCCATTCAAAGGGGGGAAGCAAAGAATTGGAAAATCCTGTGCTGCTCTGCAGACTTGGGGTGTTTAACTCTTCCCAGCCCAGGGCTATAGGTAGACATAGTTTTCATAACTGAGACACTATATCCCTTGTTAAAACATTTGGGAGTAATATCTTAATTCCTTTTGGCTGCTTCTGTCACTACCTGCAGCTCCCAGGGCAGTGTCAGACCTATGGAAA
This sequence comes from Hypotaenidia okinawae, assembly GCA_027925045.1. Classification (NCBI taxonomy): domain Eukaryota; kingdom Metazoa; phylum Chordata; class Aves; order Gruiformes; family Rallidae; genus Hypotaenidia; species Hypotaenidia okinawae. The sequence continues at coordinate 6,566,707 of BSDF01000003.1, forward strand.
TTCCCTGTCATGCTGGGATGTGTGAGGAGGGATGGTCCCTGATCTCCTTTCCATCTTACAGGTGTCCTAAAAATACAGGTCTTGGTTACCCTGCTCAGTTCGGTGTTGTTTGGGAGGTCTCCACATGTTCCCTAGATGCATCTTCAGTACCTTTCTTCTTTAATAATAACTGTCTTTAGAGTTTACAGACTGCTGTAGAGCAAGGCACCAGAGATTTAGTTTCCTTCTCTGCCATCAAGCCCAACCTTCCTCAGCGATGAGCTGCTGAGAGCCCCTTGAAGTCAGTTTGGGAACCTTTATTATATTATTCCTGAACCTGATCCATAGTGAGGACAGCTCACAGCAACAAGCCTAGTGCTCTGTGGCACACCTCAGTATCTTAGGCTATTGGCTAGGAATAACCCATTATTTACCCAGGGCTCACCAGAACTGCTGCTCTGATAAATATTGGCAAAGAGAGGTCAGACCCAGCTTCTTTAGAAGAGCAGCTTTTGTGCAAAAGCTCTTAATAGTCCTGGGTGGGTGCAAGGTGTCCTTGCATGGAATTATCATATCCAGTGGTGTTTTGCAGAGCACACAGATGCTTCAACCCATGGGACAGATGGCGTTGGCAGGCGTTACCCCCAGCTCAACGAGGTCTGGCCTTCAGCAGGCACCACGCTATTCAATATAAGCCCCAAGTCCTCAAAGGGGTCAGTTCTTCCCAGGACAATGAAGACATCTCTGGTGCTGTTTATTCTGCCCATCAACTTTGCATTTAGCCAGTTGCTGAACTGCTGCTCGTGCCTTTTTACAAAGTCAGGTTTGAGTATCACTGATTCTTGTGGCCTTTGAAGATGTGACTCTTTGGGGTGTTTCTCTGTGTTTAACTTTGCTGTGGAAAAAGGTCAGTGTAGATGGTGTTGAAGGTCAAGGATGGAGCTAATTTTAGAGTACTCATAGTTGAAAACATGAGACTTTCCCTTCCAAATTTGGCAAAATGAAAGGAGTCAGCGGGGTTTGTATGCTGTAAGAAATCTCCAGCAATTAGGTCATTAGGTGGTGAATTTGTTGTCCTTTATTTTATATAAAATATAATCTCCCCTATGAGGAATGGCTGAGTAAGTTGGGACTGTTCAGCCTTGAGAAGAGAAGACTAAGGGGAGAACTAATTAAAGTCTATAGTTACCTTAAGCAGGGGATGCAGGGGAAATCAGCCAGCCCCTTTTCAGTGTCTGTGGGGACAGGACAAGGGGCAATGGCCTCAAGTTGGAGCACAGGAAGTTCCACACCAACATGGGGAAGAACTTTTCCCCAGTGAGGGTGCCAGAGCCCTGGGACAGGCTGCCCAGGGGGTGTGGAGTCTCCTTCTCTGGAGATATTCCAGACCCTTCTGGACGCCTCCCTGTGTGACCTGTCCTAGGGACCCTGCTTTGGCAGGGGGGTTGGACCCGATGATCTCTGGAGGTCCCTTCCAACCCCTATGATTCTGTGATTCTATGAAATGGTAAAATGTATCAATTTGATACTTATTTGTGTTTAAAGTAAAGGATTCTCTGTTAGGCTGCCCCTACAGTTCTGTGATTCTATGATATAATTCTTTTGAGGGCACGGTATGCCTCTGGGCAATGCCCTGATGACTGTGCTGGTTTGCTGGCCATGCTTTCTGGCCTCCTCTACATGGGCTTCCAAAAGTGTTCTGTTTACTGAGGGCACCACCCCTGTCCCTTCCCCTGGAGCTCTCCATGCTGTTGAGATGCAGGTGTGGGAGCCAGGAACAAGCACAAAAATAGGTCTATAGAGAGAAAAAAAGGGCTTTTCCACGGAGAGGACCTTGGCTAACTAGATGACTGCCCATTTAGAGACCTAGCTGCTGGCAGGCACTGTTCCAAGGGGCGTTTTTCTCATCCAACTTTAATAGCAAGTGCTTACACCACAAGTTGGACTCGCTGCATTACAGAGATAAGTCACCTGTAAGTCGCTGTAGTGCTCTTTGCAGACTAGCTCCAGGCCCTGCTCTAACATTATCATCTTTCATATTGTTAAGGAAAATAACAGCTCGGTGTGTCAGGAGTTCAACTGCCTGGCTGCCTGGCTACAAGCAGCCCACAGAGCCATGGTATGTTCCTGCCTTTTTCTTGTGATGCAAGACTTTTTAGCACCGTTGAATTGTCAAAGTGCCGCTGGCAGAAGCACCAATGTAAGGTTGTAGCAGAGCTGGAAGCCCTGCTCTTGTTTCCAGAACTGTGAATTTTAATGCCTGATCGTGTCACACACAGAGCAGGTTGGAAATCAGGTCTGTAACTATGTGTTCTCATCCCAGAGCTGCTCCATGCCTGGGAAAGCATGGGAGAGCTGGAGGGGTGTGGGCTGCAGTGCTTGGGCGCAGCTGGGAAGGCAACAGGGGTTTAGTTGTTTGCTGTAGCATCTGCCTGCCCCATGCTTTGCTGTTGCTTGTTCCATCAGGCCCTTATCAGCCAAGGCTTTACCTTGAACCTCCGGAAAGGCTGTGCTCCAGCACCCCATTGGGAAGGTAATGTTGTTAGAAAGGCTTTTAAGTTGTTATATTTGAGCTTTAGGATTCCACAAGAAGAAAAGGCTGTAAATTCACATCTGCTTCAGCATCAGAGACTCTTCACCCTTGGTGCCACTTCACAGAACTGCTCTGTGGGTCTCTGTAGGGTATCACCACCTTCTCCAACCACCGCTCTCCAGGAGCTCAGGGCAGGACTGAGCTCAGCATGGAGGCAGCGATGGCACTTCCAGCACAGCAGGGGATTGCTATTTCAGAGGACACAAGTGAGTGGTGATTTTGTGGCAGATTAAACCAGTTGATACCCCATGTGCACCCCTAAATGCTCCTGTATCTGCTTCCTTTGCCTGCTGAAAAGGCAGCTCCAATCCATGTTCCTCTCAAAACTAAAACAGGGAGAAACCTAATGAAGTTCAACAAAAGCAAGTGTAAAGTCTTGCACCTGGGAAGGAACAACTGTTCGTATCAGTACAGGCTGGGGATGACCTGCTGGAGAGGAGCTCTGTGGAGAAGGACCTGGGGGTCCTGGTGGATGACAGGTTGGCCATGAGCCAGCAATGTGCCCTGGGGGCTGAGAGAGACAATGGGATCCTGGGGTGCATCAGGAGGAGTGTGGCCAGCAGGTCAAAGGAGGTGATCCTCCCCCTCTGGTCAGGCCCCACCTGGAGTATTGTGTCCAGTTCTGGGCTCCCTGGGATAAAAAGGACAGGGATCTCCTGGAGAGAGTCCAGAGGAGGCTAGGAAGGTGATTAAGGGCCTGGAGCATCTCCCCTGTGAGGAAAGGCTGAGTGACCTGGGGCTGTTCAGTCTTGAGAAGAGAAGACTAAGGGGGGACCTAATTAATGTTTATAAATATCTTAAGCATGGGATGCAGGGGGAATCAGCCAGCCCCTTCTCAGCGTCTGTGGGGACAGGACAAGGGGTGATGGCCTCAAGTTGGAGCACAGGAAGTTCCACACCAACATGGGGAAGAACTTTTCCCCAGTGAGGGTGCCAGAGCCCTGGGACAGGCTGCCCAGGGGGTGTGGAGTCTCCTTCTCTGGAGATATTCCAGACCCATCTGGACGCCTCCCTGTGTGACCTGTCCTAGAGACCCTGCTTTGGCAGGGGGTTGGACCTGGTGATCTCTGGAGGTCCCTTCCAACCCCTATGATTCTGTGATTCTATGAAATGGTAAAATGTATCAATTTGATACTTTTTGTGTTTAAAGTAAAGGATTCTCTGTTAGGCTGCCACGATGGTGTGCAGCAGGCAGCTTTCACGTGTATTATTAATGGAATCTAGTTTGCTACAGCTTGTGAAACATCATGAACAGGGAGTTAGGGTTGAGCTTACTGGTAAAGCACACCACAGGGATGCTCCAGCCCCAAGAAAACACACACTGACAAATTTAAATCCATACCTAAATTTAAGTTACTGATGTTTTAAAGAGAAAAAGAAAATGTTAAATACATGGATATGCAAAAATAAGCACCCAAGCCATGTTAACTTTGCCATGAAATACTCTTACAAGTGGAAACATTAATTTGGGATTATTCTCTTCCATTATTTAGTCCCTGTCTAAATCAACCTAGTCATGGTTACTTGTCTAATTTGCAGTGAAGGAAGACCTGAGGCTATCAGCTTCAATCACCAGGCTAAAACAGAAGTTGTTTCCAGCCTCAAATATCTGACAGCGATCTTTCCAGATGACAGGGCTTGCTTGCTATTGCTTGTTTCTCTCCCCAGCGTTACACTACCCCTTACGCTCTCTTTCTCCTTCCCAGTACTCTCTGGTATGCCAGTACTTATTCATGTGGCTTTGCAGAGCCTCTGAATTTCCTCTTTTGTCCTTTGGTGTGAAATGCAGATCTGTTTGCTCTGCAAGGCTGCTGTCTGAAGCGTGGCACGGCGAGGTGACCAGCCGTAACCCTCCCCAGCTTCTCTGCCAGGCAGCCACTGCCATGCTCTCTGCAGAGGAATTGGAGCTGAGGGCGAAAGATTTTCCTTTGGTGGGACTCAGGAAGCAGGCAAGAGTCTGCTGTTTTCACGTGCTGGTGTGGTCCTGGAGTGAGGCAATCAAGCTTCAAGCCCTCTCCTTCCCAGATTCATAATTCAAACTGCTGTATAAGTAGAAAAGCCCCTTTATAGGCAGGGAGTAGATGTGACCAGCTTTTGGACCAGTCAGCATCAATAACACAATTCCAACACTTGTCCAACTTGACAGGGACAAGAAAGTACTTGTCTCCTCCCACCTTGCAGCTCATCCTGCACTGGAGCCTGCAGGCAGGAACGGAGCTCTCTTTACCCTACCCCTAAGAGGTTCATGGCATGAAGGTTTTTCTCTTGCCCATTAACCCTCATGGGAACTCCAAGTGCTTGTGCAGCCCAAGTGCCACTCCTGAATCTACATGAGAACCTGCATCTGAGCATCCTCAGGCAAGGAGGCCCCCAATTGTCTCCCCATCACTTGAAGAACCATCTCATCTTGCCCCTCTTTGAATTTGGCTCTTACTAGTGTTGTTCAAAGGCACCTTTGGACAGAAAGAATGAACAACCAATGTTCCTTCACCTGCTCTGTGCCGCTCAGGGTTGTGCTCTCATGTTGTAGTTGATGAGGGCTGGAGAAAGACTTAGATCCTGGTGCAGGAAAATGGGCTGCCATTGCCTTTGACCTTTCATTGTTCTCCTCAAGAGCTACAGCTGTGGAACCAAAGAACAAGTACAGCCATAGCATTTCAACAGCTGCTGTTGACAGGGCTAATAAACATGACTTTACTGCTTCCTAGGAAAAGTAAAAATGCATTTCACACAGGATGTGCTGCATAAAGTGTGGTTTCCCTGAGAAGTTAAACGTAGTGAAATGGAAGAGTTTCACTGATGGTTTAAGTGCAAAACTTCAATGCAGAATGAAGCAGGGCACTTACAGTATCTGCCTGTTACTAAAATAGGTCACCAATAACAAATTGTGAAAATTTTTATATTTTTTGTTAGATATTTAATGACTTCTGAGCATGAGTATAGCATTTTAATTCCAAAATAAGGAGTCTAATGTCAGTTCATATCTTCCTTAAGGTAAAAGCTGCTGGAACTACAGGTTTCATGAGAATCTCACATTGTCCTCTTTTTTCTCCTTTCCTTTCTTTCCCTTTCCCTTTCCTTTCCCTTTCCCTTTCCCTTTCCTTTCCTTTCCCTTTCCCTTTCCCTTTCCTTTCCTTTCCCTTTCCCTTTCCCTTTCCCTTTCCTTTCCCTTTCCTTTCCCTTTCCCCCCACTTAAACACAACTTTTAGGACTTGTGGGGGGAAAAAAAGCTGAAAATGCATCCCAAGTATATGCTTTGAAGGCTCAAGAATGTCAGAGCAAATAAAAAGGGAGCTCAGCTGGTTATTTCTATTTAAGTCACGGTGCTTATGGAAGCTTGTTTTGGCACGATCAATTAGTTCCTCTGTGCTTTTTCACCTTCCACAGAAGCAGTGGGAGCTTTACACGCACCGTTTTATAATCTTCAACCAACCTCCTAATGCTTTGGCTTCCCATCAGTTTGTTGCCAGGCACAAAAGGGGTTTAATCACAAAATGATTGATAACTCTATTTAAACAGAGCATTAGCCTAATGACGTATGAAACTGTAGCAGAGTTGTTAGCTTATGTACAAATGTATTCCTTAAAGAGCCACTCAAGTTGCCTTGTCTGGTGTCCCAATCAGTTTGCTAATCTTTCTGCAAATTCCTCCTTCCCATTAATCTTCTGCTGATGAACGCTCATTAGGCACTCTGCTCGGTGCCCACGGCTGTTCCAGGCATCCTGGGAGAGAGCCGGTGGTGTAAGAGGTGGTGTAAGAAGGGTCCTAGAAGGTAGGTGATACTGGGACACATGTTCAAGGCTATGGAAAGCCCACATGTAGCACACCACGTCAGTGGAGCCTGTGCTGCTCCATACCTTCTCTCCACACAAGGCTGCTCTGTCTCAGAGGTCAGGAGGCCACGTCTTTCAAGTCCTTCTGAACAACGCTGTTCTCTGTGTTGTATCAGGTCGGGATTCTTCAGAAGAGATGAATCTTTTAGCTCTCTTATCCAGTGGTTTTCTTCAGAATACCAGTAATTCTAAGCTGAAAGCACAGTGCAGGCATTTAGGAACATGGCCAGCAGCGTGCTCTCCCATGGATGCCACAAACACTCTCTATGACCCCAGTGTTTCCAGTCAAACCAGCTCCTGGGGACTGGGCTAAACTGGTTTGATGCAGCTGGGCTCTGCTTACGCCCTGCTGAGCATCACATCACAGCTCGGACTCAAATCCTAAACTTTTTTTTTCCTTCCCAAAGTTTCAAGCTGCCAAAACTCAAGGAGGAAGGGGTGCAATACATGCAACTAATGATGAGACATCTAATACTGGCACTATGATGATCAGTGCTTTGCAGTATGACGTCCTCTGCCTGAAGAGCAAGAGTTAACAGTGTTTTGCACTGTTGGGGCCAGCTGATACACTGGATATCTGGCTCTCATGACTATAACCACTCAGCAGACATTTGTATATGCCTCAAATCTTCATGACACTTTGTTTTCTCTTGCAGTCCCACACATGCAGCTACTGCCTGGGAACCAGCAGGATCTTGGTGCCACCTTTTACCCCTCCCAGACCTCCCCCAGCAGCAAGTGTTTTTACCAAAGGACTTTGGCCAACAAGACCGTGTAGTTGCTTCAGATGTACTGAGGGTTGTCTAAGGGAAGCTAGGCTTTGTGTCATATGCCTGGGCTCATGTCTGAAGCAGCCAGGATGGTGAAGTTTCTGCTGAGCCCTGCAGTTGCCACCTTCAAGGGAAGATGTTTCATGAAAGGCTCCTAATGGAGTTGATCTTTGCATGAAACAGAACTCACCTGACCTCCAACCTCCATTATCACACACTTGAAGGAAATCAGACTTTTTTTCTAGCCGTTGGATTTACAAAGATTATATAGTCTACATCACCATTTCAGAAAGGCTCTTCAGTGCACGTTGATTTGTCTTCATTCCTTCTAATTAGTATTTGGCCAAGGTAACCTTGGCCATCCATTTCTGATGCTACTTGTCCCTGGGTGACCAGCTAAGAAATACTTCACATGTCATTACATGGTTATCCTCTGTCATCACCCTAACTGTCTCTCTCATGGATGAAAAGGTCCCTCCTGGAAACTGATCCCCACAGATCCCGACAAGTCCATCAATCCCCTGCTGCAGAGCGTGTGCCCACCCCAGATACCTGAGGACAAATGAATGATGATTGATATTCCCTTTATACCCTGCAACAGCAGCCATTAACCCTGCTGGAATTCTTCTGTCACACTGAATGCTACCGGGAGGATAGTTTGCAAGTCTTTTCTATCTAAACCACAGCTATTTATATCCTGAATGCGGTATGGCAATGATGGGAAGTGAATCATCAACGATGTTTTGATTGCATGAATAAGATTCAATTTCAAGTTTAGCCTAATGATGCAAATATCCTTCCCTGGAGATGCATGCATGGTCTCCTGCCACGCTGGCAGGGCACATGGTAGGGCTTTGTCCCTTACAGATCTGGCTAATTAAAGAGAAGGACATAGTCGGTAATTTGGTGGGAGAACCCCCAAGGGAGAGAGTGGTTGCTTTTATTCATTACCTCACAGATTTTTCTATCTGAATTCATACCAGACCTGCTGACCACACCATCCAGGAAGGAAGATAAGCCCAGGGTGGCTGGAGACGTCACCCCTGGGCAGAGGTGGCTTATGTTGGCAAAGACTTCTAGGGAAAAAAGAGCACTTCCTTCTGCTCTGCTTCCTGCCCTGCTCCTACCATCCTTTATCATCTTCTACTTCAGTTTCCCTCTTGCAAAACACCAGCTGAGCAGCCACAGCCCAGCCTGGGAAGGAAAACCCACAGGGAGGAGATGAGGACAGGGAGCCCAGCGGCCACCCTAAGGCACACCATGATGCCTCCTGACTTGGGCGCTGGAGATGTGGGTGAGGTTTCTGTGAGACGAGGCGTCCCAGCACTCAATGTCCCACTGAACTGCTCCGTGAGACAGGGACGTGCTGCCTCCCTCCAGTCCTGCTTGCAACCAAGATGTTTCTCCTTGTACTGCAGTGGTGTAGAAGCTGATGGGAGGCTGAGATGTTTCAACCTGGAGCTGGTGACTGCAGGCATGGTTTCTGGATAGCAGATGCTGCCTGATAGCATTCATTCCTAGTATTTATTACACTTTTTTACAGAATATAACTTCCTTATCAGAAGAGATGGAAAATAGGCTCCTTTAACATGCTGTACGCTGAACACTAGTGGGAAAATCCTGAGGAAAGCCAAAGAGATGTATGAGATCACGAGAGGAGCTTCTCCTTCCCCCACCACCTATAAATAGCCACAGGCCAAAAGCTTGATAGGAGGTTTTAATTAAACAGAATGGGGCTTAATATCACCAAAAACATATGTCTGGAGATGTTGACACCCTTATCTGGTACTTCCTGCCGTTGTCCTGGAACTCAGTCATCTTGAAGCCTTCAAATATTTCAGGTACTCCTGACAGAAACAAGGAATGGCAGGAAACTCTCCTTTGCCATGTGCTCCTAGGTGGGGGCACAACTCTATCATGTATGTATGGTGGGAAACCAGCTTGAAATGCAGAATCACCTGTGAATGAACCATTTCCCACCAGTCCCATGCTAGGTCTGAGCTACAAACCAAGGGCACTCCTACAGATGAAGACAAAATTCTACTGAATGTGGGGTTTTTTTTTTCCCTTTTAGCTTCACTCCTTTAGTCAGCACATCTGCACATGCAGAGGTGACCGGGCAGCAAGCAGAGATACAAAGGATGCAGAGATGCACGTGTGATGCTGAGGGGACAAAAACAGGAGCCCCCTGATTTGGGAGGAGAACTCCCAAACTGCCATGAGTGTTTTTATACCTATTTAGAATACTTTTTGTCCTTTATTGTGTGTTTCTGGCTTGCCTCTCTTCTACTAGCTGTGATGGCAAATAATGATTTCTTTTTTTCTTAACAAACTATATAATTTATCCTTATTATTTTATTTTACTAAACCCAAAGCAAACCCAATACTTATTTCTCTGGAAGCATGTTCTCTACCATGCAGGCTGCCACAGGTCGATTAGCCCAGTTTCATGCTAAGAAAACTGTGCTGCTGCCAGCCTGTGGGTTAAAAAACCCCAAATATATCCTTCTTTTTTTTTTTTTTTTTTTACTTGGAGCATTGAAAATCGATGTTAGTTTTACTGGTTGGAGCTCAGCTAGAGCAAACCCTGGGCCAAAATCTGCACAGGTGTAAAGCAGTACAGCTGTTCTGACTGGAGGGCACTTGCACTAGCTCAGCCAGCTGGGGTTTATTACTTATTTGATCAAATTAAAGAATATACACGTTTCACATTGATTCTGACAGAGATTTGTGAGCCAGGAGCATTGAGAATGGCAAAGAAGTCATGCACACAACCACTGATTATTTGGTATAGTAAAAAAAAAATAATAAATCAGGCTTGCTTTGTCAGCACAGCATCCCCAGGCTGTTACTGACCTTAAGATGTGTCCCGCTCCCAGTGAGGTCAAAGCGAACGGTTATTTGCATGGTGTAAGAAGTGATCACCCTAAAAACTGAGAGGGACCCCCCACTGTTTACACCAGCAAGGAGCCTACCCCATCACCTCCAGCATTTGAAGGTTGAGTCACCTTCCCTGGATGTGTTTAAAAAAAGGGTAGATCAGGTAGTCAGGGATATGGTTTAGCTGAGGACGGGAATGGTTGGACTTGATGATCTTAAAGGTCTTTTCCAACCTTGTGATTTACCAGTCCTGTAAAATCCTGGGAGGAGGACATTGTTTGTGGGGGGACCAGGCAGTGTAAGCGACGGGATACAGTCCTGACCAAGGAGAGATGTCCCCTGTGGGTATCAATCCAGTCAGAGACTTGAGGGGATCTTAATTCATGTGGTGTCTCGTGCCTCGGCAGAAAACCAGCTCAATTTCTTCCGCTAAACCCAGGTGCACAAACTAGGCTTTTCATATTAACCATGAAAAAAACAAATAAAAATTGCAATATATCTGCCTGCAGGTGAGGAGGACAATTATATCCCCCCCCCCCGCCCCCTTCCTATATTATTTTCTTTTTTACCCCAAAGAAAAAAAAATAATCATTTCTCACTGTAGAAAAATCTGTCCTTCATTTAGCGAAGCCGGCAGCTGTCAGGAAAGACACAGATTGACAGGGGTAAGCAACAGTGAAAAAGCTCCCAGAACACCATAGAAGAAAAAAAAAATTACTCTTATGCTGCTGACCTCACACAGAAGTGTGTATAATCAAAGAAAAACCAGCAGGATAATGCCCTGGCTATTTCCAAAACGGGACTGCCATACACACTGCAAGGTATTCCACTTTGAGAGCCTGCAGTTATATTTTTCTTGAGGGGTTTTTGTTTTTTTAATTTTTCCCCCCAGGACAGGAAATCAGGAATGTTTAGAGATTGATCCCTTCCTGAAACAACCACACTTCTTTCTTCCATCTCCTTGATCATATTACGGTCTGGTTTGAGCAAATTACTTTGGGGTTGGTGATTTGTAAGGGCACCGGTGCAGTTGTAGTAAATTTGTGACCTGCATGAGAAATCACATGCTGGATCATTAAAACTCAAACAGTATTTTTAAAAAATAATAATTTTTCTCTCTTCCTCACCTCCCCTTGAGTTTACATAGGCTTGGAATTTTTTCTTCACTTTAGTATTCTTTCTGTCTGTAATCCAGTTCGCTTCCAGACCCTGCTGTTCAGCTGTTACTGAAACGTTGTCTTCAGAAACACCAAGCAGGGAAATGTTGATTTGTTTTGATCTCAAGGGAAATAATGTAACTCAGCAACAAGCCCACCGACAGCAGCTCTTAACACTCAGCTAGACAACTTGCAGACAAATCACCTTGCTGGTAGGTTGTTCGCATATATTTAATTGCATTTAATTCTGGAATGCTGATACAAGTTGTTTGAGCTGTGTGAATAATGGGGGGGGGAGGTTAACTGGATGAACCAAAGGAGGAAAAAAACCAACTAGAAAAAAAATTGTTTGGTTCCATTTTCAGATTCTTTAATCCTCCTTGCTATGTGGCCTTTCAAAACACTTTTTTTGTAGTTTTTAATTCTGGAACGAACAAAGAAAATGCCATTTTGAAATGAAAAGCTGAAATGTTTCATGTAGATTGTCCTTAAAGGTAAGTTGGAGGAGTGGAACAAGAGGTTAAACCACAGCATTTGGGTGCGTAATCCATCCAGGCTTTGGGGTACCTTCTGCCCAAATCTGCACTGTTTCAGTTGTAAATGTGCATTTTGCCAGCAGAACTGGGGCAGGCACAAATACAGGGCAAATACCCACTAAAATGACTCCTATTTCAACCTCCTGTAATCACACTGCACTCCTCCCACTGTTTTTCCTTGCAAACACTGCATTTTCACTCTGTGGCCTCTCAGGGTACTAATGTGACCAGGCCAGGAAGAGATTTCCTGTGAGGGATTACTCACAAAACAGGACTGTTCTTCCCAGTAGCGATTCCTAGAAACACGCAGGGTTTGGCTGTGACCAACGTGCACTTTACCAGTTCACCAGGCTACCTGCTGGCCAGCCACCTTTCCAAAAGCACAGTATTTCTTCACAACAAAAGCATTACAGAGGGAAAACCATTAGAGCAGCGATGCTATGCCTGTCTCACTGCAGAGATGGTCACCTGCCACGCACGGATGATGCGACAATGAAACAATTGAGTCCAAGGCATTTGCTGTCCTGTGGCTTCCTGAATCAGCTGAAAGCATCCTCTGCCATCAGGGAATAAATCATGGCTGGATTTGTTGCTGGCATTATTTCTGCATTTGGGGAATCGTACTTGTTATCCCACAGTATATTTAGTTCCCATTTGAAGCTTCTTCTAGACAACCAACTGGGTTTGAAAGCTCAGTCGCTAAGCCAGGCATCTCCAATGCCCATTCATGTCTGAATGCTTCCTGCTTCCACAACACTTGGAGTTGACACAGTGGCACTTCAATATAACAATCCTGAAATGCCCCCCGGTGCCAGGATCCTCCCCGTACCTCAGCGTCCCCACGCTGTTCCCGCTGCAGGCAACCACCCACTCTGCCATGAGGGCCTGCGGGCTGTCAGGTTGGAGATGCAGGGGTGGAGATGAGTGGAGGGATGGATGGAAGAGAAGAGGAGGAGGAAATACAGCGTGGCGGGTTTCCAGGGTACAACAACGTGAGCTGACAGCCAGGTTCAGGGACCTCGGAGCAACTTGCTACAAAATGAGACTAACAAATAAATAAACCCTGGATTTTAATTAACGTGTTCTTTCATTCGTGCACAAAATTAAAAACCCGTCCATCATCATCTTTTTTCCTGGGTTTTTTTCTTTAATTAGGAGTTTTGCTATACTAATTGTTACATTTGTCCAATTCCATCAAATCAAATTAATGACAGCCAGATGGTCGTGGCTCTCAAGATGCCTCACTCGGGGCTAATCCATGCCCTCCGCTGTGCAGAAGCAAGGAGCAGAGGGAGCCACTGCTCTTCCTCTGGGCACTGAAAGGTCTGGATTAAGAAATACAGAGTTAGTCAGCAGAAGGCAAAGCTGGTGAAGATTGCTGCAACCAGCTCTCCCCATAAAGCTGCCGTTGGGATTCATGCACCGTGGCCAAAAACCATGCACAAGGACAGATGGGGATGGAAGAACTAATGTCTCTGGGACAGAAACAAGGTGCCTTTGATCTCTGCAGTCACTCCAAAGGATGTAAAGATTCCTAAGTGTCCCCTCCCCATCAGCTCCTGGCATGCTGTGCACACACCCTCCATCTCCTGCTTGGTCCATAACCCACACACACGGACTCTTTAAGGGAGAGGTTTGTACCCATGTCTTCTGCTCCACAACAGCAGACCTAAGGCATTGTTCCCGGCAGCTCCTGATAATCCATGTGTATTACTAATCACAGGAGTTTATTTAAGCAGCGGTGGGTCAAACCTGTTGTGATCACTTGAACGATACTTGAAAATTATTACAGGGTGTGCCCGTTGTAGGTTAGGATAATTAAGGCTGTGTTATTAACATTCTGCCCTTCCCTATTGCCAATTTAATTTCCTTGAACATTTTTACATCCTACTCCTCATCCTGCCTTGGGGGTTTGTAGTAAAACTCAATAATCATTTTCCTTTCTAATTTTTTTTTTTTTTTATGAAAGCACCATCTTATTTCACCATCACAGCTCAGTTAAGTCTCTGCACCAGCCTACCTGGTGCTAGTGCTTCCCCCTGCTCAGGGCTCACAGCCCATCCAAAAACTGTGCAGCTCCTTCATCACATCCCACAGGCGCTTTTCTTCAGAGACCCTCACGGTTAATCAGAGCGCCTCTGAGGACTCTGAGGCAAGCTTTAACACCCATGGATTTTGGGAGACTTGAGTAGTCGAGCAATGGAGAAGACTCTTGCAAGTCAACTGTAGGACTATTAGTTTTTTGGGGGTATTTTTTTATTAATTTCATGCTGGTAGATGCAGCAAGCACGTGCATCCAGAAGCTATACCACCCATCCTATACATTGCCCCTGTACAAAGCCAAGAATCCTCACCCTGCACATCACCAGCACGGTTTACTGGGACGTGGGACGTACTGAGCAGGGCTCTGACTCTGCAGCCGTGTTCAGCCCAGTGCCAGCACAGAGCTGGAAAGCTGAAAACCTGGGCAGCAGCTCCTCAAGGCAGGAGGGCAGTGGGGTTTTTGGCAATTCTCTGCATTCCCAAAGTCAGGAGGAAAAAGCACGAGCCTGCCAGAGCCATAGCCACCACCGGTTGCAGCCTGCCTTTAATGGGAAAACCTCAGCTTGCTTTGTTTCCCCTGTTTGATGGACAATCCTGTTAGGAAGAAAAACCCCGAGCACAGACTGTAGTTCCTGGAGCTTAGCTACCAAAAAAAAAAATAGCCTTTTTTTATAAAATATATTTTCTACTCATAAAAACAGAAGCTTCTTCACCTGGCACTCAGGCAGTGCTGCCTCTCTGTAACAGGAATGGTTGAGCCAAAGTTTCAATTTAAGGGAAGCTTTCCTCCATGCTTTTCAGTCTCTCAAGATATTAAGGTGGCCTCTGAGATCACCAACCCTTGAGCTCTGTCTCCAAAAGGCAATGCTGAAGAGCAGCTTTCTAGGCTTTTGGATTGCTTGGTTTGCATCAAATGCCTTATTATAGCATGCTTCAGAAGAGCAAATGCTCCTGCAGATACCACAGGGGAGTCAGCTCCTTCTCAAGCTCTCAAGATGTGGCTAAAGGGAGCAGAAATCAATCTTCCAGCTGTTTAAAACCAGGTATTGCTAGCAAGGTTGTGATGGGATTTTCTCTGCATTCAGGCTTGGCTGACTGCCGCCATTATCTGGCATTGGGAAGGTTCTTGTTATGCTTTTTTCCATGTCTTAAACTGTTTTACAAACCACGGTGGCCAAAGCTTTCACATCCAGACACCAAACCAAGTGGCACTGCACTCACAAAATAGAGAAGCAGCACTTGTGCCTGCGTCACTGGGCCCCCTGAGACAGGTGAGGAAGGGTTAAGAGGCACTAATGAAGGCTTCATACTATAATGATGACTTGATAGCTCCATCTGTGAAAGGCTGCAGGAAAAGCACAAGCTTTTGAAAGGGAGACTTTGAGTTGGGTTCCAGTGTAGCCTTGATACAGAAAATGCACATGTCAGGTGGGAAAGGAGGTGGGACAACTGATCAAAGTAAGTGATTTTAGGGGAGAAAGGGCTGGTACCAGGACATACTGCCTGTGTGTTGGAGAGGGGCTGGTGCACTTGGTAAGAGAGGCTGGGCAGTCCTTGACGGGAGATGGCTCTCAGGAGTCAAAGAATCCTCAGCCTGGATAACATTTTCTTCCCTCGTGATGGACACTGGCCTCCACTTGTCCCAGTTTTATTTGGAAAGGTTAACAGCCATGTGGTGAAGCCTGAAGGGGCTTCTGCCCCAACCAGCTCTTCAGGGGAAGGGGCCGAGGAGAACTTCCTGTGCCAATACGCTAGGCTGGAAATTGTCTTTTAGCCAGTATCACAGCCTGGGTGACCTGACCTTACAGGTCAAAGAGCAGACAAAATTCAACACCACCTGCTACTAGTTAGTTAAAACTAAACCCAAAAGTTGGGGTCAGCAGCCTCAATGAGCTACAGCTGTACTGGAGATGACGGGTTTACCTTTGGGAGGCATCCGATGCCTGAATAAACCCAGGCAACACATGGGGACACATGGGACAGTGCTGTGCTGATCCACTTGGCTCCACTTCACACAAACCTCCCGTGGCTTTGCAATGCTGATACACTTCCCTCTGGCTGGTCCCAGTTTGGGTACCCAGTTTCCAGCCTGTGTATCTGCAAAACACCTGGGTGTTTTACCGTGCATTGCAAGCATCTCATCCTGCCTGCCAAAAGCTCGGAGCAGCTGCCCAGCCTAATTTTACAAGTCAGGTGTGTGTCTCTGACAGGAAACTCTTCATATCTTTATGACTAGACATTATTATATTGTTCTTTCATTTGATAACTGCTGCAGTAATGGCTTCCATTTGCAGTAAATCTCTTGCGCTGTCTTTTTCCCCCTATTAAACATAAGATGATAACCTTTGTGGGAGGCTGCGTGCAGAAACTCAGCAAAGCTTTAAGAGGCTGGGGAAGAGAGATGGGAGCAGGGAAACATGGTCAGCACTAGCAACGTGCCTGCTGGGAAGGTGCTTTTGGAGAAACTAACAATATCCTGGAGCACTTGGAAGTCCCTACCCAGCATGCAAGCTGAAGTGGGAAATGAGTATTTAAATAGCTCCTCAAGTTGGTAAGTCTTTATAAAGTGCTGTTCAGTACCTAGAAAACAGGCCTGTGATGCAACAACAGATAAGCATGAATGTGACTCAGTGCAAATATTTCACTTTATTTTAGCAGCACAGCACAGAACCTGCCCCAGCTAATGGCTCTGGAGGCACCAACTACAACGCTTTGACGAGCTCTCCCCAGCACACAACAGTTCAGCTGTACCTTAACCAGTATTGCAGTCTATCTTTGGACTGCTGCAGGCAGTGCTGGAGCTTGACCAGACACCTGGGCTGGGAGCAGGCAAGACCCCAAACCTGTGAAGGAGCACTCCAAAGACCTTCACTGCAGCTGCTCTCAGGCAGGTTATAACTCCTCTTCTTTGTTTTATACGTATTAAAAAATACAGTCAGCTTGGAGGGTGACAGCACAAGGAGCAAGAGCTTTGCACTCCTCCTCCCCTGTTGTAAGACAGTTTTGGTGGCCCGGTACTACAGCTCTGGTTTATCTGGCAGCTCATTTGCTCCAGAGCTGAGCTGAAAGTTTTGCAAACCGTGGTACTGGATAAACAAACACACCCCTGAGGATGTGAGGAGCTGCACACAGGTCTGCTTAGCTCAGGTAACCACATGGCCATGTGCTTCAAACCAGGGAACGAATAAAAGACGTGCAACTGCAGGAGGAAAAGGAGAGACTGCAGCTCTGAACTCAGCACTTTGGTGCCAAGCAGCAGTGCTGCGAGCATGTGTTTGAGATGGACCATGCAGACAAGGTGTAACCCATCACTCCACCTCTGTAAGTCCCCACGAGTGAAAAGGGCTGAGGATAGGGTGGGGCTGGTGCTCCTGCGTCACTGGCTGTAGTGGAGCAGCTTCACCAGGGTGCACAAAGCCTACTGCAGGGTGGTGCAGCTGCTCCAGTTTAAGTCGGTTTTGATAGGGGTATTAAACTAGAGCCTGGAGCTCTTTGGAGGTTGGGAGGTAGTCGTGGTCCAGCCTTCTTTGTGCAGCTGAACAATCTGGGCTAGAAATGCAGGAGATCTCTAAGGAGCCCAAGAAAGCAAAACAAATGTTACTGGGTGGAGACCCCAATTTGGGCAGCCCCTGCAGCCTTCTCAGTCAGAAGTGTGTGAGCAAAAACATCACAGAACTTCATCTTCTAACTCCTGGATGTGGCAAGGTTATGGCCAGCAGATGTTTTCCCACCAGAGGAATTCAAATCCAGGTTGTAAAATAACCTTCCCTTTACATGGAGTAAAGGGCTTCTCCCCACCACTGGCCTGTCTAAATTACCCCAGTTGCAGAAGGACTTTTTACCTTCGATTGGAAAACAGGACACAAAATTACAGTGGTTATCTACAGTACATTTAAGTTCATTTCAGACAATGAGTATCTTGTTGGCTTCCCAAGTCCCCACTGTATCATCACTTACACGCTGTAATTTAAAGCATGTACTCCGCTGGTAAAATCCATAAGAGCTATAATGTGTGTATACAGTCATTACTGTTGCTATTTAGTTTCTTATCTATTTTAATAGCTAAAATATTAAAATGGGGAAAGCACAGTACTGATTATCCACTGATATGCCTAATTTCACACTGTGAAGGTATCTGCTAAAATAACACGTATGTAATATAGGTAAATGAACGCTCACAGGAGACGCAAGCCAGAACACAGTAGGGATTCCAGAAAGAATTGTTTCTTCAGAGGAAAGGGGGAGGGGGGGAACCACCCCACAACCCACCCTAAAGCTTCAAATAAAGCCTTTTGCTACACTTTTAAAAAAATAAATGCCAGCAACACATTTTAATTTCCCACGTGGTTAAATATACTAGAGTTATGAGAAATCCCTTATTTATGAAGCTCCTGGATAAACCCAGGCACTGATCCTGGAAATGCCTCTATCCCTGTCGATTATTTCTTCAGCAGCTCAGAAATAAAAAGCTTTATTTATTTTTTAAACTCAGCAAGCTTATGAGCAGCAGGACAGGAGCAGCTCGTGTGAGGGAAGATATACAGCATTCATCTCCTACAGCACTATTGGGTTTATCTGGAAAAACATTAAAAAGTGGGGGGAGGGAAGAGCTGTTCATCCCTCAGGCTGCTTGTTACCTGCCCAGGATGAAACATAGATGCTTTGGTGAGAGGAGTTTCTGCTGTAGGGTTTATTTCTTCAATTTTTTTCTCTTTTTACTTTTTTTTTGGGGGCTAAATTTTGTCTCCTTTTTTCCCCCCTTGTGTCTTTTTGGATATTGCCTTTTCTTCTTTCACTTTTCTTGTCTTCCTTTTTTGCCTCTCGTCATTTTTGTTGTCAGATGGTGGCGTTTTTTCCCCCAGAGGTGTGACAGTTTAAGAGTAGGTGACCAAACGCTATGTTTTATACAGAAAAGCATCCAGTTGCCAGAAAGACCACAAAAAGCCACCTGTCTAAAGGGAAAAGCAAGCACTTGTCCTCGCAGGTACTGCTGCAGGCACAAAAATCCCCTTTTTAGGGTGTGAATCCTCACGGGTTGGATGCGGTGAGGTGGGCATATGCCTCCACCTCAGGCACCCATGGGATTTTTAATTAGGAAACAAAACCAATCAATGGCGGTGTTGGTTTCGCTCGCCTCTTCCGAACTTTTTTTGCCCCCGAAGGCCCGCTGGCGCTGCCTGAAACCCGAGAGGTGGCTGCAGGCCTCAGGTATCCCCCGCGCCCGCTGCGGGGCCAGGCCTAACCAGGCCTCTGGTGAGGTCAGGCCCTTAGTTCTGCGGGGGAAAATGCCCGTCGGGCCAGAGTAAGGGGCGGGGGGCGTTCCTGCCGGTGGCCCCGTGGGAGGCGGGAACAGGGCGGGAGGGAGTGAGGCGGGGGGCGGGCCTGGCCCGGCCCGGCCCGGCCCGGCCTCTGCCGCCGCAGGTGCGGCCTGGCGGCAGCACGGCCCGCCGTGAGGCCCCGGCTCTCTGGCCCGAGCCCCCGCGCGGCGGCCACGCCCGGGCTGCGCACTCGCGCCTGCGGGACGAGGTGAGGTGAGGGGGGCGGCCGTGCGCGGCGTGCGCGTGCGCGCGCGCGGGGCGAGTGGGCGCGTGCTCGTGCTCGAGGCGGGGCCGCGCGTGCCGCTGCGAGGGGCCGCGCCGCCCCGGGAGCGGGGGCGCCCTCAGGTCAGTGAGTCGGGGACGGGCGCGCGAGGCGGCCGTTACGGCCGTTACCGGGCGCTCCTGCCGCGCTTTTAGGCGGGAACTGGGGCGGGGAGGCGGCGGCGGCGGCGGCGAGGGGGCCGGCGCGGCCCCGCTGGGCCCCGGGTGTCGCGGGGCCGGGGGCGTCCTGCTGCGGATGGAAGGAGCTGCCGCCGGCCGCGGTGCTTGGTGAAGGCGGGCGGCGGCAGCGCCCGTTCCCGGTGGCGAGCCGGGCCGAGCTGTAGCGGCGGCGGGACTCGGGGGCGGGCAGGCTGCCGCTGGTCCCCAGCGGGAGCGCCTCCGCCAGGGACGGGGCGGAGCGGCCGCACCTGAGCGCTGGCACCGCCGCCAAACTTGGCAACAGGCAGCCGGGGGAGTTCGCCTGGGGACCCGTCCTCTGAGCGCCCGGCCCGGCCGCTGTTGGGTCGCCACTGAAGCGGCCGACTCCCCCGGCACAAAGAGCCCCTTGGAAAGCGGCCTTTGCTCGCTCCAAGTCGTTATTTGCGCCTGTAGCTGTTTGGAGAGGCTTCATTCTTACTTCTATTTTTTCTTTTTTCTTGTTTTCTTTTTTTTTTCCCCTTCTTTTTTTCTCCTTTCCTCCCCCCACCCCCCTTCCTCCTGCTGTGTGTACGCAGCTGCCTTTTGTGCAGGAGCGGGTTGGCTTCGTCGTGGTACCGGGAGTAAAACCGGCCGTGATAAACCGCCTCCCTAGTGGGGTGATTAGCGATGAAACGGAAAAGCGCGAGGAGCACCGAACCCGGGCCCTGGCAGTGCCAGCGTGCCCGGCCGCCGGGCAGCAGAGTCTGTCTGCAAGCGGCCTGCGTGTAGGCTTGCGCTTCCACTTGGAACAATGCAACTCTGTAAACCTAAAAGCTGGGTTTGGGGGGAGGTTCCTGCTTAAAGTAATGCTTCCTTTAAAGAAAAAGTCTTTTTAGGTATTAATTCAGTAGTTTCCCAGAGGAACAATTAATAACTGTACCTGATTGGGCATAAATACTGCCGCCTCCTCCTGCCAACTTTGGCCAAACTTATGTCTGAAGACCAAGTAGTTTCAATTAAGAGCCCAGACCTTTATAACTTACCGTTTTCCCATTTGTATTGTTTCAAGAAAGCCTGACTGTGGTAAACTTCAGGTCAAGTTTAAAAATTCATTTGCCCGTAGTGTTTACTGTATTGGGGTGTGTTTAAAAATAGGAGGGAGTACAGGGTTGTTCTCACTCTTTAAGTAAGAAAAAGTTTGAAGTGTTCCTGAAATGACAATTACTTAACATGCCTAATTAAACCAACAAAAGCTGTGTGTTATCCAAAGGGTGCTGGTGTAGATTTTCTACATTTAGTTTTCACTGTACTTTGTTTTCTGCAAGTGATCTGTAAGTCTGAGTTTAACTTGTGTCCTGGGTTGCTTGCTTTGTTGTTTTGTAGGGAGGTGATGTTGGGTTATAGGTATACAAAACTGTATCTGATGTTGCTTTAACTGTTACTCTGGAGTCGGGCTTAAAATAGCTTTTATTTTGGAGGGAAATAACTGCTCTCACCGTTTCCTATGGAAAGTAGGTGCAGTATGTCAGCATGTAGTATCTCAGCTTCTTTGGGTAATTTAACTTTGCAAATCACATTTCTTAGGACCCTCTTCATTTGAAATAAATTCTGCAGGATTGCCTAAGTTGAATGTAGAGTGCAGTCTTTTTTTTCTTTTTGTTTTTTTTTTTCCCCCCTAAATCCCCCCACATTAAGTACACCACAGCTAACTGCACAGTAACTTTCCTTGTGTTTCCCCTCCAGTGATCCTGGGCTCTGCCCTGGAAGAAACACCTTTCAAAAGCAATATGGAATTCCTTTAACTTGCCCTTTAAGGCTGAGAAAGAGATGCAGGTTGCAACAGTAGCCTTTATTATTTGGATGCTTGCTTGCCAGAGCTTGTGAGCAAATATTTTTTTCTAAAGTTAACAAACAGTTGTTATGCTTATGCTAAAAGCATCAGTGCTAGGGTGGGCTCAGTTAAAACAGAGCTCTGAAGAAGATAGGCCGTGCGTTATGTTGTCAGAAGGAATTTAGGTCTTCATCTGTTGTGTGAACTTGTGGAAATGAGACTAGCTCTGTAACAGAATGTTGTTCATGCCCAGCGTTAGCATTCTGTCATAATTCAGGTTAGTTCTCTGGTGATAGTCTCTAACTCCTCAAACCTTGCAGGTTATTGTTTTGTTTTGTGCAAGTGAATGTTTGGATACCTGAGCTGGCGTGGAAGTGCTGTTTTATGAGGCACTATATAAATAAGCAATAAGCAACAGTCTCTATCTCAAAGAGCCGGTAGATTAGACAAAAGAAGGAAGTAAGAGGTGGGAGTCTTGGAAGGAAAAGATTAAAAGCTGTGTGGTGGAGGTTGTAGTCTGTTTTCTGCCATAAATTCCAAACCCTTGCCTTATTTACAAAACTACATTATATGTATGTATATCAGGAAATGGGGGAATAAAGCTTGCTTATATATAAGATCACTTCATTCACATTTACAAACTTGCCATTTTCCAGGCCTCTACTGTCTGTTACTTAAACTACAGTAAAAGAAAACCAAGCAAGTCCTACATCTGGAAGGTGTCTGTATCTTAAAACACTGGTGATCTCTGTGACAGTCTTGCTGGCTGCCCTGGGTAGGTAGTGTATAGAGTTACAGAAGACAGATTTGGAAGACGTTTTGAGACATCACCTCATCCAGCCCTTACCTGTATCCTGAAGTTGCCCAATAACCTGAATAAATATTTCACCAGGTGGCCATGCACCACTTCAGGACAGGGCTGAATGACTTAGTGATAACATCTTCCTGTGACGGGATATTTTAGGTGCTAGGAAACACTCTGCATCCACCCTAGCTGCAGTTTCTCCTCTTCATATCCAAAGCAATTTAAAGGAGTAATTTTCTTCAAAAACACATTCTTTGGGGTTACAGCTTGGCTGCTTCCCCATTTGCTCAAAGCATGCTTGGCTGCAAGGGTTTTCTTAGGGTGTGAAATCAACCCTTCAGACAGGTAGTGTGCTTGTTTGTGCCTGATAGCTGGGAGTTTTATCTGTAGGCTTGCAGTAGTTGGTGGAACACAGTCCCTTTAAAATCTAATCCATAATATGCCACGTGCTGCTTAACCATGTGTCACCTTTCCTACTTAGTGGGGGAAGAAAGTGCAAGCCAGCTTTAGCACTGGGGAGGAGCTGAAGCTAACCGTGTATTATTTACAACAGAAGCGTATGAAATGGCTTAAATTGTCCCTTTGCTGCAGGATTTTTACCTTCCTTTGGAGTCCTCATCATAAAGTAGAACTCGGGCATAAAAGAAATCTTTGACTTACTAGAAGGCCTGCTCAGTCTGTGTCTAGCAATGTGGCTCAAAGGAATACTGTGCTGTAGAATAGTGTAATGCACTTCAACATGTGCAAAGCACACCTAGGTGCCTTTGACTTCCTTGTGCTATTTGAGTCTTGTCTTCCCTAGCACTATCAGACCAAGGTGATACTACTCCTTGCGAAAGTTTTCATACTATATAAAACTTTATAATTCATAAAACTAATGTTTACCTTGCACAATCTCTTAATTATGTTGTTGTTTGACTACTTCCTCCTTCCTTGATTTTTCTCTTCTGCTTTACTAAAAGTTCTGACACATCCTAAGGTCTCTGAAACAGTTATTGTGATGGAGAAAGGGCATTTGGGACATTGTAATATCGCTAGACAAATGCATCTGAATGATTGAAAGTATATTCTGAAACCAGAATCTGAGGAGCATGTATATATTCACCTTGAAAATTCTTTACTGTGATGGAGCTGCCATTCGCTTGTAAAGAGGAGAGGAAATTAATTGAAATACTAAAGCATAACTGATATAATGGGCAACTGAGACTGAAATATTTGCAGCAAAGTAAATCTGATTTTCTAAAACACTTGATAAGGTAAAAATATGGCAACATCTTGATCCTCCTGTGTAACAGCCACTCAGACAGAGGCTGCCTGTGCTGGGGAGTGTGGAAACAAACTTAAGGGCAGGTAACAAGATCTGCAGCTCCTCATGTCTGGCAACAGAAGATTAATCCAGTGTGGTGCAGTTTGGTTCCATTCCTTGAACTAAGTGGATGCAGCTCAGGTTGGCAGCAATCAGTCTCTCATATCTATCTAAAAATTTGCATTATTAAACAGTTGTAAAAACATGGTGAGAGTTGTTACACATGGGTTTTGATTCTCACTTTTGAGAAGTGAGAGCCACCTTGTTTGGGAGCGCATTTTGTATCGAAAGCTTGGTTTGCCAGTGGACTGACCCCTTCCTCACACCAGCTGGGGTGATTTTGCCTCTTTTTTCCATTTAAAAATTCAGTCAAGCCAAGAAACTCTACCAGGTTTTTTTTCCTCCATTTAAAATACTGCATGGTTCAAGGTATGTTCTGGTGTTAACACAAGCATGCCGAATTCTCAATCTGCTTTGGGTTTGTAAGCCACAAGTTCCCTAAATTTCACTAGATGTGAATAGTCTTCCCATGATGGTGTGATGTTTATATTACAACACCTAACCAAGCTTTCCCAAAGTCCCCTCTGTTTTTCTTAACCTTGTTGGAAGGGGATGGCAGCATCATAGTCCCAGGAGACTGAAGGTTGCAGGCCACAGAATAGGTATGGTGTGGCTCATAGCAATATCCTCTTGCCCTCTTTTGTCCCCTAGGGTACTTCAGTGTTATGGTTTGACATAGTAAATATAGGTTATCTGCACAAGAAAAATAGTCCTTGAAATATATGCTAGCATAATCAACTCTAATGCAGTCCCCCTGTGGATGTGGAGTGGTTACTCTTCCTTAGTTCTCACAAGCAAGAAAGTATCGTCTTGTTACCTGAGTGAGCAGTTGCGTTTTGCAGACTTACTGTGCATAGGGAGACAAAGACATTTGGGAACTGCTGATGTAAAGGAGTATGGCAAATCACCCTCCAACCTGCCTTTTATCAGAGCCTAAATTAATTTAACTCTTCCCTTCAAAAAGAATAGTTCCCAAGCCAAGTTAGAATTAGCATGAAGGTTTGTCTACATAGGTAAGATGTGTCTGTAAGATAGGAGGTTCAGTCTCTAGCCATCGGATCCTGATCTCTCCCTAGAAATGGTCAGCATGTGAGTTCTAATTGTAGTGGTGTTTTTTCTCAAGTGCCCAAAGATCACTAGCTTCTTTCTCACAGGGCACTGAACGATCATTAAATGCTAATGACTTTTGATTACTGCTGACCTCGGTCAATTTAGAATTAGTGACCTAGAGATGAAAACCACTGTATCTCATTACCAATTTCCTGAGCTATCTGATCTTTCCTTTGTAAGTCAGTTTTGGTAAGAGGCAGAGTAGAATTAAAGTTGACCTCTGTCTTGGAAAAAGGCTCGAATGCTTTCAGGTTTGCAATATCATGTTTAGAAAGAATTTTTAAAAAATGGCAGCCACTAAGAATGAACTTTTTTTTAACTCTGCAGATTGTCAACAGCAAAATTTGACATGAAACAAAATGGGCAAGCTAAAGTAGTGGTGATGGGGAAGAGATGTGCAATTTGTCACTTTTAAATTAGTAGAAAAGCAGTTTATCACCTGCAACCTTGAATTGAATTTCTCATATTGTAGCTGCAGACTTTCTCATCTCTGAGTTAATTTATAATTCTTGGTTTTACTTTGAACTATCAAGAAGCAAATTAGTGTTTATAGAATAGATTGAAAATCCTGCTCTGGTATATTTTCTACCTGCAGCTCCCAAGTTATGACATTGGGGAATATGTCTCAGCAGGCTTGTGAAATCATGTATTTCAAATGAATTCTTAGGTTGAAAAACACCTTGAAGGTTTTGAGTGCAGACATAAACCACTGTCAAGTCCACCACTAACCCATGTCCCTAAGAACATCTACACGTATTAGGTGTTATTTCTTTCCATGTGTGCATGCAGCAGAGAATGTTTGTGTGATACTTCACTGTAACATGTTGGAATATGTTGTTTCTTGGAGGTTGTTTAAACATAAGCCTTTCTTTATATGGTTGTGGTTTATATGGACTGTTGTTCATGCAGGAAGCTTGGTATTGAAATCATAGTGAAAATAATAAAAAACTTTTTAAAGATTTTTTTCTTGCTTGCTTTAATACAGGACCTATATTTATTTTGTGCCAGCTGGGAACACAACTTTTAACTTTAAAAGCAAAACTCAACAGTGGAGACAAGTCTTTGTGTCATGTTGCGTTTGGGGCATGAATATAAAAGTTATTAGACCTCTCACTGGGGTTAAATTGTGAACTTGGAGCTAAACAAGAAAGTAGTGTGAAAAAAGTGACAGTGGAACATGTTGCACTTGGTGTAGGAACATGTTCATGGTGAACCAATAAAAGTCCACACAGAAGGATTTATTTATGTTTATTTGCCAGTGAGCACGGACCTAAATGTTATTCTTATCTATAATGGTGTGGCTTTTTGATTGCTTTGTCTCAAAAAGGATATTGTAAAAAAAAAAAAACACAAAAAAAAACCAGAAGGGGACAATGAAAATCATTGCAAATGCAAAAAGGACAACTCAAAAATTAAGGCTGCCTTGTCAGCAGTCAGAAGTGCCACATAGCCTGTATGCTAGCAAATTATACAAGAATGAGAGTGACCAACATCTAAATGCTTACTCTTTAAGCTTCTATTTTCTGTAAGTTTGTATTTACCTGTTGGCTGGGCTGCTTAGGGCTTTCTGCTTTTGTTGCAAGAATTAAGGGCATTTAGGGGAAAAAAAATGTAAAAGTTATACTAGTGGATAATAATATGCAAAATATTTAAATCCTCATACTTTAAATGCTAAGCAGAGTTGGGAATATTTGCCAACAAGTATTTTGCTTTTATTTTGCTATAGCTTTTAAGCTGTGCCATTCAATTATTTTGAATTTTGGTTTAAAGCTTCTGGTGTTGGTTCAAGACACAGTTCTGCTCTGATGCTATTCTGCTCTTTCCCAGCGCTCAGGAGTTCTGGGAAAAGAATGCTCTCTAGTTTTTATCCTATATTCTGGCATCTCTGAGACTTCCCCCAATTTTACCCATCTTTCTCTCAGCTTTTAGTCTTTTTTAGTCTGGTTTTTTCCCCCCTATGTAGAAGACCTTAAGGACTAAGACTTCAGGGCCAATCTTTCATGCTGGACAGAAGTGGGTGCAATCTTGGTTACATACAGTATCGCCAGTCAGCAACTTAGGAGATAGGAGGTTGTCAACAATAATGCTTTTTTTTTTCTTCTTGAGGGAATGAAGTGTAGAGCTACCAGCCCTCTTTCTTAATGAGTGTCTTTCCAAACAGAAGGGTGGGAAGGATTCTTCCAGGTCACTGAATAATTCATAGGTAAACGGAACTAGGCTCCTCAGCGTGTGGGTTTTTTGGGGGATTTTGCTGTGTGGGGGTTTTATTTAACTTGTACCTTCCATTTCTAAATGAGAGCTTAAAGCAAAGTTAAATTGAGTGAAAATTAGCAGTGGACATGTAGAGTTGTTAAACAGTAACATTGTGTGTTTATTTTGGTTAATCGAGATGCATAGGCTGAAACTTGTTTCCTTGTAAGGAGGAATCCAGAATTTAAACGAAGAATGTTAATAATGCATAGGTATAATAACTGCCAAGGGAGAGACTTGGCAACTTTACAAAAAAGTATATGCATTTTCTCATTGCTTACTTGGAATTTATTCCTTTGTTCATGATGTGGTTGTAACAGACAATTGAGAATTTTGATGGAAGTGGGTTTTTTTTTAATATAGAATTGTCCAGTTCACATTGCTGCATGAAAAATGGAGCAGTAAATGAGAGATACAGAACAGCAGAACCTATTAGAAGGAAAACAAAAATAGAAGGTTTTGCTTTACCTATTAAGCTGTCTTTATCTCAACCCATGAGTTTTCTCACTTTTACTCTGTCACTTCTGTCCCCTTCCTGCTGGGGTGGGAAGGAGCAAGTGAACGGCTGCGTGGTGCTTAGCTGCTGGACGGGGCAGAACCATGACACTTGGTATACCTGTTATGGCAGGAGAGACTGATGTAATATAAGGAAGAGGGTGACCATCAACCCTGAAAATTAAATGATTTCTCAATCAGAAGTTACCTTTAGACAGGCATAATTAGAGTAGTACTATACCATTAAAAGTTGTACCAAGAATTGGGCTATAATATATTTCCTGTGCAACTGGGATTGCAGGTATATTGCACAACTGATGCTTCAGTTGTTCAGGTTATTTAGTCAGGAGCTGATTTCCAAGGGCTTGTAAATTGCTCCTAATAGTTTGAAAAGGGGGAGGTGACTTGATCTATCTTAGCCTCAGAATATAGTTCTTTGTCAGAGGTGAAGAATTAAACATTTTGGAGTTTCATTAAGCCAGGGTTAAGATTTAAGCATGGGATTTGCTACGCCCTTTAAATTAAAATATTTCTGATTTGACTGCTTATGAAAGAAAGATTTATGTGTCTTTGAAAAACTGTATTTCAGTTTTTCTAAGTTGTATATATCAAGTTTGGTTCTGATAATGTATAATTAATGAAGAAAAATGAGAATTGCTGAAGAAGATTAGGAGCACGTAGTAATAAGCTTGGAGAAATTGATAGATCTTTGGATGAAAGAAGGTCAATTTCCTTGATCCTTTTGCGGGAGACAGACTGATTTGAACTTGGGATTTTTACTAGCCTTTCAACAGGGTTCATAGGTTACTTTTCCTGACTGCTAACATTGATTTGTAAACTCATTAACAGTATGTCTATAGTAAAAGAAGAAAACTATGTTGTAGGGAGATAGAAGTTCTTGCCAAAACAGAAGGAATGAGTACAGCTCTTTGGATTTCTTTTTGTTTGGAGTTTGTTTGGGTTATTTTTTTCCCCCTATTTCACATATATCTAATGATTGGTTTAGGAGACTTAATTTCTGAGCTGAAGAAGTGCAGTGTAAGGTGGTATAAAGCCTGTAATGGGTCTGTAGTTTTCATAGAAACCTTTGGAGTCTGTTTTGTGGAATCTGCTGTTTTCCACTAAGAACAGGCCAGATTTTGGTGGGTGGCTTAAGAACAAAGTTGACAGGTAGGCTTTTTGTTTACTGGGGTGGATTTTTACCCTGTCATCTTGTCTTCTGGAGGGGGTCTATCAGACTTCTGGATTCAGGCAGAGAATAATTTAGATATGACTAGCTTATCTCCCTCTCTTCCTTCCCTGTGAAAGTACAATGCTCTAGACATGCATTGTGTTCTACAGAAGTCAGAGGTGTGGTGTGCTCCTGCTGGTTCACATTTACAATCTGCCTTAGACCGAGTTGAACAGTCAGTCTGTCATTGTCTTTCTCCTCTGCAGCTTCCCAGTGAGCTTATCCGGTGTGTGTATAATCTTTGGATTTGTATTGGTCAGATGATTTGAAAAAACGTGCAAGGACCTCGATTTTTATGTACTTTAGTAGTCTATAAAATGGATTTATGGAATAAAAATCAGATCTCCTATATATATCTAACCTTTGCTGTCTTTCACCTTCTCCAGCTGCAGTGGTGAGAACCAGATTTCCTGAAGAGGGTATGGATTTACTGTCTTACTAAGGGTTCTTTAAACATCTTCCTTCTGAAACATTTTTCTTGTGCAGTGACAAAAAGGTTATTCTTGTAACTAGAAAGGCTGGTGGAAATTTATAATTATGTATTTATAAGGAGGGGGAGGGAAGTCTTACACAAACTCAACAAACTCAGGTTTTGTGCTGAGAATGCCTGCTGTGCCCCTGTTGTAGACTCTCAGCTGTGAGCAGTTACAAACATCCCATCTGTGGGATGAGTTTCTTTTCCTTTACCCCTTCTTTTACCTCTCTGCAGTTCGGTATGGTTTAGGTTGTTACTTTCCCTTCCAAATCAATCTGTTGCAGACAAAAAAGGAAAACAAGGCAGGAGGGGTAAGCTTGCTAAGAAATATTTCTCTGGAAATTGCATAACCTGACTCAGTGTATTTAGGAACATACCTGGTTTTCAGCCACATCAGGCAAAATCTACCAGCTTTTTCTGAATTACTGGTGGTGATTTTGCATTAAGACATTGGGTTGTGAAATGCAGCAGTTGAAGCGTGGATGCATATCCTTCCTTTTCCCCTTTCCATGAGCACTGACTTCAGGCAGAGGGGACAGATGTGTGTCTGGAAATGGTTATCATCATCTCAAAACACTGCAGCAAAGGCTCTAGATGGCCCGCTGCCAGGGTGTTTAGTTAACACTTAACATGGAGCATCTCCCAAGGAGATCCTGTAATCTTTGGAATACCTGCACAGTCTCAGGTTTAAAGGCATTGTGGGACTGTGTGTTACAGAGCCATAGCTGCGGTTCAGGCAGTTGTGATGGTGTTTCAATAAACAGCCAGAGTTACGTTTCTGGGCTTTAAGTCAGTGGCAGATTTCTGTCAGGGATTTCAGCAACATCAGCCATTTCTCCACCAACCTTTGGGCAGTTTAATTTCCCTGTTGTGCTCTTGTCCAGCAAAATTAATTAAGGCTAAAAGTGGCTACACTTGCTTTGATAGCAAAGAAGATTCTTTTTTTTCCCTTTCGAACTTGAAAATAATAATGAAATAGTATTTTAAATACCCCCAAACATTTTAAAGGTTTGAAATGTTGACACCTAGTACATAATATTTTTATTTCCCTGCTTTGTTTTTAAGTGTCTGTGCTTGCTTGCTTGCTTGTTCTGGGTTTTTTATACGCTTGACCTACTGTTAAGGAAATCTGATCTGAATTTAAGATCTAAGTAAACTAATGACATAAAATTTGTTGTCTTTCCTATTTAAATGATTAGGCTGGCATAGCTTACATCCCATTTATTTTCAGAGGGTATTTGTGAATAAAATCAGAGTGTGTTTCCATCTCAAGGACTGATTTCTGCCCGAGACTCTGAATCATTTGGACTTTTCCATGTAATGCTTTGAAATACTAAATAAATACATTCCCTCTAGTTCACTTTAACTTCTGCATGTGCAATCAGATTTCCTTCCCATGCGATGCAGCCGTGTCTGGGGTAAGCTAGCTTAATTAGGACTGCTTAGTGATTTGGGACCCCTGTCAAAGGCTGTCACCTTATCTAGAAACGTAAGGAGTTAAAGCTAAAGCTGTGACCTCATCTCTATTCATGTTACAGTGGAGTAGGAGCAGCGCTGGAAAGGATTGTTTAACTGCATCGCTGTCTCTGCTCCTGCTAGTTGATGGCTTTAATTTGGTTCTGATAGCTGTAGCGTGCTTCCCCCGTTACGCTAGGGATTTGTGGGGACGCCGGAGACGTGGGAAGTCGTGTTAATACCGACTGCCTGTGGAAATTGCTCCCGTGGAAATGTTTAGGCTCAAATACGTCTTTCTACCTGGTTCCAACTTTTTATTGCTTCCCCTGTGGAAATTCACGCAGCATCAGGGAGAGCTAAAGCACACGCAGGCTTCCTGCCGGGCACCCAGGCGCTTACGCAACCGGCCGTGCCATTTATTACTGTGTTCCTTAGCGCTGCCTGTTAACTGGGGAGCCCAACTGCTGTCGCTTTAATGTCAGAGCGGCGTACGTTACAATAGGTGTCACTGTGCGGCTGGGTCCAATCGTTATCGGTGACTTCAGCTATTGGCTCCCAACGCTGCCTGACTCCATCTGCAGGGCTGCAATACCTACTCTGTTCCGATCCCTTCAACGCACAAGTTCAGCTCGCCGGAGCAGGCTAGCAGCACTAGCGGCTGTCTTGCTAGCCCCACTTGAGAAAGCTGGTGCTACAGCCACTCGCCTACCCTCCTGGCAGGGTGTTAGTGCTTTCAAGCAATTTCTCATCAGGAGAACTGGAAAGAAATAAAACTGGCAGGAATGATGGGGATGTATTTAACGATTCAAGTACTGGATCAAACTTAAAGCCAGTTTCTTACTCGGTGTACTGGAAAGGTCACCTTGTCTTGCTGGAAAAGAAGCAAACTCCCAGCTCTACTGCTGCTCTTTTTAACAGCTTCCACGTGTATTTCTTAATGTTCCTGGCTAGTTAGGCTGCCTAGCTTTACAGACAAGTATACTCATGGTAGATGAGAAAGAAAAGAACATGAAATGTCTCACCTTCTTCTTGATGCTTCCAGAGACGGTCAAGAACAGGTCCAAGAAGAGCTCTAAGAAGGGAAATAGCAGCAGCAGTAGCAGCAGCAAATTGCCTCCAGTTTGCTATGAAATCATTACCTTGAAGACCAAAAAGAAGAAGAAGATGGCTGCTGATATTTTTCCCAGAAAGAAACCAGCCAACACTAATACAACTGCTGTCCAGCAGTACCACCAGCAAAATCTCAATAACAACAACACTATTCCGGCACCTAATTGGCAAGGACTTTATCCAACCATCAGAGAGAGGTAAGGTCAGGGTGGTTAATTTTTGCTGTTTGAATGGAGTGGTGAAAAGTAGCAAAACGTTTGTAATGCATGTGTTCAGCTGCTCATTTATTTGCTGAAGTAAATACAGTTGGGTTGGGTTGTTTGTTTTTTTTCTCCTTCCCCTTTGTGTGTGTGAAACAAGTATTTTGGTAATGGAAAATATTTTAGTATCTCTTTTCCAGACAGTGCAGCTGTTGGTCTTGAGTAAATAAAATGTTGCTGGAAGCTGCAGCATAGCCATAAAGATTTGCTTTTAGACCCTAGTGGGAATTTTCAGTGGTACATGTGCTTAACTTTGATTTCTACTTTTTGAAAAGTTCTCATATAAGTTTGGGGTGGTTTGGGTTGTGGGGGATTGATTGCACAGCCACCTCTTCTTACTGTTTTCTTCGGTATATTTGTGTGATGATGTGTAAAGTAGCTTAAATATGACCTGCTTCTCTTTACTGACGTGCAGTTTCAAGTTGTTAAGAAATGTCATTTCTTTGGTCTGGGGCAAGGAGAGTGTTACAGTGCTCCATAAATTAACACACTGCCTCTTTTGTAGAAATGCAGTGATGTTCAACAATGACTTGATGGCAGATGTTCATTTTGTGGTCGGGCCACCAGGTGGGACCCAGCGGCTGCCAGGACACAAAGTAAGCAACAGCTGCATTATCAGCGTGTGCGGGGATGGCCAGAGCCAGCTCCCACAGTTACATGGCGTGGGATACTTGGCTTTTCTGGGACATGGTTCTGTGTTTCAAAAAGCTGCGTGCACTGCACTGGTCTGTCCCTTGTTTTTATCTTTGTTTTCTGTTAAACAGTACACTTGTGCTAAGGCAGTCGTTTTAAAGTTAGGAATACTGCTTTGTGCTGCTGGTTAATATTGCTCTTGACTATTTCTAGAAATAGTTAACTTCTGTGGTGCATATGAGCATTTTCCAATAGCTAACACATCTATATGCCCATGAGAGTAAAATGCAGGTAAAATGTATCATTCTGTTTTTAACTTGGACTCCCTTTCTTACCTAAGTGTGTCTGTAGTCTGCCAGGGAAGACCAGCGTGCTCAGTGGCTGCCACGTTGTTTTTCTTGGCAGTGCTTTCAGTTTAAAGCATGAAATAAGATTTCCCTTTCTCACCAGTATGTCCTGGCTGTTGGGAGCTCAGTATTCCATGCGATGTTTTACGGAGAGCTTGCTGAGGACAAAGATGAAATCCGTATACCAGATGTTGAGCCTGCTGCTTTCCTCGCAATGCTGAAGTAAGCATCATTCATCTGCTGGGGATGTTTTCCTCCTATTATGTATACACACACTGGTAATGTCATAGTTAAAGTATTAGATTTGTGTATAAACAGAAAGCAATTGCTTAAAACAGTGCCCTTTTTGTGTTTCAGGTATTATAAATTTTTACCTCATTGTCCTCTCCCCTTTTAGTCCCAGGCATGCATATATTAGAATAATGTAGTCAGTTACAAATAATGACATTGACAGGGGATCTTTGGGCACATTGTATACTGTAGTGCCTATCGATCTGATTCGTCTCTATGCATGTTACACAAAGGAGTGGAGTTACTAAAAAGAATTTTCAGCTGCAACACAAAAAAAACCCCAAAACTTTCCACTTTTCAAGCATAGTGAAAAGTTAAAAACACAAAAAAACACCCCCAACCTGCAAAATTACTCGGTTTGTGTATTGAACATCACTCCAGCTTTTTTATAAACTCACTGTATGCAGGTCTTGTCTTAGAAAAACGACCCTAAGTTATTGAGTATAACTTCTGAAATCAAATTTCTCCTCATCTATCATACTGATGCACTTGGAAAGTGATAAAAAGGCTGTTTACATGAATAGGGTTTTTTATTCTTAACGGGGGAAAAACAGTCAGTTTACATGATGATTGTTTTTCTTCTTGCAAACTGCATAAGAAATGCTATCTTTTCCTAAATGAGCATAATGAAGCAGCTTCCCTGCTGACTTGTCCTTGAATGTGTCTATAAACTCTGATTATTAAAGAGGAACACCCTATCACAGAAGTGCTGTGGATTGGAGGGTTTTTTCCTTCAGTTTTGGTAACTGCTACTGCTTTCTGACAAAGAATATACATTAATATCTGATAGTGAACCTTCTAATGTGCTACACATTTTCTTGCATGTGATGGTGTACTCACTAGCTGACAATTTGTGTTCTGTAGATTGTTTTGACTACCTCATGATTGCAGAATGCTTTGGGTTTCTTCTTTTCTGTTTCAGTGGCACTGTAAATGAACATTCAAAGTTGTATATAGAATTTGTTGCATAGAGTTTTAATAGGCTGTCAGGAGCATCAGAAATGTTCTGTGCAAATATCAATAACTGCAAGGAAAAGCTGAAGTCACACAGATGTTCTGTAGACCTGGAATGTAAGAGTAAGATAGGACATTATGTAAGTAGGTGCATTTTGGATCCCTGCTTTGGGCCTTTCTGGTTTTGCCAGTGTCTTCTGCGGAGCTCGGACTTGTGCTTTACTTTCATGCAGAGTTATGCAAAGCACACATCCAAGATCCCTCCAGTCCCCCTCCCTTTTTGAACAGCGAATCTGTTTCACTATGTCTAAAAAGGATTTGCCATGTAAAAGTTGAATGCTTTCTGAATTTATCATTAAGAAATCTGTTCAGAGAGCAAACCTAGAAAAGAGAGTATCAATGCTGACATCTAGGTCTGGGCATATTATTTAGCCCATGGCAATTTAGGAAGCTATCTCTGAGAGCATGGCCAGAACCATGGAATTCTTCACCTTCTCAGCTTCTATTTAAGAAACCAGAAGACCACAAAAAGTTTGTGATCTTTGATGTTGAGCTAACCTTGCTGACTTGCACTGATGCAATGTGCCTGAACCTGCAGAATGCTCCTGTGTCTGCAGACGCCAGGAGTGTCTGCAGCCGTGATGGTGCAGAGAAGGGAGAGGGATTTTGCTCAGCAGTGCAGCATTCCCCTCCTTGCAGGATCCAGTGCATGTGCTGCACTGGGTGGAGCTTGGGGAGAGCCACAGTCCCCTTCAGCCCTCCTCCCATGGGAAAGCATCCCCATGAGTGTGGTTGCAGCTGCTGTGAGCAGTGTGTGGCAGAAGGCTTGTGATACTGTTGCTACAGAAGGCAAAGTCTTTTTAGCCTGTCCCAAAGCAGCTGCCTTCATCTGCTCCTTTCTGCAGTCAGCAGGAATGCAGCAGCATCTTTGTCAGAAAATACACTGAATTGGTTTTTGTTGGGGTTTTTTGGGGGTGGGTTTTCATGGGGTTTTCTTGTTTTGTTTTTTTCTGGACAGTGAATTCTTACAGAATAACTTTTTTTTGTCTTTTACTATATAGTGGGCATTCTGAAAACAAACATCAGACAAGGTATTGCCAGATGTAATGTAGGAAATAAATCCTTGACTGGTAGATACTAATTCTCCCAGTAAAATTGCTTTGGCTGTCTTTAATGTATTACATCTTAATCTTGACTGTTCACGTCGGAATCATGGTCTAATCTTATCCCAGGATGAATGTGTTGCTAAACCATCAAAGCCTGTGGTCTAGCAGAATCCTCTGTTTAAGAACAGGGTGAAAAACTGGAGTATCAGTAATTGCAGGCCAGAGTTGAGGTGCACTGGCAGAGTGGGAAGTGTGGAAGGTTGCTGACAGCCGATCTGTGCTGTGTTTGTTGTAAATCAGTGATATCAGTTCTTTGCTTTCATGAATATTAAACTAGCAACTTTTGTACTATTTCAGTTTCAAACAGACATCATCCCTGCTGTACTAAGAGGCAGAGAAGTAATGGAAGGGAGGAGAGTTGGAGAGCAATGAGGAGAATCAGAAATAGAAATTGATACATTAAAAAAATTATGGACCATGAAGGAGCTAGGCCCGTAACCAGTGATAGATAGATGTGCTCTTTGTTGTTACAAATAGCCCAGCTGAAACCAAGGGCTAAAGGTTTAAAAAAGAAAAGTTTAGGTCTGTGTAAGTATTCTTTTCTGTGTAACCTCTTAGATTTTATTATATTGCTCCAGCAGTGTCTGCTGTGAGCATGTTTTCTAAGTGTGGCTTGGAGGATAATACCCTATACCTGCAAAAATACAAATAAAGATATTTACAACTATAATCAGATCAGTGTAGACACTAAATCCACTTTATAAGCATATCTGTTCTGCAAAAAATTCATTGTGTTGGGCAACATGCTAACTAGAAAATTTTAGTTAATAAAGGGTTGCATACAACTTTAGCTTTACTGGAGGAAGACACTTTTATCTACCATAACCATCAAGGCTTACTTATCCCTGTGAAGAGTAAAATTGCATTTGGCATGGTTTTAGCACATTGCATTCACCAGCTGTAAATGGGGCCCTGAAGCATGAGATATTAAAAAGAACAAACTGTACAATGCTTCATTTCCCTGAGCAATGAATCCCAGCAGTTTAGTCACATAAATAGAACTTCACCTTCATCTCTTCTACCACACTAGCATAGCAGTAAACCTTTTTTTTTTTTCTTCCTTATGCAATGAGACTGAGCAAAAACACTGTGGTAGTGGCACTAGGATGCTGTGAGCATTAATAAACTTGAAAATTGGAATTCCTTGCCCTTCCCTAGATGTTTCACCCCCCTCCCAGCCCCCCAAAAGATGATGGTAGCACCTAATATATATTGAATGTATTTCTGTTCTTCCAAATAAAAATGTTTTCATTCCTGTATTTATATATAACCTCAGTAAATCATCATTCACCATCATGGGGCATGGAGTCCAAGTTCTCTGTAATGCATGTTCCAGACTGTTGTGTTAGCCAAGTCAGGTAGCCCTTGAGGAGCTGCTGCCTGGGGCAGTTAGCCTCTCTTTAGCCAAAGCTGTATAGAAGGAACACAAAGCTGGAGGGGCCATAGTGTAAACATAAACATTGTCTACATAGCAAGTACCCCAAATGTAAGCTTTATTTACCTTGGATTTAAAGCTGTTCTCTTCCATGGTCTCAAGTGAGTGATGAATTTGATTTATACTTTCTTTCTGGATAAATCAGTGTTCCCCAAAAGCACTGCTTAGCTTTAATGTGGAGCCATTTAAACCTCGGTTTACCATTTCAGATGTTGACCAGTTCCCCTTCTGCATTCAGTGGCAGTGTTTCATGCCTGTGGTTTTTTTTCCAGATACATATATTGTGATGAGATTGATTTGGCTGCGGATACTGTACTGGCCACTCTTTATGCTGCCAAGAAGTATATCGTCCCTCATCTTGCCCGCGCCTGTGTCAACTTTCTAGAGACAAGTCTAAGTGCAAAGAATGCATGTGTGCTGCTTTCCCAGAGCTGCTTATTCGAGGAACCTGACCTGACCCAGCGCTGTTGGGAAGTGATTGATGCCCAAGCTGAGCTAGCTTTGAAGTCTGAGGGGTTCTGTGACATTGATTTTCAGACACTTGAAAGCATTCTCCGAAGGGAGACTCTGAATGCCAAAGAAATCGTCGTTTTCGAAGCGGCTCTGAACTGGGCTGAGGTGGAGTGTCAGCGACAGGAGCTGACGGCCACCATAGAGAACAAGCGCAAAGTCCTGGGCAAGGCCCTGTACTTGATCCGCATCCCCACCATGGCGCTCGACGACTTCGCCAACGGCGCCGCTCAGTCTGGGATCCTGACTCTCAACGAAACCAATGATATCTTCCTCTGGTACACGGCTGCCAAGAAGCCAGAGTTACAGTTTGTGAGCAAGCCCCGGAAAGGCCTGGTCCCTCAGCGATGCCACCGCTTCCAGTCGTGTGCTTACCGCAGCAACCAGTGGCGCTACAGGGGCCGGTGTGACAGCATCCAGTTTGCCGTGGATAAGAGAGTGTTTATTGCTGGCTTCGGGCTCTACGGCTCCAGCTGTGGATCAGCAGAGTACAGTGCCAAGATTGAACTCAAACGACAAGGAGTTATCCTAGGCCAGAACTTGAGCAAATACTTCTCAGATGGTTCTAGTAACACTTTTCCTGTGTGGTTTGAATATCCAGTGCAGATTGAGCCTGACACCTTCTACACAGCTAGTGTGATTCTGGATGGTAACGAACTCAGCTACTTTGGGCAAGAAGGAATGACAGAAGTTCAGTGTGGGAAGGTGACTGTTCAGTTTCAGTGCTCTTCGGACAGTACAAATGGCACTGGGGTACAGGGAGGGCAAATTCCTGAACTCATATTTTATGCTTGAATGAAAGTGTGTGGAGATGAAGCATTTTGCTATGAAGAACCTGTCTGGTTCAGGCCTACTGACACTTAGCTTTTTACCTGCAGATGTGTGATCAGTACAGGTAATACGTAACTAAATGCTGTGGGCAAGTTACTAGCTTGCTATACTTGTAGCATCATTGGTGATGAAGTTTTAAGTGTAAAATTTAACTTTAAACTGGAAGCTCTTAGGAACAAGCAAGTTTTAAAGGCTTGGTAAGAGGTGCCTGTTTGCTGATAATGCTGACCCTTTCTTTGCACCTGTGAATCACCAGAGGACGCCCCCTCTTGCATTTCACTGTTTTCATTGATCAGTTTTCTCTTCCTCCATTTCCTGCTTTCTGCTTGTAATTATTTGGGGAGGTAGGGGTAGAAACTGAAGAGCCTTGTTTTGTAGCTTTCTCTTCTGTCTGCTCTTCGGACGTAAGAGATTCCAATAACGAGCTGATTTTGATCATGGGAGCTGAAAGAAGTACTTCAGTTGTAAGCAGAAAAAGCATTGGTTTAAACCTTCATCCTGTGAGATTCTCCCGT
Source organism: Hypotaenidia okinawae (assembly GCA_027925045.1). NCBI lineage: Eukaryota > Metazoa > Chordata > Aves > Gruiformes > Rallidae > Hypotaenidia > Hypotaenidia okinawae. The sequence continues at coordinate 6,605,285 of BSDF01000003.1, forward strand.
GGCCAGCTGCCTGGAATAGGCTGCAGGGGAAGGTGAAGAGAAGCAAGCAGCTTTCAGGAAGCTATCAGCATGCTGACTCCATAGTGCATGGATGTGTTTACAGTGAAGGGGGGATGTGGGCTTGGCAAATCACCCTCAGAGTTCATTTTCTAGGAATACCACCTCGAAGGCAAGGAAGTACTTGCACATGTTCAAATTGTTTATGCAGCTCTTGAAGCTCTACTCCCAAGACCTAGTTTTTGCTACATTGAAGTTCATTTGCTATTTAAATAGATTTTCTTTGAACCCTTGCTAAATAAATGGGAATTACTATCTATCATCTGATGCAAGATAAGTTTTTTGCTTGTTTTGGGTGGGGTTTTTTTTTTCTTCCTCCTGAACATGTTAGAGGCAGATAATAGAGGAACAAAAAATGTGCCAATCCTGTCTTGGACTTTTTTCCTGTAACATGAGATTGCTTTTTATTACCATACATTATCAGTGGAACTTTAGACAAAGAAACTTCCCAGCTGTGGTTTATATTACACTTGGTGTATGTTAACAATGAATAGTAACAGAAGGAAGTCTCCTCTGATGCATTAATGTTGGATCTCTTCGCAGCTGATTATGGTTACACATCAGAGGATTATGTGCTACAGAACCTTTTCCTTGTCTGATTTTTTTTTTCTTCTCCAAGCTTCCTGTTTGTCTGTCTGTATCAGTTCTGGAAAAGTATTAGGGTTTATGACTCCTTTTATCAGGGAGGGAAACAAGTATAAGTAAGAACTACAGGTACTATTTAAACATAAGGAAATCCTTCATCATTACATTGGGACAGTTGCTTCTCAGAGGCATGCCACCTCTCGTAAAGCATCTCATTCTTCCTTCACCTCCTACATGTTTGAATGACATGAGAGGACCAAATGATTCTTGAGACTGAAAATTAATGCTATAGTATCTCAACTCATTAATGTAGCATAATCCTAAAATTCACTCGTCAGTTTTGTAAGAAAAAATGTTTTTCTCATATGATTTCTTACCAGTTTAATACTCTTGAGTGTTTGGTGATGGTTGGAATCCTAGGCCCTGGTCATCATAAAGTGCTGCTACATCTTTGCAGTGTCTGATACACCATCTGAAGTAAGGAAAGCTGGAGCATAGACATCAAATGCTTGATGGCCAAAGCCCTGATCTACTCTCTAGGTAATAAAAGGAGAGCCAGGTAAAAAAACTGCCCTGCTAGATCTATGCTTTTCACCCATCTTAGATTTTTTGTTTTATATACATGCATACATACGTGTGTGTAAGCAGACCTCTTTCTGAGATGTAAATACCCTCAAAATACATAGAAAAATGCTTTAGTTTTTTGTAACAGATGTACATAATCCAGACTGCTAGTGAAATCTAAACAGAATGCTCCATGGAAAACTCCCAGAGAGAGATTTTAAAAAAACCTCCAGTCAATTATATTTGGATCTGCAGCCTAAAATAGACAAGTGTATAAACTGTGTGGACTGGAGGAAGAGTTGGTGAAGAGACTGCAGAAGGGATTGTGATGAGGTAACGGTCATCTACTTTTAGACAACATCTGAGCAGCAGTTCCATTTATTCAAACACTTTGGAAAGCAGAGAAAGATGCTAATCAGCTGATTAAGTTTTCTTACAGCAAGCGGTTGATGTAGATGTAATTACTTTAAGCAGTGATCAGATTGACAAGTTGCTTGCAGTTGCAAGCTGCATACTCTTGTTGGGAAAAAAAATCAGGTGCCTCAGCTGGTAGGACAAATCAGAGTACTGCATGGCTATAAGTAGACTTGGGTTCTCCCTTTTAATTTATTCTTGGGTTTTTACTTATCTGCAGATAAAAGTAAGGTGTCTGCTACGGTCACTGGCTGGAACAGGAGTTAGGAGATCAGAATCCTGTGTAGCTGTAATATGTAGAGAACAAGCTGTTGTTACTACTTTTATTTTCTACTCTTGTAAAACCTTTCTGACGAAGCAGGATGAAAGCTACCTCTAGCTTAATTCCTCTGAGTGCATCCCAGGTTTTAGGAGCTGGTGCATGTATAGTCCTTCAGTATGGATGGATTAAACATTCATCCATATTGAATTAAATATAATAAATCCATATTATTAGAGCATAATAATAAACCCAACGGTGCAGCTTGATTCTGAGCACCACCTGATGCCAACAAGTACTGGTATATAAGAGGGTGGCTAGTACCAGTCAGTTTAGGACATCAGAGCGCTTCAGTGGGTGTCTGAATGTGGGTTTGGTTGGTTTAGCAGTAGCATCCAAGCTGGAATCAGCACTGCTTTCATTTTAACTCCCAAACACAGCATTCCATCAGCTGCTACAAATGAAGTTAACTCTATCCTGACTGAAACCAAGACAAATATGTTGATTGACGTTTTGCAAGCATCAGCTATATCAACCTGGAATGTAAGCATAATGTCAGTAGAGATCCTTCCATAGATTCTGTCTTAAACTGTACCTGGCCATCTCTGCTAGTATGTTTTGATTTTCCTGGTGAGGGGAATCTTTGATAAGAGAGTATAGTGTAACATACTTTCTGCATTTCTGAAATAGTATTTAAGTCAACATTTTAATTTCTGCAAAGTTATTGCACTGAACTGGTTTAGTTTCTTTTTTAATTTGTTGTGATAAACTCAGCTAACTTCAGGTCCCAGCACCCATTTGTGCTGGAGTGGTGTTTGACCTTAGCAGGCTTACAGCATTATTTATAAAGGACAGATATATATATATATATATATATAAAAATATGAAGTACCTCATGTTGAATGTTATTGTACTGTATCTTTAATGTCACAGTGCAGATCTTGTTGGACTCATGAATGTGTATAATCACATTAAACATACAAATAAAAATGGTTCTTAAATGGCTGTTTCCTGCAGTATCTTTGAAGCATGAGCTGTGAAAGCCCTTACATAGTTATCCCTTTTAGCAGTTTCTATTGTTCCACAGTTGTGCACAGATACTTCTTGAGCTTATGTATTCAGAGATCTTTTGATCCCCAAAGAAGTAAAAGTCTAAGGAAAAAACAAAGAAGAACAATGAAAATGTTAATCAGCTACATTGTAAAAAGGGTGACGATTAAGCTAATGAGCTAGACTGAATGAATTAATGTGCTTTATGAAAGACCCTGTCTACTAGCATTAATATTTTAATGTTCTATTAATATTCTTAAGTACGTGGAGATGAAGGAGGGAGGGTCTTGTGTTTATTTTAAAAGACAGTTGGCACAGGAAAGGCCATGGTTTTCAGTCTGATGTATCAGAATAAAGGACATCATTAGTGCAAAGAGGCTGCTCTCTGCTCAAAAGTTAATCATGTAATACTATTCAGAATTCTGACTGGTTTTTTACTTCAATTTTTCTATCAAGAGTTTTGAAACTTAATTTTAAATACTTCTATGGTCAGTGAAGCTGAAGCCCCACTTCACAGTGTCCATCTCTAAGACTTTTCAGGTATTACTAGCCAGTGGCAAGAAACACTCTGCAGCGTGATAGAGACATGGAAATCTGAGATAGTCTTCCCCAGTGAAAACAGTACCTTCAGATTTCAGCAAAAATTCTTATCAAAGCATGTTTGCAGGCATCCAACATGTCACTTTTGGTAAGCTGTTTTTCTAGAATTCTTCCTGCAGTACTTGGTACCACACTACCATGTTCTTAATCCAAATTCTCTGACATGTCCAGTGCTTCTCATCTGTTTGAAGCCAGTTCCAGATTAGAGCTGCCCTATGCCTTGTTCTGTGCTAACAATACCAGCCCTTAGATGTGTGCTAGATACAGTGTGATTTGGTGCAGGAAGGACCATGTCAGCAGCCTAACTAGGCACGCTGCAGGAGATGGGTGCTGCTAGCAGCCTCGGTTTCAGTGACAAACAGGTAAGAGCCACGTGGGCAAGATGAATAGGTAGCTGATCTCATCCAAAGGGGCCCTCTCTATTTCTGGTTGAAACCTGACAGAAGTGCTAGACATTTGCTTTGGAAACTGATGTTTGCAAGAGACTGAGACAGCTCCACTTCCGTGTTCCGTGGTGCAGGGAAGCATGTGTGCGCCAGTTCCTGGCACGGGGTGAGATGGGGACTTAGCCCATCAGCAGAATTTGGCCACTGTGAAAAGCAGCAGCTTTTAAGCCAGCCTATTCTACCACACTTGGCAAGGAATCAGTGGTAGCAGGAATACCTGCTGATTTCTTGAAGGCAGTGAAAGGAACTGCTGTCTCACATGGTGAAAATAAAATTTAAAAAACGCTTTTTGGCATGCTGCTTCACTGTCAGGAGCCTGAATTTATCTTCTCCCCCAGACTTCCCCATAAAGTGAGGCCCCAACCCAACTGAAATCAGTAGGAGTTGCCCTAGTGACCTCAGTAAACCCAGGATTTCATTTGCAGTGTTCAATTTGTGTGATTATGCCCAAAACACAGCATAAAACTGCCCAAGAAAGGGAAATTAATTTTGAAATCCCCGTGTAATCTGATTATCTAAAATACAGGTAGAAACCTTTCTGGTAAATCTTCCAAAACTCCCTCTCATCAGATTTTGTATGCCTCCCCCCTGAGCTTTGCTGCTCACGCGCTTTATCTTTGGCCACGAATCTATAGGCAAAACAGTAAATCTCTCTGAAGCTTTATGAGCATTTTTACAATCTGTGTATGGAATTCATAGTGCATAAGATGCCCAGTATGGATAAAGTATTTGTAAGGTTAGAAAGCGTGTGTAAATTGCCTGTGGTCTGTTCAGCATAAAGGAAAACCCAAACTGATTGTTTTGCTGGTGGAAGGTGGTGTAATCTGAAAGAGCTTGGAGTCTGATGAGCTTGTTGATGGCATCAAAAATGCATTTATATTAAGCCTGTAATTGTAATATTTTAAAATAAGATTTCTAATTGTTTTTTATTGACAAAGATAACACAGGTGGCCTTCAGGGATCCTTCATCCTGGCCCAATAGGGTTTACATTTGAACAGGCACTAGCAATTGCAATTTTCCAGATTTCATTTTAAAGCTTCCCAGTAACGTTAAGTGCTTCTTGGGGAGCATCAGCGTTTCAAAAATAGCCATGGCTGGCTTTAGCCTAACAGCAAACAGGCTTGGATGGGGAGCTATCCTCAGTGATGATGCAGTGGGGAAGTACAGAGGAAGGCTTTCCATTTCCCTGAGAGGGAAACACCTTGTGCTGTCTTATTTTGAGAGCAGCCACATACTGAACACCAGGTCTAACGGTTCTGGAGCCACATAGAAGGCATAAAAAGCCATGGAGGACCACTGCATGAAGGCAGCTGTGGAAGCTCCCAGCTGCAGTAAGCATGCTGATTTAATGAGCTGAAGAACAGGTATCCTGTGACATAATGCTCCCTGTGACTGAAGGTTATAACTGGGCTGCTGAACGGCACATGATTGTGGTTTTTCACAGCTGCAAATCCCATGTTGCATTATATTGTTATTCTGGGGGAGTGCAGAGCTCTCCTCTGCCCTCAGCTGCCTATTGCTGCTTGGTGCCAGAGGCTGGCATGTGATTGCAGCCCAGTGATGCCCTGCGTGCTGAGGCTGAGGGGTCTGGCTGCACCTGGTGGAAAGGGCTGGCTGAGGGTGGGACATCCCAGTGTTTTGCTGAGCTGCTTGCATGCTCTACTGGGGTGCTGAATGCTGACCTGGTGTGGCAGAAGACAGGATAACCCTTCTCTTTATTTGTGTGTATTTCAGCATCCTCTAGCTTTGCTTTCTCCAGCCAAATCCTGGTTGTGCTCAAAAGGGAAAATGGGCAGTGATTCACTTTTTGTGGGGTATAAGAGTTGTGATTATCCAAAGGCTAATTCCTCCTCTGGTCTTTACAAAATCAGAGGTCCCAATGGGTTCAGAGAACGTGGTAAGGGGCAGGTCTCATGTCTGCCTTGAAAACATACATGGAAACATCTGCTTTCTTCTCTGATGCCTTATTCTTAGGAAGTTGCAGTGTGATGAAATAAATTCGTGGCACACTGGAACTTGGCATGTCTGACTTGTATCTGCAGCAGGGCTTTGTTTTGTTGAACACAAGATCCAAGGAACTGCATTTAGCTTAGGAATATTAAATCCTGCAGAACTCCCAGGCTGCAAGGGTAGCATAATATAAAAGCACCTCCAGGTGTGAGGATATCACCCTTTGGTTGCATGTCTTAAGCACAACATGTTCTTGTTTTTCTTCCTACCCACCAGGGCATGTGAGTGGTGGCACCATGAGTGCTTAGGGAGAAGTGATGCTGAGGGAGAGAAATGAAGTTCAGAGATCTGTAATCCAGGGGGAAAGTATCTAATCAGAAATAACAGCTCTCATCAGGCACAAACAATAGGCAGTAAACTGGCTTCAGGAGAACTATTCAGGCATCATGGGACCCAAATCAACAGACACAGGGTAAGAATACAGTCATAACAACTATTTGAAATGATTTTTGAAAGTGCTTATGCTTGAGACTTTCTGAGACCCTACAAAGGGAGAAGTTGTTTTGCTGCCTCAGAATAAACCCCATACCTGTTTTTGCCTTTGTCCTCTATGCTTCATGCAGTAGTTCCTTTACAATATATGCTGCATAAGCTGCTTTTCCTCCTCGGTGCCACGGCGTGAGCAAGCTGGCTGACCCTGCTTAGGGAAACCATTTTCAAATACAACCTGCAGTCACCATCCCAAGCACTCTCCTTTGCTCCTCTGTGCAAAGCCTTCATTGGCTTGTAGTAAGATGACAAAGAGCAGGGGTCTGGAGATGCAGTTGGGAGAGGATGCTTTCCCTGCACCCCCACTGTGTTTCCAAGGATGTCAGTAGCAGGGTGCTGTGTTCTCTTATCACATACTCCTCCTGAATTGATGCAAATCAGTCATGGGCTCAACATGATGCCTTCCTAGTGAATTAGCTGGGGTACACAGGATGCAAGTTCTGTGACTTCTGTGTCACCTTTCTGCCAGCTGTGGGGGAGGACGGATGATCCCAGATCTGGCATAAAGCCTGCCAGTATTTTGAACAAATAAGAGCTGACAGAGTGAGTTCATGCTGGGTCAGCATTTCACAGCATTTCTAAGCTGGTATTAGGAGCTTTAAAAATCATTGAAATGCAAGGTGAGGTATTTAAAAGTTGGGGTTCCTACCAGCTCATACCAGTCATTTTTGTTCCCATTTTACAAGCAGAAGTCCCCAGCAAGAGCAGTCACAGTGATCATGGATATTGCTAGCTCTGGGGTACAGGGAAAAGGCAGGGGCTTAAAACTGAAGCTCTACAGGAGAGTTGTGGAATGGTCAGTAAAATCATTTGAGGGACACTCTGTTCTGATTCCTTCCTAATATTTTCCACTAACACAGGCTGCACTGGCAGGCTTCTTGTCACTGGTTGAAGGTGGGTTTTCATGTAATGAAATATGACTTCTAAGGGCTGAGAGCAAACACCTTCCATTTCCCACCCCAGAAAGCTGGCATTCAGCACTCCATGTCTGCCTTTGTAAAAAGGAGAGTTTCTTTGCAGTACTGCCAAAGAAGGGAAATTAATTGAACTAAAGCTGGGAATGAAATTTGAGCGTGACTTGATCTGGGAGGCACGCTTGTAGAGTGACATTTAAAAATACACAATGTAGGAAGGAACTGGTGCAGGTTACAGCAGGACTGGTGGGTTAGTAAGGAGAGTTTATCTGTAATTTCAATCATCTGGGACAAGCAGGTAGGAGAGAGGAAGATGCACATAGAAAAAGCAATGCCTGCACAGCCAGGCTGAGATCAGCACCCTTCAAAGGAAGAAAAGAAACAACAACAACAACAACAAAAAAGCCAAGTTAAGGGAAAAGAAATCTCCTGCTCTTGGTTCCTGCCATTTGTCATGCTGCTCGGGTGATTGTGTGGATAACACGCTTTTGCTGAGCTCCTGTTAGGACACCACAGTTAGAGAAAGGAATTACCCCAGAAGGGCAGAATGAGGTCTTTCAAAGGTCATTATCAGAACTGGTTTCTCATCAATAAGCTACTTGATTGGAGGAAAAGACTCAAAATTGCAGGGCTTTGATTGCTGAGGGGGAAGCTTTTAACCGCTTCCTGCTGTTCTGTCATTTCGTGCTAACCCCACATGGCCCCATTAAATTGATGTCCTGTTTCCCATTCACTGCCCACAAATCACTCTTCTCCCGTTAATATAGGAAACATTTGCACATGATAGGAATTGGAGTGGCTAAACACTAAATCTTAAAGCCAGTAAAGAACTCAAAAGCATTTACCTAGTGAGCAAGGTGTTGATTTTTCTTCCTTCCCTCAGCACCTCACAATATCCAGTTGTGAACTTTATTACAACAATACAGTACCTTGTGTCTGCCTTGAGAACCTTTCATAGAATCATAGACTGGTCTGGGTTGGAAGGGACCCCAAGGATCTGAGAGCTCCAACCCCCTGCCACAGGCAGGGACACCAACCTCCAGGCCTGGAGCTACACAAGGCTGCCCAGGGCCTCATCCAACCTTTGTACAAATCCTGTTCCCAAACAATACAATTTGAGCCCATCTGATTTCTGTGTCATAGCTGATTTCTTGCAGAAGATGAAGGCTAAAGAGTGATGCAGCTGTTCAGGCAATGGGGTGTCATAGCTGTGCAACACTGAGCTTCACTGCTATGGGTTAGGCCAGCAATGAAAACAGCACAACCCCTCTGTGTCCTCAGGACAGCGGTCCTGTGAGAGAGGTTCTGGAAGCTCTTTGGCCTGAAGAGGAGCTGGTGGCCGAGCCCCAGAAAGGTTTTCTTCACTTTGATAGGTGTCTGAACTTACACAATCCTACAGATCTACACGTATGTACAGAACTGAATCCTGCCTCTGGTCTTTCCTGTGACAGCATTTTACTTAAGTCTACTTTTGCTGCCAGATAAACTAAAAGCTGCTGATACTGCACTGGGGTGATGGTCCCCTTTTATACCTGCTCTGCTGCAGAGTTCCCCCAGCAGCAGAGGGAAGTGTGGGTAATTAATGGGACAGTGAATCCTAAAACAAGGCTGGGTAGTGCAGGAAAACCCCAATAATGGTCTCAAAGAACCTGGATGTAAGAGGAGAGGACAGAGTGAGCAAACACCTTGTAACCTACAATGTCTGTTGTGAACAAACCAACAAAAAAATCAACCCTTCTTCCACTGGCCTTCGAATAGTACCCTTCCCTTTGCTCCTCCATATCTCTCTTTCCCCTGCTGCAAAAATGGGAGGATGAAATTGAGCCCCCTGCAAAGTACTTTGGTATCTGCTGATCAAAGCTGCTCTATAGACAGCAGGCATCAGGGCGAGCGCAGGAAAGCCCCACGTTCCTCAGGCAGCTGAGGCTGCTGATGCTCTCCATCACTGCAAGATTTCCAATATCTGTAAATGTCACCAAACTGAGAAAAGTAGCATTACTGCAAGTCAGGATGAAAGTGGCCTCAGATGTAAATCCTTTCCAAAAATCTTTGTAATCCTCATCAGCTTCAGTTCCAACAGATCTTCCCATAGAATGAAACTGCCAGGAAAAAAAGGTAAATAGAAATGCAAAACATCCCCAAAGCAAACATGTTACTGCCTTTAAAACAAGTCCATTTAAATAATGTGAAAATACATTAAAGAAACAAAATCTATTCTGTTTTGTGTTTAAAGATGAATTAATGCAAATATCACAGGTTTATCCTGCGTTACTCCCTGGAGAGGAGTCACTGGGGAAGCAATTTGTTTCTTGTCAGCTAAGGAAGGCAGCTTTGAAGTGAAGACGGCTTGCCTGTCTCTGGGAGTAGCCCATTTAATCTTGAGGAAAAGTGTCAAATCCAAGTTGGAGCGAGTTGTGTGCCTGTGCCTTATTTAAAGCTCTGGCAAGAAGATGTCTTCAGCATGCCACCAACCAGCAGTATGAGGAACACTGGAAATGGTACAAAGAAATCTGGAAGACAATTTGTATTGGCCATTGACCATGGATGTGCAGCCCTGAAGAGTGAATTCTGCCTTCTTCTTTTTTAATTGATTACTACTAGGCTAAGGGCTCCCATCGAGTGCTTTTTGGTGGTAGCAGGTGAGGAGGTTTTCACTGAGAACTTGTTGCTGGGAAAGCCATCAAAAGCAGCCTTTTTTCCACAAAGACAATCTCCAGGTTTTCAGGGATGTTCACACACTCCTGCTCCCTTGGCTGCGCTCATGGAATTGTTTCTGGAGCTGTGCTAAAACTGGATTAGGTAAATGAGCTAGATTTAACTTCTTTTAATTTCAGCTGGAAATAGTTTTCTGGTTTCACGTGCAGGATCACCCTCTGATCAGACTGTTGGCACAGCCACGTAGGCAGGCAATGAGTTGTGACTGGTTGGGTGATGGAAGCAGGTACCTCCTGCAGTCTGTCTGCATTCTAAAAGCTGTTGTCTGAAACTCCAGGGACATCAAGTTCATAGCAGGCTCCACCTTCATCCCAGAACTGTTTTTCAGAAGCCATTTTTTCTGCTCTTTAATGAGAAATCAGACCTTCAGATATCAATCAGCACAGCTCCGCTGAGCTCTACACAGCATCAGCTTTTAGCCTGAAGGTACCACCAGCCTTGGGGTATCAGCTGCAAAGGAAGTCTCCACAATGGGAAGGGCCTGCAAAGCAGTTCAGGGAGGTCAGTGGGCATCTGAAGGTAGCTCAAAACAACAGCTGGAGGGGGAATATAAGCAGTTTCCTACAACTGGCTTTTCACTGAAATCTGCTGATGCAAAATTCATAGCCAACATGAATTAATTTGCTCCTGATCATCTCTTACAAAAACTCCAGCTTCTCCCAGCTTCCCCTAATGGCTTCTCCTCGACAGCTGTGGGTTTGCAAGGCAAACTGCAGCAGGAGGGTAGACATCACCATTTTGAAAGAGCACTCAAAACAAAATGTGAATTGAAGGGTCTTTGGAACTTTAAAGTTGCTGCCAGTTTGTACCAAATTACTCTCATCACGTTTTTATGGACTACACTTAATCTTTGAGCATCTTCCATCTCATTATCCCTTTTGTGTGAGGGAGAAGTGTTGGCCAGGTTTTACAGATGGAGAAGTGAGGTACAGTACTTCTGAGACAGTCCTGGAAATGGCTCTGCACAGTCGTACTCACAAGTACGTGGCTGTATTCTCTCACCTTTTCGTGTCAGTCGGATCAGCTGCACGATCAGCTTGTTCTTCCTGGTGTGCCAGGGAATTTAGGTCCAGTTCTCAGTCAGCAAGTGAGACGTGCAGTGTTTCTCCTTGTTTTGTACTGGCAGGAGACAAGAGTAGGGTGTTGCTGTTTCAGGAGGTGTCATCCCCATTGCTCTGAAGGGTGAGCAGAAGGCTGGAGCGGAGTTAACGGCCTCTGCAAATGTGCTATAAAGTCAGTTTATGTAATGACCTGGAATTTATGTCTCTGCTCATGAAACAGGAGCTAGTGGCTGTTTTAATGACTTGCATGGAGTGTAAATACTACACTGAGCTAAATCCTTTCCTCAGATAGTCCACAGGTGCTGGTGAAGTCAAGGAGAGCTGGGCTGGTATCCAAGGACAGAATCTGGTTGCTTCTCTACTTCGGATACATCGAAAGCATTAGGAATGAGATGTGAGAAGAGTAAACAGGCTTATTTACCATGTGGAACAGAGCTGCCTTGTAGAAGTTAGCTGCAAAATGATTAGTTAAGGACTGCAGTGAATTGCCCCTCCCAAAACTGCAAGCTCACCTGCCTTTCTCTTCCCTCATCACCCAAGAAGTGAGTCCCAGGAAATACCTTTAAAGGGAAACTCTGCAGTAAGGAGGTCTAGTCTGAGGTACTCTGTTGTAAAGGTCTCTTTTGTCTGAGGAGCTGAAGGTAGGAATGGTGATGTTTGTGTAAAGAATTGCAGTAAGAAGAAAAAAAAAAAAGCTGTAAGAATATTCTGTACTGGAGAAGAAGCAGGATTAAATAATTCATAATGTTTGCTCTAGAAACTTCCAGAACTAGTCAGAAGGAAATGAGGTAAAAAGATATTTTACTTATACAGATATTTTCTTCTTTTTTTTTTTTCCCCCTTACTTAGAACCTGCCTTACAATTTAAGCTTATGTAAGCAGCTGGTGTAGCAGAGCATCCTGGCTCCAAACTCTGGCTTTGGTTTGGCTTCTTTGGTAACATTAGCTGCAGGAGAACCAGCTGGATTCACTACTGTATTTTGGGAAGCTAAAAGGAAATCTGTCGCACGCGGCTGTGAAGTATGCAAGGATGAGGATGGGACAGCAGGGAGCTTCAGTGGTTCCTTGCTTGCATGCAGGATGTGAGCAGAAAGAGGGTTGGCTTGTCTCAGGCTACAGAGGATTTGATGCAGAGAAAGATAACTTGGAAATAGGATTAGAGTTGAGGAAGAGACATAATATCGTTCAGGACCTTATACTCCTGAAGCAGGTTGTCAGATGTGAAGTCAGTTATGGGCTGGTTTGGGACTGAAGATGGTCCCTTGGACCATGGGATCTAATACAAATTGTCACTATTTCTAATTCAGGTTTAGAAATCTGTGTGGCATGAATTTTGGGGCTGCATTTCACCCTTTAATAGTGAGATATCAATAGTATATACTAGGCAATAGGACAAACCCACCCTGTGCAAACTGGGTGGGAAAAGAGCGCTTGCACCTCTTGACTAAAACAGGTCCCTCAAAAAGATTGCAGGATCACCTGTGAGGGGAAGAGTGTGGTAAAGGGGCACAGCTGGGTGGCAGGGCTTGTTAGCCAAAGCAGCACCTTCTGCAAGGCCTTCGCAGCAGAATTAAAAATACATCAGCTCTAAGACCTTAATAAGCGGTTTCCAAAGGAGATGTGGCAAAAAGAGCTCAACAGAGCAGGCAGATCCTGCTGGCCTAAGTGGCTGCAAGCCAGGAGTTATAAATAAAGGGGCAGTGGGAAAGGGAAGGTGTAAGTCACCAAACCGCCGGAGTTTGTTTAATGTTTCTCAGGATTTAAAGCTAATCACAAGCTAAGTTTACCCTCACGATGCCTCCTCCCACCCCACACCCCCAGGATCTTATAATTTACAGCCTACCAGTATTCCTGCACTTCTCATGACCGTGCTGTATGTGGATGGAACAGTCTAATACCTCAGTGGCTCCAGAAGCCTGGCAGTGTTTTCACATTGCTTCTCACTCCGATAAATCAAAGCACTGGGAACGAAGGGCTGCGGAGCCAGTGGAAGTCCCGTGGCAGGGAAGAGCAGCTGCTTGTGTGGTTCTACAGCTGTGAATCTCCTGGATGGCATTCCTGCTGACTTGGAGTGCCTTGCAGCACTTAGATAATTGCAAGGGAAAAATTTCAGCGGTTAGTCAAATCGCTGAACCAGAAGGGTTTGCTTACTAAAGGACCAGAGGGAAGGAACTGGAAGGGAGACTGTAAGGCAAGAGGCTGTGTAAACTGTTGGGCTGTGATCAGCATTTTGATGGCTCTAGGAGTTTGTCAGAGAGTGGGGGAAGGGGGAAAAGTTGTGTGGTGAGAGCTGGGTGAATAATTAACCATGTATAATTTAGTCAATTAATTTTGCTGATTGGGGATTATCTACAAATGGATTTGTGTGCGTGTCGAATGTTATTCAACAGCCCTTCTCTGTGGATGATTTCTGAGCTGTAGCGTTATCCTGAGGAGTTCATTTGGGTGTTTGATAATTAAATACTGAGGAAGAAGTGAGAGTGCTCTCACACCAAAAACTAATCACATGAATGGTGCGTGTACAGCCTCGTTGACTTAAGATGTAAGACAGGGAAAGTTTGTTTGATTTGATCTTTCATCCCTGAAGAGGTCACTTTAACTCTTGAGAGCAGTGAAGTTTGAGGCATCTGGAATGAATTACCCAGTCCTATCATCACTCAATAAACTCAGCTCTGGGGGATCTGAATACTTGATTATGATCAAATATTGATATATACATGATTATGTGTGTAAAACACTCATCTACCAATCCAAGCCTATTTCTTTGACTTACTACTGCTGTTACTCTTGCACTCCTCCCATCCCTTCATTAAACTGCTGTGCTCTTCCTAGATTGCATTACAGGTTATTCAAATAGAGCAGTTTCCTGTAAAATATTTGCAATGGAGCCCAATCATCATTCTCAAATTTAAAAATCTTAATAGGACACTTTTAGTATAGCTTCTTGAGACTTTCAGGAAGACACTGGCACTCTTTAACCTCCCTTCCTTGTGTATCCTTGGGCAGATCAATCACATAGAGAAGTTTTGTTATCCCCATCACTTATGGTGATGAAATGGTGATGAAAACATCACTTATGGTCATGAAATGAAAACCTGGGAGACCTGCATCTCAAAAGCTGCAGTGGAAGCCAGGGGAATGCATGTCCCAAAGGTCTACAGAATCTCCATCCACAGAGCCAGCATCATACCAAAATAGAGAATGTGGTGCTCTGCAGATGCTGTGAATGAAGGATAACTGCAAATAAAATAAAAATAAGAAAGTAAGAGTACACACTGTTTAGGGGAAAGACTTCACTGGAAAAGATATGAGGTTTCAAATGCCAGCTTTTCTTGTGACAGGTCGTGATCATTTTACCTCTTCACTTTTCATTGACATCTACAAGAAACCCCTGGAGCTTGAGCCAGGGAGAAAACTTGCCTTGAATTTAAGAAGTTTAAAATAAAATACATTTCTATATTCTAATCCCATGTTGCCATGTAGCGTTCTCCTGCAGCATGCACAGTCCAAGCAGCATAACCTGCCTTTCAGAAAAGCATCTGCTCTGCTCTGCTCTGCTGTGTGTGTTTGCAGCTCACAGGCAGACTCCTAATGTTCACAGAATTGTAGGGGTTGGAAGAGACCTTGAGAGATCATCAGGTCCAACCCCCTGCCAAAGCAGGGTCCCTAGGACAGGTCACTCAGATAGGTGTCCAGATGGGTCTGGAATATCTCCAGAGAAGGAGACTCCACACCCCCTGGGCAGCCTGTCCCAGGGCTCCCTCACCCTCACTGGGGAAAAGTTCTTCCACATGTTGGTGTGGAACTTCCTGTGCTCCAACTTGCAGCCATTGCCCCTTGTCCTGTCCCCACAGACACTGAGAAGAGGCTGGACACTTCCCCCTGCATCCCCTGCTTAAGATAATTATAAACATTAATCAGATCCCCTCTCAGTCTTCTCTTCTCAAGGCTGAAAAGCCCCAGCTCACTCAGCCTTTCCTCACAAGGGAGATGCTCCAGGCCCTTAATCACCTTCCTAGCCTCCTCTGGACTCTCTCCAGGAGATCCCTGTCCTTTTTATCCCAGGGAGCCCAGAACTGGACACAATACTCCAGGTGGGGCCTGACCAGGGCAGAGCAGAGGGGGAGGATCACCTCCTTTGACCTGCTGGCCACGCTGCTTTTGGTATTTGTTTCGGTGCTTTCTCTTAGTCAGCAATGCTCATGACAGTTTGATTACTTGGAATTTGAGGTGAAAATGCCCAGCCAAAGAGATCAAGTTGAGTGAGAAATGAGCAGCATGTCGAAATGAGAAAATCAGGCTTTTTGTGGAAAACACAATTGCTTGTTGGTGCATTGCTGAAAAGCAAAGGTATTTTTAATAACACTTTAAACCTCAGCTTTTTCTAATAATCTTTATAATCCTCACCTAGGATTGCCAGGGAGTAATTTGTGGCTGCAGTGTGTGTATGATGGGGGGTGGGGGGGTTGAAAAAGAAAAGCTGCTTGTCACAGCATCGAAGGTTTGTGTCACTGAAGCTTTATGCAGCCACTGCTAAATCTTCTGTGCTTGAAACAATGATGAAAAATGATTGTCAGCTACAAAACCAAAATTATATCAATCTACTGTGGGGTTGTCATTTATTTTTTTCTTCATTTGAAAACATGACCCAGCCTAGCACACTTCAGTTACCAACCTCAAGGGTTCTGTCAGGATGGAAAAACCCAATAGAAGTGAGTCAGGAAGGGTGAAGGTATTTCATGCTTCACAAATGTCTGTTGGTGTTGGGGGTGGGAAGGAGAGAAAGCTGAAAAAATAAAATCAGGCAGGTCAGTGCCCAGATAGCTCCTTCTGATTGTCTTTATATAACGAGTGTGACAATCAATGTACCTGCCCTCTGGATTTCCAAGGGGAATATTCAATGTAGACTAACTGAAATGGAAGGTGAATTTTACTCTGGGCTTTAGTTTCCCAGCTGTAGTGCTGCAGGTAATTTTTCTATCTGTAAATAAAGCAGTCCTTAAAGCTTGGTGCTGAGAAACAGAGGTTTGGGGGTGAGCTGGGGCTGTTCAGCCTTGAGAAAAAGAGACTGAGAGGGGATCTGATCAATGTTGATAAATATCCAAAGTGTGGGACACGGGGAAATGGGCAGCCTCTTCTCAGTGTCCGTGGGGACAGGACAAGGGGCAATGGCCTCAAGTTGGAGCACAGGAAGTTCCACACCAATGTGTGGAAGAACTTTTTCCCAGTGAGGGTGAGGGAGCCCTGGGACAGGCTGCCCAGGGGGTGTGGAGTCTCCTTCTCTGGAGAGATTCAAGACCCAGCTGGATGGCTCCCTGTGTGACCTGTCCTAGGGACCCTGCTTTGGCAGGGGGTTGGACCTGATGATCTCTGGAGGTCCCTTCCGACCCCTACGATTCTGTGATTTAGTTTGTCATCTCTATCAAAATCTCATCTTAATGAATATCTTGTTAGCCACTTACACACCTGCTCTTTCCTATGCAGAGGTCTCCAGAATGTTTCAAAGAAGGGGACTGAGAGGAGAGCGAGAAGACATGCGAAGCTTGAACTGCCATCACCTTCAATTCTGTTTCTGTCCTGCCAGGTATACGCATGTGAGAGGCTCTCTGGGGCAGCTCGTGTGGCTTGTTATGGGGACTCACAAGAGAAAATAATTATCCTCCTGCCAGCTGCAGCAAGGGGATGTTCTCTTGTTCGGCCTGGAGAAGAGAAGGCTGCAGGAGGACCTCATTGCAGCCTTCCAGTCCCTGAAGGGAGCAGAGAAACAGGAGGGGAATCAGCTTGTTCAAAGGGCAGCAATGGCAGGACAAGGGGGATGGGTTGAAGCTAAAGGAGGGAAGGTTTAGATTAAATATTAGGGGGAAGTTCTTTACAGGGAGAGTGGTGAGGGGCTGGAACAGGCTGCCCAGAGAGGTGGTGGATGCTCCATCCCTGGAGGTGTTGAAGGCCAGGTTGGATGGGGCCCTGGGCAACCTTGTGTAGCTCCAGGCCTGGAGGTTGGTGTCCCTGCCTGTGGCAGGGGGTTGGAACTCTCTGATCCTTGGGGTCCCTTCCAACCCAGACCTATCTATGGTTCTATGATCTAGACAACATCCCTTCTGCATTGCAGGTAATTTTTTGTTGTGGTTATTGGAGGGAAACAGGAAAGATGCAGCCTGGCTACTACACTCCTCAGGCATGAAGGAGAGGTCCCATCAGCCTAGTTGCCCTCAGTGGTTCCACTGTAAGCACTCTTTCCCTCCCCAGTCTGTGTGCTGATCAGCCAGGAGCTGATGGAAATCCAGATTCTCCCCCTCCAAAGCTCTGTTTTCCTCTCACTGACGAATATTTGCTGATCTTCTCAGCCATTTGCTTAGCAAAGTTGTGTTCTAATATCCTGATTATAATTTGAAGCTGATTAGCATACACGCACACAGCCAGCCTCAAACATATGGGAACCTTTTGGAGATTATGGTAATTCTAAGGAGATGCTGCTCCATGATTAGTCACAAAGTCTGTGGGATAAATTGATACCTCTTCCCTGCCTCTGCTCTCCTTCCCATTGCTGCTGCACGTTCTCTGTGCCACCTCTGGCAGGGAAGCTGGAGGTCAGACAAAGGAAGAAATGAAATACAGGCTGGCAAGGAAAGGTTATAAAGATAAATGGTACCATTCAAATGCAACACACTTGCAGTTGTGCTGTGTAGTAAGGAGTGCTGCATGTTGATGAGCTGTGTCACCTTACTTGCTTGCAACGCTGCTTCATCTCCCATTGTTTTGCTGCAGAGCCAATGCCAGAGATGACATTAAGCTGTTTTATTCTGAAAATCCAAATGCACAATTTAGATGAGGCTTGCTCTGCTCTTCAGCTAGAGAAGGCAGCCCTGAGGCAGAGCTTTCTTTGAAGAAGAGAATAATTTCAAGCAGTTAAATAAGTGGGTATTGTCCTTTCAGTATTATTATCTTTTCACAAAATATTATTATTATTAATAATAATAATAATAATAATAATAGTATAACATTCTTTTTATTAATATTATCAGATAATCTCTTTGTTCAGGAGATTCCTTTAGTAGGATCAGACTCCATGAAGCCCTGTGTCTGTGCTGCTCCTTCAAGGGCCGTGCATCTGGGATGCTAGGCAGAAAAAAAAAAGCATCAAATCAGCTTGTTCCTGCAGATAGCATCCTTCAAAGGCAGTCCCCATGCAGCAGGGGTAGGCTGCATGGCATGAGAAGTAAAAGGGTAAAACTACATGACAGGACCAGAAGCCAGCAGCTGGTATTGTTTTACTCCTGCATCTGTGCTATAAGATTTTATATGATTAAATTGCTCCACAGGGTAGCTGTAATGAAGTTATAGTCTTGGTGTTCCAGCTGGTAGGCAGCAAAATGTGAGATGCAACTGATAGTCAAATGTACACTCTAATCAGTCCTGAAAAGTTACATTTAATTCACTTAAGTTTACTTGGGAGAGGCTTTAAGCTCCTTCAAAATACCCTCCTATTCTGAAACTATTTTTTGGCCCAGTTCCTAAAATCTGAATGCTCAGGAGCGTCACTTTTGACATTTCAAGCCAGAACACAGCTGATCCTCATGGCTTAAACCTCTTATTATACAAATGGACTAGCAAAATTCTCTCTTCTACAGTGATGCTCCTTTTATCTCCATAGCTTTCCTTGGAAAGGTCCAAAACTTTAACTAAAAAGATCCTTGTTATAAGCTTGTGTTTCAAGTCTCAGAGGATTTCTTTTTTTCCTTTAGTAAGCTTTTATTGAAGATGTAAGATTGGCTTTTTTTTTTTTTAAGGCTTCCTTACAAGAAGGTTTATTTTTAGAGATGTCCTACTTCTGTATCACCAAAGATTGGTGCTTTAGATGGCATAGCCTGCTGAATTTACAGCCAGTGAGAAATAGATTTTTCTCTATCAGCTGCGTCTTGTGTATGTTGTGTGTGCATCAAGAGTGTGTAGAAGGAAGCACCATGTTGCAAGGAATAAAAGGTGGGGTTGGTTTTTGTTTGGTTGGGGTTTTTTTGGTAGGAGGGAACCATCCATAGGAATAGTTGCCCTTCAGAGTATAAGTTTAATGTGTTGTAATTTTTTTGTGCTTCTATCCTGATGGTTTTCAAGGATCTTGCATCTTCCTAACCCCAGACCCCACTAAGTACACTGGATCCCCTGGTTTCCTGCCCTTCATCCTGCAGTTCCATTAAAGGTGTTCACGTTGTCTTTATGCCCAATATACAAAGATATGTATCTTTATGCCAAAGATACAAAGAGTATGGGGGGAAGAACTGGTCTCCATCTCATGCTAAGTGGGTGTAATAAACCATAGAGAAGGTCTGCTTCTCACTGTTGGCCTCCTCTATTCATCTGTTTTGCTAAAGTGAAAAGCAGGATAAGTGCAGACGAGTGCACCTAGAGATTTGATCAGACTTAATTTTGAGCCAAGATTTTGCTCTAAATGTCCTAGTATCACCTGGATAACAAAGACACAAACCCCATAATGTTGCAGTTTCAAACCATTCAGGAGGATAAAAAGGAAAAAGGAAAAAAAGGTGCAGGGAAAAAAAATATGACAAACCCACACCTAAAGAACAAGCACAGGTTTGCCTCGTGGGGTTTCTGATAGCAACTCATTTTGTGGAGCTGAGCTAGAAAGCCTTGTCTTCAGCTTTCTCTCCAGTCTACCTCTGTCACAGAAACTCCTTACTCATGTCTGGCTGTGCCCACGTTAGCAAGACAGGACACAAGGCAGAAGTAGCTGGGTAGAATCACAGAATTGTAGGGGTTGGAAGGGACCTCCAGAGATCATCGGGTCCAACCCCCTGCCAAAGCAGGGTCCCTAGGACAGGTCACACAGGGAGGTGTCCAGATGGGTCTGAATATCTCCAGAGAAGGAGACTCCACACCCCCCTGGGCAGCCTGTCCCAGGGCTCCTGGCACCCTCACTGGGGAAAAGTTCTTCTGCATGTTGGTGTGGAACTTCCTGTGCTCCAGCTTGAGGCCATTGCCCCTTGTCCTGTCCCCCCAGACCACTGAAAAGGGGCTGGCTGATTCCCCCTGTGTCCCACACTTCAGATATTGATAAACATTGATCAGATTCCCTCTCAATCTCTTTTTCTCAAGGCTGAACATCCCCAGTTCATTCAGCCTTTCCTCATAGGGGAGATGCTCCAGGCCTTTAATGATCTTGAGACACATCCAAGCTTTTGGGGCTTTAAGTGTGTCACCTACCATAGATTGGCCAGTGACCTGTACTGAATGCCTGTTCATAGTTGGGGCATGTTTGCCACTCTACTTGAGTGTGCCAGGAAAAACTCCCATTGAGTTGTTCTTCACCTAAAAAGTGTTTTCTTTATGATGCCTTTTTAAAAGTTATTTTTTGAAAGAGCTACACTTAAGATACATTCAATTTGCAGAGGAAGTCAAATTTATTTTTTATCTGGTCCTTTTTTTTCAGCACTGTCATGCAAGAAGTTCTTAACTTTCTGTCCTAATGTCCTAAAAATGCAAGAGCAGAATAACCTGATAGAACACATGCATGTTATGGGATCTGTCACCACTGCCAATATCCACAGTTGTAAGTGTGGACAGGTATTTTTTTTTCCCATTGAAAAATGTATTTTCTCTCTCACTGTCATGGGAATGAACTTCCAGATCTTAGGTGGTCCTGTACTATAGGACAGTATAAGGTGCCTGAAGAAATTGCACAGAACACTTCATAAAAAGAAGATAATGAGGTAATCTGTCCTAATCAGGTCTTGTCCTGAACACATTGTTAAGTCCTTAAGTGAAACAAGTTTTCTTTCCCTTCCATCATACTTCTTTTTATCATTAGCTATTGTAACTGGATGCTGCTGCTTCTACAAAGTCAAGTCCTCTCCCAAACCTTGGTGAATCTATGGCCTCAATCACATAGCAGCAATGAGTTCCACTTGGAGTTTCACCCTCCAGTTTTTTTCTAATCACCAAAAAATACTGTCTTTAAAAAAAAAAGAAAAGAAAATGTAGTCTTTTAAAACAAATCCTTCATTTAAGAAAAAATTAATTGAAAAATCCAGTATGGACTCTTCCTGTCCTCTCTTTTCAAATCAACTCACCTTCAGGTTAAGGCTTAGTCTGAAAGATGTCATGCAGAAAGACAAAAGCTTTGAAGAGCTGTTGGATTTTTTTATTAGAATCTGACTGTTACACTTAGAGAACCAAGCAATCAAAGACAGATCTGCCTTCTTGAAGGCCTCATCATCTAAGCTGCAAAACTGGAGTAGGAAGAAAAAGTTTTACTCGTTAGAGTAGGAGGAAGAAGTTTGGCCCCATCACTTTTGTATCAAATTCAAGGTTAATGTATTGCAAAGGAATTGCAATCATGAGGAAAAGTCTCTCAAAACAAGGAATTCAGCAAGAAAGGTTTCAGAAAGACTGGTAACTCAGTATCAGATAGACCTCTGGCTTTTCTAATTCAGTATCTTACAGCAGGACCTCTTACAGCCATTCATGAAGATGGTTCAAAAATTTTACAGCAGAGCAATTCATAGGAAAATGTGCCTGTGCAGGGTTTCACAGAATCACAAGGTTGGAAAGGACCTTTAAGATCATTGAGTCCAACCATTCCTATCCTATGCTAAACTATATCCCTAAGTACCTCATCTACCTGTCTGTTAAACACACCCAGGGATGGGGACTCAACCCCCTCCCTGGGCAGCCTGTTCCACACCCTGACAACTCTTTCAGGGAAGAATTTTTCCCTAACATCTAACCTGACCCTGCCCTGGCACAGCTCAGTGCCATTTCCCCTTGTCCTATCTCCTGTCACCTGGCTGAAGAGACCATCTCCCACCTCTCTACACCCTCCTGTCAGGTAGCTGTAGGCAGTGATAAGGTCTCCCCTCATCCTCCTCTTCTCCAGGGCCTTTCTGGCCCTTACCATGTAGAGCTTGCTTTCTGCTGTTCCACCTGCTGTATTAAGCACAAGTGCACACACACACAGCCCCTCCAGGTGTTTTGGTTTGCAAAACATTACGGGATTTTTTCCATGCTTTTTTGGAAGCTGGCTGAACTGCTGCCCTGTTTGCTATCCCCAGGTTGACAATACACTGTTGAAAAGAGCCTCTCCTTCAGTCATCTCTGGATCAGTTACCTTTCATTTTACTGAGTGCCCTCCAGTTGTTTAGTAGAGGATGGTTAGACATGCTCGTGCCACCTTTGTGACACATTCATATTGGCTCCTACTTCCCAGCCATTATTAAGAAACCTTTTTCCCCTTTAATTTCTTCTATCTTGAGTACTTCCAACAACTGATGGGAATTTTACTGAGGCACAGAGAGGGAAGAAAACAAAACTACTCTAATGATATCAGGTTAAGCAAGTCTCCTTCCCCAACCCAGAGAACTGTCTGCAGGCTCCCCACTGGTGGGAGGTCCGTAAGTTTCAGCGCTGCCGGTGAACGGCTTCTGGCTCAGAAGGATTTTGTCTGTTTGAAAGGGGAGTTAAGTGTTTGTTCAATCTTTGTCTAAACTGCCAGGTTTTCCTAGAAATAACATTCCAGGTTTTCATAAGGCTGGAGATATTTCTGTCATTCCAGCCTCGTTCAGCTGATTACATCCTGCCAGCCACATCTAGATAAACCGCCATGAAGGCTGCTCTGCCTCCATTATGTATTATCCACTCTATCAGCAAGCTTTCAGTACCCTGGCTTTTATAAAAAAAGCCCTAAAATTTGATCTGCCACTGGTGATAGGCAAGTTTCAATTTGTGGTCACCAGCCTGCAAAAAAAAAAAATGATCTGCAAATGGCATGTTGGAGGCTTGTTATTTTGTCTCCTGTGGGATGGTGCTCAGGTCTCCTCTTTGCCCCCTTCAATGTGAAGGTCGTTCCTCTGGATCAGAAATTACTGGTGCTCTAACTGACATGAGGAGGAGGAGGAGGGGGGGGGAACTATACAGAATAAAAATACAGGCAGTGGAATAATGCTTCATGTCAATTCCTTTTCTCTGATTTGATAAAAAATGTTAATTTCTCTCTGAGCCAGAGACCAGTTCTTAAGGGAATGCTGCATTTGGAAATGTGTTTGGTCGCTGTTCAAATTGGTGGGTCAGCCTTCAAATGATTCCTGCTTGATTTTTAGTAGGAAATGTTCTCTCATTTGCTACATCACTTCCTTTAAAGCAGCAAAGTGCCCAGGGACCACCTTTTTACAGCTTTTATTTTCATCTAGCTTTCCTGAGACTGTAACTGCTCGATATTACCAATCCATGTTTCCTAGTATTGATGAATCTGGCCCTTGGAAAGTGTGACTTACAATGGTTAGCTATCTGATTAAACTAAGAGAAAGAGCTGCCTGGAGGGTTTGAAACAAGTGCCCTTGGGAAGATTTACTTTCATGATCTCCCTAATCAGTGTTTTGTAAGTTGGGTGTACACCCTGTGCACATCTTTTACATCAGTGCAGATTGTGTAGGGGTTTATATTGTTATCACAAATTAGCAGGACAATATCGGTTCCTCTGATGTGGGGAACTCTGAACAGGAATCATTTTCATTTGTATTTGAGTGTCCTGGAGACAAATATAATGAAATGAATAGCCTTTTAATTTAATTGGCTTCCAATGTGAGTCTGAGAATAGAAAGCACAATACATTGCACAGTTACTGTAGAAACCACTGAGGTCAAAAGCTCAGCACGCAGACCCTACATCAGTCACCACTGCTCTTGTGCAGTCATTTTTTTTTTAATTCTCACTGCATCTCCATCAGGACCCAGGAAGCCAGATAATACAGCTTCAGTATTCCAAGTGGAAGTGCTGGGTCATTTCTCACTGGTCAGATCATGCAATGGAATCCTTTTTTTTTTTAAAAAAAGAAAAAGCTGCCCAAATGAAAAACTGCATTGTATCAGTGCTCTTATATATCAGACACAAGAATAAGATCAGGAGAGGGGAAAAAAAAGAGAGAGGAAAAAAAAAAATCTCTGTTTTTTTTGAAGAAAGGAGACAGAACAAGGCAAGAAAAAGTGGTACAGAACAGATAATAGTCTGCCACAAACCCCTTTTTCAAAAACATCTTTCTCTCACAGCTCCCAGACAGTTAAGATTTATGTGCTGTTTAGTGGAGCCAGCCTTTCTGAATGCAAGCAAAAAGGGAGATAATATCTTGCTAATATTCTAAACTCCTACACCCTTCTGACTGTAGAAAGAAATATAGCTCTTGTAAAACTTTAGCCAGCCCAGGAGCTCATCAATGAACACAGAAATGTTTCCACAAGGTGCTAAATGTAGAAAAGGGATTTCTTTACTATTTTTGGACTGGCTAGTGTGAGATCTGGGCTGCTGCTTTTGCTTGAATTCATTCATCTGCCTGTTGAAAAGTACTGAAAAGTTTGGTACTCCTCATCTGTGTCTGATCCCACATGCTTAGGCTGGAACAGGAAAATGACATTGTGCTTGCAAAAAAGTGCTGGCATCCACAGCAGACTCAGCCTCACAAAGGGGGTCACATCAATGTCCCATTTGATTTTTGGATTGTTGCTTTTTAAAAGCATGAAAGCTCTTTTTTAGGAAGCTTCTCATGAGCAGTTGTTGGCCTTCTTTATGTTTTCTATTACAATGCTAAATGATTACATGGGAAAAGCATTATATTTTGCTGAAGGAGATGGAGGAGGTAGCACTTTCCAATTATAAGTATCCCAGTGTTCTTCCCAAGGAGGCAGAAGGCTCAGACTCAGCTCCCCTCCTGCCTACAGGAAATTCAGTTCCTTGCCTTACATCAGGTGCCCAGGCTGTGTGCAAGGTCTGGATCTGTCCCCCTCTTGCACAAGCTGTACAGAAAAGCCAGATACACCAGGCCAAAAATAGGGCATAAGCTGGTGTGTGAGTTTGGAACCTGGCAGCAAAGATGCTCCCTTGGGAAGGACAGGATCCAGAAGTGGGCTGCTCATTTTGTCTGCAATGTCTCAGCACTAGCAGGGGAGCAGGAGATCAAGTTCCCCAGGTATAGACACAGTTGTTGGGCTGTTTGTAACAGGGTGGTTTGCAAAGAGTGGCTCCAGTGGGCAGGGATGAGTCCTCCACAGTAAAGGGAAAAGGGGAGATGGTTGGAAAAAGTTTTATATGGTCATGTCTTTCAGAAGTGGAAGTGTGCAGAAGACCTTTAGATAGTATGTGTTGTTTAGATGGGTTCCTGTGTGCAAATAATGGAGTGGCATTTTGTAACAGCTTGGATACAGCAGTGAGGGTTTCTTTGTGTTCAAAGAAAACAGACCAGCAGCTGAAATCCATCCTTTCAAACATACACGTTGCCCTTCTTTGCCCTATCTATTCAAGAGAAGAGAACAGACTTTCAGATTGCTTTGCACCTACAGCCCTAGTCTCTGTTCAGAAGAATGAAAAGTAGCAGGTTGCAACCCAGCTACTCCTGATCATGTTGAGAAGTAACACCTGAGAGCAGAGCCAGGATGCTTTGCCTGAACCAGGACTTGAGTCTGTGGTAAGCCATGTTAAGGCTCTGTGTAGATGCTCTTTGGGAAACAAAGGCATTGCAGTTTGATTTAGGTGTAGACATACTTGCAGCGTGTGTCTACACTGAGGCAAACAAACCAGTGCTTGGGTGGGTTTTTTGTGCCATTGTGGGGAGGTTGTCCTAAGGAAACATGCTATTAATAACTGTTCGTATCAGTAGAGGCTGGGGGTGACCTGCTGGAGAGGAGCTCTGCAGAGAAGGACCTGGGGGTCCTGGTGGGTGACAGGGTGGCCATGAGCCAGCAGTGTGCACTGGGGGCTGAGAGAGACAATGGGATCCTGGGGGGCATCAAGAGGACTGTGGGCAGCAGGTCACAGGAGGTGATCCTCCCCCTCTGCTCTGCCCTGGTCAGGCCCCACCTGGAGTATTGTGTCCAGTTCTGGGCTCCCTGGGATAAAAAGGACAGGGATCTCCTGGAGAGAGTCCAGAGGAGGCTACGAAGATGATTAAGGAGCATCTCCCCTGTGAGGAAAGGCTGAGTGAGCTGGGGCTGTTGAGTCTTGAGAAGACTAAGGGGGGACCTAATTAATGTTTATAAATATCTTAGGCATGGGATGCAGGGGGAATCAGCCAGCCCTTTCTCAGTGTCTGTGGGGACAGGACAAGGGGTGATGGCCTCAAGTTGGAGCACAGGAAGTTCCACACCAACATGCGGAAGAACTTTTTCCCAGTGAGGGTGAGGGAGCCCTGGGACAGGCTGCCCAGGGGCTGTGGAGTCTCCTTCTCTGGAGAGATTCCAGACCCGTCTGGACACCTCCCTGTGTGACCTGTCCTAGGGACCCTGCTTTAGCAGGGAGGTTGGACCTGGTGATCTCTGGAGGTCCCTTCCAACCCATACAGTTCTGTGATTCTGTAATTCTATTGCAGGGTTTGTGAACCTGAACAGCTGATGCACCCAGACAAGTCAGGTACAGCCTACACACATAGTCTGCATTGTCCCCTGTGGGAACAAACCCTGCTTAACTGTGGTCAGGATGCAGTGGCCAGGTATCCATAAGGTGGACTCATCACAGGTTGAATCATCTGCCTCAAATTTAAACCTTTAATTAGCTTGAATTGATTTCTCCCAAGTAGACAACCCTCAAATCACAGGGATTAGCCTCCAGTTTAACCCCACTGAAAATGCTAATGAGAGAACAAATGAAAGCATGGAAAAATGGGGTTTTAAAGGGAAAGCTTCAATGCCTTGGGGAAATATATGCCACAGGTACATTTGGGGCAGGTGGAGTGATACCATTGTATCATGGCATGGTAACATTGCATAGTATCACCTACCTTTCAAATGGCTTCTGTACCCACTGTGTTTCACCAAGTCACTTTAAAACACATTATCACTCCTGCTAAAACTGCATCTCTTTCTCCCTCTTTGATAATTGGTATTCCTCAGACGACACTGGGCCTGGAAGCCAAATGATTCCTGTTCCCCATGTTCCGCTCTAACTATCAAGAAATCCTGATCTTCTCTTGAAGAAGCCAAGCTTCACATGGGACTGTTTTTTTCTAACCTCACCCTGGTTCCCTCTTTCTAATTACTCTGCCTTTCAGAAGGAAATCCTGGTGTGGTGACCTTTGAATATTTATCAAGTGGCATAAGATAACCCAGTGTTACAGTCTCCCTGTCAAGAAAGGCTCTCTGTCGAAGCAGATTTGATAATTATACAGAGAAGAGAACTCATTTTCCTGTAAAACGATTCACACCTGGCCTATCCTCCTGCTGCAGCACACTAAATAACATGTGCATTTCCTAAAGGACATTAAAACATGGCTGTAAAAAAAAGAAAAGAAAATGAGAGAGAGGAGCTTGTATAGCACACTACATCAGGGGAAAAACAATCAGGAGGAATAAATGGAGAAAATGGCTGTGTCAGCCCCTGTGGAAATAACACATTCTCTTCAGAGTCTCCTGGTATGTGGAGCAGGCAGTTCTGAAGAGCAGCTGGACTGTGCTGGCTTGAAAAAGAAAGGAGGCTGGAAAAAAAACCAACAACCCAGTAGAGCCTGCTAGCTATAATCTGCATGGTACCTAAGAACTAGGAGTTTATTTCAGAGCATACGAGGCCGCAGCGTGTGCCTGGTAGGATGGGGAAGCAGTCAGCAAGGGGGCTGCAGGTGCCACCCGGGAGAGTGCCAGTGCTGCAAGGGTTAAGAGCAGAGCAGGGCATCTCTACCAGGATCTTGCTGCAGACTAAGGGGCAATCAGCCCGGGTGCAAATCTCATTCACCACCACCTGAGTGATTGAGGAAGCTTTCCCCACCCCTTAAAGTCTTTTGTGATTGCAGGCTCTTCAAGCCGGCCAAGCTCCTTCCTGCTGGAAAACAAACATGAGCATAGGTGGAGAAATACTTCCTTCTTCTAAAACCAGCTTTGAACTGGAAGATGATGCAACTGCCTTACTGTGGTAAGCCTCAAGGCAGCGGGTGGCCTGGCAGGAATTATAGTGGGGTCTCTTTCAGGCAGTGTGATGTATACCTCTCAAATCCTTGCTTTCTATATTGATATTTAGTTTTGCTCTTTTCTCAGCACTCTCCTTACTAAGTGTGTTATTTCCTCAGCTTATCCAACTGTGTTTTTAGGGTGCCTCACCAGCTTGACAGGCCTTGGGATGATTTGCACCTCTAATTTCTCAGGGAGTAAGGAGGTTGCTCGGGGGTGCTCTTGCCCCTGCAGCAAGTGTAGTAGTACAGGTTGACTGCACTTGCTAGGAGGTGTTGTGAGGGTGGTGCTTGCCTCCCTGAGGACTGGGGGGTGAGAGGTACGATGCAGGATTGCAACAGCTATGTGGAAGTGGGGTTGCAACAGAAGAAGATATGAGGACTAGGGCTGAAGGGTAAGAAAGGTGGGGAATGCTTGCAGGTGGGCCATACACTAGTGTCTTTGTCCAGAGCAGCTGCTGGTAGGAGGCTGGATCAATGCATGTAGTCAATAGCTGCTATGCATCTTTTATGAGCGATTCCTTCCAACTACTAGGTAGGTTTGTAGGCTACTGTTTCACCTGTTTTTTTTAAGGAAACTCAGCTATCCTGACAAGCACCTGTCTTTTGTGGGGTATTTTTCTTGCCTGGAGCTGCAAAAAACCAAATCACAACAGTTCACCTGGTCAGTCTGCAGGCACACTCTGCCTTGTAGCAGGAACAGGAGAAGACAGACAACAGACAAAGAATGAGTGCCCCTCAGCCTTCAAACACATCACTTAGAAGCACTGAGGCTGCATCACATAATTCCAATATAATTATTTGCTAAAAAAGGACAAATTTTGCCTTCTGGTTTTTGGTACCGTTCCTGGGAACAGCTGCCCCTCCCCATGGAATGCATGCCTGCATTCCAATTTGCAAAGTATTTCATGTCCTGGAGATCTACATTCTGTAGATTTTTATCCTGGAAGGGAGGTGAAAAATGTAGCAGGTCTGGTGCCTGGTGTAATCAAAGATTTATAAGTGGCCATGCATTTTTAATGCATATAAAGTAATAAGAGCTGCTCAGTCAAAGCAGAAATGTGACATTAAATGGTTGCTCTTGCCAGTTTTCCACGAGGTATTATCAAAGCACCATTTTGGAAGTAGGGTTGCAAGACCACATCTTCCAATAGGAAGATGATGGTTTGATCAGGCTCTGGTTAAGGCTACAAGCATCCTGTGCTTGAAGGCCCGCTCAGCTTCCCTTGCATCGCTTTAAAAGAAGCTCAGCTAGTCAGACCAAACAGCTAACCATGGCTTGTTTTGTAACATATCCTTTTATTTCATGCCAGTAACTGAAAACTTCCAAGCCAGTATTTAAAATAAATAATAATTTTAAAAACTGGTTGTGATCCAAGTGGAAAGGCAGCGTTAGCACAGGCTGAATCTCTAACTCTCTGACCTGGGGTGTACTGTTTGGCAGAGGAGAAATCTTTCTGCCCCTTCTCTTTCTATATATCTTCCAGTGTATTAATCTTATTTTTTCTCATTGTTTTCTTTTTCCTGAGCTTTCCACTCTTTCCTTTTCTAGCTAGGTGCCAGGGAGATACATCTCTCCCTTACTACCTGCATGAGACTTTCCTAAGGTTAAGGGGAGCTGGCACTTCTGGCGAATTATTGAATTCAAGGCTATTTGGTGATACTTCTTCCTGCTCCTGCAAGCATTGCAGGACAGATAAGGCATATATCATCTGATTTTTTTTTTTTTTTTTTTAAACCCTGGAACATTTAGGTCACTGGTTTGTCTGCTAGCCTGGTAGTGCCTTATTTTCAAATTGTAAGTGTAAAGATCTGCGAGTTTAATAAAATCAGTGTGAAAAGAGACTCAGGTTCATCACAGGATTTCTTGCAAGTTAATTGTTGGAAGCATTGGTGTACAATCTGGCTTGCTTATTGAGTTGATTAAAATGGTTGGGGCAAGAGGCAGCGTTGTATCTAAATTCAGGCAGATTTGTCTTGAAAAGTGGGGTTTAGAAATGTAACAAGAGAAAAGAAAAAGCAAACAGCTGGTATCTTGCCGTTTTGTGACCTGCCTTAAATGGTCTGCTTGGAGAAGACTGTTAGTGGGAAAGGTCTGGTACGTGCTGAATGCTGCTTAACTCATTCCCTGTGGTCCCTCCTGGGGCTGAAATTAAATTTTGGTTCAGCAGATAGAGCTTGGGTCACAGCTCTTTGTTGTTTGGTGCCCAAAATACACCAGATACTCTCCATTTTGCACTTATTACTACTGTTCTTTGCCACTGTGTTTTCACATGTTCAGTGATACGTGTTTTGGAGTAGCTGTGGTATCAAAACTGTTAATTTTCTGCCACTCAGTACACGTGTGGATATGGCCCCTGGCTTTTCCTCTTTGGAGCCCTGGCATCCTGCTTCACTCTCGTGTTTCCTGTGAGAGAACTAAGCCTGCCTGCGTGGCCCTGGCTTGATTCTATTTGGCCTGAGAAGCCAATCTTCACAATTATTGTCACCAATTCAAGCCCATCCAAGTAGCTGGCTTTGAGAATATTTGAAATACTGCTGCCACTGTTTCAGAGACCCAGATGTACTAGCTTGAAAAACGTTTATGCTATTAAAAGAGCTGTGAGAAATTTTGGATGAGGCTTACGTTGACTTTGCAGCCAAGATTTCCCCCTTTCATTATAAGGCCAGCTTTCAAAATTTTGATCCAACCATGGGCTAACAGATTTATTTTCCCCCACTCCCCACAATCTAATTTGCAAATATAATCTTCAAACTGAGAATCAGGCTGCAATTGTTGCTGGTTGGAATAGTGTGAGGGAAATCAGGCTATATAATTCTTTATTTGATATCATTAAATGAAATGCCAGCATTAGTTATAAAATATCCACCAAATGCCACAGGTTTATACCTTAAGTGTGTTACTCCCTAATTGTTCTTTGGTATTTCCCTGCGGGTGGAGAGGACTTTAGTCATAGGAGAAGAAACAAAGGTCTGATCAATCACAGACTTCTTGAATTGCAAATAAGAAGCAGCAACCAGCTCAGTGAACATGTTCCCACCAGCCTCTAATGCTAGTCTGTTGAGCTTTGTAGCCCTCTAATGTCACTCTTCCATGTTTTTTTTTTACATAATGCACATGCTGGAATCTTTCTCACTGTTTTGTTATTTTTTCTGGGTGGTTGTTGTTTTTTTTTTTAATACTGCCAGTAAGTAAATGTAAGAATGTGTGAAATCTAATGTAATTCATAGCAAATAAATGGTGCTTTTTGATTTGGAGAGGCTCTTGAAACAGAGATGTTATCCCTTCCCATCCTTTCAGAGCCAGGGTGCCAACGTCACTGACAGAAGCCCTAACATAAAGTCTCCACTGCACCTTGATACAAGCTGTTGTTATCTTTTATATATGACAAGGAGCTAGCAGTGGTCTAAGAAATGGTGCTAAGCTGTTGGTGTAGTCAAGTGCCTGGTGTTTATACAGCAGGGTAGGGTTGGCTTTCTGGGCTGCAAGCACACATTGCTGGGTCAGTTTGAGGAGCTTGTCCAGCAACTCCCCAAGCCCTCGTCCTCAGGGCTGCTCATGATCCCTTCATACCCTAGCCTGTATCAAGATCAGGGGTTGGCTTTGAACCTCTTGATACTCCCATGGGCCTGCTTTTCAGGTTTGTGCAGGTATTCCTCTGGATGGCACCCTGTCCCTCAGGTGTGCTGACTGCACCATGCAGCCTGGTGTCACCTGCAAACTTCCTGGCCGTGCACTCAATCCCACTGTCTATCATGGATGAAGGTATTAAGCATTTCTGGTCTCAATGCATACCCTTGCTTGTGACCACATCTGGAGACTGAGCTGCTGACCGCTACCCATCCAACCAAGCAGTCCACCCATCAGATCCATATCTCTCCAATTTAGAGAGAAGGATGTTGTGGCAGACTATGTCAAAGGCCTTCAGATATTATTTAATATGAATGTCTATATATATATATATATTTATTGTATACTCTATTACAATATTAATGTACAGTACATGTTTTACTATAGTTATTCTTTATAATAGAATAAGAAGGTATTGTTTATTATCTCCCCTCATTAATGACTGGTGAACACCAGTACAGCTCAACTGCGATATCAGTGCTTTAGAGTCATCAAGGCCTCAGTGGCACAGCTGTCATGGTGGGAGCTGCCAGGAGGGACCGACTTTGCTGCAGCAGAGAGATGCTGCTGGGAACATCTGCAGCTCCCCGTGGTCTCCTCTTCCATTACAGGGAAATCTCAAATGTTCCAGGCACAGAACAACAAATAATGCCTTGATCCCCCAGGGTTTTCTCTTTGCCATCTGAGAAATCGTTTAACAAGTTTCTGCCGAGCATTTGAAACAGAAGCTTTCAGTGAGTTGTGTGAATGTTTTCCCCTTTGCCTCACTCATGATCAGATTGAGACTGAATGACTTCTTTAGAAATATACTTCAGACAAACCAAAGCTCTTGAAGTCCTACCTGGATTCCTGGTGGAAATGTAAAGGACTGGGGGAGATGCAAAGGTAGACAGGATAAGCTGATCTTTTCTTCTATCTGTAAGCTGCAAAACCTGATGTAACATGTATGCCTTGCTCAGGAGCAGTAGCTCAAGCTTTGTTCAGGGGCACTTTTTAGAGATGTGCTGCTGATGGCACTGGGAAAAAGTTCTTCCACATATTGGTGTGGAACCTCCTGTGCTCCAACTTGAGGCCATTGCCCCTTGTCCTGTCCCCACAGACACTGAAAAGGGGCTGGCCAATTCCCCCTGCATCCCATGCCGAAGATATTTATAAACATTAATTAGGTCCCCCCTTAGTCTTCTCAAGACTGAACAGTCCCAGTTCACTCAGCCTCTCCTCATAGGGGAGATGCTCCAGGCCCTTAATCATCTTCCTAGCCTCCTCTGGACTCTCTCCAGGAGATCCCTGTCCTTTTATCCCAGGGAGCCCAGAACTGGACACAATACTCCAGGTGGGGCCTGAGCAGAGGGGGAGGATCACCTCCTTTGACCTGCTGCCCACACTCCTCCTGATGCCCCCCAGGATCCCATTGTCTCTCTCAGCTCCCAGGGCACACTGCTGGCTCATGGCCACCCTGTCATCCACCAGGACCCCCAGGTCCTTCTCCACAGAGCTCCTCTCCAGCAGGTCATCCCCCAGAAATCAGAATCATCTTCTGAAACTCAACTTTAATCTTTTGCTCAGTAGGGTGGAAGGAGTTGGGCTCCCAAGGAACTTGGCTTTTAGATGGAAATAGCACGAGTCATGGTGCTAAGAGGCTTGTTTCAGGCTGGGTTAACTTCATTTTTCGCCCCCTAGTTCATTCATGGCTAAGACTAAAAGAAATCATATCTGGGATGGTTTTGTGTAGCTTCAGCTCTGTCCCTCTTACCCATTTTGCTCAAGTGTCTGACTCTGTGGCAGCTCTTTCTTGGCTGGAGAAAGGCAGCCGGTTGGGTTGTGTACTGTGATCTCTTGACAGGTGGTTCCTTGCCAAGTGTAATCAGTCATCACTAGCAAAGCTGCCTTGGTATGTACCCAGTCATTCAGTTTGCTTCAGTGTTAGGTCAAAAACCAGGAAGGTAGCATGCTATTGGAGAGGTCATGTAAACCAGAGATTAGTAACACTGCTCACAGACACAGCCTTGTGTCTTGAAGTGATCCCATCACTTAGATTATATGGATGGCCCTAAACCTTTACTTCAAGTCTTACTTTAATGCTTCTTCACCTTCCTGTGAAAACGCAGCTCTTAAATGACCAAACTCAGAACACACTGAAAGAGGAACAAGGCTTCCTCATTAACACCCGATTTTGGTAGGATGCAGCGTGGTGCTAATGTCATCTGCGATGGTGTTCTGTTGGGAGGGCCCTGCCCTATCTGGGCATAATAGTATGACTTTTATAACCTTGTTACAAAAAGCAATTAGGGGCAACATCCAGCTCTGCAGTTATGTATCACGTGGAGATGTAAGGAGCTTCCAGCAGTGAATTTAATTAGCAGCAAACGCAGAGTACTCGGTGACCTGCAGTGCAGATAACACGCTTCCCATCCAGCACTATTGGTCTCTTTCTATAAAAGGGTACCTAAACCCTTTGTGATGGTGGACCTATATGTAACTGACAGGCTTCCAAGGGACTGGATTTGGAAGCCTCCGACCTGGAAGTCTTAATCAGGAAATATAATGCCAGTAAATCCAATCTCATACCAGGCAGCAGCATGGGCATCTTTGCAATGCTGAGGAGTAATCCAGGAGGAGCTATGGGCTGATGCCAGGAGTTGTCAAACATTTCTCAAGAATGTTTAGAACAGACTTTGGTAATCAAATCTGCACTGCACAGAATAATTAAAATGAGGTGGTGCCTCATATGCATTAGTGCATAAGGGTAGGGGGAAGCATAGCATACAGCTCTGTATGAAAGGGAGTTGGCTGCGATGAAGGAACTCCTTATTTGACATTGAAGGGATATTAAAAATTAATTAAGCCAGACCTGGTTTTGTTAAGGATTGCAGTGCTAAATTCCAACCCTCTGAAGTGTCTGAGGTTACAGAAGAAAGCTTGTTAGTTACCCTGTACCTCTCAGACCAAAACAGCTGATAATTGAAGCCACGCTCAGTTGGGATGTAAATGAGGAGGAGGTGAGACATGGTTTTGCAGGGTGGAAAAAAATGTGAGGAATAGGATGTTCTAGTAGCAGGCCTTTACTGCAGGCACAGAGCTGGTGCCAGGGCACTTAGCATGCCATCCTGATCCAGCTGAGGTGGAGGAGCCCTGAGCTTTTCCCCACTGAGCATCCCTAGCCAGGACAAACTCTGTCTGCCAATGGGTAAGGTCTTGGGACACATAGGCAGTGTATCCTCAGTGAATTGCTGAACAGCTTGGGCTGCTTTGGAGAGCCTTGTGGAATCTCTGCTGTAAAGCAGGCCTAATGGTGTGTGCTCTGCTCTGCAAAAGGCTGGGCAGCCACACAAGAAAATGTCTTGTACTTCTGCAGTACCACAGAAGTACCAATACCTACTGTGAGAAGGGCTGTTCTCGTTCTGCTGCTGGTTTTCTCTCCTGTTCCATGCTGTATGTTTGTACTGAATGCCTGTTGCACCATCAGAGCATGGATGCAGTCAGGTTTTCTGCCTGCTTAAATCTGTGCCTTTCCATTTCTCAACCTGGTTGTGCCTAGTGCCTGACTTACAGAGACTTTTCTGCTGTGATGGACCAGCTGAGATGCTTGCAGGGGCTTACTAGCAGGTAGCCAGCTTTGACTTTTGACCTAGAATAAGAACAGAGGTGGTTAGGATTTATTCTTCAATGTAACCAGAACTCTGCAAGCGAGGTGCAGAAGAAACCAGAACTGGGCTGTATGTGCACAGAAGCAAAAGGAACAGCGTTTGAAACGACTTATTAAATAAGTTGGTAATAAAGGAGGTTTCCTAATTTTCACTTAAGCTGACTTTCACCAGAATAACAAGTACCTCTCAGAACTGTGATTCAGCTTGCTCACGTTTGGGGTGTTCAGAATTTGGGGTGCTTGGATCTCTCCGGCAGCGCAAGAGCAAAGCAGCTGTGTTTGAGGCTACGGGCTGTTTTAAGAGCCCCTGGGTTCTATGGGTTCACCTCCATCCTTTTTGCACCACCTCAGGCAAACAAAAGCCATTAAAGACCTTCTTGGTGTAATTTTTAGCCCTGTGCCTTTCGCTTGTCGGCTGCGGCACGAGACAGCCTTGCAGGCTGCTCCCAGGTCACAGCTTCACGCTTGGGAACTATCTATAGCTACGTTCAAGGAGAAGGATACCAGCAGAGCTATGCAAGATTTCTCTCCGTGTCTTTGTCCCAGGTCTGCTGGTGCTGTAAGAGTGAGTAACTTAATTTCTTTGGATCCATATCTATGCTTTCATCTGCTTAGTGTGGCTGGGATGAGTGTTGCCTTGCTCTAAACCTTGCTCCCTGCTCCGACCTGCCCTTGGGGAGGAGGACATGTGGGTGCCTAAGGGAGGGGAAATGGGCAGCGAGGCATCGCTTGTTTGGTTTGAGAAGCACTTGGCTGGACTCCTCTGTCTCCTCGTGGCAGGAGGTGTTTGCAAATACATATGTGAGTGCTGGGGTAAGGTGTGTCCTGCACCATATGGTACGTGCAGATGTATGTTGGCAGGTGTGAACTGTGTAACTATATTTGTGTGTGCTGAGGATGGGTTTGGAAGGAGGAGGCTGCTGAGCACTCTGGCTAGGTACTCACTTTTCTTGTAATGTATTACTTTAATTTAAATTCACTTTACAGTCAGTGCACATGAGAATTATTTTGAAGGTTTAATTTGCTAGCTGCTGAAAGCAATAAGGTGGCTATCAACAGAGAAGAAATAGCTTGGCTGTTTGTTAATGCTCTTGGGCTGTACTGTAAGTACTCCAGGCAGCTGTAACAGTAGAGGAGCAAATAAAGTGCTGTTGCTTTTAGTCATTTGTTTTATTGTATCAATAGTTTTCTGTTTCTAGATATTTACACACAAAGCATTTTCGGGGGCAGATAGCTGGGGGGATCTCTGTGGAGTCTCAGAAACATTGCAGGCAGAAAAGCTGTTAAACCATCTAGAAAACATAACGTTTGGTCTCTTAGCAGTGGCAAAAACTTCATTACATTTATTATGTTTGGATTGGTGCTAATTTTCTGGACGTTTTGGTCAGCAGAAATTGTACCAAAGTGCCTATATTTGTACTGGGAATTTAATTTCTTAGGATGGTGAGATTTTGATTTTTTTTTTTTTAAATCTGCTATAAGGCAACCATCTGGAGTAAGTTTATTTGTGTTACGTGGTTTGCATGTATTTATACTTCAGACTGAGTTCCCTTAAATTGAATCCTCTGAATTTTTACATATCATCTAAATGACACTTGCTTGCAACACAGTGGAGTGATTACAGGGAATACTAAAATGGCAACATTCTGCAGTAAAAAAAATTACAATGTAAAATGAACATTCATTTACAACGGGGTGTAAATTTATACTATTTAATGAAATGCATTTGCTGTGCAGTGAAATGCTTCTTGTGCCTATTGAAATACAATTACAAAGCACTGAAACTTATTATATTTAACAGAGACATTCTGTTGCACAGTAAAAATCATGTCATGTTTGTTAAAATTATATTTGATAGAGTGAAATAAACATGGTCTGTGCATATGTTTATTTCTCTATATGGATAAAATTAAAAAATGATATCATGACATCAATCTGCTATAGCCCACAAGTCCTGTACCTGGGCTTTTTCAGTATCAGTCACCTTCTGTCAGTAACTCCTTGTAGCTGAGAAGGTGCTTTCCTTGGGAGGGTTGTGAGGGGACGCAGAGCTTCAGGGACTACTCTTGGGTATAGCCATTTCTGGAGCAGGTCTGTGGCAGGTGAGCAAATGTTTTTAGCTCGTAGGTTCACCTTGTTAACCTTCTACATGTGGTTCATGGGGCTGGGAGATGCTGATGCATCTTTTACAAGGAGAAAGAGGCTGACCAAAAGGTTGCCTCACAAGTAGAGTGGCTGCCATGTGAATGGCTCTCTAAGCAGTATGTAAGGTCTCTGGACAGACATTATTTTGCTGGTATCTGAATAGAATTTATTTGTGGTACTTGGCAACCAAACCCTATTCACACAGGTGCTGGAGATGATGAAAGCATAAAACCAGAATGCATTTGTTCTGAGCCCAGCACCATTTGCTGCTGTGAGAGAAGGCTGACGACATGGATGCATTTGTTCTCTCACAACTCTGCTTTCAGGAGACACATACAGAGAAAACGTAGCTATTGAAGACCTGTCCTTACACCAACCTGTCCTAGGGAGCCTGCTTTGGCAGGGGGGTTGGACTCAATCTCTGGAGGTCTCTTCCAACCCCTATGATTCTGTGATTGGGGTT
The DNA here is from genome assembly GCA_027925045.1 of Hypotaenidia okinawae. Lineage (NCBI taxonomy): Eukaryota > Metazoa > Chordata > Aves > Gruiformes > Rallidae > Hypotaenidia > Hypotaenidia okinawae. The sequence continues at coordinate 6,643,262 of BSDF01000003.1, forward strand.
CAGAACTGTTTTTGATGGGTTCAGAAATGTTTCTAATTGTATATGCTTGGTAATGACACTGATTCATTAGGCCATAACTGTGCTAGTGAAATACAGAGTTTCTGGCTGTGCCTTTTGGGGTTTGTTTGGAACAGTCACACTATCAAACATAACCTTTCCTTTGCATGCGGTCTTTGACAGTCCTTGGCTGCCCTGCAAAGCTTAGGGCAAAAAAGCCTTCTGGAGATAGCCATCAGGCTGTACTGGCACCACAGCTCCAACATCCATCCCTTGCTGGTGCTGGCACTGAGGCTACCTGGTGTGACCTACCCTGTGTTGGGACTTCCAGGTGGAGGCATGAATCACTGCAACCCTCAGGCCTCTCTGACTGTAAAACCTGCGCATTGCACCTCAGGCTCTGGAGAGCACTGGAAGGAGACTAAAGACCTCATCCCTGGGCGGTGATGGGTGGACTCTCACCCATGTTGTAGAGTGAATGTCTGTGCTCTGGAATCCCTGGTGCTGAATTAACATATTCATTTGCTCCTGTCAGCGTGAGACAGACCTCAAAGAAAAGGCAGGTTCTCACTCCATGCAAAAAGATTGAACAGCCCAAATTATGGCACTGGTCATCAAATAGTGCCAGATGTCTTTTATCAGTGTGGATCCTGACCTGCTTTCTTGTGGTTGCTAAGATGTTCGTTGGAAAATACATTCAGTGTTAAATCCCTGGCTGCAGATCACCATTTCTCATGGCTTCCATACCTGTTCCTATTCCATACATGTAAGGAGACTTGACTCTCTTGAGCTAATAACTGGTACATCTGTTTCTGTCTTCGTCTTAGCCAAGGAAGTCAAAGTTCATTAGTAAACATGAAGCTGGCCATTCCCTCTCTCCTTTTCAAAGGTTCATTATGTTGCTGAATAAAATGTTAAGACTTGATATTTTGAACTAACAAAATTTGATTTCCAGTTGCCCTTTTTATTTCAAAAGATGAAGACTTGCTATTTATTCCAACCAAAACGTTGGCTCCAATTGAAAGGGCAAGAGGTTCAAGAAGTTGCCTGTGGATTTGCTGCTAATGATTTTTCCCCCAGCTGCCTGTACGTTGCATAGCACAGCCTGTTGCCTCTCCCTACACAGTCTTTAGGCCCAGATGCACAAAGACACTCTCTCTCTATTTTCATTTAACTTCCCAATTCACCTCAGTCCCCAGCTTTTTCCCTGAGTGGCTCTTGGTGCAAAGATTCATTATATATTCTCAATAAGGCTGGTCTTAGTGCTTAGTGACCTCCCTGGCTGTCTGGAGCATGAGCAACGCCTCGCAAGGGAGAAGTGGAGGAGTCTGGGAAGGCAACTGGGATGAAGCTGATAAACAGGAGGCTGTGGGGGGAGTGACAGAAAACGCCTGTGTGAAGGAGCTGTGCCTGGGGAGGAGCAGGGCAGGGGGAGGGAGATGATGAGCTGGGTAGAGGGTGGCAAAGAAAAGTGAGAGGCCCTTAGGGGGGTATGGGGCATCCAGGGAATTGAGAGCTGGAAAAAGGAGTGGGTGGGGGGAAAAAAGCACCCTAAAACCAAAGCTAGTTAGAAGAAATGTGAATTCATGAGGGCAGTGTGAAGAAGGGAGCGAGACAAAACGATGCAGAGGCTGTGTGTGGGTCTGGATTTTCCAACCAGAATTTCTGCAGGTGGAAAAGGGAGGGTTTCGGGAAGAGGGGAGGGGAGGGGTGTGATGAAACCTGCTTGTAGGGCAGCAGATGACCAACCCCATTGCAGAGCCCCACTTTGCTTACCTTCCCGTCCCCCTCCCTGCCCCCACCCTGCCTTGCAGCTAAATTTATTCTGCTCCTAGTACTGTTTCTGTGCCCAACAAACCAGCACTGTACAAATTAAGAGGACAAGATGTTCAGAAGTGGAAAATTCACACTTTTTTTTTGTTTTCCTAGCACATAAAAGCAAATTTAGATTGGTGGTGGGGAGGGCAACCAAACTTGGGGCTGGGGGGGATGTTGGGTTTGAGGGAAACTGCATTTCAGTACTCCAGGAGCTGAGTGCAACATATCAAAGTGGCTTATAAATGAATCTTTGGATTAACAAGGTGGGCTGCAGCAGCAGCATTGCTGTTAATAATGGCAGGACAAGGGGGAATGGACTAAAGCTAAAGGAGGGAAGGTTTAGATGAGATATCAGGGGGAAGTTCTTTACAGAGAGAGTGGTGAGGGGCTGGAACAGGCTGCCCAGAGAGGTGGTGGATGCCCCATCCCTCGAGGTGTTCAAGGCCAGGCTGGATGGGGCCCTGGGCAACCTTGTGTAGATCCAGGCCTGGAGGTTGGTGGTTGGAACTCTCTGATCCTTGAGGTCCCTTCCAACCCTGACCATTCTATGATTCTAATAATAAATGGCAGGTTTCTTCCTGTAGAGACCTGGGCAAAACCACACGTTGTCTTGGGGCAAGATTTTTTTTTTATTATTTTAAATTTTTTTATTAAGGCTACTATTTCTGCAGGCACAGAACAAAATTTCCTACCTATTCTTGACCTCCACGTCCCCAGTTTCACTGGGTCAAATGGCAATTAGCATTCTCTGTATCCCTGGTGTTTTGCCCTCTGTTGAAATGGGTTTTCTGACATAAGGAGCAACAGAAGCAACATAGATCATTGGCCTGGGAAAGCTGAGAGCAGCTCCAGGCTCGGTGACTGCTTTTCAGACCAGGGACCCACTCAGTGCAGCTAGGAGCTGATTCTTGTCTGTGAGCAGTTCAGTGGAAATGAAGAACTAGAAGAAAATCTGTTCTTTAGCCTGAGCTGTACTCAAAGAGATGCTGAGGAGAGCACATCTGTCTTCTAGGCACTCACAGGGTCCGGATTTCTAAAATTATGCAAGAGTCCAAAGGTACAGATTGGAAAATCCTCTCTAGGCTGAAAGTGCCCATTTTACTAATTCCTCAATCCACAGGGATTTATGTGCCCTACTACTCCTGTAAATTCAGCCTTTGAGATCAACCTCCTGCCTCCGTGCTGTAGCCATGGAGGGTCTGCTAGCCCCCTTCCCTTCTTCAAGACTCGGGGAGGATGACACCTTTTTAGGGCTGTGCTTAACAATTCAGAGAGGAAAAAGATGCAGGAATATGCTGCCAACTGCTAGGTTTAATAAAAAGTTCTTTTGACTTTATTTTTCCAGGGAAAGTGGCTTTTCAGAGGAAATGGTTCAGAGTTCTTTTAAGGGGGAGGAAGGGAGGGGAAACCCAGACCTATTTGCAGTGTCAAATTAAAAGAGGTTCCTTGATGAAGGGAGGGGGGAGGGAAATAATTGGAACCTCAAAGTTTGTCATTAAGGTGTAAAATTCAGTTCTGTTTAAACTTTCCCTATTCCAAACTGGTGCAAGAGCTGACCTTAGGCTGCCAGGGTGGCGTTACCTTGACTTTCTCGGTGACAACCTTATATTTATCAAAAAGGAATTAAGAAGAAAAGGGGACCTCTTAGAAATCTGGAATTAAAATTTCAAGTCCTGTCTCCTTTACATTTTTCCTTCCAAGTGCTCGATTTTCTCCAAGGGAAGTGGTCTGCATTGATACTCTCCCTGTGATGAACAAGATCTCCCCTGCCTAGGTAGTAAGTGCAGAGATGCAATACATTGTCATAAATCCAGCCCAAGACTCCCTTGCAAAATAATTACACTTTAAGGAAATTTTAATCTCGTGTTAACGAGACCCCCTACAATCTTTGTGCTCTCAGTCATATTAGAAACTGATTTATAATTAAGACAACTGCAATGCCACTACCTTTGCATGAGAGAGATCTTTAGCTATCTCCTCAGAAGGGTTTGACAGTGAAAAAAATGAAGAATATGAGAGAGAAAGGTTTAATGGCTGCTTTGCCATGCTAATAATAACAAGTAGCTCTCCCTGGGAAGTACCTGGAAGCACTGAATATATGAGCAAGAAAATAATCTTTGTACATTGTACGTTCAAATTACAGCAGAAAAGATCTTATTTAGCTAAACCCAAGAGTGTGTTCCAGGTGGCATAGTGTTTAACAACTGTATTTTGTCTTTAGAGAGGTACTGAAGTCAATACTTTGACCAGCATTTGACAGTTTACAGAGTTCATGTTCAAGATAGGGATGTTTGCAGGGTGGATGTTGTTAAGAAGCCTGTTAGGTATAGTTTAGTTTAACATAGAAATTTTTTTGCTGTTGTTATTGTTGCCTTCTGCTTTTCTTTTTTTTTTGTGGTTTAGGGGACTTTTTCCTCCAAGATTTATCAAATAAATAGGTCCCTAATGAATCTACATTCTTCAACAGCATTAAAAAATCTGGGTCTGATTAATTAAAACCTCATTATCCATCATAATTGCAGTAGGTATGCAAAGAATATAAGACTTATTATTCAAGGAATTAATGCATTTCTAGAACTCTTTGGGGTTCATGTGAGAGTTGGAAATGAGCACTGTATAATAACTTGTTTCAGGAGAGCTAATTAAGTCAGTTCATTTATTCAGTTATCTAAGCCTGGTCTAATCCCGTATATGGCTAAAACCTTGTGATGCTCCCAACTTCATTAGTGATTTGAATTAATATGAGAACACAAACAGAACATGTCCTCCTGATCAGTTATGCATGGGAGGTGTTGGGTCTGAGGCCAGTGGGGTAAATCTTTAGCTTGCAGAAAATCCCTTCTCTTCCAGCCGAAGATGGGGACCCCTTTTAATAGGGGTCCTGCTGGAGCACCCTCAGATAAACACAGCTAGAGCTACCGATGTCTTAGTTTGCCTTGGAGCCCTGAGGGGTCCAGCAGGGAAGAAGGGGGTCGGCAAGCAAGCTGTGATCACAACTGTTGTTACAGTTGGCATTTAGTTAGCACAAAAGGGTCTGTGTTAGGAGAAAAGAATGGTCCTTGAGGTCATCTTTATCCCTTTCTGCTTCTCTGCCAAACACTGGTGAGTATACACAAACTAGGCAAGAGTCGTCTTGTCAATAAACAAGGGGTGTTTAAGATGAGGATTAATTTCGAATCCATCTGACAGCTCTCTGTTTGAGGATGCTTATTGCAAGGGTGAGGAAAAGGCCACGAGATCTGCCCTTTGTCTGCTCTGTGGCTTCCTGTAAAGGCAATTGGTTGCTTTTAAAATATAAACCAAAAATATTTATTAAAAAAACCCCAACACCCAGTGAAACAAATTATTCTGTCTCACTAATTCTGGTGGTTCTTTTGCTTTGCAGTTGTCATGAGGTTGTATGCTAGAAACAGAGAGAGGGGACTACTTGGTGTTTACAAGACACAACCACAACTCTGGATCCAAAATGTAATTCAGAAACAGAACTACTGAACTAAGGGAACTAAAAGGAACTGTTGGCCACAAGCTCATGCAGTGGTTGGGTTGTTTTTTAAATTTTGAGGTAATTTGTTTCACAATGTTGGCATAGTAGATTTGAAAATCACATAGAGAGTTCCTGAGTTCTTATTCCTTCCACTACAGTCCTCCTCTAGTTTCCCCTGAAACTTCTCCAATGTAGGCAGTTGAATAAGGGCTAGGCTTATTCAGACTAGCAGCATCCCAGGAGGCACAGATGCCTAAAAACTTGTTTACCTGCCTATTTGGAAAGGAAGCCATGCTGCAATTGAGCTCCAGGAAATCAGCCTTGGTATTGTGGAAAATGCTGGGCAATGTAGCTTTTGCAAACTGAAATGGGTTTGTGGTATTTTTCTATGCTGATTTAGGAAGACAAAGGACAAGCATCAATCTGGATATGCAAAAGATAGCACATAAGATAAGAGGGGGACACTGTTAATGATTATAACTTGCATTATTTTTGCTGTCAGTTGTGTTAAAGAATTATGGTGAAATTGCTCTCTTGGATAAGGGCTCAATTAGAAACTGAGGAGTACACAGTTCTGCTAAAGGATGGGGATGAAACTCACACCCCTACGTTGGACAATGAGAACATATAAGTGGTTGAATTGTGACTCAGGACATGGGGTGGAATGTAAGGAATCGTCTGGCTCAGAGTTCCACAAACAGGTTTCAGCAATGCCTAGTCCATCAGGTGACTCATGGGGGGTTGTACAGCGACTCAGCCTTGGATTGCCTTGAGGCCCCATCTCAGCAGAGAGAGCGAGCTGTGTAGATAGCTTGGACTTGAGTTGTCATGTAAAAGGAGATTCAGGGCACTGCTGCATAACTCCACGAACTGAAACCTGGGTTGAGCCTTGAATTCCTTCAACAAACAATATGCCCTGAGTTCAAATCAAACCCCACTATTCAGCTGCCTGAAGGCTCCCATTTGGCTTCAATGCACCTAGACAAAACAAAGATGCACAACAGTTAAGGGCTATGTGAGATAAACAGTAGTAACTTAGATATGGCATTTTGCTCAGTAAGCTCATAAATATTAATTTTCTTCACCAGTGGGAAGCAGGAACCTGCCAGACATTACATTATGTACTATTCAGACATTATTTTATGTACTATTGTGAAGAAGGCACCTCGGTTGAGCCTGTAAACCTTGGAAATACCTAATCCATAGGTAAACAGGGGAGGGATTTTGGATGGGAATATGGTACAAAAAGGCTACAAACTCTGACCACAGGTGTGCCTACTTTGCTAGGTCACCTGCTCTTGCAAGAAAGTATAATAAATTACTGCTTCACTAGTACATCTACTGTGAGTCCTTTCTTAGAACCTTTGGCATTTCTGACAGTATGTAATGTTTGGAGTTGATAATGATGAGCATCTGAGTCAATCATTTATGAGGAAAGCTCTGGAGACTTCAGGCCTCATGCAAACTGGCCATACTAGGGCACCCATTTGATTTCTCTTCTTAAAAATATGCCATAAAAACTAATACTTGGGTCTGAAGCTTTTTGAATATCTTCTATGTTGTTTCTTAAGGAAATCAAAGGGGAGAAAAAAACCAAGTAGCAGTTCTGGAGAATTAGCATGAATATATTGCATTGGGTAAAAGAGATCTATGGGAAACTTCTGTTTTCCTAGGAAGGACTGGAGCAAGTGGTTCAGCCTTTGCATTGCTGCAGTAAGGGAAGTATTAATTGGCAAGCTGCTGTAACAGAGCAGTAGGTATTCTGAGTAAGCTGACTTCTAATTTGCTGTTTTGTATGTGAGTCTGCAGACCTTTCTGGTGAGCTGAAGGCATAGCCTCATCAGGTGGGTGAAGTGATGAAGCCTTTTAACATTCTTTTAGCATTATTTTTGGCTGTGCACGACTTCTTTGTAAATCCCACAGCCAGTTCATTTTTTTCAGCCCTAGATGCTATAGCTTTTGATTAACTAGGGTTTGAGTTTTCCATTTTGGAAAGAATCTCCGTTATTAGATGCTAACACCAATTGATTACCCCACTTTATTGCATCTTCTAAGAATACATCGCCAATTAAACCCCTCTGCCTTTTTAAGGGTGAACAAGCCATGCAGACTCCTAATAGTCCCACCACAGCATGTTGTTCCTTTGTTACTAAGGCAGCAATTAGCAAGTTTTTAATGGAACAAAAGCTCCCAGAGACAAGCACAGCGTGATAATAGGAAGGTGTCTACTCTTTTTTTTTTTTTTCCCCTTCTCAACTTGGCAAGATCTTGTATAACCCTTTGTCCCTTCCCCCTCCCTTGGGTTGAACATCCCAGTCAAGGTGCTCAGTGTGGGATTTGTATTCCTTTGCGATCCGCCGCAGTGCATCTAAAAATAAGGATATTTGCACATGTTCAATTATTAAAAGGGTTCTGAAACGTAAATCTGAACCACCCCACAGCCCTGGTAAAAGCAAGAGGTGTTTTAATGCCAGCAAAGGGGAAGAATGATCTTCTTATTCCTCACCGTTGAGTTCTGCACTGTCAGGTTTTGCTGATGGAGTAATTGGGTTTGAGTTTGGTTTTTTTTTTAAGCGTTTCTTTCCGTTTTTAATGTCCTGTTTATGCAAATTAAAACACAGCAGGAGAAAAGGGAGGCCAAAAAGGAGACTTGTCATCTTTCCAAAATAATCTATATGATTAATTTTTTTTTTACATAAAAGTCTCAGTTGGGAAATAATTGCCTCTGTGCATAAGCTTAATAATAACTAAGTAATCTGCTATTGTTTTTCATTAAGACAGTGGGTTTTCAGCAGAGCTATTTAAAAACCTAAAAAGGTGCCTCTTGAAATTCTGGTTGTTTTTAAAGTAAACCATGTGCTCTTAGACATGTTATGGAATGCAAAACACATCCTTTTCCCTAGCGAACTTAAACCTGTCTGGGCTTAATTTTGTGCTTTAGTGCATGCTAGGTATTTTTCGAGCTGGAATAAGCAGACTTATTGCATCTGCATTAGTGGGGAGCCCTGGCGTCCTGGTCCATTCTTAAATACCTCTTCTGTGTGGGGGAAGGATGGGATGGGCTGGCTAGAGGAAAGAATGGCACAGGGATCAGTTCTCCAAAGTGACTGAGGAGCCCAGGGGGTAGATCACCAAGCTCCTCTTGGTGAAAGCTGTCCTTTATCTTTTGAAAAATGCAGATTTAGGAAGACTCGATCTGTCTCCCACCGAGAGTCTGGACAGGTCTGCTTCACTCTTGAGAGGTAGGAGTTAGATGGAGAAGAGCTTGCTTCTCTGTGGTAAATGGACCTATTTATTGTCGTTAACTTCCCCAGTGGAGATTGATGTTTCTGATTAGGAAAGTCTTGTGTTAGGGCTGGGTTTTTTTAAGGATAAGGTGTCACAGGAGATACACGTGGGTGTTTGTGGTGTAACCCGTAATCTGCATCCTGTAACTGAGAGACCTACACTAAAACTGGAAACCGCGTCAAAATGTGACTACTTTCAGGCTGTGCTGTGAACTTAGATCACGTTGGGAAGCTGCGAAGAGAATCCATCCTGATCTCTTAGACTTCAAATTAAAGGTTTGCATGAATGTGTGCTGCCACTCGTGCATCCCTGCTTACACCTGGGGCTGAGAAGGTGCTGCTTTGGTTGTTTCTGGTTGATTTCTCAAGGAAATCCTGTAAGGAGCTGGTGCAGTTCCTCATATTTTTGTACCCGTGGTTTCTTTTTTATTTGTTGTTATTTTAAGCTAGAAAGCAAAAGATGACTCTAAAGAACTTAGCAGAAACTTTGACAGAATTTGGATTCACTACAGAAGCTTGTGGCTTGAAACTCATTTCTTACAGTTCATTAAAAATGTAATGGGTAAGCTGGTATCTGTCAGTGCAATTGGTCTGGGGTGGGGTGGGGAAAGAAGGGACTCTTTTTCTCTTGTATGGTAATGTCCTCTGTGTTGGACTGTTGTCTTCATAAGCAAAGTGCTTTATCAGTATGTAGGAAATAAGGGTCTTGCACTTCAGTGCTGTCACTTTGGAGTGATGCTTTAAATGCTTTAGCAGTCATGTAAGTGTGCAAACAAAATGCTAGTACAGTGAGAGACTAGAATAAAACATAAGGTGTAATCACACCCTTGTAAAATAACTGATGAGGCATCTTCATTTGGGGGCTCGAGCTACATCATCTCCAAAAACAGTGCAGTGCTACAGAATGAGAGAGGATCTGGAGATGTGGATTTTAAATGGAAATTTTCTGCTTGTCTTTTAGCCTCGGTGATGGAAAAGTGAATTTTAAGCCGGGGATTGTATGAGAGAGCGTGTGTGTGGAAATATGAGTGACAGAGAAGGTGCACTTCTGCCTGCCCTGGCTCGTAAGGTATTAAGAGGGAGTCAATTATACCAGAGGACAACAAATTGAAATTGAGAGGAACTGTCTGCACCGTTAACTGGTGTGACTCTCCAGGGCTGTATATGCAGTCTAGAGAAACGCAGAAGAGGAATAACCTCTTAAATAGGTGAGCAGATTTATCTGGCAGTATCAGTCCCTGGTTCTATAGGGCTGTGTATGGTGAATCAAACACTCAGTGACGAGGTACAGGAGAGAATTCTGGTATGAATTGATGAGGTTATGACTCTGTTTCACATACCCGTGTTTCTCACTCCGCCTCCTTGCAGTAATTGTATCATCTTGTTATTCTATTGGTTTGCAGTGTAACTTCTGACCATGGTAACAGAGCAATGGAGGTGATCAATCCCCTTCTCCAAAAGCTTGTGTGGGATGTATGGAAGTCAGTCAAGCTGACCGGCCATGAAACATGCATGCTCTGGAGTATAAAGTGTGTCTTTGGGCATCCCCTGGCATGGTTTTTCCCTAGTTTCCTGTGCAAGGAGAATTGATTTGGTCCTGTATTCACAAAAAAAACCCTAGACTTTGGCTCCTGGGCCCACTGAATGCCTTGGAGTCAAAGTCTAGGGGCTTTTTGTGGGAGGTGTGAGTCCATGGGCAATCTGTATCCAGTGTTTCCCTTGCAATAACAGTATTTGAGGTCATTTCAATAACTTGATACACCTGCACTTTTCTTAATAGGCTGTTAAACTGCTTCAAACTGTCCAAATCTCCCAGTGTACAATGGGACATACAAAATCATGGTAATGCCATTTCTGAGAGGAGCAAACTGCTGTCAGAATACCCACCGTTTTCTCAAAGAGTGAGTGTACAATTGCAAATCCATTGAACTGCATCCATTATCTCTTATTAATGGGAAATTGTCCATAAATTGCTGAGGCGTGACTGGTTTCTTTTCCCCAACACAGCTGCAGTCTCTTTATCCTGTGATATTGCAGCCTCTCAAAAATGAAAAGAGATAGTGGTGTGTGGGGGTGGGAGCAATGGGTGGGTGGGTGGAGGGGGAGGGGGCTTGAAACCACTTGCAGTGAGGTATTCCAGCAGCCCCTGGCAAGTGGAGCTTCTTCCCTGCTTCTGAGCTGGCCCTGCATGAGACCACAGCTGGGGATCTGCATTAACTGGTGTGACTCTCCCAGCAAAGGGGTAGAAGAGGAAGAAGAGCAGCTAAAAAAAAGTAGAGGCAGTAAAAAGGAAAGGATTTACTGTGGCGTAGAGGCTGTGAGGTTGCATGGAGATAAACTATTCTGTTCACAGTACTGTTGTGGACCACAAACATGTTGGCAGGATGCCCTTTCAGTAACACCAGCTTTTCTTCCTCTTCTTCCCAATAGCCCCTCTCTGCAGAGGAGTGATGGGTATGGGTGAGCTCAAAGAGTGACCCATCTCTTGCAGAGGACTCTCTCTCTGGTCTCTGTGATAGTGTCAAGAGCAGCTCAGCTGTGAGGCTGGCGGGCTTCTACCATGTGATGGATATCTGATGGGAGCCTCTCCTGCCAGTGTGCAAAGCAGGGGCACCCCGCAACACACCTGAGCTCATGTGCCAGGCTGGTGGGACTAAATTTCGTGGAGGAGAAGACAGGGGAACTGTACAACTCAAGCTCTGGAGAGAAATAAGATCTGGTTGAGATACATGTGAGAATTTTTTTTAATCAAGATTTTTAATTTGGCAAAATGCTCACCAAAGCTGTTGGAAAAGGTACCTGTCCTTGTCCCTGTGGGCCTTGGACTGGATATCTAAGTGTCTGAGGGAGTTGTTCTGCATCTCCCTTAGTCATCAGCATGTGGCAGAGTAACACACAAGTAATCTGTTTGTCAGCTGCTTCACATGTTGAAAGGAAATAATGATCCCAACATCCATACAGAGTGCTTTGGGATCAGCTACAGAGAAGACTAGATGGTATCATCAACATTAAGCAGGGAGAAAAGACAGCAGCCTCCAGGAGTAACATATGAAGGACCTCACTGGGGACTTGACTAGGCTTGGTTGGGAATGACATCTCTTAAATAAAAGGTCTGTGCTGCTAAAGGTATGGCCAGCACAGCAAATTAGCATTTGTGTAATTACGTGGGGAACCACGATCAGGGCATGAGCAGGAGTATTACCTTCAGGTTCCCATGACGACTTTTCACTACCTCAAATGTTATGGAACACGAGGTACCGTAAGTGCAAGGCTGCTCACCCACTAATTACAAAGCTCTGAACTTCTTGCCTGAGGTCTGTAATGCCAAACGTGCTGGAAAAAAAGGTATGTATGGGATTTAAGTGGCAAATACAACTTTGGCTACTCTGAGCGCCGGCTCTTCTTTTCCGCATGAAAGGTCCAATGCAATTTGTGAGCTTGAAAAATAGATCAAGTCATCCAAAGTACAGTAGAAAATATTAGTCTTTTATGAGGATGCAGTGAAAGCATTCTAGAATTTGCTGAAGGAAAGTATGGCATTGAAGAGAGAAGTGGCTTTTAGCCCTTTGATACATAAGGGTTTATAATGCGATATAATAGAGGCCTTTTTCCCCAAAGGATATGTGAATTCCATTTACATCCTATTACTTGCCATAAATTTAATATAAAAAGTCCTTTATTTAGGATGACATGTGGAGATGGATATTTATGAAGGAGATTCTTGGCTGTTTTACATTACATCAGTTGAAAGTTTGGCCCTTGAGTGCTACTTATTGATTTATTTTTTGTTTAAATTATTTTCCTCTCATCATCCATTTACTTTCATATTACGTATGGGCTCTCCCCGTGCTCCTAGTCTGATTGTGGGGAGACATTAAATAATGTAGTGTCTGTGATTCAAGAAATTGGGGCTTGGGTGAGCCCAGCCTTTCAAAGACAACTGTCACTTCCCGCTTGCGTTTTGTGACATATTGTAGAACGCTACTTCCCTGTGCAGCAATTTTGTCATTATTCAAGAGAGAAAGAAAAATGGGAAATCCATTACAAGCCAGACTTTGTTATGACACAAGAGAAGAATCCCCCGGGAAGTTAGATTAAATTCGCTTTGAAAATAAAATAAAAATGCCACCACGCTTGACAACATTAGATATATTGTATATTTATATCAGAAACTCTAGGTATGCTCCTTGTCAAAGCTTCTTTAGATGCTGAGATATGTGAGACAAAGGAAATCATTCCCCGAGCTTTTGAAAGGGAAGTTTATTACTGAATTGGAATTAAAAGATTTGAATAAGAACAGGAATTGGCAGTTCCATCACCTGGTTGGAGGCTGACTGCTAGCTGCCTATATATGAGCTGTTTAAAACAGCTCAGCTGTGAAGTTGGCATGCACGGGCAGAGGTGTGTGCTGTGAACTTGTTGTGTTTTACAGAGGTTTAAGGAAAGGTGTTTTATTCTGCAACTGGAGTGAACTCGAAGGGCAGCTCAGTTAGCAGATACGGCTCGTCTAACAGATGGTAACTTGCTATACCTTACTATGTGTAAGGTGTAATCGTTCTTGATTGCAGAGCCATCTCATGAAGTGGAAAAAATGCCCTGTTGTGTGGCTAAATCCCATGGTCATCGTGCTCCTTCAGAGATTTTTCTACAGGTTGCCTCAGTCCTACAAAGAGCTGGGCATGCTCACCCCTGATTAACTCCCGTCATAGGTACTTGACACAGTATATTACACTGTGGGCCTGAGAAGTTGAAATTAATGGGAAGACGCAGCTTTCCTCAACTGTACGTTATCTTAGATTGTACATCCCAGAAGTACTGGCAGATTCATCTTCCCTGACCTGCTGCCAGAGGTTACGTGGATGCATATGAGGAAGCTGGAGTTCCTGTCATCATGAGTGATTGAATTTTCTGCAGGAAACTTGCAGAAGGAACAGGGAATGAATTGCTAATGGCATCAGGCTAGGGGAAAGAAAGGTAGTCTAAGAGGAGTAGACACCATCTAGAGAAGATGCATCCATGCTGGGTTGCTGTGTTTTCCTGGGATCCTGGGCATGGCAGGGATGGATGCGCAGAAAGTAGCAGCCTGTGTAAAATACACCAATGAAAAATGATATTGCTCCAGATGCCAGGGAGTGTCTTTATAGTCAGCAGTACTAGAGCAGGTTGTGTCTTTAGATCTGTGGGAAATATTTGTGAGCTTGAAGCAAGTCAAACTGACAGGGAATTTAAGCATGAGCCTCAGGAAGCAGTGGAGCCAGAAGGTTTTTCTTGCTTTTATGGCATTTCCACTATTCAGGAACAATAATGCCAGAGAATGAGGCCGTGTTATTTTATGATTCCCAGATGTGTCGATAAAAGGCCTGGGGGAGGAAACAATACATGAAAAAATACAAACAGTAAGGTCCAGAGGGACAGCTCTGAAATGGGGGGGATAGAAAATCGTACGCTCTTTGCAGGAGCTGGTATATTGGCCAGAAGAGAAGAGGAGTTGGGGGTGGGTGGTGGGAAAAGGAGGAGGGTAATGACATTTAAGGGAGGCTTGAAGACAAGGAAAAGTAAGAAGAGGTGAAAGAGGCTATCTGTAAATCAAAGAAAGGAGACTTAAAGCATGTTAAAATACTTCTATCCCCAAAGTTTTCCTTCTGTACATTAAAAAGCTTATGAAATATTCTGGTTCTAGCTATGAATTTAGCTTGAAGTCCCTGACTCTAGCACTTTGAGAGAGCATTAAGATTCATTTGCAGTCTTTTATTCCTTTTGATGCAATAAAACCTATATAGTACCTTCCTAAATGAGTACCGATTAAAGGGACAAAGCTATGAAAGAGTCATTTCCCACAAAATATGAAATCCAATAAGGTTTATTACCTACCATTTAGTGAATGGCAGGAGCCTATGAAGTATATGAATAAGCTTCCAATCACCAATTCATTTGTCTTCTAGAAGATGTACAGCACGCGGTTATCCAACTCTTCCCCTCCCCCATAGGTCAAACATAGCATCAGAGTTGTTTACGCACCATTTAACTTTCTTATATCTTACATGACATTATAACTTTGTCTTTTATCTTCCCGCCACTGCTGAAAGGATAAATTCAAATTACAGCTTGACCCTGAGACACACTTGGCAGTCTGCGTGGTCTCTAGCTCCATAGGCACTCACATGGGGCAGCAAGCGATTTTGGGGTTGTTTTTTCCCCCTCTATTCCTTCTGATTATTCAGCACCATTGATTAAAAAGCTGTTTCCTGTTTCTACAGATCTGCAGGAGTTGGCAAATCTGGAATGTGAATGAAGTCCCTACGTGCAACACATCAAATGGCCCTGGGGCAGGGAGCTGCTGCCATTTTTCATCATATGCTGGAAGGGAATCTGCTAAGGTGGTGTTTGGTGGAGGTGGCAGCTGTGCCACAGCCTGACTGATGGCAGACTTGTTTGGGGTGAGTGGTTTGCACTGGCCAGTTCTCCCTCTTAGTCTTGCTCAGGTGGAAATGGTCTCTGTAGGAAGGCTGAGGCGGCCCTCGGCTGAGGCGGCCCTCGGCTGAGGCGGCCCTCGGCTGAGGCGGCCCTCGGCTGAGGCGGCCCTCGGCTGAGGCGGCCCTCGGCTGAGGCGGCCCAGGCATCCCTGCTCCCCAGATCTGTGCCAAGGGCCGGTTGCAGGAGGGTAAGAGTGGTGCTTTGACCACCCTCGAGTCAAGCTCGGCCTTCAAACTAAGGTTTCTGTTCTGATAGCGGTAGCCAAAGTTTTGAGGAGAGGACTCTCTTCTCTTGGTGGCTAAATTCCTTGCAGGATTTTCAAAAGCCTGCAGCAGATAATTGCTGGTGCCCCTCCCTTTCCATCTTTACAAGATGGAGAGTACATTACTTCCTGACCTGCAGCACTGCAGTGAAGATATATGCACTAGAGATACTGCAAAGTGTAAGGTATTGTCATAGCTACGCAAAACTGGCTTGGGGCGAGCCATATTTAAGAACAGCCTGTCAGTACAGCAAGTGGAACATTTCCCACGGTGTTTGTAGGCTCACAAAATCTCCATTACCAATTAGAATTGATGCTGACACTTAGCACCACAAACTGCATTCCTGGGAACCAACCCGGCTTTTTAGCTGCTTTTAAGGTATGGAAAAGGGGAAGTGGTACAGGACTGGCTCATTCTGTTATCTCAGACAATTAGATTAAGTGAAATTAAAAGCTTCTCTCTTTAGAATGAAATTTGTCCATATTCTTTCGGGTCTCCTGTGTAGTGGCAGAGGAAAACTCTACAACATGAAAAAGTAAGAGTAATATTTTTATTATTTTTACACAAGCAGCAGACCTCTAGTGATGCTCTTTTATGTAATATTGAAGTGATGGGTTTTAATTCTTTACTTCGCTCTTAAAAAGGGCAGAAGTTATAAAGGCTTCTTGATTGGGGGGACCATAAAATATCCTTTATCTCTGAAGCTATTTGGAGCTGAGTCAAGCTCCCCAAGCAGCCAGCCCAGGTGAGCTGAGTTAGTCCAGGTGAGCTGAGTTAGCCCAGGCTGTTTCCACACCACCTGACATCACTTCCCCATAAAAGGGGTTGCTTGGGAGGGGCGGGGGTTTGGCACCTCTAGGACAAGCCTGAGTGTGGCTGGGGCATCCAATCGGGTCCTACAACCTTCAGTCATCCTGGGATCAGTAAGGTACTCTGTGTTATCTCTGGGTGTGAGTGTAATTGGTCGTTATTGTTCCCCTTTCAAGGTGTTTTTGTCAGTAAACTGTCTTTATCCCAGCCCATGGAGGCTCTGTCTGTTTCTCCTGTGGGATTGAGGAGCAGCGTGTGGTGCTTGAGGCTGAACCACCACAGTGATTCTGATTTAAATACAGAATTCAGAAGAAATCTGTTTTAGGAAAGTTTGTACTGCAGGGAAGGTCTTGAAATTTTTCAGCAGGATATTGCATTTAGTTTTTTTTAAATGTCACTTTTTATATTAAAAACAATGAATGCAGTTTTCCAACATGTTCCACTCCCAAGCTGCAACTCTGTTTTGCTGCACAGATGTGGGTTGGCAGGCACCTTCTGAGAGCCAGGGGCATAGGAAAGTGTTTATTTTTGTCCCTTCAATTCAGGAGGCTGACACAAAGCAAGCAGCTACGTAACTCTGTACCTTTATTTTATGGACTGTGTGGATTCTTGGCTTGTTGGGGTATTTCTTTTTTAATCTTTTAATCCTGTCTTTCCACTTTTGATCTCTAGAGGAGAAAGAGTAACTCATACAGCAATTCACAACTTAGTCTTGGAGATGGGTGGGCAGTCCATTCTCACCTTGACAAGCCCCTGCAGAGAAACTCCCACTACTGTTAATGGGACCTGGTGACATGCATGAAAGAAAGAATTTATTTCCAGGCTGTTGGGATAATTTTTTTACTATTATTATTTTATTTTTTTCCTCTGAAATGCTGTTGTCAGACAACGCAGTAAGAGGATTTGCATGGTAATATGATGGCTGATGGATTTCTCACCATAAAATCCAACAAGCTGGTTTATGAGGTGCTTTATATATTCCTTATTTGTATTATAACAGCAGCAAGGAGCCCCGGGGATATGTCTCTGCTCTATGAAACTCTTTGCATATGTGTTACAAATAGTCCTGCTCTGTGTGTTTTCTGTCTGCTTCAGTTGGTTTTCCCCTCTCTCCTCTCACTCACTGTGAAGGAAGCACATGTAAAGGCAGCACATTTATATGGATGTTATTCATCGCTGTTTGTCCTGTGATAATTTGAAAAATAGAGCTGTATCAAAGATAACATGTGAGCACATTTCACTCCTGACAGGAAAGACTCACCAAAGTAGATGTCATGTCGTGAATTGACATGAAAAAGGAATTGGATTTGAATAATAAAATACCATGGGGTAGGGGTGGGTTTTTTTCCTCTCCAAGCGCTGGTTTTCACGCTAATGCCAGTAAGCCACATGTGCAAGCATTCAGCCCTCCTTCTGCCTGCCAGTACTGGGGAAGGTGTGATAATTTTGTCATCTGTGCTGCTTGCTTTTCCTGTGAGTTAGCTCTGCTTCCAAATTAGACTCCACGCTATTAATGGCTCGAAAAAAATAATGTGGTAAGTCAGTTAACTCATAATTTTAAGGGAAAGGAAAACAAAATCCTCCAGCAGATTTAAAGATAGTCCTGGTTCTGAGCTGTGTTATATCTGCACAACCCCAGCTATCCTCTTAAAATTTGATTTTTTGCTAGAAATCGATGTGTTCTCTCTTAAGACAATAGGTCTCTTCTCATTGACATCAGCTCACAATCTGGCTCTGAGTATCTTGTATTTTGCTGTAAAGCAATGTCAACTTGGCTTTGCTAAGAAATGTCAGCCCCCAATGAATTAGATGAACAATATTTGGTTCTGGGGAGAGGAGGAAGTCTCTGTAAGGGAGAGGGAAATGTGGGTTTGAAGCGTGATCTGCTGTCCTCTACTTTCCTGCCATAAATATACACCTTTACATATATAATTACAAAGAAGGAAAGAATAACAAGATATATATATATATAAAACCCCCAAACTAAAAACCAACACGTTACAGAAGATTGTATGATTATCCCAGTAGGAAGCAAATTCAATTTATGGATGAATTATGCACATAGCACTACATTTAAGAAAGTAAATTTTAGGGAATTATAAAATTGAGTGGGCCAGGTCCACTGGGAGGAAGCAGTGGAAATAAAAGGAGTCGGGAGAAGGCTGGAGGATGCTAACTGGAGTAGTAATTAAAACAGAACAGGTCTTAGTTCCTTTTGGAGAAGTGGAAATTAATTTAAAAAAACCCACACCCTGAGGAAGAAAAACCATAAGAGAGGAAAGTAACATTTCACAGGGGACTATTCAAGAGTTGAAAGCAGAAAGCAAGTGCTAGGAATTGAGGAAAGTTGGCAGGGGAGAAGGGGAAGAAGGAACAAAATAGAAAGCCTCGGTATTGGGACATAACAGCTCCTTGCAGTGATATAGGCTTGGGGAAGACTGGCTCTACAGCTTCCAGGCAGAAAAGGACCTGGGGGTGTTGGGTGACTGCAGGCTGAATGTGAGCCAACGGTGTGCCCAGATGGGCACAAGGAGGCCCCAACAGCATCCTGGCCTGTGTCAGAAATAGTGTGGCCAGTAGGTCTGAGGAGGGGATTGTGCCCCTGTACTGGGCATTGGTGAGGCTGCACCTCGAGTGCTGGGTCCAGTTCTGGGCTCCTCACTACAAGGAGGACATGGAGGTCCTTGAGAGAGTCCAGAGAAGGGCAACCAGGCTGGGGAAGGGGCTGGAGGGCAAATCCTATGAGGAGCAGCTGAGGGAGCTGGGGGTGTTCAGCCTGGGGAAGAGGAGGCTGAGGGGAGACCTTATCACTGCCTACAGTTATCTGAAAGGAGGTTGTAGAGAGGTGGACAATGGTCTCTTCAGCCAGGTGACAGGAGATAGGACAAGGGGAAATGGCACTGAGCTGCACCAGGGCAGGGTCAGATTAGATGTTAGGAAAATATTCTTCACTGAAAGAGTTGTCAGGCTCTGGAAAAGGCAGCCCAGGGAGGGGGTTGAGTCACCATCCCTGGATGTGTTTAGAAGACAGGTAGATGAGGTGCTCACTTGAGGATAAGGCTTAGCACAGGATGGGAACGGTTGGATTTGATGATCTTAAAGGTCTTTTCCAACCTTGAGATTCTGTGAGCAGTCAAAAAGCAGAGTGCAATGAGGATGAGCAAAATGTACAGTTTCACCATCGTGATCTCAGTTGCTGTTGGAGCTTCCAGGCTATGCCTCAAGCACCCCAACTGGTACAGACCCTCTATACTCATTCAAACTGTCTCTAAAATCTTGTTCTGTCTTATATCTTTACTAGTTGAAGGAACTGGTAAAGGAGCTGGGAACCATAAGCGATCCGCTGTTTTACCTGAAACGTGGAGGGAAAGGAGAGCTGTGAAGGGGTAACCAGGGACCAAACCAATATGAAGGGAATATCTAATGGGTGGACAAGGACTTCTTTAGAAAAATGAAGCATCAAGGCTGTGTGTGGCAGTGCTCCTCCTGAGGGTCTTTTTCAGGGCTTAAATTGGAAAGGCTTGTGAAATGTTGTAGTTAAATCAAACAAACCTCTCCTGAGAGATTGCCCAGCAAATCATTGCACTGTTTCTTGTTGGAATGGAGATTTGTGATGGACTGGGAAGTGGGGCAGGAGAGAAATAGCCCTTAATCTGGTTTGTTTGGGGTTTGGGTTTTTGGTTTAGGTTTGGGGGTTTTTAATTAATCTGACGACTTACAAGAAAGCAAGTTGATATTGCTATTGAGTAACACAAACCAGAAGGTACTGAAAAATCTAGAAAGAACAGAGAATATATAAAAGGCAAGAAACCAAACCTGGAAAATTTTCTTGTAGGGGAAGTTGAGGGATGGAGTGAGAGGAGTCAAGAGAGACATGTCATTTCCCAGTAGCCTAAAATGTGCATTTGCAATGCAGGAACTTGTGTCTAGCACAAGTGAAAATGCTGGATGCCAAAGCACAGCTGGATGTTTGAGAGGCCCAAAGCCTCAGTGCTGGAGAGAACTCTTTCCAAGGAGCTATGTGGAAGCAGAGACAGTGGCCTGGAAGTGACAGCTCATGTTGTGCTTCAGTCCCTGTGCTCAGACATCACTCAGTGCTGCCTGGAAGCACCTGGTGTTTCTTGGGTCAGGGCTTTAACACGTGTTTGTTTGGCTGTAGGATGTGGAGAACTGATGCAGAATGAAAACTGGAAGGATTTCAGAGAGGCAAAAAGGACTGAAGCTACAGACAAGGGCATAACTTGCTGCTGTTGAGAGAAAATCTGACCTGCAGGTAAGAATAAAGGGGTCTTAATTCTTTTAACTGTTGTAACTAATAAGGACAGTGAGACATAAGGCAGTAGGAGCACATGTGAAAGCTATGAAACGGAGATGACTGTATCATTCAGAATTAGTGTGGACAAAGCTCCTATAAATATTCCTGTGCTTAATGGGTCAATGCTGAATGGAAAAGGGATGTGTTATGGCCTACCAGATGTCTGTTTATTTTCTTTGTTATCTAAAGAGATATCTTTAATATGGAAGGATAAAGCCTATGGCAAGCAATGATAGTTGTCAACAAGGGTGAGTCTTCCCCTGCTCTCAGAATGGGACAGAAAAATGCCCTTCTACATTCCCATGGCTGGACAGATCCCACCCAGTCTCAACAGGGTCTGTAGGGATATGTTAGATGTTTTCTGAGCAGCACTGCTGAGTTAGAGAGGACAACCTGTGCCTCCCATTGCCTAGGATGTTGCTATGGGGTGCTCTAGCTTTTGTGGAAAGCAGGGAAGGACAACACTTGGGATAGCACACCTTGAAGACAGGTCAGACCAGCAGCCAGGTTACACTGTGATTCTGTTTTTGGCTCAGCTGAGGACAAGGATGGGGTGCTCTGACTCACAAGATCTGGCAGGTGAAGCTGGGAAAATTAGTGAGATTTCCACTTCAAGATATTTGCTTTGCTGTTCTGTCCCACTGGCTTGTGCTGTGCCCATGTGTGGGACTGTGAGTGATAAGAGTTCAGGGCTCAGACGTGCCACTAAACCTGCAGAGACAGAAAGGGTGGTAATTCCAACTGCCACAGGCTGGCAACATCCTCATCCTTACTGGTTAAGCTTTCAGGGTCTGCGACTATGTTTAATCCCTGGGCAGAAAATAAAGCGTTGGAGATCACTAGTGCTGCCGTTGCCCTTTCTCTGCATGCCCTCAGGCAGCCCTGGGTATCATCTCACCCCTGCACTGTGTGCTGAACTGCCTTTCTGCTGGGGAACGTTTGCCTTGCTGACCTCCCTGTGTCCTGGGAAGCCCCAGGGAATTTTGTTTCCAGGAGCTGTTTACCTGCTGCTTTTGATCTCTGACCAAGCAAGAAGAAAACATTGCTGTCAGGGTGTAGGATTGGATGCTCTACCTGGCCTGTAGAGATGCCCCCTGCCTCCTTTTCCTATCCAAGGTGCCCTGTGTTTCTGAGGCTTCCCAAAGATTTCACTATGTGTGATTAAGTTCTGTAGTT
This sequence comes from Hypotaenidia okinawae, assembly GCA_027925045.1. Lineage (NCBI taxonomy): Eukaryota > Metazoa > Chordata > Aves > Gruiformes > Rallidae > Hypotaenidia > Hypotaenidia okinawae. The sequence continues at coordinate 6,664,886 of BSDF01000003.1, forward strand.
CTGTTTTCTTTGCTTTTTTATACATATGTATTTCAATAACTTGTTGATTCTGGAATTTCATCAGTAGAAAGCACTGCTGTGCCCATATGTACATAAAATGTATGTAGCACTGTGTCAAGATTTTAGAAGCCCTCAATATTTGGTAGGAATAGTGCCCCTTATTGATAAAATCTTCCAAAATCCCTATTGAAAGTAAAAATGTAGGCCTGGTTTTAGGTTCTGTACATGCTTTGGAGGTGATTGTGAGCTGTTCTGAACAACAAAAAGCACTTTCTCTGTGTGGGGGAAGAAAATACCTTGACAGGTATATATTGTTTTAAAGGTATAGGTAGGAACATATAAAAATGAGTTTTAAAACTTTCTTATAAATCAAGCAAAGCCCTAAGAAGACAGCTGTGCAAGTAATTGTTCTCCTGCACATCCAGCAGTGTTCTGCTGCTTTTGATGTTTACCTCAATTTCTTTTTCACCCTGTTTTTTTGAGCCTGCAATTAACACCTGTAATGAAAAAGGAGACGATGTGCTGTTGAGAAACTCTGGTGTTAATTAAAATTATTAACAATTAGAGAAAAATAAGCAAGGAAAAGGAGGCAATAAATAATAAATTCTGTGTATTGTTTTTTCAGATTAAGGTGGACCAAAGCATGGGGACTGTGTTTCCAAAGAGCACACTTCAGAATTAATCAGGAAACTTGGCCAAAAGACACTAGAGTGAAATTCCCTTTTTTTAGGAGACTTGGCATCCCCCATGCTCCCTTCCACAGCTTTCAGGTTTGCCAAGGCCTTTGTATAGGGCCGAATTTCATTCCTGCCTGAATTACTCTAATTTACAGAAGAACAATAGGGAGAACAAGCTCTGGCAACAATAGAGAAGGAATTGGGAGCGTGATTCATCTTAGCCTGGGATTGGATACAAGTCTTATTGGGAGGGAATAATGTAAAGTGGCCCTGGGTTTCTCTGAGAGCAGTTCTTCCACCCAGCTGCCACGCTGTGCTTGCTGAGAACATCACAGCGCCAGCCTTAGCCCATGTCTGTGATCTCTTGGGAGCCTTGTTGAGCGCTCAGGGCTATCGCAGCACTCGCAGCCTCAGGCGCTGCGATCCTTGCCTACGGCTTCCACCAAATGGGTGTTTGGCACCTGAATATCCCCTTGGATGCAGGCCCAAATCTGTTGTGAAAATGAGCACCGGCCTTGTGACATCACTGCAGTCCCATACGTTTTTACCTGTGTTGCATACAATGAATTCTGAGGTGCTTTTCAAGGACGTGCTTGAAAATAGGTGTGGTGAACTGTGCTGGAGAAGGCAGCAGCAGCGGTGATGGGGGTGTGTGCAGAAAGTGGCAACCTCCACCATGTCTTCCTGTGTCTCCTGGAGCATAAAGTACACTAGAGTAACTGCTGCTTGCTTGGTGGCATGTGTGAGTGGTTCATCTATTACAGGATAGGAAGCTTGGAAGCACTCAGATGCCAGTTGGGTAGGAAAGTGTTTCCCAGTAACGTCCCAAGGAGTGATATTTCTGTATTTAGTTTCTTATCAAAGTTATTACACTTGCAATATTAGAGAGCATGACTAATTACTTCCCCTCTGGAGAAACTGTTTTTTCAGGAAGGGTCGTTAGTTTCCTGCTCCATGTAGATGCTGGCACACGACATGGGAGAGAGGGATGTTTCTCAGTCCCAGGCATCCTCGATGCCTTTCAAGATGTTACCTGCAGTTAGACTTTCCATGGGAAATCCTATAAAGCAAGCATCCTCAAGCTGAACGGTGACAGAGTTTGGAAGAGGCTGTCAAGAAACCCCTGAGAGGTTCCAGGTCTCTGATTTTAAGTAATCTCTGCAGACTCAAACCAGTCAAGCTAGTGATGAGAAAGCACGCTGCTTTCCCAAAGAGGGCTCTCATAACTGCGTTAAAGCCTCTCAGGGGCTCAAGATTGTTACCCAGCCTTATAACTTTAAGACTCTTGGGGATCAAGAGAAATAAGCCCGATGCAAACAATCTGACCCAAAATTAATTGCAGTGGCTGGAAGCAGAAAATCTATCAGAGAAATGAATCCCACAGATCTGTGATTTTATTTTTTTCCCTTCCCTTTTCTTAGCTGCTGGGTTTGTTTCTACTTTATAACATGTTGGCTTTTTTACCCACCTTTTAAAAGCTGTTCTTTGTGATGAATTTCCAGCTTGTTTTTAATCTAAGTAACCAGTTTCCTACTTTTGGTGTCATGGCAACTTTCACTGAGGAATTAGGCTTGACTCTTGAGAATTAACGCCCTGTGTATGCTTCCCTTGAGACCTGTAACTTGGGTTTGAATCAGTCATTACTTGCTTGAAAAATTCCTCTTCAGTGAGAGTTCAGGTAAGGATAAGAAAAATCCTCTAAACTTGAATATTTCTTGCATCAGAAAGTAAATTAGTTGCCTAATCTTGCCAGATCTTACTCATGGAGAAAGACATTACTGAAGAACTTAAGCTCCTAAACCTTAGCATCTTAATCCTCACAGCCTGCAAGAGAAGTAGAGAGTTCCTTTTCTTCCCTTTTAACTTCCTAAAGCCTTAGTAATATGTTTCACATCTCTTTAGAGAACTGACACTTAAATTTAGGATAGTTTAAGCCTAGGATCAAGGTCAGTTCTGCTGTTCCATTCTTCTTTTTAAGATAATACTTCAGCTTCAAATATCTTACCTAGTAAGTTCTGGCTACGAGGGAAAAATAAAGATTGTTTCCATGACATTTTAGAGCTGAATAATTAGAGAGGAGGAGGGAAAAACCCAGGAAAATGCACACTGTATTATGTGGATTTTTCTCCCTACTCTTTGAGGACTTAAGTTTGATGTTCTTAATTTCTCAGATTTGGATTTGGAGGGAAGGACAAGTCACTTTAGCTGTCCTCACAGTATTTCTCGGTATCTCCTCTGAGCATCCTTTTTGGGAAGGCCATGGGGAGATTGTAGGTGATTTGTGCTTCACTCCATCTTAGACTCACCTGGGGGTGAGTGATGCAAAGAGCCTGAGAGTATTGGCCAAGTAAAGGGTGACTGCTGGACCCAGTATACCCTTACACTGTCCTCTTGTATCTTTCTGGACTAATAGCTTATTCTGGACGTGATTCCCCTCTACTCTGCCCTGGTGAGACCACATCTGGAATAGTGTCTTGTTCTGGGCCCCTCAGTTCAAGGACAGGGAACTACTTGAAAGAGTCCAGAGCAGGGCCACAAAGGTGATTAAGAGAGTGGAACATCTTCCTCATGAGGAAAGGCTGAGGGAACTGGGCCTCTTTAGCTCGGAGGAGACTGAGGGGTGACCTCAGCAATGTCTATAAATATGTAAAGGGTAAGAGTCAGGAGGATGGAGCCAGGTTCTTCTAGGCAGCATCCAATGATAGGACATGTGGCAGTGCGTGCAAGCTGAAGCATAGGAGGTTCCATGTGAACATAAGGAAAACCTTTTTCACTGTAAGGGTGACAGAGCCCTGGGACAGGCTGCCCAGCGAGGTGGTGGAGTCTCCTCCTCTGGAGACATTCAAACCCTTCAACCCCTGCCTGGATGTGTTCCTGTGTGATCTAATCTAGGTGATCCTGCTCTGGCAGGAGGGTTGGATCAGATGATCTTTGGTCAATGATCAGATGATCTTTTGGTCTTTTGATCAGATGATCAGGTCCCTTCCAACCCTTAACATACTGTGATTCTGCAGTTCTGGTGGAACATGTTGTGGTGATTAGCTGGAGGCTTCAGCCTCATTCTTTTGGGGCAGAAAGTATCATGTAACAACTCCTTAACCTGCCCTAGTGCAAATGCAACCCCAGGCCAGCTTTTCTGGGATAACCTTGGATCACTCCCTGTGAGAGACCCAATGTTTTGCATCTGTAGCTGTGTGTGAGCCTGAGGTGCTGATCTGGCTGTGTGCCAGGTGTGCTTCATGTATACACTGATTTAACCCAATACAAATATAGCAAAATGGTGGGAAGGAGCTGTCACTTGCAAAGAAAGGGGAAAGATTTAGTTGGGGGTTGGTGGCACTGTTGACAGCCTAGCTAAAGAGCTCATCTTCTCTTCCCTCCTGCCCTGCCTCCAAAGGATGACTGCTGCTTCATCAGAGACAGAAGCAAGAGAGGCTTTAGCTTGCTTTGTGGTGTGCTCTGAGCTAAAAAAATAAAGAAAGGGGGAGGCCCTGTCAAGCTAATACTCTTGTGCATTTATTAGGGGTCATCTGGCAGACGTTGTGTGGAGAAAAACACCTCAGATGATAAAATTTGGATTGGCTCAGCTAAAGCTAGAAGGTAGTATGGGGTCCAAGCAGACTGAGTAAAGCATAATAATGATAATAATTAGAGATTTTCACTGCCTAGTGTGTCCTGTGTTTGTAGAACAATAGCCCTTTCTACCTCATCCATCAGACAAGCAAGTTGAAATTCACATTGCTGCAGACACTGATAAATTAAACTCAACCTGACAATGTATGTAAATTTGTTGGTGATTTTTGATCCTGGGCTGAGAACCTTCCAGGGAAGTTGGCTTGCAGTTGCCAACGAGCTGACAGTGTACCCCTGTCCTGTGGTAATGTTAATGTTCCAAAAGCACCCTTGGGGTGCACTATCTTCCTGGGTGGCTCTGGGAAGCACAGCCTCCCTCTCAAGACCCAGAAGGGTTTGTCACAGCAGCAAAATCTCTTGCAAGAAGCTCCAAGTTGTAGACCTTTCTTGTCCAAAAAGGGAGGAGTTGTCCAGAAGGGAAGGAAGACCATGACCCTAATTCTTCACATTAGTCAGTATTAACCCAGAAAGCAGAGAAACACGGTTAGCATGGAAGGTCAGCCACCTAGGGTATACCATGAGTGATGTGGTCTGCCCCCTAAATAGTGTCTGTATGGCAGGGTATTGTGCCAAAAGAGGTTATCATGCAGGTCTTTGGGTAGGCTGGGTTCCTGGGGAAACTCAGTCTCAAATGAATCACAGAATTGTAAGGGTTGGAAGGGACCTCAGGAGATCGAGTCCAACCCCCAAATGAAGCCAATGGTATGGTCAGTGGCTGGATGAGCGTAGCCACAGGGCATGAGTTGGACATGTATAGATTGTGCCATGTTTCCAAGTGCTGAAAAATAGCCTGTGTGCACTCAACAAATTCTGTATCTACCCTACTTATATTCAAGGACTGGACAGTGTCATCCATTCAGTTTTGATTGAAATATCATTGAAGTAAAAGTTGCTTTTCATGGGATGTGAGAAACCCTTTGGAATCTGGCTTATTGCTTGAAATATGAACATCTGATTTATTCTTAAGTGTCCTGAAAACTTAAGAAGCTGTGACAAAACTAAGGAGAAAGTACCCTAACTGACCTTTGCCCTTGCAAAGCCATCATAGACAGCATTGATATTGGCTCAAGGGAGCTGTACATTAGTGAAATGTAATATCAGTACAGATTTCATCATGTCATACTATTAAAAAAAATAAATAAAACACTCAATATGTTACTGAGATGAAATAAAGGAAAAAGAAAAAGTAACTATACCAGAAAGCTATGCAGACCTGAGCCATCTGGAGGGGACAGGACATAATGCAGGTATTGTTTGCTTTAAATCTCAGTAACAGCTTTTTTTTTTATTATTTTTCTACACTTGTAGCCTCTGCACTTTGCTCCTTTTGGAATAGCAGTTATAGTATGTCTGGAAAGAATTCATGACAGCTTAGGATCCTGTTTAATGGTGGTTGGGGTTTGTTTTATTGACGAGGCAAAAAAAAGACATTAATACAACTTCAGATCTCCTGCCAAATCCCAGAAGAGATCCAAGTTATTAATATAGATACATGTGTAAGACGTGATACACTGCTCTGAATCTGTTGCTGTTATCAGAAGGGCTCGTAGGGATACCTGTGGCTGTCTAGTGCTCTCCATCCCATATTATTAATCTTGGAACAAGTCTACTGCTCAAGCAGACTTGATTTCTGAATGTTTGCTTCAGGTTGTTGGGTCACTTTGGAGGAGGAAGGAAGTGAGGGTAGAGGAGAACTCAGCAGGAATAATCCAGTGGTTTGCAAACATCAAGATACCCAGTGGTGAGACTGTGTTAGAGATCCTGCAGTGCCCCTCTTGGGTAGTGTTACTGTTTGTGCCTTTGAGGTTTAGGGCTGAGGTGTATCCGTGGTGCAGGTTGTGACATGCAGAACGTGTCCTGTGCCATCCCAGGTGGCTGAAGCACACGCCTCTGAGACACCTTACACATCAGCATCATCTGGCAGCCAAATCCCAGGGACCTCTCCTCTGCTCCGAGCTTGCTTTTGGGTTCAGACACCTGTGCATCACACTGCTATGAAGGGGTTTGGGTAACAGTCCCCCTCAATGCCAAGGTGGCATCACGTGCCTTGACACACATAGCCTTATCCCACTTGTGTGGAAGGATATCTCTATGCCTAGCCTTTCCCCTCACCAGATGCTCTGCCTAAGGAGAGTCATCGCTGTGGCAGGAAGGTGCATCAGATGTGATGAAAATCCCTGACATGAGTATTTTGTTTCCTATCTGGACCCTAGAAGCTGAGGATTCTGTTGACAAATTAAATATCTGAGAGTCAGAAGGGCAGTCAGGGCTGAGGAGGCAGGGGAAGGAGGGCAGGGTTATGTCTTGCCATAGCAATGTTTTTCATTTTGCTCACTTGGTCTGAACTTCTGGGTAGAAAAATGCAAAACCTTGCAACACAGCTAAAGGAGCTTTAATTATTTTTCATTTCCCCTTTGTGTAATCTCAAGTCTGGACTGTTTTAACAAGCCTTGGAAACTCTGAGTGCTTGCTCCATCAGTTTTCTCCAATTTGAAGGAGCACTTGTGGAAAATCAGATGCCTTTCATGTATTGAGATGTATGCTTGCAAGTCTCAGTAACAGACTGGGGTGCCCCAACCATCATCTTTTTTTGACTCTGAACCTATCATAAACATAAATTCAGGGCCAAACCAGTTTTTATTAATAATACAATGGCTCCCTCCATCCCAGCATTGGAAAGCTGTTAACCTGTGAGCTGGCTGAGTGTTACCTCCCACTTCTAGGCTGAGATACAAGGGGCATGCAGTCTGTGAAACATGGTCCCTCCAGAGCAGAGCACACAGCAATACCACAGGCTGGTTTTTGGCCCAGGGCAGACAAAAACTGTGCTTATACCTTATGGAAAACTTCATGTGAATGTCCAGGAACCAATCAGACAAAATAAATCCTTCTGCTGGCTCTGTTTCAGCAGGATTACATCAAAGCATCCTAAACTGAGTCACTATTTGTCTGGGGCACTGAGTCACAGACCCCAGTGCTTGCCATACCTTGCTGTTAATTGAGAAATCCCATCTCTGGACCCACACTGTAGAGCCTGGAAAGTCTTGAGAGCCTCTGAGGATAACCTCAACGATTAGGGAAGTAGCAAAGCTTAATTAAATTCCCTTGTGCTTTTAAAGGCTGTAGGGAACCAAGCCAAGATAATCCCCATCCTCAGAAAAGCAGCTTTGGGTGGGATTCCACTCTTCCAAGAGCCAACTTAATTTTCATGTTCCCCACAGCAGATTGTTTTATGAAAGGAGTCTTTCCCTACCATTTATCTGGCTTTCTCATCACTCTCTACATTCTCCCTACTCCAGCATTCCTGACTCTGCTTTCTCTAGTTTTCCATGGGGGAGGTTTTCCACTTTATTTTCTGGCAGTGGTGCTGATTTCTGAAAATACTTATCTCTGTAACCTCAGACAGCAAATTTCCTGGGAAATTTCTCCCCTTCCTTTTGAGGAGCCGCTTATGCAATGACAGGCAGCAGAGTTGGTATTTCAGTATGTTTCTGCCATCATGTGTGCTCCACAACCTGCCTCTCACATCCCACCAGCCCCTCCCTTAAATGCAGCCTTGACCATAGCTCAGCTGAACTAGCTGCAACACCTTAAAAAAAAAAAAAATATATCTTTTCCAGCCCAATTTCCCAGCTGTCCTTAGAGGGATGTAGGACTCCTTGAAAGCTCCCTTTTTTTTTTTTTGAGAGAGGTTCTTACTACTTTGCTGATAACAGAGTTTTTTCCAGAGCAGGGGGCACCATGAGCCAACTTTGACCTGATCCTGTCAGTGAAAAATCCAATGTAACTTCTTTTGGAATTGTTATGAGGATGAGCAATAATGTATTAAAGCAAGGGTCTAAATATCTAATGCCATGTGAAGGGAAAGGAAAATCACTTACATCTCTGTCTGCTTGGGGAGTGTGGAGTCTCCTTCTCTGGAGATATTCAGGACCCATCTGTGTGACCTGTCCTAGGGAACCTGCTTTGGCAGGGGGGTTGGACTTGATCTCTAGAGGTCCCTTCCAACCTCTATGATTCTGTGATTCTGTGAACCTGATAAAAATTCACTCTTGCAAGAAGGCAGGTGCAGACACTTCATAGGAGGGGTCCTTGGGGACCTGTTTTCTGCCCTCCAAAACCTCTGCAGCTGGTGAGCCATGCACAGGCTTACAGATGAGCCAGGAGCTGTGCCCCTTTCTCATCCTCACCAGCTGCCATTGGGCCATATTTGCTGTTCCCCCTATGTTTTACCCCATAGAGCACAGTGGAGGACTTCCCCACCTATCCCCCCCGCTTCATTCGTTATTTTAAAGATGCTGGGGGGATGGGTGTATAGAATAGGCTCCCTGGACATGGTCATCATTTCCAAGTCTGTGTTTCAGCATGGGATGGGCAGCAAGGACTGAACCACCCATTCTTCTCACTTTCATTTGGAGGGAATGTTGGGTTTTGGGGTTTTTCCCCCTCCCTGCCCTGCCAGCAGCAGGACATCACCTGTCACCTCTCTCTCCTTCACGTGGTCTCTCTGTCTGTGCATCTCCTTGGTGTTTTAGGCAGTGTAAAGCAGGGGAGGGTTGTAAATTTCCATGTAGCTCCTAAGAACAAAATCTTCCTCTGCCGCATGGTTCCGCAGTGGAGCTCCTGCCTGGAGCAAGTACTGAACGTGTGCTTGCCCTCTCCTAACAGGCTGAGTGCTTTCAAGTATCAGATGGGCTAAAATAAACACATTTCTCTCACCTGTAGCTGGGCCAGGCTCCTAATGAAGACCAGGCAGCTGCAAATCCCTCACACAGGAGAGATGCTGCCGAAGCCATCCCTGTCCCTCCCTCTAAAACTAAGTGACCAGCTGGAAAAGTGAGTTGATGTTGCTGCAGGCAGTGGGGGAATTGCAGTCCTGCCTGCCTGCACCCAGAGCTGTGTCGCTGTGGCTTCCCCACACCGCTCAGCCATCAGTGATAGAATCTTTGTAAAACCAGCAGCAAAGAGCAGGAGGCAGCCCATGCAGGCGGTGCCAGCACAGCTTTACCGCCTCAGAGGAGCCCCATCAGCCAGGACCTGCAGCTCCTCTCCTTCAAAGGGAGAAATCCATCAGATTTCGTCATTCTTCTTCATTTAAAGAGAAAGAATTGTGCAAACAAGAGGCAGGGTGCTTCCCTCCCCACCCCCCCATCCCTCCCCTTCTTTTTCATTTAAGTAGCAATTACCATTCTCTTTATACTGCCAAGCAGCCTGCACAGAGAGCCTAGACATAAATAGTACTGTGCAGAAGGTGAAGCATAACACAAAAAGGAAAGATCTTACAGGTCATGGTTTGCCTTACTTCAACTGGGAACAACTCTGTCACGTGTTGACTCTGCAAAGTGTTATGCATGTGAGCATGTTGCAATTTTTGCATAATACTTAACTCCTGAATGTAAGCATTTTTATGGTGGTGGACTTGTTTGGAAGGTTTACTTTAGTGGACTCACTGATAAAGTGTTTCAAATCCATCTCCTCCTCTGTTAACCAAAGTACAAACATTTGACCACCTTTTAAGGAAACTGGACTGGTTTCTCATTCTTCATGAGAATTGCTGTTTCCTACACATGGAGATTATTTTGCCTCTGATGCAGAAGCTTGTTTTATTTCTGTTTTTAAAAATCTGATGGTGTACAGGAAGGGGAAGTCCTTGTTTTAAAGATATATGCTCACCAGGCTTCATCTTCACAAGTGGCATGGAGCATCACCTAAGAACTGAAGGATTCAAGGGGAAGGGTAATACACCCAATGAAGTAAAATAATGGCACATAAGGAGGATAAAACACAGGGACACAGGACATGAACCCTGTCTTGCATGCAGAAGGCTAGAAGCACACAGGGATTACATCAGCAACTCAGTGCTGTTGTTTACTTCACAGAGTTTTATTTGACTGTTGAAGCTGGGGTTTTGTGAACAAAATGCTGTATGTACTAGTTGCTGTTGAATGTGTGTCAGCACGCTGTGTGTCGTTGTGGCAGGTGACAAAGCCCTCCAGTGCCAAGGGAGTTTTCTGATTAGCCTCCTACACACTGTGGGAACAAAGTTCAGCACCAGGATTCACAGGACACGTATAGCTGTGGTCTGTGAGTTAGAAATAAGTGTTCAAAGTCTGTTGGATTTGACTTATGGCTTATATATGTGATCTCCAGAACCTAAATACTGCTTATTTGTAGCTTGTATGAGAATGGAAAGAAGCTGGAAGGGCAGCTTCAGCCCTGCTTTTGAGAAAGTGGGCTAAGAGCAATAATGGTGGCAGGGATGGATATTGTTCACTAGCTCAGAGATGCCTGTTTCCCCCTGCCACCCTTCTGCTAGAAGAAAAGGCAGGCAACACCAACCTAGTCCAGTGTCCCAAGGAGATCATGTATTGCTCAGCCTCCTCCTGCCTCAGAGGTAGGAAGAAGGGAGCCAGAGAAGCTGTAAACCAGCTCTCTGTGGGACCCTGTCACCCATGTCTGAGCACCCCCAAACCCGTGCCCCACTGTTCATTGCAGCCTGTTGGTCCCCCAGCTGTGACAAATAACTGCATAAATAACTCTGTGCTACACATAACCACAGTCAAAAAAAGAGACTGATTCAGGCAAAATGGTGGGATTTGGGATTTCTGGTAAGAAAGAGCCTGCAGTGAAGGGAGCTGACCTGTTCTGGTGCCTCTGAAGTGCTTGTGTCTGAAAGGATTTTGTATTTAATGCTGAATTGGGCTGTTGGAAATTAACCTCCTGCCTGCAGATCCACAGCTTTCACAGCCTCCTGAACGAGCTGGGTTCCTCTGCACAGCAAAGGTGTGCCTCTTCCTCGGGCCACGGCCCTTATTGAGCTTGAATTCATTTCAGAATGGCCTGAATCAATTATTATTACTTTGCAAGAGATAAGTAGGAGCTTATTTCAAAAGGGTTTGGACTTTTTTTTAATGGCTTTTTTAAAAAAAGCCCCAGACCTGGCATGGTTCCTGGTTATTCTGTCCATCTCTCTTATGTGTTTTATTATGATTTTCCTGCCTATTGGTTTAAAGATAAAGGGGAGGCTCCTGTTTAGCACCATCCAAATGGCAATGCCTTTCAGCTTGATCCTGACAGCAAAATGAGGATGCCCAACAGCAACAGAAAAAACTGTATGGGAGGAACTGGCACAGTTCAGCTGCACACACAAAGTGGGTGGTGCAAGGGGCAGTGGAGCCCAAAGTGGCTAAGTAAACTGCAGCACAGTCTGTACAGGTGATCTAAAGGAGAACATGATATAAGAAGGAGGATCATACATAAAAGTTGCTGATGCATATCTAATGCTTTGGGGAAAGCACAGGGCTGGCAGGTTCAGCTCTGCTCTCCTCTCCTCAGGTGATCTTCCTGTAAGCAGCAAAGCAGAAATGTTTGGCTAAGAACAGGAGGATGCACATGCAGTCAAAACTAGAGTATCTGAAAAATGCCTAATATGGTTGGCTGATTGAACACACATTCAGATATTTTAAAAAGCAAAATTACTGAAGTGATGAATGGAATATACCACTTCTATTATTTTTCCTGCTAGACACAGCACAACAAATGAAAATACAGCTGATGAGTTCCTTTTCTGTCATTATTACATGCTGCTCTTCCTTTCATCTGTGGATGAGGCCTTCGTATTTCACTCTAAACAACTCCCCTGGGTATTGATCTGCTGCTCTTAAATCCAGTCCTTAATGCAATTAAGTTTTTGCTCAGAGAATCCACATGGCTGTGAGTACTGAACACTGAGGAGCTTTTAGCTGACCCAGAGTAAGAAAGTGTAGTGTTAGCCTAATTTTGAGAAGAGAGATTCAGCAGGAAATAGCAAGGAGTGTCTGTAATCTGAAGAGAAATGTCAAAAAAGGAAGAGTTCTGTAACAGCCATGATAGGGTATGTACACCCTTACCCAGGCTGTTGTTTGCAAACAATTCCCCATCTCCCTGATGACTGCTCTACTCACCAGGCTCCTCAGTTAATAAGCTTTCTCTGATTTCCCATTAGCCAGAGTGTCCTAATTACATCCAGGGGTGGGACTCACATCCCACTTTCCTCATCAGTGTTTCTTACCAGAATAGCTGCTGTCTTCTGTGGTTTTCCCTCTGTGTTCAGTGAGAAGCTCCAACACCTGGGTCAGGGGTATGAAAATATGGAAATTATGTGTATCTGTGGATCCACTCCTATATGATTTCACAGACAATCTTTAATATTAAGTGTATAGTAAACCTTAGCCAAACAGGGTCTTCAGTGTAGTACCAAGAAAACAGTAGGATTGGTTTCATGAGGCTGTTATATTAGAAGAATAGAAAGGAGCCCCCTGAGCCACAGCACTGATGATTAATGACACTAATCAATATATGATGTGGCTGGTCCACAAAGGAAAGCTGTCCTGAATCAGGCTGAGGTTGTCTGTAATTTGTAGGCTAATCTTTTCTGGCTCTAGTTTCTTTCCTGGACTATCACTACTGGAGCCAGAGCACGTGCCAGTTGCAAGCACGTATGAAAGTATAATATACAGATCAAAAGTATAGCAGCCTTTTGGTTAGATGCCCAAGTTGCTCTGTCACCTAAAATTACAGTAAGATAAAATTTCTGTCAAAAAAATGTCACGCTGTCAAAACAAAAACCTAAAGAGTTTATTGTTTCTGCTGAAGTTTCATGTTGAGGAAATAGAAGAAATGGATTGTGGTTTTTATTACCATCCACAAGCAAACATTGTGGAGCTTTTTAAACATTTGTTTGTTAGAAAAGTCATTTCAGTTGGGTCTTACTGTGGCAATATCCCATTGGCACGTGGTGATACCTCTGAGACAATCCTACCCCAGGGCATGTCTATAAAGATAACAGGGTGTGCTACCAAAGCAGTGTTTCATTCACACCTGGACTTAGTATTTATCTCAGTGAAGGTCATGACAGTGGTGCCCCATTTTGAGTGATTATTTTGTTACTATCTGAGTTAAACTGAAATAGGACGCTTCTCATTTGAAAGGAACCTCCCTATGGAGAGATGTGCCACAGTAATGAGACAAGAACTCAAACTAATTGAGTGATTTTTGCATCCAGAGCGTGTGCAGGCAGGCCTTATTCTTACAAAGTATTCCTACCCCTTAAAAGAAGGGAACAAAATTTAGGGAAGGATCCTTCCTCCATAGACACTCGTATCTGTTTTGTAGTTGGTTTAGATTTCTGAATAACTAGAACAGTTCTTCCCTTGTTTTAGAGAGGAAATAAAGGACATGGAAGATCTTAAATCCTTGACATGGCTGTACAGAGATTTCTTGCATCTCTATCACTTCTATTGTGGGTTGGAGCTCTTTCTGTATTGCTATAGCATCCTGCTAGAACCTTACACGTGCATGCTCCATTTCCAGCAGTAATGAACTAATTAAGAAACTAAAAATCAGCTAGCTTTCTTTTAAAAGAAATACATTCAATTTAAAATTTTAAAATATACTGGCATTCTCCAGATATTGAAGTTCCAACTCTTTTTTTTCTTCTTTTTTGTTCTTAATACATTTCAACAGGATCAAGTAGCAGCAACAAAATATTCCATTTCCATGGAAATAAGTGTAGTTTTCCTTGCCTCTAATCAGACCACTTTGCTGAAAGCTAAACTGTTTATTTTTAACCTCTCAGAAGATGAAAGCTGGCAGTGCCTTTTGTGTCAGGAGCATAACTGCTGTTCTCTGCTTCATTAGGTCTTTTGGCTCCAGCCTCACCTGCAACTGAGTGCTGGGCTGTGGGACAGATGTGCAGAGGATGCTAATACCTCTGCCCTCCTTTCTTCACTTTGCTGGTGATTTCCAGCCCAGTGCAGCAGGAGTCAGCATTAAAAAAACCCAACAAAACAGACCTAGATATAGATAGGGCTGGCTCCTGTCTGGCTGCAGGCTGGGATAGTGAGAAGCATCAGATCCAGTATCTAGAGGGGAAAAAGCAGGAGATACTTAAAGTGCTGGGATATCTCATGTACGTGCATGAAAAAAAGAACCTGCTTGTCTTGTCATTAGCCCCAGTGGATGAGCTTAGGACCAAGATGGCACATCAGATAACCCATATGCTACTTTTCAATCTAGAGGACGTGGTGGTCTCCTCCAGGATCACCAGTGTCCTGCACAGCTCAGTTTAGAAGAGAGTTTTATAACGATCACCGTTGCAAATGTAGTAGAGACCTTGAGAAGCTCCTGTGTGCTTGGAGCTGAATTTACAGTCCAACAGTCTGGATCTGAATGACTCTATAGTGCTTGTGCTCATACAGCATTGCTGGTGATGAAGGTTCAGAGGCTGGATAGCCTCCTGTGCAAATGCCATCCACCTCTGGCCTCACAACAGGCTATGCCTAGAGGGACTCCTGTGTGTCCTCGCTCCCTGGCTCTGCAGGAAAGGTGGCATAAATAGGAAAGCTGGAGCCAATATGCACTGTCAGCATCATGAAAACTCCTTGTAGAGTGCTTGTGGGTCACTTCATTTCAATTTTTTTCCAAAATTAAGCTGATGACTTTGAGCTTGGTTCTAAACTAGAAGCCATTACAGTAAATTGTCTTGGGTCTTCCAAAGCAGTCCAGTTACTGGGACCAAGCTGATGTTTCTTCACTCTGATGCACAGAGCAGTAGGTAGCGTGCAAGTCCCATCAGTGCCTGTGTGGTTAGGGTACAGCTCTGCTTTTGTACATAAAGAAACTCCTGCCAGATAATAGGAGTGCCCTGGAAGACCATGGCTTGCTTATTGTCATGAGTCACCTCAGTGAACAAAGCAGCATGGCATGGTTAGGTAAGGAAGTCTGAAAAACCCTGAGAGCAAGGTAAGAAGCAGCTCCCAGCACCTGGAGGGAATGAAGTCTGTCAGGGACCCTGAGGATTGCCGTGTCCTCTGTGAAGACTGAGCACTGCACTGGGGTGCTTCCCAGGTAGCTCCTTTTAGGAACGAGCTAATGCAGAAAAAAAGAATTCAGGTGTGTGAGAGTAATGGCCAGAGGGAAGTGACTTGATGATGGCATAAGTATGGTGTAGGGAAAGGGATCAGGAGGGTAAGAGTGTCAGCAAGGCTTTCTGAAGTTCATCCTCTCTTCTGTCTATGCCTACCACCTAGGTCTCCTCTTTGTTGTACCTATGTTAGCTCAGTGCTCGCAGACAGTGCCTGGCTGGCTTGTCTTGGGGAGATAGTTTTGCTGTGTCAGGTTTCTTGGTGGGATCCACAATTAGTGGTGTTTGCAGACATCCTGCAGACTGAGCCCATGAGCTCTCCTGCCAAAACCTCCCCAACGGATTGCATCAAGATTGGGTGTATCGATCTGATGAGACTGAGAGATTTGTGTTTCCTCTTTTCATTCTTGGCCTCAATAGGGATTAACTTTTTGATGTATCTGTTTGACCTTGGTATTGTTGAAAGTGGTGTAGCTTAACGTTAGCCACAGTGCTTTCACTTCCTTTGGCTCCCGTTCTTGTTGGCCTAACGATGTTAAAAACCATAGAAGGAATCAAGACCAGCACAGGGACTTGAACCTCCAAGGGTAGGAAGAGATACAGCTTGTCAACTTAAGGTGCTGAGCAGTTTCCCATAATTACTCTCTGGTTTGCACAGCTGAGATGGATAGATGTTATTTACCTCTGCTAATGACACACAAGAGGGAACCAGCCTCTACTCCCCTTTTAATAGCTGTGATACTTCTGCTCAGATAACAAGAGCATCCAGCGGTAAAATTGCATCCCTGCCACTAAGGTCAGTAGCTGCAGCTCCAAAGTCACGGTGGAAAGCATGCAGGAATATGCCACTTGTGTGGCACTGAACTGCCTGCATGGGGTCTCTGCTGGGTGGGGAGGCAGAGAGTCTTTCTTATGACACCAAAAATTTACTCTGACCCCTTTACCATGTACTTAAATAGTGCCAGGGTTGAGCTTGGGCAGAAAGCATGATGACAGAATGACCTGATACCAAATATTCTCCTCTGCTTGACTTCCTTGGTTTTTGTTAGCATTCAGATAAGATTTTAATTAAAGTTTTCATTTATTACCTATCCATCTTTGATATTTACCCATGGTCTTTTTTTTCTTTCTTTTTCTTTTTTTGTCTTTGATTGATTTGCTCTTCCTAGATAGGAATTAACTATACAATTAGTCTTGGGTTAGCTGAAATGGAATAGTTCAGTTAATGAATGATTCACTGACCGTACTAATTGCTCAGTTTGCTGATAGACTCCAGGAACCTCTGCGAGATGAACTGATATTTATGACAGGTATCTGAAGCTGGCAGATGTTAAGGGAGAAGAAAAGCAGATAAGCAGGATTGGGGAATTTCAGAAAAAGTTAACCTTTTTCCTTTCTGGGCCACACAGGCCTCGCCTGAGGTGTCATTGCTAGAAAAATGAGGCCATTGTACAATTTATTGGCTCAGTGCAGCGTTTATTTAGTGACAGTCACAAAAGGTAATTGTGTGAGCATGTGCAGCCTGGAGTGTTTAATTGCCTCTGTGCCAGGGCTCCCATGCATAGATGGGGAAGTACTTCCCCAGATGTACCAAGTAGTGTCCTTCTCAATATATAAAACACTGAGAATATACCACTGGCAAGCCCACAGCATTGCTGCAGCAAAATGATTGTCGGTGTGAGAAGGGAAAAGGGGCAGTGGAAGCTCTGGTTTGGTGCTTGTTTTATCCCCACACAAAAACCATCTCCTGGGAGCATCATTTCTGGTGGCTCCGTCCTGTGGAGCAATAGCTCTCAGGAGCAAAACAAGCACCTACGTGCCTGCCAGAAGGTGCAAGTCTGCCAGGACCAGGAAGAAAAGGGATGTCTGTGTGTGAGAAGGGGACAAAAATGTCAGCTATTTCAGTCTCAGGTGATTTCCCTTTAGAAAAAAAAAAAAAGAAGAAATCACGACTTCTATTCTCCTCTTCCTGCCTGTTTTCCCTAGGGAGAGTTATCTTTTCTTCCCCTGTTTTCCTCCTTTACAAGCAGACATTTTTTCTTTTTAGCACCAAGAGAAGAGGAAGAAAAGAAAGTCCATAGGAGGAAATGAAGGAGAAAAGGATAAGCACAACCTGAAAAAGTACTTACTTTCTTTAGCCTTGACTAAAAGCAGGAAATGGTTTTAAATGGGTTTTTTTGTTGGTTTTTTTAATACAGAGGGCATTCAAAGTAATTTTTTAAAAAAAATACTCCCCAGCTCAAGAAATTTCTTCTGCATCTGTATATGAGTGAGTAATGATGAGATGGTAAAAATTTGTTGCTCTCATAATTTTTAAAGAAAAAGAAAAAGGTGATTCTCAGTCACATCACTTACTGCTTTTGTATAGCCTCTTGATTGCACATTATGGTCCTGAACACCAGCTTTATTGATGCCTTCTGTGCCCAGAGTTTAGAAGTGAGTTACTAGATTAAACTGTTTGGCTGTGAATACAAAGCCAGGGAGCAGCAGGGGCTGCCTAACCCTGCAAGGAAGCAGTGCTTGTTAATGGAGGCAAGCCAAACCATCACCTGGCATCCTTGCTCTGCAAGGAGAAAAGGTGGAATAGGCTGCCCAGAAGCCTCCTTTTCTGGAGATATTCAAGACCTGTCTGGATGCCTACCTGTGCGATCTGTCCTAGGGACCCTGCTTTGGCAGGGGGTTGGACCTGATGATCTCTGGAGGTCCCTTCCAACCCCTATGATTCTGTGGAAATGGCAAACTGATAACCAGAAAGGATCTGGTTTAAGGGCTAAAATGAAAAGCTATGAATTGCCATAAAATGCTGAGTCTCAGTTTTCCTGTGAGGTGTAGGACTGGTTTCTAGGCCTTGCCACTTATGAGATAATGGACTGTGTAACTGTTCCTCATCTCTGTGACTAACGGCTCCTTTTTGGCACACCTCCTGGAACCCAAAGCAGTGTAATTTTTAATTCTGGATATCACAACTAATTATACTATTACAACTAGCTGTAATATTACAACTAACATTATTCATCTCAGCTTTGGTCGTCCTTTCCCTTTTATAAATCCTACTACTTATTCACAGATTAAATTCTGAGGCTATTAACACTTTGATTATGGTTTAGTCATATTAAATTATCCCTTGGTAGTAAGGCTGTCCTGTCAACCGCTGTGATACCTACAATTAATTGAAAAGATAACTGGTAGTTTGATGTGAAGGCTGTGCCTGAGTAGGATAGCAACCCCTGGGGAGCTTGGTGCAGGCTCAGTAGGTGTATCCTTCCTCCTCCTCCTCCTCCTCACAATGATGCTGGAGACAAAACAGAGTTAGGCTATAAATGGGAGCAGGATTTATACCTGTAACAAGGTTGGGTGGTTGTATGCTGAAGCTTAATGAGGTATTTATGGTGTCTTGGGTGGTACAGGAGGGAGAAGTATCAGGAATGGGCAACTGAGGCACTGTCAGACATTCTGTTTAAAACAGGGATCCCATCCCTCCATGTCTGCAGAGCTTTGGGGAAACCTCGCAGCTCCAGGGAAGAAAAACCATTGTGCTTGAGGGCTTCAGCCCTGATGTACAATACCACTGCCCACCTGGGTGCGTGGCCTTTCAGGGTGTTTGAGGGGTCCCTTAGGGTTGTGTTGCGTGCCACAGAGCTTCCTATTACCAGCAGAAAAGCTTAGGACTCATTTCCAAATACATGTTGCCCCTGTACTGAGCAGCCCCAGGGGAGTAGCTCCATGGATAACTGCCTCTTTGGCAGCTGTTGCTCAGGGCTAGGAGATACCTTGGAATGGCTGCTTGCCATAGGCATGGTGCAAACCTTGACTGCATTATTTTTTACCCCCACTGGGGTAGACAATGAGCTACGATTTTCTTCTCCATAATTATTGATAGAGCAGCTGATAAATGCTTCCTTGCCTCCTCACCAGTTTCAAAGGTTAGCTTGTTAACGAGGAGGTTTTCAGATACTCGCTATCGGTGTTCCCTTTGGGGAGAGAGCAGGGTGTCTTTTAATAGTAGCTTGATGCTGTTCACATGGGCAGGCAGCAAGATAACAAGGCAAATGATTGTCTGCTTCACTGATCAGAGTCTGTAATAATTGCTCGCTTGGTGCTACACATTCAGTTCCTGACAAACCAAAAGGCATTTGCCATTTTGGCTGATGCTATTTTTACCTCTGACACATACCAGTTGGGTATGGTTTTGTTGCATCTAATTGCAAATGATCTTTAATTTATTATTTTTTTCCTCTTCTATCTCCAAAGGTATCCCTCTTGGAGTGCCAGTAGCAGGCAGTATGATTTCAAAGCATTTAGGAATGCAAATTAAAGGCTTATTTATGTGATGATTGCTCTGTCTGAGAGCTCGGTGCCCACTGGAATGGCCTGAGACAAGGGGAATTTTCTTCTCTGCCCACATTGGATGCAGAGGGAGCCTTGGGTGATGATTGCTACTGTTGCCTGCAGTCAAACATCTCCTCTCAATTTTTTGCACTTGCAAAAAGTAATGTGTCCATCCTTATGTGGGGACTGCTGCATTTCTGTGTTGCTTTTGTTGATACTAATTCATGTTATTGCATAGAATACAAAATAGAATTGCAGGTATCTCCAAAAGAAGAAACACTGCCTAAATATGTAATGGCATTAACGTAGGTTTCTGCTTGTTAGTTTCACTAAACCACACTGAGTAATACTGGCAAAGGTTTGGGGTTGTTTTGGTGGGTTTTTGGTGGTTGGTTTTTTTACTATTTGAGCATTAGTGGAACTTTGTTTGCCTGTAACAGGGTAGGACTTTAAGGGTTGCGTTTCCAGTATTAAATATCCCATATTTTGGATATAAGCTTTGCTGCTCAGCCCTGGCATCCCCCAGCCCTCAGAGAAAGGCAGGAGCGCAACACCCATCTTTCCAAATTATGCAGTCCTTGTAGGTGGCTGAAGGATGGCTCCTGCTACTGATGCATTAGGATCTTCTCCTTGCTCTCCTTCCTGTGTGGTGGGCCCAGAGCTCACAAAACTCTGCTAATCAGCTTTTTCCTTCCTGTTCTTATTAGTCGTTACTGCTCAAAGAAACATCCTTGCGTTTGGGCTTACCTGAGTCCTGTTTCCCTCTCCTGTGTGGCAGGTGAGCAGAGCAAGCCTTTGCTTTGGAGGCTGGGGGAAACCATTCCCTGCACCATCCAAAACCAAGTGAGATTTTGTCCTGAGGGATGCAGCCCGATGTATATAAAGCTCACACGTTCTATAAATAAGCAGACTGCATATGTTAGGGCACAAAAGTAGGAGGACAACGTCAGAAGATATTTACCGCTTGCCTGAGGAGCAGTCACTTTAGATGAAAGCTTTGTGGCCAGAATTTTCCAAAGAGCTCACTTGCATGGTTGAGGTCAGCTCTCATTTAGCTGCTAAAATTAGCAGTGGGGCATCTAGGCAAACTGACTATTTTGGGTCCTAAACAGCTTTGACAGTCTGGCCATAAAGGTCCTAGAAAGGGTTTCTGTGTGCTAAAAAGAAAACATGCTGTTAATGGAGTTTCTCCAATGGGAGTGGACCTCCTTTGGACCTGTATCCTTCCCACTGCCTGATAAGGTCTTGAAAATCACTTCAGTCTTGCACACAGGTAGTACAGACTTGGAGATATGTACAGGCATGTGAAGATAGATACAGATAAGTCATACACAGACACAGCTGCAGAGCTCCTCAGCTGAGTGGCTGCTGGAGCTGTGACTACTGGAGCTGCTGAGCACTCAAGTGATACAAGATTCAGTGCAAGTGGTCAATGCTGTACGCCAGTTCCCAGCCATATGTGAGTACAGCACTTCATCCTCTGTTTCTCCCCAGGAATGGCAAGGGTTTCATTCAAGCAAACAAGGACAAAAACCCAACAAAACAAAAAACCAGAAACAACAACAAAAACCCCACCCCATGACCCCAAACCCAAATAAATGAAAAACCCCCACAATAGCAAGCTCTTTTCCTTCTCCCACCTGTCTTTGTTATTGTTCTTTGTCTTCTGTTTTTAGCTTTAAAAGCCTGAAGTTTTCCCTACAATGACTTGGGAGAGATGTAATTTTAGAAGACAATAAGGGTCTTACATGACTAGAGCTGGATTTAAGATGGAAAAGACTAATTGTGGTAGGACAAGAAACAAGTGACAATGTTTCATTTGTTATGAAAATTTCTCATGAAGAGGAAGCAACTGGGATTAATATAAAGGTCTCACTTGCATTTTGACTTCAAACAGAACAAGACATGTTTGTTAAGAAATGATTGAATAGTACTTTGTTTTTTTTCATGTAAAACACATTAATCCATTACATGAAAAATCTATAAAATATTTTTCTCTTGGTCCTTTGGAAAATACATGAACCCTTGTTCTTCATCTATGGCAGATACTTCAGGTTTAATGTAATAAAATAACAAAAACTGGTAATACAAGTGTGGCAGAAAGTGAGACCAAAGATCTTCACTGATCCACTCGGCAAGAGAAGAGGTTCTGCCACATGCTTCCTAGTTTTTGTTGTAACTCATGTGCAAGTATGCAGGACAACACTGTGGAATTTCTTTTTATAACAAAGTATTTTTAAAAACCTGAACTACATGCAGAGTTCACTACATGCACTAACCTAACCCAAGTTTGCAAATGAGTGTTTTTTGTAGCATGTAAATTGGAAGAACAGAAGTTAACTATGCCAAGCCAGGACATGGGGTTTGATGTTTTGATTCACCTGATAGCTCAATGTATTTGTGCAAGATAGTAGTAAATAAAAAGAAGAGGTGAATAGAGATTTTTGGGAACTATAATAGGGATAAATGTAATTAATTCTTATTTCCTATATCATCACTCAATAGGAAAGGAATTGCATGCAAACTTGATCCTTTAGTGTGCCCTCTTCTGGCTGCGGGGGAGTGGCTGGGGGGTGGAGAAGCAGTTCATGGACCCCAGCTGATCCATCATACTCCTATATTTAGAGCATTTACTACAAAGGCTTTCTTGACAGCTTTCTCAAAATTGTGACCTTATAGACCAGTGTGGCAAGCTTGGGAACTGATGGTCAGCAGGCTAATTCCAGGTTTTGGTGTTGTTTATCTGGGAAAGTGGTCAAAATGACCAAAGCTGTGCCTAATGGCCAGCTCTGTAGATATTGTGTAAATAAGCAGTCCTTGGAGCAGGACTTCTTGGCTGGAAGGCTATTGACTCTATCTGCAGGAGAATCTGCAGGTTCATTAATCACTTATGAAAAGGGGTTTTCTTTTTTTCATGAGCTGGAAGATATATTTATAATTAAGACAAATGAGGAAAGGGTGGTTCTACAGCTTGCTTTATGACAGTAATGGAAAGCCAGAGCTTTATCTCAGGAGTATACCCACCATCCTTTGGGAGCTGAAGCAGGCACTGAGTGATAAGGCCACGACCTTTGATCATCTGTCAGAATTAAACCTTGCTGAACATCCTCACTGGGTGAACCCCAGCCCTTGGATATACAAGGAGTTCTTATTAAAGACGTGCATCTGAGAGCTAAACATAGAAGTCCTAGCCCCAAAGATCTGATTGGGGTATAAAAGCGAGTTTTTCACTATCACAGTTTCATGGAGGGAGTTGTGCTGTGTCAGTGAGTGAAGGCCTGCAGGCCTCTGATAAAAATGATCTTTATGGAAACTATTAAATTGGGTTTGGCCATCTTGGGTCATTTTATTGTTATTATATCTTTGTCAATGATCACCCAGAACAAAGTTTTCAGACTTTCCAGGAAATTAATAGAAGATCAGTTACTGTGCTGTCTCCCAAATTTATGGCTCTACAACTAAGTACAGACCCAGGCGTACAGTGATAAATGATCTCTCTTGTCTTCCAGACCATCAAAGAGGAACCTGCTTCCTCATGAGCAGGCAAACTGAAATTGGTGCATTACAAACAAATCTATTAAAGGGTGCAGTCAATCTTTCATGAAACATGAGGACTCATCAGTGCTTAGTAAGGGAAGAGATATTTTTGGTTTGATTATGCATGTATTTGAGAAACTCGATAAGAGGACCAGCATGGAGTACGTTTACCTTCTGAATGTCAAAAGCAAAGGCCAAACTTGGAGCTGATTAACGGCTGCATAATCTATCAGTTCAGAACCAAGGAGCTGCAGGTTGTAGCTAAATTATTTGTGAGGTAATTTGGCTTGACCGTAATGAGAGCTAAGGTCCCACAGACCATGGAAAAAGTCTATCAATCTCTCTGGCTCTGGAAGCTCTTGCAGGTTTTTCTTACTGTATCGTTGCAAATGCATTTGTCATTTGTGAAATCTCAAGATGGAGAAGATTATTATATTTAAAAAAACCCATACCTTTTGAAATAAACAAGACTGTTACAGTAATGATGGAGAACATTAATCCTGGAATCCTGGGGTTTTTTTTTGTACTGGGGGTTACTGTGGTCCCCCCTCCAAGGCTTTCTCAGGTGCAGGCAGTGAAATGTATGGTGCTGAGAGGAGGTGAGCAGCATGATGGTGTCAGTGTTGCTGGACAGAGTCCAGCTTGAAGTCACAGTTCAGGACATAGGTTACAGGTGACTCCAGTTATTCTGTCTGCTTCGGGTCTGCTATACAACGACAAGCCCAGTTTAAGTGGCAAAATGGGTGCCAGGGTACAGTGGTGAATTCCCCAGTGACAGACATAGAAAATCCTTTTATCCTCTTCAGTCTGCAATACGAATGATCCAGACTTTTCATTTAGCATGTCACTTTATCTTGCTGCCTTTCTTGCTGCAGATAAGGATAGGTGCTGTGATGGGGCAAGAAAAAACCTCCTGGTCTCCTTAGATCCAAGGTACCTGAGAAAGGTTGCTCATCTGGAAGGTTACTTGCATTATAGTTAAACCAAAGCAGAGACGTTTCCCTATCTGCTGGCTACTGAGTAGTAACAACACTTCTGTGCTTCTTTCAGCCTTTGCCAATACAGCATTGCACTGGTCCTTCATCTGCCCAAACTCCTTAAAGTTTTATCAGTTCCTGACCCTCCTGCCAGCAGTTGCCAAGTAGCCCATCTATCAGGTGCTTATTTTGCACAAACAGGTATTGGGGATGTAACAACAGGAAAATGCCTTCCCCCGTCACTGCAGTGCCAGAGAGAGCCTGATACCTGGATTTTTTCCCTAAGGTTTTCCATCCCTAAGGTTTTATTGTTTGTATAGGTATTGATTCCAACTCTTAATTTCCTGACTACAACATAGGTGTGGGCCAGTTTTCTTCATGTGGGTAAAGGTGATGATTACCAGGCATTAATGACCCATCTTAAACTCCAATTTGTGGAATTATTTTTGCGTTGCTAAAGGTGACCTAAAGAGCATCCCATGGCTGTTTGCACACATGGTTCATCCCACAATTGTTTGCTCAAGTGCTGAGGGTCTGGTATTGTGTCTATTTGAGACCATGTGAAAGCTTCCACTGGTTTTAGTGAGCATTGCTCTCAGTTGAACTTGCTTTTGTCAACAGTCCTTGCTACTTTCTTTCAGTAGAAATGTTGTTATTTTTTTAATATGGGGAATCATCTGTGTTCTTTTGCTGTAGCACTGCCTATATTTACCTTGTTGCTTTGCTTACACTGTTTTCTTAGCAATACTTACTTTCCAATAAAATCCTTCCAGACCTGCTCTTTTGAGGCTAGTTTTCAGTCTCCTCTTATTCCTTTCTCACCCAACAAATTCAGTTGCTATATTTTTTTTTCCAGTTGGTTCTTCTGCCTTATGGTATTTCCCAGCTTTTCTTCCCGTTTCTCCTCCCTTCTCTCCTCCTTCTGTGCAGAACAGTGCAGGGGCCCAAAGCACAGGCATGATCTGCACTGTGCCTCTCCTTTTCTGCTTTCTTCATTGTTTCCTTCTGATACACCCCTGGAAAGGAAATAATACACAGAGAAGGAGCTGGGGAAGGAGGTAGCATGACCATACTTCTAGAAACAGAAGGCAAAGGTACTGGGTGATGGGTGGTAGTTTGGCATACAGCATCTGAGCCCTCTTAACTGTTTTGTCTCTGTGTTAAGGGTTAACTGCCCCTCTGTCTCAATTTTGAAGGTGGATGAAGGGGTTCATGCAGCAAAACCCAGGCAGTTTAGGCTTTTATGTTTGCAAAATGAGGCTTCAAAATGTAAATCAAACCTGTACAGATCTCTGGGTGGTGCAGTCTAAGTGAGATGGCAGTAGTAAACTCCTGGGTTTCCAGGGAATTTTGGGGGTCCTGTCCAAGAAACAACAGCTTGAGTAACTCAAAGTCATGATTTGTATTCACTCCTTTACTTCAGTCATTCTAAAGTAGAAGGGTTTTGGGGGGATGTTTTATGATGATGTTCTCAATTTCCTTTTAATGGTAGTCTTGTTACTCTCAAAAGATATTTTAGCAGACGCCTCAGTATTTCAGGGAGATCTCTTCATTCAGAAGGAAACTAATTCACCATTTAACTTGCAGCAGCATCTTTTGCAACCTTTTTTAATAGGAAAAGCAAAGATAAACTCAACATAGTGCAAATCATAACAATAATATACAGTGTCTTATTTCATCCTTTTTTTTGGAGCAGACCTGCCAGCCAGTGTTAGAGAGAGCTCTCCGATGGGAAAAGGAGATGCAGAAAGTGCTGCTATCTGTCTTTGCCTGCACTTAGCTAGACCCGTTGACATTCATGGAGTGTAATGGCAGGAAAGCTTTCCAAAGCCATTTGACTCCAAAAATTTGAGTTATCATCATTGTCATATCTCAGCCTGACAGGGAAAATGATTTGTCGGTCAAAATGTCTCGTAAACACGCGCATTTGATTCAATTGAATCAGAGCCGGTCCCTCGCTCTGAATCCAGGAGGCTCACCCGCAGGGGAAGGAGGAATGAAATAGTGAGTAATTCACTTACTGCTGCACCGCTGTCCTGCTGGCTCTGGATTTGGGGGGCAATGGATCAGTAAAAATGAGGGTTGCTCTGGGAGAGCCTGACTCTCCCAGGCTTGGGGAGCAGGTCCCCATTCAGGCTCAGCGCAGCTGCCGGAGCGTGGACCAGGCTTAGCCAAGAACTGAGGTTTGTGTCTCTGCATGGGCTGCACTGGGTTCGTAGAATCATAGAGTCACCTGGGTTGGAAGAGACCCTTTAGATCAAGTCCAACCACAGTCTAACCCTGACTAGCCCACCTCTAGATCATGTCCTTAAGGACTTCATCTACACACCTTTCACATCCTTCCAGGGATGGTGACTCCACTGCTTCCCTGGGCAGCCTGTTCCAATGCCTGACAAACCTTTCAGTGAAGAAACTCTTCCTTACATCTGACCTAAATCTTCCCTGGTGCAATTTCAAACAGTTCCCTCTCTCCTATCGCTTGTCACCTGAGAGAAGAGACCAACCCCGACATCTCTGCAGAGAAGGACCTGGGGGTCCTGGTGGATGACAGGTTGGCCATGAGCCAGCAGTGTGACTCGGTGGCTAAGAGAGCCAATGGGATCCTGGGGGGCATCCGGAGGAGTGTAGACAGCAGGTCAAAGGAGGTGATCCTCCCCCTCTGCTCTGCCTTGGTCAGGCCCCACCCAAAGTATTGTGTCCAGTTCTGGGCTCTCTGGGATAAAAAGGACAGGGATCTCTTGGAGAGAGTCCAGAGGAGGCTACGAAGATGATTAAGGGCCTGGAGCATCTCCCCTATGAGGAAAGGCTGAGTAAGTTGGGGCTGTTCAGTCTTGAGAAGAGAAGACTAAGGGGGTACCTAATTAAAGTCTACAATTATCTTAAGCATGGGATGCAGGGGGAATCAGCCAGCCTCTTCTCAGTGGTCTGTGGGGACAGGACAAGGGGCGATGGCTGCAAGTTGGAGCACAGGAAGTTCCACACCAACATGTGGAAGAACTTTTTCCCAGTGAGGGTGCCAGAGCCCTGGGCCAGGCTGCCCAGGGGGTGTGGAGTCTCCTTCTCTGGAGATATTCCAGACCTGTCTGGATGCCTCCCTGTGTGACCTGTCCTAGGGACCCTGCTTTGGCAGGGGGTTGGACCTGATGGTCTCTGGAGGTCCCTTCCGACCCCTACGATTCTGTGATTCTACGATTCTCTGCAACCGCCTTGCGGGTAGCTATAGAGACCAATAAGGTCTTCTTCCCTCAGCCTCATTTTCTCAAGACTAAAGCACCCCAGCTCCCTCAGCTGCTCCTCATAGGACCTATGCTCAAGACTCTTCAGCAGCTTCATTGCTCTCCTCTGGGTGTGCTCCAGCATCTCAACATCCTTCCCGTAGTGAGGGTCATTGGTTTCAAGCTCATGGGGTGCCTTTACCAAGGGGGAGGGGTCGGTAAGGCAACCTTCTGGGAAGGGGAAAAAATGCAAGAAGCCTTATGGCTCGTTCAACATTGGTTAGGGATGGGGCTGGCCTGGTGCCAGCTGCCTGTAAGCAGGATCTCATTCTGCGAGCACTTACGGGCCTGAGTAAATCTACTTGTGCTAATGGCCTTATTAAGCTCAAGCCTGTATATGTTACAAATCTACACAAAGAGAAATTAGAGCCCAGATTAGATTAGTTGCTGAAGGCTGTGAGCGTACAGCTGTTTGCCAAATTGCACGCTGAATTTCATTTTTTGCCTAGACTTTTGCTGATATCTATTTGAAGGCAGTCATTAGAACCATCAGCCTTTGAATGAGAAATTTCAAGGGACACTTCAGGATAAATCTGCTCCTCTGCTGTAAGAAATTATTCCTGATTTGCTTTGGGCTATGGAAAGCAATTACATGAATTTTGCACAGTAACCTGTTTCTCCCAGACAGGGGTAGCTCCTCTGCCCATAAACAGACACACTTTTACTTCCAGTTAACTGTGTGGGTGTGTAAACATAAGGAAAATGGCTTTTTCAACTTGAATTTAATAACCAGAAAATAGTTGGAAGGAGGAATCATCACTTACAGTTAGGGTATGAGACTCTAGCCATCCTTATTCCCTTCCTCTGCAAGCCAGCTGGATTTGTGAAAGCAGACATACCCTGTCCCATTAAATCATAAATACTTCAGACTTTATTCCTTACCAGCTTCTAGGCTCAGGAAAGGGTGTGATGCTAATTTTGAGAGCTAAACTTGACATAACTCAGTCCTGCAGCTTACTTTTAAACTCGAGCTGTGTTTTCTTCCTATTCCACGTACTCCAGAGCTGCACTTTGATCCCTGAACCCTGCTGAATTCCCACCCTGGTGATATATAAACGTTCAAGGGCTGCAACTGGTAGTTCTATCCAGCTCTTAAACTGCCTCATGTCAACCTATTTCTAAGGGCTGCTGTCAATGTCTGTGCTTTAGCTCTTCCAAACTGTGGTGAAAATACTTTAACCTTATTATAAAAATAAGGCACAACTAAAACTTCAAGCAATTGTTCCCTTCTCTCCTTCATGGCCTGTTCCACTGTATTAATCTCAGCATCCTAAAATGAAGCTTTTGTATGTGCAACTTGTGCTGCCCCTGTCATTTTTTTTTGAAATCTTGAGAGAGTTTTCTTAAATAAAAAGTGGGTAGGGAAGGAATTGGGTCTTTTTATTTACCTTCATATTTCCATCCTTTAGGACTTTCTTGCTGGGTGTTCTCAGGTTGCCACTTCAATTAGAAGGCTTAATTGGCTTTAAATGAAAGCTAAGATTCCTCCATTCCCCAGGAACTGGAGTTTTCATTAAAATCACCACCCAATATCATGAGACTGGCAATTAAATTCCTGAGCTGCCAATACAGTTACAAAATGGTTTGCAAAGTCAGGGTGGGATAAACGCATTGGGAGAGCTGGCTCTCGGGGGGCATAAGCTACTGCAAGAGCTTCTGCTTTAGTGAGCTCTGGATATTTACTGAGAGGCACAGCACTGCTCAAACCAGGTCTAGACAAGTCTTCAGCCAAGCTGGGGCCAGGACAGAGGCAGGGTGCCTGTGGGAACAAAAGGCTATGTAATTCCTGCACAAGGTCTTGTGTTAATCTTTGTGTGCAAGGACCTGGCTGGGAGGTGGCAGAATGGACCACGAAAGCTTCAGTTGCATCGTCTGAGACCTTGGCAAAGGTTAAGCCTGCTGCAAAGCTTTGCTTTCCAAGAAGTGGTAGCACTGGGAAGGCATAAGTAATAATACATGCTGTGTCTCCACTCTCCAGACTCAGCTGAGTAGAATATCAACTTTCCTCTCAGTGTCCTGGCTTAGTTCTGTGATTTTAGCACAGCATCAGAGAGGTGCCTGCCAGGTTGGGCCACAGGCTGATCTCTAAGTAGCAGGAAAGAGTTTATGTTTTGCTTGGGGGGTTGGGGAACAGAGGTTTTTCCTTTAGCTGCTTTTACATCTTGCATTGAGTGTCAAAGTTTAGAAAGAGCAGCCAGCAGAGAAGTGCTGGTGTGTCAGTGACGCAGATACATCAGTCTGTGCTCGAGGTGGTCAGAGGCATCATCCCTTGATGTGCCACTGAAGGCTTCAAGCACAATCAGGAGTTCATCTGGCAGAAACATTGGTAGGTCAGGACAGGCCATCAAGAACCAAAATTAATCACAAAATAGACATGTAGATTTTTGCTGGTTTGGACTTTCTTTTCCTTTAGTACCTTAAAAAAAAAAGAAGAGAGGATGTTGCAGAACTGAAATATTTTGTGTCCACCTCCAGAAAATTTCTAATAAATTCTTTCCTTTTAAAATTAGGGAAGAAAAAAAAACCCCAAAAAACCTTCCAGGTTTTGTTCAAGAGGAAGGTGTGCAGGGCTTCCTGGCCCTCTAATGTTAGCCTGGGCAGGTGTCTGTCCTCTCCTCTAGCTGCCCTCTGCTGAGCTCCCATCTTCCCATAGATCCCTGTGGCTTTGCCACACAAATTCAGCAAGGTGCGTGTCTGTCCCCCAGCTGGTTGCTGCCTCCCCCTTTTTAGGCACCAGAGAGAGATTTATTGCTTCTTTTTAAAAATAAGGCCAGGATTTGAAATGACTCGTGATTTGAGTTGTAAACAAGCCTGGTGTGATTATGCAGCAGCAGCTGCTGGCAAACATAATGCAATCCATCCAGGTCTAGCAGGCCTAGGGACCACATTTTCCTGGGAAGAATCACCACTGGAATAACAGCCGGGTTTTTCCTTTCTTTTTTTTAAATTTAT
Organism: Hypotaenidia okinawae; assembly: GCA_027925045.1. Taxonomy (NCBI): domain Eukaryota; kingdom Metazoa; phylum Chordata; class Aves; order Gruiformes; family Rallidae; genus Hypotaenidia; species Hypotaenidia okinawae. The sequence continues at coordinate 6,695,169 of BSDF01000003.1, forward strand.
TTCATTTTTATGGGTTTCTTTCTCCCCCTCCTCCCTGGCAGCAGTGCTACTTTCCCAACTTAAAAGCAAAACCTGTTCCTTTGCTCCTCATCCTGCGAGTCTGCAGAGACAGTGTGCAGGAAGATGGGCAGAGGCTGGGAACGCTTTCATCTTAATGGGGCTCTGCGGGTGTGCGAACATCCCCGGGGGGAGCCCTCTCGGAGGAGGAGGAGGAGGAGTGAGGGGGGTGGGAAAGAGCTTCAGAGCCCGCGGCAGTGTGCAGTGCCGATAAGGAGATGAAACAATAGCTGCGACACCGAGAGCCTTCGCACAATTACTTGGTGAGGATGTTAGAGAGTCAAGTGTTTTGCGCCTTTGCTGCACCGAGCAAATCCGCTTGCTCCTGAGTGGTTAACTGTTTCTCTTCCTTCAGGGTGTAATTTAATGCGTGGCTTTTGAAGGCACTGAATGCGTGAATGCTAAGGAAACAGCGGTTGTGTTTCTTGTTAGAATCATAGAATGGTCTTGGGTTGGAAAGGGACCCCAAGGATCAGAGTGTTCCAACCCCCTGCCACAGGCAGGGACACCAACCTCCAAGCATGATCTAGACAGGGTTGCCCAGGGCCCCATCCAACCTGGCCTTGAATACTTCCAGGGATGGGGCATCCACCACCTCTCTGGGCAGCCTGTTCCAGCCCCTCACCACTCTCTCTGTAAAAAACTTCCCCCTGATATCTCATCTAAACCTTCCCTCCTTCAGCTTCAATCCATCCCCCTTGTCCTGCCATCATCTGCCCTTTTAAAAAGTTGATTCCCCTCCTGTTTATACCTGCAGTGGTTTAGATTTTCCTGCTTCAAGGACTTCTGTGAGACCTCTAAAACACTGCAGGGGAGCCCAAGCCCTTAGCAATGCACAAGCCATGCTCTGGCAGAGGTGGGAAACCGGAGAGGTCCTTGCTTGAGATCCAGAAGTGGGGCTAAGGAATGATTCCCAAGCTTCTTTTATAATTGATGCCTCATTTCCTCATTTATGCCACAAAGATTAATGTGAAGGGACTTCCACAGTGCTAATGGAATTACCCACCTAAATCTCCCCTGCACCAGTGGCAGGGAACACTGCACTTCTCCGCCCTCACGTTAGTGCTGGGTGAGTACTTGGATTATTTGTTACCTAGAAAAAGCCAAAATCCTTTCCTTTTAGGTTTGACATTTTTTGTTGGTAGCATTGAGGGCTTTTTATTTAGACTTGACTTATAGTTTGAAATATGAATTGAAAACATCTCAATCATTTTTCTCATTCCAATGCCAGGGATGGTCAGTGGTTTCTAACAATTATCTCTGTTTTTTCATGAACAGTTGTTTTGCCTACCTCCATTTAACAGACAAAAGCTGTATAGAAGAGTATCTTTGGAACGGATATGTTTCCATTAGCACTAACGGCAATTATGTGCCTGTGCTGGTGAAGTCACACTCGTGCCTTTAATCCATTGTTCCTATGGATGTCATGCATCATGGGTTGGAGGCAAGGAAGACCTTTATTCCAGTGCACAGGAAATGAGCTGTGCTCTTGAAATGCAAGCTGAGGGAAGGCCAGCAATCTCCACTTTTAGGGTCAGGCGGGTGGTGTTTCTTCAGGCTGTAGAAAAGACAGGGTTTGAAAAGACCCTCCGAAGGGGACATGAGTGGTCACACAGTGGGAGGCTGTATCAAGAGGGAAGCGGGCCATTTTCGGAGGGTCCTTCACCCAAGCTAAGTGAGGTGCCACAGGCTGGTGCCGGTGGGCCATTCTTTGTGGTTACTTGGGCAGGTGTTATGTTAAGGAGAGGACAACTTCTGCAGTGCCTACACCCATTCCTGCCGGGACTTTCACCTCACTTCATGTCTGGTTATCGTTTGCCTGAATACCCTTGCCCATAGCCTTGCTTTCCAAAAATCCCCTTCCATTTGATATCTGCTCCAGTGCACAAAACCGTGTCAGTTGAGCCCTGGGAGGGTAAAAGGACCACTGCAATTGCTTGTGCTAAGCAGGGCTGACTTTTGACCTAGTGAAAATGACTGTGAAGTAGCAGGAATAAATCTGAAAGGAGCTGCCCTTTAAACCATGATGGGAGGATTCTGCCCGGGCTGGGTAGCCTGTTGTGTGAAACCACTTTTACTGATCTTGTCCAAGTGTGTGCACAGGTACCTGGGGGTGATTTAAACACTGTGCAGGGCCTGATCCTGTGATGCTTTGAATGTTGCCAGCAATGGCGACTGGGCTGGCTGCTCCCTGCGGTTGGAGGAGAGGATCACAGAATCGTAGGGGACCTCCAGAGATCAAGTCCAACCCCCTGCCAAAGCAGGGTCCCTAGGACAGGTCACACAGGGAGGCATCCAGACAGGTCTTGAATATCTCCAGAGAAGGAGACTCCACACCCCCCTGGGCAGCCTGTCCCAGGGCTCTGGCACCCTCACTGGGAAAAAGTTCTTCTACATGTTGGTGCGGAACTTCCTGTACTCCAACTTGAGGCCATTGCCCCTTGTCCTGTCGCCACAGACACTTGAAGAGAGGCTGGCCATTTCCCCCTGTGTCTCACACTTCAGATACTTATAAACACTGATCAGATCCCCTCTCAGCCTTCTTTTCTCAAGGTTGAACAGTCCCAGGTCACTCAGCCTTTCCTTGTAGGGGAGATGCTCCAGGCCTTTAATCATCTTCGTAGCACTCCACTGGACTCTTTCTGGGAGATCCCCAGTCTTTTTGTACCTGGGAGCCCAGGCTGTATCTGTGGGAAAGAGAAGTACAAGTACAGGACATTGAAGTTACGAGGCTCTGGAGATTAATGATAGAAACTGTCATGAGTGGTGAAAGCAAGCAGGACACAGGAACCTAAATTAGGCTGCAGCTCCCTGGGCAAAACACTCTGGTTATAAATATTCTGGTAGCATTTAAGCAGGGCCTGCATTGATTGCTCTTCGCTGTCCTTGACGGTATCGGTGTGTTATTCACGCCAGTATTCTGCTTTGCTGACGAACACACCCCCAGCATCAGAGGGGTGTGGGAGGAGGCTGTGCGTGCGTTCAGCAGCGAGGCGTCTGAACGCGCCGGGGAGCGAGGAGGCCAGGCCCTGCTTGGCACCGTGGTGCTGCAGGAGAGGAGCCGTGGGTCGGCTTGTGGGTGTTTTCATTGTTCAGCGGGTGCCAGTGATGCTGGTGCTAAAGAGCATCTTCTCAAAGGAGACAAAATTCTACGTGAGACAATGTCTTGACCTTTGATTGAGCTGGTGCAAGGGCTTGAAAATCATCCCTGCTCCTCCCCAGCCCCAAAGCTGACAGGCAAGGGAAAGTGAGGCATGAGGAGAAAAAGTGGGGTTCTGGGGCCCCAGACAGGTAGAAGAGCTGGGAGCAAAGCAACAAAATGCTTTTCATTTTGAATCTCAAAGCGCAGCAGCTTTCAGTCTTCAAAATCCCCCAGCAATTGCTTTACAGGAGCAAAACTGTTATTCCTAGGAGCCGGCGCCTGCCGTGAGCTCCACCTTTCCCTCCCTCTCAGTCACGGCCCTTTCCTCAGGAGGACAGAGGTGCAAGTGGAAGTCACCGGCTCCCATGGTTTGTAATAAACGGGACCAGGCACTGCTTGGTGTTTTCTAGGTTGCAATTTATAGGGTGGCTGTGAATTGCTGCATTGCTGAGTGCAGTCAATCCACTTAACAGCTCCGCATTGCTTCCAAAGGGTCCCAGCCGGCTGCGCCTGTCTGCCGTGGCATGGAGAAATGAAAAGTGTAGTCCAGCCTCTGAGGAAGACCTTTTTCACAGTGAGGGTGACAGAACACTGGGACAGGCTGCCCAGGGGGCTGTGGAGTCTCCTTCTCTAGAGATATTCAAGACCCATCTGTATGCCCACCTGTGCGACCTGTCCTGTGGAACCTGCTGTGTGGCAGGGTGTTGGACCTGATGATCTCTGGAGGTCTCTTCCAACCCCTATGATTCTGTGATTCAAATGAAAGTTCTCTCCAATCAGGAAGACCTCTACCCAGGGTGATGCTGTATATATGATAGCAGGGCTGCTATGCCAGGGAGTATGCATTTGGGGTTGGAGTTTTTTTGTAATTAAAAGAACTTTATTCCTATAATAAAAAAGTTTAACGCAGAAAGCTAACTAAGATAATGTTTATAGAAGCTGAAAATACCAGGAACTCAAAAGGCAACAGCGTTTTTCTTTTTTAAAGTATTTTTTCCTCCTGGTCTAAAGCCCTTGGGAATTCATTTCCTGGTGTCGTCATAACTCCAGACCTAAGTAATTAATTTGTATTCACGTCAGTCCCTCATACGCTTCCGTAAGTGCTGCATGCAATTCAGCCTAAATGGACAGTTAAACTAAAGATGGTACTGAGCAAATCAGACTGTAGATGATACATAGAGGCAGGAATAGAGCCCTCTGCAAGAGCTCCACTCTGCCATCAGTTGTTCCCTGCCTGTCTGCAATGTTTCCTCCTGGATCACTCATACAAAGAGGCTGCTTCGATTTTTGTTTCCACGCGTGACATACTATGCGAGCAGCGCCGATGTCCCTGTGGGGTCAATTTAAATTCTGCCTCTTTCTCTGGCTGATATATTGGGCTGATATATTTGCTCTGTAGGAAGGAGATGTGGAGCTAGGACATGCAGTGCAGATTCCAGCCCTGGAATTTCAGGGCATTCGCTCTGAGCTTAAATGTGGAGGGTAATGGTTACCAGAGATGGGCATTGGCTGGTCAGCCAAGTCTGTCATTCCTCAGGTGTACCAGTCTCCTCTGGGTGGGGGAGTTTTTGCAGACTTAAATTATGATCATTGCTGTGTTATGAATGTCTTACCTCTGTGTGTGTGTTTGTTTTAGAGCAACATGAAGGAAAATGAGTTTTGAACCCTAGAATTGTGTGAGTGTGTTTGCACAGCGGGGGATGTGAATAAGTTAACTGTGTGCACATTGAGCATTTGGGGGTTGCTCAGGATTTTCGGCTTCAGTAAATGAACTCGCTGAAGGAATCCTAGAATTCTTTGGGTTGGAAGGGATCTCAAAGATCATCTGGTTCCAACCCTTCTGCCATGGAACACCCTCACTAGACCCGGTTGCCCAAAGCCCCATCCAACCTGGGCTTAAACGTCTCCAGGGATGAGGTAGCCACGACCTCTCTGGGCAGCCTGTGCCAGTGCCTCACTACCCTCATAGTAAAGAATTTCTTCCTAATATCTAACCTAAACCTGCCCTCTTTCAGCTTGAAGCCATTGCCCCTTGTCCTGTCACTGCAGTCCCTGGTGAACAGCCCATCTCCCACTTTCCTGTAGGACCCCTTTAAGTACTGGTACACTGCAATTAGGTCACTCTAGAGCCTTCTCTTCTCCAGACTGAACAAGCCCAGTTCTCCCAGCCTGTCTTTATATGGACTGAAGCCTGACTTTACTGGAGCAGTGCTTTCCCCCATGACCTGTATCTCCTTTAATAAGTTATCTTCCATTTTGATATTTACATTTCACTCTGTTAATGCTGTTGGCCAAACAAGTGACTTCAGCCAACAAAGTTGAGTAATTTGGGGAAAACATTCTGGGTCCCCTCTTGTCTGCTTCTGCTCATTCCCAGCTGTGCTGGTGTCACTGTTGTAGTTAAAGTATATATTGAGGAGGTAGCCCTCATGTCATTCAAAAGTATGACTTTTCATGTTAAACTGTAGGTTTTGGCTTCATCAGTAGATTCTCAACTAGTGCCATTGTTTAGCCAATCAAGACTTTAAATCAGGCTCATTCTGTAAAGGAGCCGGTGTTTGCTGGATGTGTCTCTCTGCAAGATGATACAGGAGTTACTGTATGGATGTGATTGCATCATGGCTATTTTTAGGGTTATGGTTTGAGCTGGGGGAACAAGAAAGAGGCTAAAGTGTAGAGGGAGTGGGGCTGCAATGGGGTTCCCAAGGGAAGCATGGGCTACAAAGGGACATGGGCTCTGAGAAACATTCTGGTTGGTGTGTTGTAGTTGTCTTGGCCAGAGTTGGGGGAAAACACCCCAAATGGGTATCTTACTTGTCTCCAGCTCCCTCTTAATCACAGTTGTTTCTGGAGGGAGATGGATCCCTTTCCTGGCACGCAATTTCCAGCTCCAAGGAAACCGTTAACAATTTTACTTTGGAGTATACTTTGAAATGTATCATCTGTTCATTATGTTGATGGTTATTATGGGCCATTCATGATTTAAATCACAAGCTGTAATGATTCCTCTCTCTGTGAGAATTCATTAGGCTTTATTTCATCAGCTACCTAATGCACACTATGATCTTTCCAAGCAGCAATTGCACAACAAGAAAAACAGACTCCGTGGACATGAGGAAAAACACCCTGGATAGCAGTCCAGACAGTTCAATTCTGCAAAATCAAAAATCAGATACCAATAGTTTAGGGAAATTGGAGTTGAAAGAAAGTAAAATCACTTTGCAGACCCAGGATAAATGAAAAGCCAATCTGAATATCAAATTGACCCTGCTCCAGGGGAGAGTAATTCGGCGTGATGCACTTGCCATCTCTGAACGTGCTGCTTATGGACAAATTAAGTGGTGTCCCTGGGAAAGAAAGGAGGTGAACATAAAGTCACAGGGAAATAAGGATCTCAATCCCAATGCAAACCTGAAATCCCTTCTAAGGGAAAGCAGCACAGTAAGCTGCAATGTTTTTCTTGGTAGGAATGTTCCTTTATGCAGCAATGATGCAGCTATTGACACCAATTTTGACACGGCAGCCCAGGGAAAGGGCAAGTAGGTATGAGCAGATAAGAAATGAAGAAAAAATACCTAGTAGAGGGACTGGAACAGTGAGCAGCAAGAGGTGTACCTTGACCTCTGTGAAGTTTCTAGGAATTTTGTTGTAAGTGTCCAAAAAGGAGAGCACTCTTTTTATTTTTATTTTTTAAATTTCATTTTATTAGTGGTCTTGTTAAAGTGCTTCTGTAGCCAAGCAGCCTCTCTCAAATGCGTGGAGTGGCTAGATTCTTCCCTGAGAGCCAGAACAGGAGTGGTTTCATTCACAAAGTCTTGCTGCAGGGTCTCCTCAGTATTTTTCTCTCCTGATTATCTTGTGCAGACATCCCCAGTTCTGTTCAACTTCAATTCATGGACCATCAAGGTAAGTGCAGCTTCGTAAAAGGCCAGCCTGTTTGGTAAGTTGTGCTGGGTAAGAAGGCACAGACCTTCAGGTGGGTGCAAAGTGTAAATGTAAGGGCTGAATAAAAAGGTGGAGTGGCAGGAACAGGAGCAGGATATTTTACCTGTTAGTTACTGTTGGATCCCAGGGGAGTTTTGCCACCAAATTCCATTAAAAAGAGAGTTTCGACCTTTAAAAGTACAATTGGGTGCCTTGTTTTGTTAAATAAGCTAGGAAAGATTGTATATTAGTCTGACAGAGCTACATTTGGGTGAAAACCGTCCTGAATTATTTATTTTGTCATTAATGTCACACAAGCCACAGTCAGGAGAATTACATGGGTTGCAAAGGGGAGCAGCGCCGAGTTGGATTCAAACAAATGGAATTGTTATTCTTCAATACCAGTCCCAGGTTGCAGCTGCCTGATGCATCCAGGAGAGGATGAGAAGTGAATGGTAAATCAGTGGAAAGGTTCACACCTGACTGACAGCCTTTAAATAATGTAAAGGGTCCCTTGAGGCAAGGCAGGGTTATATAATACATTAGCATTTAAGGCCGGTGGGAAGACATGCAGGGAAGTGTTTTGGAAGTTTTGTCCTTGTAGTTGCAAAGCTCATAAAAAGCTGGAGAGGAGCATACCTGGAAAATGGGGTGGAAAGCTCAAACCACACCTGGAAGATGAGAAAGCAAAAATTGGACTTTGGCCAGACTAAAAAGGGATCTTGTGCTGCACAGCACAGAGGACTCAAGGGCATGGTGCTCTCTGTAATACTCAAGGCAAGGAGGTGAACCCAGTGCCAGTTTGGGAGTGGGGGCTCAGCCTTCTGTTGTGCAGCAGAAGAGGACATCTTTGTAAGCCACACTAAGAGTTTCCAGGACATGGGTACTCTACATACCTCTCAGCAGCTGTGGACACACCGATGAAGGCACCCTGGATGCTCCCCCTTCTGTAAAACAGCTTCTGTTCCCCATCCATCCAGCTGGATGAACAAAGTGAGGAGCTGGATGTAGCAATTACGGTTGCAGGTCACAGTCACGTTCTCCCCTGGTTCTTCAAGTCCAGTCACTGTTGTATGTTCTCTTCAGACACGTGCACACGCTGCCTTCCTTGCATGCAAACATTCTCCTTTTGAATTATGAAAGGTCTTGAACTTTGCATTTCTGATCCCAGAAATAAATTACCCCTGGGTTTGTAGCTGTTTGGCATGCTCAGAGAAAATGTTGCAAGGGTATAAATGCCTGTGAGCAGAGATGGACACCCCTTCTCCCTGACTCCTGTGAGCAGTTGTGAGTTACATCTGCTAGATGGTGACCGAGAATGTAGGGAAATCCTTGATGATCTGGATTTAACCCTGATGCCAATTTCACAGCCTTGATTATAATGAATTAGAACTTTACTTATAGAGAAGCTGCCTGCAGCAAGTGACCCACAAAGGTGTTTTATTCTTGCTGCTTCAGACTCAATATGAAAATCTAGATAAATATATAAACCAAATGGCTGATAGTCTCTTCATTGCACTGCTTTTATATCACTGTTGAGCACCATTTAACGTAGATGGCCTCCCCAGCACCTCTGTCTATCCACAACCTCCTCTTACCAAGAAGCAGCGAGGCTGAGGCACACCAGCTTCACCCCCTGCTCTCCCTCTGGAAGTATCTCCCCACCACACATCAGGCTGGGAGAAATTGGGACCTGGCAGGGATGGTGTTTGGTTTCTGATTCAGTGGCAGACTTCTAGTGGGACATCAGACGTCCACCGATTTATGCAGCTACATAAAGCTAGTCAGCTTTCTGTTTCACCATCTATGAAAGCAGGAGAAGTAGCCTGAGAATTATGTAGTGCTGATAAATACTTTAGTGACTGGATGGTGCTGAGGCACAACTGTAATAAGGTAATGAGACTGTGAAACTTTGGTTTATTAAATTCTTTCCTATTTTAACCGTGAAAGTTTATGGCAACAGCATCAGAAATACATCTGTGGGGGTTTTTTTAAGAACCTGAGGTGTCATTTCTTCTGCAGTGAGAAACAACAGCCAGTGGGGAGACAAAATTAACTTTTCATGCCACTTAAGTGAGTTCATGCAGGTTGGGAGAGTTTGTTTTCTACAAGTCAGAGAGCCCACTGCAGGCTGGGGGCTAATATGGGAGATTTCATGCAATAAGCTGTTTGCTGTAATGGTTGAATGAAGCCTTTCAAAAACAGCCACATCAAGTGGCAGTAAAGAAGGGACTTCTGACAGCCAGCAATGGGGTGATGATGTTAATTGCACATATTTTCTCAAGAATAGAAAAAGATTTTAATTTAAAAGCACAGTGGATAAAATTGTGCTTTGTGTCCATGAATACCCCGAAACAAACCCCCAGTCTGATAAAGCCATTTGCTGTAGTATCTTTAGATGTCCCCCTGACTTTCTGATAGAGCTATGAAAAGTCTCTCCCCTCTTCCCAGGCTTTCTTCTTTTTTACCTACCACCCACTGCTCTCCTCACTTGATCCCATCCCTCCAGCTGGATGCTCTGAATTTCTCACTTGGTTTTGGTGCATCCAGGCTGTGGGATAGAAGGTAAGCCTAGCACCAGCAGTGCAGAGCTGAGTCTCTTGACCTTTTCAGCAGCCCCCTGCTTGATGAGAAGAGCATGGGGAGATGCAGGAGGGTCTCTGCAGCTTCCAGGTGGAAATCCAGAGTAGCTCCCTTCAATTTAAAATATCTCTCCACCAGCAGCTGCCTTTCCACTGGATCTACTTGGCTGAGCTTCATTGTTATTTATTGTCCTACTAATTTCTGTGTCACTGTCCACATGTGTATCATACATCATGTGTGACACATTGCTGCTAGTTATGTTGATATGATCTTTTTTCCCCCTCTAAATCATGGACTGAGATACTGAGCAGTGTGGGGCCAAGATACACCCCATAGGGACCTGTGAGGACACTCTGGGGGATGAGGATTTCATAGCTTGCCACCCTGTTTGAGCAGCTGTCATTTAGTCACTTGTTGTTGAGAAACACCACACAGGCTTATTTGGTTCTGCCTGATGAGCCCCCAGGCAGAGCAGTTGCACAATGTACAGTTAGTTAAGATAAGGTGTGATAAAGGAAAAAACCCAGCCCAGTTCTGAGCAGAAAACGGGGTCTGCCACACACTTAAGAGCCACTTACTTAAGTATGAATTTCTGGAAGGTTGACTGGAAAGTTTGTGTCTTGAAAAGGCTTTGCATTCAGGTAAGAAGCCTCTATAGCCAAGCAACTGTAAAAATAGATTGAAATGGCTTTTATATCCTTCAGACAGTGCCCTGAACCAGAAGGAGTCTGGCCATCAGGGTGTAAAGAGCCTGTTTGGGTCTGGTAACACCTGGGAAAATGGTGCAAGCATGCAGTGAAGAGAATTGTTACAGTCCAGATTAAGGCAGTTGGGATAATATCACTGAAGGATTTACAGAGTCACAGAATCATAGGGGTTGGAAGGAACCTCCAGAGATCATCAGGTCCAACCCCCCTGCAAAGCAGGTCCCTAGGACAGGTCACACAGGGAGGTGTCCAGATGGGTCTTGAATCTCTCCAGAGAAGGAGACTCCACACCCCCTGGGCAGCCTGTCCCAGGGCTCCTTCACCCTCACTGGGAAAAAGTTCTTCCACACATTGGTGCAGATTCACACCAATGTGAGCAAAAGCACAGTTTGTGTTTTGTAGCCTAGAAGAGTAGCTCCTGGGAAGAAAAGACATGAATATACTCCACTCTCAGACCTTCATTAACTGTAGAAAAGGAGTCTAACTGCATTACCCTGAGAGAAGCTACTACAGGTCTTGATCTTGCTCTGGCATTATTACTTCTTGAGTAATTACTCAGTATTTATGCAGCAATTTTTCTTCTCCTGACCCATAGAAAAACCTGTTTGCCATAACAACCCCAGTGATCACACTGCTTCTTGGGCACAAAGCATCTTCCAGCAGATGCATACCAGTATGTAACATGAACTTTGGAAATTGGTGTTACAGTGCAAGAAGAAACTGCTGTATAATGACATGCCAAACAGAAAATAAGATATGCTACCAGCTCATTAACTAAGAGCCCTTTGTAATCATCTTCAGTAATGCTTTTGCTTCCCCTGTTGTTTGTTCTTTCTTTTGTCTATGGGTGCACTTTAAAAAAAAATTTAAAAATACGTTTTTCTTGAAAAAGAAAAGAATACAGATGCAGGTGGGTAGATGTTGAGGGATATTTTTAGCCCAGTACTTGACAAAGATGCTGTTAGCACTGCTAAAAACAACTGAAGGTGAGAATGGATCCTTCTTTCTCTTAAAGGGAGCTGCTCTGGGGTTGTAGTGATAGAGACCAGAAGGCTGCTGGGTGCTTTCCTGGGCTGCCTGCAGAACTTCTAAGAAGTCATTTAGTTTCCTTCTCAAGCTGAGTGTGTTTGGAGGAAGGCAAGGAATTCCCTCATCTTTTGGCTAACCCCTTTTTGTCTTTCACAGAAACGTTGCTGCTGTCCCAAAAGTCACAAAGGTGGCCACTTCTCAACGCCTCAGTGCATGGGAATTGGCTGACGACAACCTCTGCCTCCATCAGCAGATCCCCACTGCATTGTCCTAGCTTGGGGTTAGTCTGGCTGTTAAACAATATAATTGGGGTGATTTACTCAGAGAAAACAGACATTCCTCTCACACAAGTCTGACTCTTCTGGCTGGAGCTCCTGTGCAGGCTTCAGCAGTGGGCAGCTCTGCCATTCCTGTGTAATTCCAGGGAAGGAGGCAGAGGACACTGACTGTTTTTCCAGCCTTGCAATCTAATAGCCAGCATGTGAAGGATAAAAGGGAGGAGGCTGTTCTAGAAATGAAATAGATGCAGGAAACCATGTAGCACTTCATGAAACCATTCTTGGGTCAGATCATGCTCCCTTTGAGATCAGCTTTAGAGATCTCTTTTCCTGGCAAGCTTTTGAGCTGCAGCTGCAGCACCCCGGGCAGGTTAGTGGTTTTGTGGATGGGTTTGCAACAGTTTTTTTGGGGGCAAAGCACACTGTGTCCAAAAAGTCTTGGGCTTGGTAACAACTACCATGATGCTCAGAGTTCTAGATTGAGCCCTAGAAATGCAGGGAAGCAGCTGAAATGGGAAGGAAAAACAGTTCATTAAAATGACTGTCAAAACAGGCCTGATGCATTTTGCTTAAGATTTGACCAACTGTCAATGTTTCAACGGGACAACGTTTTTAACAATATTATCAGAATCTTCACAGATTCACAGAATCACAGGGATTGGAAGGGACCTCCAGAGATCATCAGGTCCAACCCCCTGCCAAAGCAGGGTCCCTAGGACAGGTCGCATAGGTCAGTGTCCAGACAGGTCTTGAATATCACCAGAGAAGGAGACTCCACACCCCCTGGGCAGCCTGTCCCAGGGCTCTGGCACCCTCACTGGGAAAAAGTTGTTCTGCATATTGGTGCAGAACTTCCTGTGCTCCAACTTGAGGCCATTGCCCCTTGTCCTTTCTCTTCACATTCCTTTAGAGTTAACTAAGGGTAAAAAGGAGATGATTTCTTTAAATCAACTTTCAGATGAGGAAATAGGAGACAGGACTGAATGACCTTTTTATAATCAAACTTTAAAAAAAAAATCCAAGCAAAATAACCAAAAAATCCATCCAAAAGAACAAAAGCTTGAGTATCAATACCTTTGTGGAAGGCTTAACCAGCAAAGCTCCAAAGCAGATCATCATGAGGTAATTGGTGGCTTTCTGTACCATCACTTCTCTTTCTCAAAGTGGTAAATCCATCTTTGCATCTGTGCTTCAAGAAAACCTGGGTGTTCTGCCTGCCTTTCCTAAAGCAAGAGTAGGAGCAACAGGGGTGGCAATGCAGCAGCGTGGGCAGCGGACCTTGTGCGAGTTCTTCTGGGCTGTTCTGCTGCAAAGGCCAACACCCACAGGTAAGCTGGTGTTCAGGAGGAGCTAGTTTGCCAGTGTTAGCAGGCTGCAGTTACCCTGCATGTACTGACAGAGGTCAGGGTAAAATGTTAAGTGGAGATTGAGAGGAAGGTAGCAACCGGTCTGCCCTGCTTCATGGTAATTTTACAGCTTTTGGGAGTTGTAAAAAGGGAAGGCAGAGATTGGGAGGAGGTATTGGCCCAACCTTAATGTGGAATTCATGGATACTGGTGGTTTGGGTTAGGGCTTGCTCTTAGCTTAGTATGTTGGTTTCAGCAGGACCTGTGCTGGTGCAGTGGATCTGGCTATAGTTCATGTTAGAGTATCTAAGATTGTGGGAATGGGGTTAGCAATAGTTTCAGAGTTAGTGCTGGGTGAAAGGCTGGATAATACTTCTGCAGTGTGTGTTTCTCTCTTGGTGAAGGGCAAGACAGAACAGGCTGTGAGGGAATTTTAGGGAAAAAAAAGATATAAAAAGGGTATTAAAAAGCAAAGAAACAAACCCAAGCCACAGTATTTCATTTGCACAGTGAATCCTCCAAATCAATTTCTGACTGAAGTGAACAGCTTCATCTTGTAGCTGAAACTGTTTTGAAATCCACTCTTTATTTTGTCTCTGCTGCTGCTAGCGACCTGACTGTGTAATGAAGGCTGGGTTTCATCTGCTTGATTCTGGGAGCTGAAGGGCTTGTGTTCTCCACGGCTTACTACTGGTAGGAAGCCTATGGGAACTGGTATTCGTCTGTATTCCAAAATCAGCTTCCCCACCTGCAGTCTTCTGCTCTGGAGTTGACACCTGTAAAAGAAAAACAAAACAGAAAAAAAGAAGCTTTTGGATTATCCATAGATTTTGAGAATTGTTTTTTCTGTGTTATGGAGATCCAGGAAAGAGATGCAAAGTGTTTGGCCTTTCCTGCCAGGGCTGTAGGGTATACCTTAAAGGGAAATTGTGAGAAGTGAGAGATCCCTGCACTTCCACGCTCCTGCTGCAAATCTCCAGGAAAACTGGGATCCTAGTTAGGTGTTGGCTCATGCTGGGCTTTCCTGTGGCATTTTGTAAAGCCTGCTTTTGCTGATAACCCTTCCTCTCCTCCTCCCCACTTTTGGCAACATCCACCCCGTGGAGGTGGCAGAGAACCCTGGAACTTTTAAGGGTTTCTCTTCGTACAAGCTGTGGGAAACTGCCCGATGTCTCCATCCATGGGGACAGTCTGAGTTGGGGATGGGGTCAAGGTCAGGTCCCCTGGCTCCACAGCCACCTCTTCCCTGTGACAGAGGAGTCTTGTGAGAGCTGGGGTGGGGTTTTGAAGACGCCCCCTTCATATACTTGCATGCAACGTGCCGTGTATCATACCAGGCACCCTGATGTGGGAGTTTTCCTTTTCTCCTTCTTTGGGGTTAAGAGAAACTCCATGAAGGGATGAGATGTGCCTGCTGAGGAGTTTGTAGCTAATATTAGACTGAGCCTGAAAAAAGCTGCACTTCCCTGCTCCTGCAGCACCTCGGAGGCTGTGCTGCAGGCCCACATGCCTGATGCTTCCCCCATGAAGCAGAATTATATAATCATAGAATGGTCTGGGTTGGAAGGGACCCCAAGGATCATACAGTTCCAATCCCCCTGCCAAGGGCAGGGACACCAACCTCCAGGCCTGGATCTTCACAAGGTTGCCCAGGGCCCCATCCAACCTGGCCTTGGACACCTCCAGGGATGGAGCATCCACCACCTCTCTGGGCAGCCTGTTCCAACCCCTCACCACTCTCTCTGGAAAGAACTTCCCCCTAATACCTAATCTAAACCTTCCCTCCTTTAACTTCAATCCATCCCCCTTGTCCTGCCATTATCTACACCCTTTTCCTGAAAGCCAAGCTGGGTCTGCAGCACCCTGTTTTGGTGCTACGCTGTGCCAGCAGGTGCTGTGCCACTGCTTCAGGGCAGAGTGGGGCTGCTGCCTGCACCCATGGTTGCCTGCATTCCCACAGTCCCTCCTCATGCTGCTGAGCTGGTTGTTTTCTCGATGGGAAGGGTAATACCTTGTGACAAAGGCAAAGCTTCATGACAACAGCAACAGAAATTACTCTCCTTTCTGACTAGTCCTTCATGGAAAATGCTTCAGATGTGACTCTCCAGGGGCTGAAATCAATGTGGGCATTAAGCAACATGGCTTGGCTATTTGGGTAAAATAGCCTAGTTTTGATTAGGTAGGGAATCAGAGGATAAAGGGATTTCTTTTTCTCAGAATTGGGCAAAGAATAGCAATGTAAAAAGCTGGATCAAATAGTTAAAGCCAATATCTTCCTCCTGAGGCTTTCTTTCAGTTCCTTTGTAGCACATCAACTTAAGAGAGACTTAAACTCCAGTTTCTGAAGGTTGCTGAGTGGGAGGGTGAAAAATAAAAGAAAAAGGGAGTTCACAGCTGCAGCCTCTTAGGAAATTGCAGTAACAACCTGTCATCCTTGGAGTCGGGGCTGATAATGCTTCTGTGTGTCCTTGTGCCTGTTGGTCTTTATCTAAATTATCTGCTGGCACATCTGAGATTTAATGATGCCATATGACACTTGGTAGGGTACAGCAGCTTTAGCCTGCTCCCCCTCTCCCAGGGCACAGGAAGGCAGCATGGACAGGAGGGGAAAAGATGCTTGTTTTGCTCCTGATGTGTTAATCCTCTCCTAAGCTGCTCGGTCTGTTGGCTACTGTTTGGGCATTGCACACTGAGAAGCTGATGCGCATGCTTTCACACTCCTGCAGACACACCTGTCCTTATGGTGTGTTCTTACAGCTTGAAACTATACCTAGCATCAAAAGGAGAGAACAGATGCAGAAATGCTTCTTTTAGCATTTCCCACATTAAGGAGCCATTCCCACTGGATTGGCACAGGGGTATGTGCTGCTGCTTCCTCCAAAGGGATTTTTTTTCCCCACAAAATACCTGCAATTTCCTCCCCAGAGCAGGATGCAGCCATTCAGGAGAATTGTAGGCAGGGCAGAGTTTCCACAGCCCCTTCCTCTGTGCCAATGCACTGCTCACATGCACCCTTTGCTTCTTTTATTCCTTATTTTTCCTTTTAGTGGCCAGGCTAGGAGACTGTGGAAGGGTGATGGGGATGGGTGATCAGGATGCAGAGAGCGATGAACCTGCCCTCCAAGTAGGCAGGGGACTGGCAAAGTCAGCACCCTGCACCCACAGAGCCAATCCCAGGCACTGGGTCTGACTCCAGTTCTCCTGACTGGTGGTTATGTTTTTTAGCCCTTCATGGCACCTGCCTGGGTCTTAATTTGATTTACAGTCCATGTGCTGCCAAGAGACCTGAAATTTATGGAAAGAAACAAGGCAAATATCCTCACAGATGTGACAACAAAAGAATAGATAAAGAAAGAATACCCGTAAAGGAGAGAAGGGGGGAGAAGGAAGACTTGGATACTTTGTCAGGCATATTTGGTGAGGAGTTTTTTCAAAGACCTTCCCTTTTTAATAACATCTTTGGTTAAAAGGAAAAACTGTTTTATTAAATGTACTTCTTCATTGCTGCAGAATGAGTATTTGCCAATGGAAAAAACCCACAGCTTCTATTTTGCATGCTAATTTTGACTGCTTATTTCTGCTCCCTTTAATTATTTTTTTTTTGGTTAGGAAATTTTACTTGGGTCCCTGTAATCCTAAATCCAACACAAAGAAGGAACCTGAATGCTACTTCAAATCCCATGGTTGTGGACTTCCAAAATATCTAATGCAGTGTATGACTTGGAGAGAAGCCCCACTTCCTTCAGCAAAAGGAAGGAAAAAGAGAAAAGGGAAGTTTTCTTGCCTCTCTGCATCCAAGGAAAGCTGGAACATGCCAAAGCTAAAGTCTTCAGTAAGTGAAGGCACATAGTGAGTAAATCTTTTAAAATCTTATTGCATCTAAATCTTTCCTTATGTTTTGGGGTTCATTGTTTTGTTGAGTTTGGTGGTTTGGGGATTTTCTTTTTTAACATCAGCAGCTGGTGGCACTGAATTTAGTTCTGAAATTACACTTTGATGTGGGATATGTTGCTACAACTGGAATGGGATATCAGGGGGATGTGGGCTCTTTCCTTAGGGAAAATTTTCCCACAGCTCATGTCTTTCGTTCACAGAGGATGGGGCTTATGGCAGGAAAGCTGTTGGGGAGTCCTGGGGAAGCTTGCTCTGGTGGTGTCACCCACCGTCCCTGGCATGGTTCCAGGATCATGTTCCCATCACAGGTCAGATGTGGTTCCACACTTACCAGGGAGATTCTTGGTCTTGGTTTCCTAGCAGGGCACTGTGCAAGAGGCATCAGACAAATACTGCCTATCTCCAGGGATGCCATTTAACAGCCCTGGCTGGGAGGAGCACTCAGATGTACATCAGTCATTGTGCTTGAATCAAAGCCTCCAGTCAAGAACTATAAAGCAATCTCTGTCACTCCTTTCCCTAGGAGAGTTTTTCTTCTCATTTAAGTGCCCCACACTGCAGCAAACCTTTTCTCTCCCTAGCCTAAAGCACTTTTAATGAGGTCTTCTGCAGTGACCACAAGGTTGCTCTGAAGCCTTAAGCAGAGGCCATGGATTATTTTTTAAAATTATTATTTTTATTATTATTATTATTATTAGTAGTAGTATATCTGTAATACATTTTTTATTTTACCTCACAGAAAGAAATGCACTAAACCTCTGAGCAGGATGATCCTGGGTGAGCAGACAGTGACTCAATGGGTAAGCAGTTCCTTTAAGAGTGAAAAAGGTGTTGAAATTAGCCAAGCTTCATGCTCCTTTGACATTTCTGGTGGGTTTTACAACTTTTTTTGTGTGTTTGAGCTACTGCTTAGTCAAGTAGATAGTGTCAAATCCTGATAAAGCAAACTCCAACATCCTGAAGTCAAGTGATGATCTATAGTGCAACAGGCACAGGCTGGGAAAGGTTTTGGTTAGATTTTTTTTTTCCCCCTTTTTATTCACTCAGGGTATTTTTAATACAGCTGAGAATTTACCTGTGTCTGCCACTGCAGTTTAAAAACAAGCTGAGGCAGTTAATTCAAAATGATTGGAAGATATGAAGACAACTTGTGGTTTCCAGAGCTCTGTATACACAAGACAGCTTGTATGTCAATCTGAAGAAATTTTGCTGTAATGTTCTTCATCTTCTCCACGCTTTGATGGGGGAAAAAAAACAACCCCAAATAATTTTGATACTCTGGTGTTTCAGATGAGCTATTGCCTTTGCAGGTAGTGTAATTTCAGCTGTATATCACAAAGTGCAATGTTTTATCATTCTGACTTGTCTAAATTATTTCCATGCCACATCATCCTGAAGTATTTCAAAACAGAGCAACGTGACAATCTCCTTTGGAAGGGTTTGGCTGCTGCACTATAGACTTCTGAGCTCTCATTTCTGTAGGATCCAAGCACCTTCCAGCAGCACATTAAGCACTGCAACTAACACCTGCCATGTTTTGTTTGCTTTCACATCCTCCCCTCTGGGAAAGGAGCAGTTTTGGTCAGGTTTTTCCATATGAAATTGGTTTGTTTTAATTTTTTTTTAAGACAGATGCATTCTTCTGCATTTCAGTTAGAAAAGACAAGGTGGAAGAGACACACGTAGCACTTGGAGTGGTGTGCAGAACAGCTTTAGAGGTCCTTGTGTGTGTGTGTGTGTGTAGGTGTTCTCTCTCAAACTGATCTGGAGGAATTGATCTGACCGTACTGGGGATTTTTTTGTGGGAGAGAAGCAGAGCTGGACTTTGCCAAAAGTCAGGAACAGATGGGCTCATTGCCAGCTTGCAGCAAGTGAAATCACAGCTTGCTGGAGTCCAGCCACAAGTTTAAGGGCTGCGCCTCAGAACGAAGCAGTGTGCCCTTGCTCTGTAGCAGAGGAAGATTGGAGGGTTACTTCTAGGAACTGCTGTGTGACAGCTTTGGCCTTGGATCCATGCTCGCTTGCAGAGGTTTGTGGTTGTTGAAAGTGAGATTTTCCTGCCTGGGAGGTGGCAAATGTGACACTGTTTTGGGGCTGCAGGTCCTTGGGCAGGAAGGGAGCCTGAAACTTCAACTCTGACGTGCAGGCCCCATCCCCTTCCGCTAGCTCAGATGTCAGCAGTTAGGCTTCATCTGCATTGCTAACTATTGCAGTTGCTCACTGTTAACTCATCAAATGAGATGAGAGGATCTCATTACAAGGACCTGCACTACCTATTACCAGTGCTGCCGTTTCAAATGAGGCTCATTTGGAGTTGGAATTTAACAGTGCCAACAGGCCGCACAGAGGCACAGATAGTTTAATTGTCCTGAAAGTCAACTCCATTTTCCAGAGCAAGGATGAGCTTTAATAGAGTCGATATTAAACCAGTGTCACTATTCATCCCTGCTCTGCATGAGCAGTCCTCCATCCACTGGCAGGTGGATACAGGGACATTCTTGCCTCCACCAGCAACACCCTTGCTCTCTTGTGTAGAAGTCAGGGCTCAGTCCCTCCACCATGATGGTCAGACACTGGCATTGCTGTCTAGTAAAATGGCACAGCGCCCGTTAATCTGGGCTCATTCCTAAATCCAGTGCTGCATTACTAAATAAGCTGGAGACACGTTACAGGCATTTCTTGTCCTTTTCAAAATCACAGGCACAGCTGCCAGTGCTCACTAGGTCCAGAATAACTAGTTCAGAGTTCAGACCAGCATTTTTGGATCAGTTCTGCAAAAGAGGCAGCTAAAACAGTTCCCCAGTTCCTAAACCTGGGTGAACCCAGATGTCTAAATTTTCTGTGCAGTATCCAAAGTAAATATTTTCACAGGACCACCAGTTTTACTCCTTTCTTTTATTTCTCAAAAAGCATGTAAGGACTGGGCAGCAGGAGATCATGGGTGAGAAGATGCTGTCAGCACAACTGTGAGGAAGAACATGAACTTTTTGGATTGGTAGTGAAAGGAAGAAGAGACTACCATGGGCAGGCAATCCTTAAAGACAGGGAGAAGAGGAGAGACAGGAGTGAATATACAGGCTGTGCAAGCAAAGGCAGAATCTGGGATCCACAGCAGGATTAACAGGAACACGTGCATTTCCATTGCACATAATGTGCACAGCAAGGCTGGCGGTTGGCAGCCTCCTCCGTAGGGAGCAGGAAAGAAAGGTGCCCCCTTGTTTCCTGTCCTCCAGCTCAGGGCTCAACAGGACGTTTCCAGGGATGTCATCCCTTTATGATTTCTAGCTGAGAGGCATTTGCTGAGCCTGAACTTACTCCCTTGGAGTGACTCCTGCTGCCTCTCCTAATTATTTAGTCTCTGTTGCAGAGCTTCCTAGGACCGTACTATAAACACTTAAAAGCCAACGAGGAATCACTCATTAATCCTAATGAAAATCACCCCTACATGATGTGCAAACTCTGAGCCACCTGTGATAGCCACAACTTCTCTTTCAAACACAGATTCAGATGGATTTTTTTATGGGCCTTTCTCTTCAGCATTTTCACGTGCCTCTTATTTCTTCTGGGTTTTGCTCCAGCAGAGTCTGTTTCTTCAGATGAGGGGACATTTTGTCACTGACTGCTGCAGGGACAGGCACAAGCTTCAAAAGGTGGTTTGTGTTGGGTTTGGGTTTGTTGTTTTTTGTTTTTTTTTTTTTAAATCCCTAATAGCAGAAAGAGAAACTAAATTTACAAACAGAAAATGGTAAGAGAAGCACGTGCCTTCTGATCATGATTATGCTATCAGAAGCACATTGGCGTAATGAAGGGATAATTACTAGCTGTGCTGGGTTCTGTTTTCACACATTTGTAACAATTAGGCATGGGAGCGGGCAGGTTGTCACTGATTTTAGGCAATGCACTTTAGCAGGCATGAAGGAGATGGAATATAGATAGGAAACAAGTCAGCTTTTGTAGCCCACCTCTGCATTTCCAGCAGGTTTAAATTCAGCCATCAGCAGCAAACACAGAGCGTGGAGTTGTGTGAGCAGCACCCACTCATTGTAATTCTTCATGGTATCAAAAAAAAGGCAAGGTGGTAAATACTAAAATACCTGCAGCCCCAAACCACATGGCTGTGGTTTCAGTAAGCTTTGGAGCTGCTTAACTGTCCTCTTCCACTTGCACATGGAGTATGAAGCCTTTCACCCAAATTTAATTGGTCTTGACTCTGGTCCCAGTACAGTGGTCCCATGCAGAGCTGTATTTCTCCATTGCATAACCTCCAGTCCATGATCTGATGGCAGGATAACTTTGCCTGAGGGATGACGCTGGGCAGTGATGCTTCCATGGGATAAAAGACTTCCTAACACTTGCTCTGGCTACAGCTCTTTAATGGGATATGGAAAGGCACATCATTTTCGTGTCAGAAATAATACAGCCAGCAGGTCTGGGGAGGTGATTGAGACCCCTGTACTCAGCATTGGTGAGGCTGCACCTCGAGTGCTGGGTCCAGTTCTGGGCTCCTCACTGTAAGAAGGACATTGAGGTCCTGGAGCGAGTCCAGAGAAGGGCAACCAGGCTGGGGAAGGGGCTGGAGGGCAAATCCTATGAGGAGTCACTGAGGGAGCCTGGGAGTGTTTAGCCTGGAGAAGAGGAGGCTGAGGGGAGACCTTATCACTGCCTACAGCTACCTGACAGGAGGTTGCAGAGAGGTGGGCTATGGTCTCTTCAGCCAGGTGACAGGAGATAGGACAAGGGGAAATGGCACTGAGCTGTGCCAGGGCAGGGTCAGATTAGATGTTAGGAAAAAATACTTCATTGAAAGAGTTGTCAGGGCCTGGAACAGGCTGCCCAGGGAGGGGGCTGAGTCACCTTCCCTGGGTGTGTTTAACAGACAGGTAGATGAGGTACTTAGGGATCTGGTTTAGCACAGGACAGGAACAGTTGGCTAGAAGATTTAAAGGTCTTTTCCAACCTTGTGATTCTGTGCTGCCACTGAGCAGACCTGACAGCCAGGGACCTCAGGGCTCCCCACACAACCAGAGCCTGATTTTTCTCTTCAGTCCTGTCGCCAGCACTGGGACAGCCTCTCAGCTCTCAGCTTGGAGTCCATGTCCTCCCCTATAGGGGTTAAACCCCTCCAGGGCTGACTATTCTCTGTGATTCAAGCGTGTACATCTCGTGATCGGTCTCATGGATTTGCTCCAGATTTTATTGTGCTAATTACCATTCCAGGTGGCTAGGAGTTAATTAGTAAGCTATGTGTTTCAGGGTGCACCATAACCTTACATAAATACGTTGTTACTGAATAAAGAATGCACAGATATAATGTATTTGATCATGTAGCAGGAATGCTTTGGCTTGCACAGGACAACTGAAATGTAGTATTATTAGTGACCATATGTTGTTCTTTACATTAATTGGCTTCATCTGGATTTGGGGTTTGGAGGTCTGGGGATAAAGGGTTGGATCTGAAATCATTGGTTATTATTTATAATGGCCTGATTTTAATTTTCTTTGTTTTCAGATGAGCCTGTGCTTCATGATGTACAATGATCTTCCCTCAGATGCCTAAAGGGAACCTGTTTGGGTTTGGACATCTGGGAAAGATGATAGAAAGCCGCCAAGATCTCCTGCTGGTAAGGCACCACCAGTATCTCCTGGTCTTGAGCAGCAATCCAGTGTGTCTCACATGTTTTCTCTCTATTTGTCACCCCTGAAGGTCGCCTTATCACACAGATGGCCCCTGCTCAATGAAGCATGGAGGAAGGCAGCCAGAACACAGGTGGCAGCCATCCCCAGTGCTGTGTGACAGATTGAGATCTTAGTGTCACCACTGAGCAGGAAGCAAAGCATGTGTTCTTTGCTCCCACCACCAAACCTGTGGGGTGCCTGTCTCCTCTGTGGGCATGTCTGGGCCTGAGCCTGTTGGTGTTTCCATTCCTCTCCTCTGTTCCCACGAGCCCAAGTTGCAGGGCTGCCTCCTTCCCATGCAGAGCAGTGCCAGTGCCAGGGAAAAAGACTGGGATGAAGGAGGCAGAGCGGATCAGCAGTGTGGGTGCAGGGACTCTTACAGAGGCAGTTTGGCAAGTTGCCACTCATGGATCCCCACCTCGGTGGGTTCAGGAGCTCCTGGCAGATCCAAACTGCATCAGTAGCACCCATCCCATCCCTGCAGTCAGGCGCCTGTGACCACAGCAGCACGTTTCTGTAGGGCTGCAGAAGGTTTTGTGGTATTAAATTCTCTCTGGCTGACATATTTGTTGAGTCAGTGCCCCACTCAGCATCCAGAAACACAGCCTGGGACTATTAGCACAATTCATAATTTCAGCAGTGCTTATGAAGCCTTCAGATTGAAATAATTCTCTTGCTGGAGTCATTGTTTACTTCAGCATAATTTCTTTTTTTCCCCTTTAAATACATGCCCTCCCCACATGCATCTGCACAGCCCTCAGAGAGATTTTTCATGCATTTAAATGAAAAAGCTGAACAGTTCCCTTTCCTCATTCACATTATGCAGCGTTGCCCTTCTTTGTACCTCATCCTATCTCAGAGCTGTCATGCAAACAAACCAAACTAACAACAACAACCAGAAAAAAAAACCTCATTAAGGTAGTGTGCATCCTATCAGCCTTCTGTCTTGGCTCCTGCTCTCACTGTATGTGCAAGGAGAAATCCCTTCTCCTGCTTGCCCTTTTCCAGGTGTTCATTTCTTTCCTGGCTGTAATGCAGTGTATCTATGGTTCCCCAGATCACTCTGGTCTTCTCCAGTTGCCTAATAACCCCCTACTCCTTTTTCCTCATGCACAGGCAGAACTTACTGTTCCAGGACCATGAAGCTCCTGTTTCCTGAAGCATTTTTAAGTTTTCTTCTCAATCACTCCAGAAGTTAGGAATTTTCTTTTTCTGTAAAATCTGTCCTGTCAAGCACAGCTTGGACATCCCCTTTTCTTATCCCCTTGAGTGTATCTGGATGAAGGAGCCATTGCAACTCTTTCCTCCATCACTGGAATATCCATTTGCTTTCAGTGTAATTCCTTACTCTTTTCTGTCACCTGAGCCAGCTTTTGAGAAAGACTCAGCCATAGGCCTTCAACATGCCTTGTGGTTTATTTTTTTTACTTTAAAAATTTAAATTATCATTATCTTTTAAGCATGATTACCAGTCTAGCTTATCTTAGCCACCTTCATCATGCCAAAAGGTTATGATCTGATAAGCCTGACCCTTTTCATGTCCCTGACTTTTGATCAGGAACATATCTTGATTTTTATCCACACATGGAAGGTGAAATACTCTAAATCTTACTGATTTCTGGAATAAGTCTATTTTTCAGTTTTAATAAATACATTAGCCTCTCTGTCAGTGAGGAGTAAAGAGCTGTTTTGAATTCATGGTGCATTTTTAAAGGTTCTTTCAAAGATCACTTCTCCCCCTCCCCTCCTTCATGTATCTCAGAAGAAACCAGCCTGCCAAAC
The DNA here is from genome assembly GCA_027925045.1 of Hypotaenidia okinawae. Taxonomy (NCBI): domain Eukaryota; kingdom Metazoa; phylum Chordata; class Aves; order Gruiformes; family Rallidae; genus Hypotaenidia; species Hypotaenidia okinawae. The sequence continues at coordinate 6,719,587 of BSDF01000003.1, forward strand.
TGCTCTAGAAAGCTCTTCTGAGATAGAGACACCCATCTCTGTGTACGGTCTGTACTTGTGAAGCAGAGCACAAAGCCCTTTTCCCATTTAATCCATATTAATTATCTCTCTGCAGCTCCTCCATAGTTTCCACTCAGCCTAGGCACCAAAACACGTGTGGCTGCATCTTGAACAAACTGGACCCTTTCACTGAACACCTGGTAAGTCAACACTCCAAAAATAAGAATAAATAAAAAGGTTTACTGCTGAAGAATTGAAGCTCTCCATGCTTGAAAACTGAATGCCTTGGGATTGTGGACTAAGGCAGATATTTTTAGTGCCATCAATATCTCCTGGAGTTGATATCTCCCAAGACAGATGGTTGTTTCCCACAGAACGTTGTCAAATGTTTGCTCAGCCAAGATCAATTTTGTTCCAACTCCTTTCCCACCTTCTGGCGAAATATATTTCACTTGCCAGACAAAAAATTAAAGAAACAGCATGAAGCCGTGTCACTCTAGAGGGTTCTCATTCCCATAGCTCTCCTCTGTCCTTTAGCTGTGTGACTGACATCTCTTTTGATGCCTGTGGCAGAGTAGATACACCCATGGTGGAAGTGTAATGCCAGAAAGATGAGGGCTAGAGTCTCCAGTCAGAGGCTGATTTCCACCGAGACCCACGACAAGTCACTCCTCAGCCTGTCCAAGGGTCTTGCTGCCACACTTTGCTGTTAGTTCTCCTAAAAACCAAAAAAATACCAGAGCTCTTGTCCTGAGCACCTCAAACTGACCTCATAACAAAGTGAGGAGTAAATTGGAAGGAGTAAGAGAAGCAATGCTGAGGAGGAGGTGCCAAAAGGAGGCACAGAGGGGCCGAGTTGTGCCCATTGCTCAGTGACAATGGCAGCAGTTCCTTTTAATTACAAGCCCAAGTGAGTCTGGAGCCCATCCGTGGTGTCTGGCAGCAAACTGGACTGAGTGAATTTTCAGCTGAAATTAGGAGCAGGGGGGCAAAGGACTTTTTTAAGGATGGCATGAAATGTATCTCCAGTGATTCCCTAGCTGTAAAAAAAGGCATCATTAAAAAAAAAAAAGAAAAAAGGTCATTTCTTTTCCTTACTGCTTGGTAACTTTAGCAGAGCCTGACTTGTCCGAGTAGTGAGGGGGACAGAGTTGGTGCTTCCCAAAGTACAGGCTCCTTTACAATGCCTAATTGTTAAAAAAGAGATATTACAGCAGCCACTGCCTGTGGCAGTTTGTGAAATCATATTCCTTGTTTTGCTTTTGCTTGTTGTGGATGCTTAAGCTGAAAATTCTTAATAGAAGGTTGTTTTCTGGCTAGGACATCAGCAATCCAGGATCAGTAGGGTGTCTCCATCTTTATCACTTCATACATAATAATAGTAATAATTCTGACTTAGTTTTGTAATTCTAAATCCTTTTGAATGTGCTACAAAATCAATTTCTTTCTTCTGCACATTGAAAAGTAAATTTGATCATCCAGAATATTCTTTCCATGTTGCTCCATAATCTTTTCTATTATGGTTTCAAAGGCAGGCAAGGCTCTCAGTGGAAGAGAAATCAGTGCTAAAAAGCCCCAAAATATTTTTCAACTTCAATTTAGTTGTGAGTCATCTGTTCACACTAGCCTGACTTCTTCAGCACCCCTATATTTGGGATTTTGGGTGGAAGAAACCTGCTAGTCTTGGTCTTGTGCCTTCTTGTTTGCAATTTGCTGAGGACTCATTAATATTAGAGTCTTACATTTCCTTAAGAATTACAGATTCCTGAACCTTAACTCATGTAGGAGGCATTTTCAGCTTTCTCCTGCCAAAAGAGCATCTTTGCCATTTCCAAAATACTGTGTTAATATATGAATATATATTAAATATATGCCCAACTTACCACTGAATCACTAACCCACAGACATTGCTTTCTGTTACCTGGCTCTCTGTAAAGGCTGGGAGTCCGATTGCTGATAGGGATTGTTTTTATGGAAACCTACCAATGGAAGCAAGGTTTGCAGTGTCACATTGGCACCTGGGAGAGCCTAGATGTGTGATGGCAATCATTTGGGCAGCAAACAGGTTTGGGACAACCCAATCCCTACCCGTTTTTCAGAGGTGTGCTCATACAAACAGAAATGAAGGAAACCAAACAATTCCACATGCAGAAACTGGAGGAAGAAACCCCACACATACACAAATTGGGCAGGGGCGTGGCTGGTGATGGTGGTAATTATTCAACCTTATTTTATCCCTATGTTCCTTCTCAGTGGTCAGGTTTCCCCTTGCTCTGAGTTGCTGCAACGGAAAGACACTCGAATGCAGGGTTTTAAAAATGAAAACCAAGAATAATTCATTTTTGAACCACATGCATTCAATATGTCACTACTGCAGGTTTCATGGATACAATGGAGAAATGCACTATTGCTGTTTAGAAGTACGACTACACTTACTACAACCACAAGAGATTCACAAAATACACTGATGCCAGCACAGCAGTCACGTCACTCACTGTTACCGCCCGCAGGCAATTCACAAGGTTCAATATTACAACCACAGCAGAGTCCCAGAACACACTATCACAAGCACACTAAATACTACACGTGTGTTAGTTAATTACCCAAGACTACAAACTTAAAGCATATAAAATATTCACTTACCCATCTCTCTGGTAAGGGTTCTCAGTACGTTACCTCAGCCAGCATCCTGGCCAAGGGGGAAAGGTCTCCTCACGGAGTTGGAGAAGCAGCTCCCCCATCTCAGACTGAATCCAAGGGGTTTTATTTGATTTTTTTGTCTGCTGTACAGTGGGCAGGACTGTGTCCTAGTGGACAATGCCACCTTCCATGTGTGTCATTAGCAATGATCCCCCTTATCTTATGCCCTATCTGTTGTGTATCTTTGCATTGTCTGGGCCCATTAAGGCCAAATGGAGACCCTCTGGCTTGCCTTTATCTTATTGCTAGACAGCTGAATAATGGCTTGATTGGGACTCAGGGCATATTGTTTGTTGAAGGAATTCCAAGGCTCAACCCAGGTTTCAGTTCATTGAATTATGCAGCACTGCCCATTTAGTCTCATTTTGCAGGACAACTCAGGATTGAGCTATCTACGCAGCTCCCCATGGGCTGTCTCTGCTGAGATGGGGCCTCAAGTCAGTCCAAGGTTGAGAGGCTTTACAACCCCCATGAATCGCCTGATAGGCTAGACATTGATGAAACCTGTCTGTGGAGCTCTGAGCCAGATGATCCTTACAGTTGCTTTGAGCTGTCAGGAGAAAAAGCTCTTGCTTTCTCCTTAAGAATATTCACTTGCGAAGGCCAAGCTCCCACTCTTCTCTGAGATGCATTAATCCACAGAACAGAGGTTGAACATCATCATCGTTAAGATCCAAATCAAGCTGCCTGCCTTGTAAAGGATCCCCCTGCCTGCAGCAAAACAGACCTATTAATGCATTTTTAATAAATGATGCTGTTAAAAATGCATGAAGGATGTGTGGCAAATATTAACGGGGAACTATCACTGCCTTTTATTTTCTTCCTTAACTCCATGAGACACAGCACAAAATTCTCCAGGTGAAAGTCCTTCTGGTGCACATTAGACCAGGTGATTTCAAGAGGTTTTTGCCTGTCTCATTAACTACAGTCACACAGTTTCTGCTAGAGCTCTGAGACAGCCCCCTTAGGATCATAGAATCACAGAATTGTAGGGGTTGGAAGGGACCTCGAGAGAACATCGGGTCCAACCCCCTGCCAAAGCAGGGTCCCTAGGACATATCACTCAGGCGTCCAGATGGGTCTGGAATATCTCCAGAGAAGGAGACTCCACACCCCCTGGGCAGCCTGTCCCAGGGCTCTGGCACCCTCACTGGGAAAAAGTTCTTCCGCATGTTGGTGTGGAACTTCCTGTGCTCCAACTTGCAGCCATCGCCCCTTGTCCTGTCCCCACAGACACTGAAAAGGGGCTGGCTGATTCCCCCTGCATCCCCTGCTTAAGATAATTATAAACATTAATTAGGTCCCCCCTTAGTTGTCTCTTCTCAAGGCTGAACAGTCCCAATTTTCTCAGCCTTTCCTCATAGGGGAGATGCTCCAGGCCCTTAATCATTTCCTAGCCTCCTCTGGACTCTCTCCAGGAGATCTCTGTCCTTTTTATAACAGGAAGCCCAGAACTGGACACAATACTCCAGGTGGGAAACTCCAGGATGCTCACAAGAGTGGTGGGTTCAGTTATGGAACTGTGCAACAATCGAGTTAGAAAAACACTTGAATGAGAACAGAGCGATGACAGAGAACCCTTCAGAATATTTAAATAGATTTTGTAGTGTCCTAAACCTGCTCCCTGACCAAGTCCCCGGCAGGTTCGACTGGCAGGGTGGTGTTTTCCTTGCCCCCATCCCTTGTAAGCGATGCTGGGCCAAGGCTGGGCGCAGGTTCTCTGTTGCGTTTATCTCCCAGCCGCCGTATCCCACCTAGTGGCTGCTGCCTGCCTGCTCTCCCTTTGCAGGAGATGAGTTGGGGTGGGGTGGGGGTGTGTGTTTCCCATCAGACAAGTCAAAGTTTGCAGTTAGCAGTGAATATACCTTCCCACCGCTTAGTCAGATGGGTAAGTGTGTGCCCTTGCCTTACCTTGAGAGACACCGGGGACAGCTTTCACACCTGGATGGGTATTCACATCATCTACATGTATATATCAGATATAGATGCCTGTCTAATGGTTAGCTTGCCAGTGTAAGTACTCTGCATCTCTCTTCTAACTGTGTATATCCAGCCCCTAATTTGGGCACATTGAGATAATGAGAATAAGCACCTTTTTGTCCCTGCTTGTGGGACCAGCTCAGGTTCCCCTAAGTCCCTAATGGCAGTCACAGAGTGAATTTTGTCTTCTCTTCTCTGTGTCCATACACAGATGTCCACAATATACCTATACCATCTGCTTCATCACCATCCCAACTCTGGGCTGACTAAAGGCATAAGTAAAAATGCCATTTCCATCCGGAGAAGCAAGCTGAAATTTTTAATGTAATGGAAATGTTTCATTAAAATAAGGTGCTTTGACAAAAAAAATTTACTACTTTTCTTGAACTGCATGAAAAAAAAATTCTGTTGAAACATAATTTCCTGGTAACAAGAAAAAGAGGGCTTGCCAAAGCACTGCAAGAAATTTCCTTACAATTGGACACACATAAAATTTAGGGTAAGCCTTCGAGATGGAGTTCACCTTGAAATCCTTTATTGCTTCCTTCTAACGTTGGTCTTTGCCCTTCTATCTCTACACCACATTTTGCTCTGTTACAACTTTCCAAAAGCTGCTTTGTCATGAAAAGAAGTGGGATCTCTCCCCTTTTAATTCTTTGATTCTTAAATGAACTCACAACTTTTGTTCACTGGATGGACCAACTCTCTAGGTTGTCTTCTGTAGCCAGAAGAGCCCCTCTTAATTTGTTTCATGATCTTTTTTTCCTCCTTTGGACATCTTGCTTTGTGGGGCTGAAAAAGAGCTCAGGGCTGAAGGTAACTAAAGTTCCAAGCATGTGCCTGAAGAGTGTCAAGGTCACCCCTGTACATTAACAATGAATCTGTATTGTTTCATATGCAATATATCCCTCTTCTTTGAAACAGAACTATAAGAACTGTTTTAATGTATATAAATTAATCACATTAAAAGCATTGTCCTGACCATAACTTTTACTAAAAAAAATTCTAAGGATTTAGTTTAATTTTTTGGTTGGACAGAACACAAGGAATTGCTTTAGTCTGCTGCCCCTTATTTAACTGGAACCATTCCTACCTGTGTTTTTTCTCCCTAGAAAAGTAAGAAGAGGCTCAGAAACCTTGACACATACTTTGCTTTTTCTTTCTCTCCCCTGCAGTTTTAAAAATATATATAATTTGGTGATGAAATGTATTTACCATCAATATCATACTCAATTTAACAGCCAACTTCTTCACGCAGAAGACCTCTGGCTCCTCTCTCCATGAGCTGCTTGCCGCACGCAGCCTGGGAAGCTGTTTCCCTAGGCTCCCAATTAGCTGCCTACCCAAGCTGTCTTTTTAAACCAGATCAGATATCCATAATTCCCTTCATATGTCTCCCTTCTGCCTGCTATGCTTTAATTCATATTTCCAGCAGTACCCTTTACAGGTGATCTGCCTGGCTGGTTATACCACGGAAAGGTTTGCTGGGCTGGTGAGTCCATCGCAGGGTGCAGATGCCAGAGCTTCTGCAACCTCTGACTGCTGCAACTTCTTGTCTCAAATTTTCCTTGGGCTGTGGGATGCTCAAGCAGTCCAGGGATGAGAGGGATTTCCTGTGGCACCATGGGACCTGGTTGCTGTGGTGGGTCCAGGGCAGAGCTGAGTGTGGCACTGGCTTCCCCACCAGGCTACAGGTCAGTGTCAGGACACAGGCATCTCTGGGGAAAAAAATTGCAGGAGATAATTTCTCAGATTTCTATTACTATATTTCTTAAATTTTGTTATTTAAGTCTTGTGGGCAGCTGCTTGCTATCTAAAACTTATTTCTAGAGAGATTCTGATAACAAACACCCACTTAGCTGGTAATCAGCTTCTAAAAATAATTGCTCTGGAATTAACGATGCAGAGTGGTTTTTTTCTTTAATCAAACTATCTATGTACTTAGGTACACCAGACCCACCAAATCAACTCAGGATCATTTGCTGCCTTCCAACAATACTTTAGTCTGAGATCATAATCCTCAGACTGAAATCAAAGCATCACCTTAAACCTGCAGCTTAAGAGCAGCTAGGTGCCTATTGCCATAGATGCTTCGGTGTAACAGAGGTTTGGCCCTGTATTTTGAAACATGAACTCTTACATGTACCTGAAACATGAATCCTTCAATGTATCTGAAATGCAAAGGACCAAGCAGAGCAACAGTAACTTTCCTCCCTTTGGTCAGCCTAGAAGGCAGAGAGGAATTTCTCTTTGCACTCGGGAGTTTCCTGTGCTGTAAAGAGTTCTTTGGTCTAGTCTAATGTAACTGTACTATAAAAAGGGTGGGGTTTGGTGCTTTTAGTGTGCTTTCCTTAAGGAAAAAGCATTTTCAGTCCTATCCACTTTCAAGTTCAAGTCAATGCAGGGTCTGGAGTTGAACACACACATAATTAAGCTATCTTCATTTTCATTACCAGGCAAGGAAAACCATTACAGTTCTGAAGCACTCTGCTCTCATCCTTTGCATAGACCACAGAGCTGGAGATAACTAGGGAGATGCCTGAGAAAAGGAGCAATTACAGTTAATCAATAATCCTCAAATGGCAGCAATTAAAATTCTGGAGGAAAAAAAAAAGAAAATACTAAAAAGAAAGCAGACAAGGTAATGGCAAACCATCCATCAGCCGTTCAGAGCAATTTTACAGATCTCAACTTGCAGAAAGGAAGAGTTTTTAATTAAATCATTATCTGAGGATACCGTTGATCCTTCATGTTAGACAATTTAGAGTGCAGAAATGTCTTCAGATGGCCCTAATCATAAAAGATGTGTTTGTTTTCTCCCCAAATGAGCCCCTTGCCTGGCTACGTAAAAAAGATTATTCTGCTGGAACAATATGGGAGAGCTCTCTGCTTTTAAATGATCTCATTTCCATCTCCTTAGCCAAGTTAATTTAGTGCACTAACATATGTATTCGTTTCCAAAGAAAGACTTTTGTAGATTGCATTTTCTGTAGAACAATGTCCCCTGCCCCTGAAAGATAAAACCAGAGAATGGTGGTTCATGTCTCTATGATGTGAAGAATTTGAGGAGCTTGACTTAGGAAGTGCTTTCCCTCAGCTCCAGACAGCCCACAAATTTCATTTTTAATGATTCTCAAGAGTTTCTTAGAGGCTCAGTGCTGGGAGTCCCCTAGTGACTCCATGTGTCTTGAAGGGGCAGTACGGGCGCTTACATCCTTAGAGAGGTCACCTATTGGTTTCAGAAAGGATGGTTGATCTGGGGTGTTACCTTTCAAGGCTGCACAAGTGTCAGCTCTCTGACGATGAGGAGGAGGTCCCAAATCACCCAGCAGCTGGTCAAGGCTGGGGGAGGTGGAGCTGGGCATGGACTCCAGAGACAGCCCTATTGGCCTCCTTAAGAGACTCAAGTGGCCTCTGGTTGTGAGGTGTTGGGTTTGCAGGTTTTTCTTGGAGTGGGAGGAATCCCACCCACATCTTCTGCCTAGAGCTTTGCGGCTCACCCCACATTGCAGGGAGCAAGCCTGAAGAGGGTAAGATTTTTTGGTGGTTCTTATTGTGTGGTTGTGTTGGGTTAGTTTGGTTTTATGGGTTGGCTTTTTTAAACCATCTTTCTCTGGTGGTTTACTGCATTGGAAAGCATTGCCTGCTGTGTCTGGGGCCTGAGGTAACTGGAGCAGTTTGTCAGGAAATATGAGTGTAACCTGTGCATTAAAGCTGGAGGGACTTAAGCTCTGATGGGGTTTTGTACAGCTGAAAACGTTATGGTGATGGTGTTCATGTCAGGCTTGGTGTTGAAGTTTTACTGCAGGTGGCTGGTGTAAATTGGGGGGTTTTAGGTGGGGGACTGGGATCTATGTCACTTGTCACTTTGATTCCCTGGAGACGGGCAGCAGACTAGAGCTCTTTTTTCTTCTTTATAGAGACTACTCATAGGAGAGAGATTAAGTATTCATGCAAGTTTTTGGAAGGTGAGGTATCTGACCTTTCTTTGCCTGATTTCCCTGCCTGGATGTACAGCAGAGCAGTTAACGTGACCTGCTTGTGTCAGGAGGCAAAGATATTTGCATCATCTATCTCTAGCCATCCTGGGGTATCAAACATAGGTACTTTCTGGGACATATAACCCCCCCCCCTTTTTTTTTTTTTTTTTCTTTTTCCTAATCTGCCTGGGGCAGCCTGAAGGAGACATTATGAACTGCCACATCTTTCTCCTTCTTCCTTAGTAGCCTAGACTCTCAGCTCCCAACCTGTAGTCAGTGAGCAACCCCTCCTGTCAAGGGGCAGGCAGGGGTTATAAACAAAACATCTCATCTATCTTTGCTTTCCTTGACCAGCTGCTAAACAGCTCCAGCAGCTCCTCCTGCAGCATCCCTTTTTCTCAGGGCTTGGAGATACTCAAGGTCCAGCCTTCACACTGAGATCAGCACACCTGAAGCTCTCACTTGACCAGTCCGAATGCTTTACATTTAATATATGCACTGGGATGGATCCAAATGCTGCCTTGCTGTTCATTCTCTGCTTCTTGAAATGCAAACCTGTGAATAACTTGTCTGAAAGAGTAAGTTTATCCAGCTGGGAGTGGTGAGAGAGCTACTGAAAAGTAAGTTTAGTCTTGTTTTTCTGTTGGATGTAGTTATCAACCACTAAATGTTCTTCAGTGCTCTGTGATGTTTTCCAGTTCCCAAAGGTTTGCAGGGAGGAGAAAGAGAGACACTTATAAGGACACACTGATAAAAGAGGGATCTCTCTGTGACAGCTGATGCCCATATCTCCTGGGATAGGTAACACTAGCAATAAGAACAATTTTCTGGGTTAACCTTTTGCCCCAAAAGGTGGTACCAACGTCTACATCCTCATGAAGGAATAAAAGCAGCGGATCCTGGTTGGTTCTGAGATCACAAAACATGTAAGCATGTCTTTAGCCTTAAAGAAAGTGAATAAAATCCCTGAAATTTGGGGTTTTAAATGAGTTTAAGTGACTTGCTCCATTATTAGTCACTAACAGCAGTGAAGCAGGAAGAAAGTGTAGGGGTAGTTGGAAGCATGTTTACGGACTTGGCCTTGTTGGAGCAGCCAAGTCTGGACTCAAAACTCAGAGGCAGCGGTTGTATGGAAGGACAGATCCCAAACAGAGGTAGATGAAGCCAAGAAAGCTCTGCTCTGTTAGGCTGAGCCAGGAAATCTCTGGCACTAACATCCTTTTGAAGTCCTTTAAATGCCAGTCCCTGAGGCCTTGAAACAACTAACCAAAGAAAAGCAAGAGAAGACCCAGGGAGCGCCAAGAGCAGTGGGATGCAGAGTGTGTATGTGCATTTAGCGCTTCCCAGGACTTAATCTGGCTGAGGTAAAGTTGAATTTGTAATTATTTTTTATTTTTGGTGGCTTCTAATTTAGCACTGAACAGACCCAGAACTGTTGAAAGTAAAATGCCCATTAAGGCTGCTACATCTCTCTTGATTCACCATAACCAGGTTTCCTTCCTTGCAGGGCGCTTGCTTCAGAAACACACCCAAGGAAGCAAAGCCACTGTAATAGCCAGACTAGAGCAAAGGAGCTCAGGCTTGTTTCCTCAGTGCCAGAAAAACTAGTGTTTCAAGACATGCCTCCTGCCTCTGCACTCCTCCCCTTGCAGCAGCTCAGGGGCAGGATGCTGAGGACCTGCTGAATCCACATGTAGCTGCTGCTTCAGTTCATCCTTCCCTCCCTTGTGGGAGGGGGAAAGTATGTTTGGCTTAAAGATCCCTCTAGCTTGGATCCCCCGCAGAGGGAAAGCAATTCTCGGCATATATAAATATCTCCCTGCTTGTGCACATCCCTGTTTGCTGCTCCAGCGTGGTGGCCCTGCTGCCCTTTGCTTTCTCCAGAGAAGCTTGCAAAGACCCAAAAGGCATCAAACGAATGAGGATTCTTTCCCCTGCATGTGGGGTTTGGTTTTCATCATCACTGGATGGAGCTGGCGATACGCTCTCAAACCCCCATCAGCGATGCTCCTGGCTTTCTCCCCTTCCTTTCTGCTGTGGTGCAAAGGTTAAAGGGAGTGCCAGCTTTGCTTATAACAGGTTTAAAAAGGAGCAAAACTCAAAGGGAGCCTTGCCAGCCAGCTTTGCTTTTCCACCCAGCGGGGATGAGCCGTGTGGCAAATTGTTTGTTAAATTGAATCTCACGTTCTGCGCTCCAGCAGAATCAAAACAAGAGGTGCCACAATTACAGCTTCATCCCCTGATTACCTGCCTCAGCGTGGCAGCAATAAGCGTTCACAATTTGCCGCTGCGTGGCCGCTTCATCTTTAAACTGAAACGGCATCTTAATTGGATCCACTAATAGTCGGCTTCAATCAAAAACCACTCTGAGGTGCTCCAGCGAGGCTAGCTGGGGCTCCTCACACTTGCTTCTGCTGGTTAAGGGACTCAAATGAGACCATTGTGGTTTTATTTATGTGTATGATCAGCAGGGAGGGGAAGCACTGGCAGCCGTGGGGCAGCTTTATCACTCAGTGCTAAGCTGGGGAGACAGGAGAGCTGGGATTTATGGCTTGGTACGTGTGACTCCCTTTTATGGCTTTTTGCATGATTTAGGCAGAGCTGGGTTTATGGATGGTAAAACTGATGGAGGGGAGGGTCTTGGGTTTTAATTTTGCAGCTCCTGTTGATGACAATAGTCATAAATTTCCAGGTGATTTGTGGTGGGGTTTCAGCTTTCATTTGTGGGTGTAGAGAATGCAAATGTCAGCAAGTGGAATGAGAGCAAACCCTTTTTCCAAGGCAAATGTTTGGGTGTGACAGTCTGTAAAAATTGCCTGATAGAAGTTAAACCTCTTCTTATTTTGTGGCAGCCTGAGATTAAACTCACAGACTCTCAGGTTCAGCAGCCTAGCAGAGAATTGAAAAATTTCCCCTTCTTGCAAATCCCAGGGACTTTCCTCTTGTGAGCAGTGCTGGCCCTCAGGGAGCAGCTGTCCTCCCCAGGGCACCTGGCAGTGAAATATATGTGTGGGGCTGGAGCTGGGCACCCGCAAGGGTGATGTCATGGAAGTAGGGTAAGGCCAGCAGAACCTGTAAAGATGAGGTGAGACTCCATCAGGGGCTTCCCTCACTTAGAGGGGAATGGAGTGTCCCCTGGGTACCTAATTTCCACCCCATTAAATCACACCGTGGATCAATAGCAGACAAACGACTCTGTGGCCAGTGGTAAATTTATAAGATTTTTCTTTATTACCACTTCAGCTCAAGTGCTACCCCAGAGGGAGAAGGATGAGACTAATTTTATTTCTTTTCCAGATGATAATTACCTGGGTATTTAAACCCTGCTGCCAGATGTACATCTCCAAGTCTACCACTGTGAAAAACGGGGCTTTTTGGTTAAGCTGCTCCTATCAGAGCACATCAGTTTCCCTTGCAAGCTCCTAACTGTAAGTACAGCTCAAAGGCTTCCAAATGACTATGGCATTGAAGAACCTAACCACGGGGATTAGATTTTGCTAGGGGAGATGTGTTGGTGACCCTAAAAACTGCTGTGTGGTGTTTTAAGGCAGGGATGAAAATGGCAAGTGCTACAGCAAGTTGTTTTGCAGCAGGAGGTGGTCAAAGCACTGCTCCTAATTCCTGTAGAAGCCTTGATGTCCTTTCACGTCACAAATAAGGTGTTGAGATGTACTGGAGGGTGTTCTTCTTGCTTCTCAGCATGCTGGAAGCCTTTCCCTAGTTGTTCTGTTGACCTCTGGAAGCAGGAAAGACAAAGGTTTCCGTACCACCCTGAAGGCTCAGGACAAGCTGCTCTGCTTTAACTTGGGTGTGCGAACAGCCACGCGTGCCGCATGCCCCCCCCCCCACCTCCCTGGCTGGAGGTTCCTGCTCAAGCCTTTCCACCAAGTAAATAAAGCTGCTCTGAGACTTCCTCCTTCCTCTGTCTGCCAGCATCTCCAGAGGACAGATGATGTTTAGTAGCTCTGTTCTCTGCTGTTAACTTCACTCCCCTTTTTGTGTGTTTGTTTGTGCTGTTTTTTCCCCGTAGCAAGCTTCTTTGCTCCCGTGTGTGCTGCCCCTTGCAGCTCTGCTTCCTCAGCACTGAGCAGCTCTATCCTCCCCCTCTGCTTTTTCTTCTTTTCCCTATGCTCATTAATTACTCCAGGTAGCACCCAGCTCCCCACTCTCTCTGACCTGCCCATGGCCACAGACCTTTAGCCTGCGATCCTTGTGCCTTGCTTCCTTCAAACTTGTCTCCTGTTGTCTCCTATGTGTAAAACTCAGACATTTATCAGTGGGTTAGTGAGCCCTGCCATGCACCAAGCCAGTGAATGGTGGTGATGGGCAGGATTTCTGTTAGATGAGTGCAATATTGATATTGGCACAGGCTTCAACTGTCCCTCGATGGTAGTGTGACTCAATGTGGTATCAACGCTTTCCCCAGCCTTAGGGATCTAGGCTCTGACTTCACAAAGCACCTTGTTGAGGTTGATCAGAAGAGAGAATCAATCCCTTCTGTGACTGCACTTTCAGGGTGGGAGCCCAAGCCTCATCATGCTGTCTTGGGAAAGTCAGGGCTGCTGAGGTACTGTCCCACATATGGTGCGGTGGCCTGGTTTGTTCTTCCAGGCCAGAGACAGCACCTAGCACCTTGTGGGTCTAGCCTGGTTGGGGGTTAAATAGGCCTCACAATGAGTGTTGCATCCCATGAGTTAGACTGAGTGTGATTTTTACTTGTGATATCTGTGGATTTCCAGACCTGGGGATAAGGTTCAGCTGTCAGTGCTATTTCAAAGCAGGTTAGATGAAGGCGCGATGATATGCAGAAGGCAAAATAATTCAGTCCCCTTATTTGCATGTTTCTGATGCCAGACACACCAATAAACAGAAGAAATGTTGGATAAAGACCAGAGGAGTTTGCAATTAACACATTAAACAGATCTACTGACTACAGGATCAAAAGCAGAGTAAGAAAAAGAAACACCCATGCAATGTGACCATGGCTTTGCAGCGATGATTTGATTTACGCTAATGTTAAAGGCCTGTAGGAAGCTGACGTTGCCTTGTAAACTCCCTCTCCTTTCATGTAAACTACTTCCCACAGTCTGGCACCAAACAGATAATTTCTCTGTCCTTCTTGTCTTTTTATAACTGCATAATCTTCAGGATCAGATTCCTGCCTTTACTGCGTGCTTGCTTGCTGCTAAACAAACTTCTGTATGTGTGCCAGGCAGTATTTTGTTGACAAAAATCACTTTGTCACCAGAATTATATATATATTTGCCTGATGAAATGCCTTTCACTGACAGAATGCTTTTAGTCCCATGAATTTCCTTGACTAAATGATATTAGGTGGATTAAAGCAAGGATTTTGTCAGACTCTTTCCTCTAAGAGAAGAATTTCTATGACCCACTCTGAAGTTGGAGACACCCAGGCAGTCAAATATATTTATTCAATAAACCAAGTTTGCTGTGGCCTTAAAATTGCTGCAGCAGGACACACAGATGCAGGGGAAAGCTTGACGAGCTTGGTAATGCACTGAGGGTCAGGAAGGACCCATGAGATGTGCTGCTAGGTGTGAGTTGGGTTTTTGGGTGCCCTGTCTCTGGTCATCGCTGCATGACTTTCACAACAGAGAAAGGGTGTCTGGCAAAACCCCCATTTTTTTTCAGGTATTGGCAGGTGCAAACATAAAACCCAGCATAATCAAATACTGCAAATGCATTGGTTTTATTCCACTTTTTCTTTGAGAACTTTATATCTCCTGATTAGCTCTCCTGAACATTAATGCAGACTTGGCTGCTGTTCTGCAGGTAGCGATGCTAAAGCAGATACGTTGCTCCTCTTATCTCCTCTGCAGCATCTTCTTTGTTTGGTGGTAAAAGAAATCGGGGTTTGGGGAAGGAAGGAAAGAAAGGAACTCCTCTTTGTACCCAGAGAGGTCACAGAGAATGAAAGCATTGCTTGCTGTTGTGCATGGTGATGCCTAATGATATGCTGTCATCACTTCTGCCATCAGAAAGCCTTGATTTCACATGGTGGGTCCCTCTACAGCTGGTTGATGGGTAAAAAGGGACCCCTCCGGGCATTAATCTCTGCTGGGAGCTTACACAGCATTATAATAATTAATAATAATCACCCAAATTATTATTCCTAGTGTGCCTTTAGGTGTGTTCGGATGAGGATCTGAATGCTTTTTACACAGAAGGATAAGAACTGATCCCCTGTTCATCGTTGTACAGCCTGAGTCTGCCTCACACCAGCATAAGGCAGTTGATTTGAAGCATTGCTCTGTTTTTTCTCTGGGGTGTCAAGCTCAGAGGAATCGAGGCACAAGGATTATGTGCCCATAATTCTTCACATGGTCCCAGAACCAGGGGCAAACCCACCCATTAATCCATCCAGGCAATTATGCCTCTTGCTTAAACATGCTCGGAATAAAGTGCATTAAATTCCAGCTTGTGACAAGTTGCTGCTACCCCTAACAAGGTGTTATGTCTGAAGTGCTTGTGTTTGGTGCTTTGGGTTAGGTTTTTTTCTTGCTGCTCCCTCTGGGTTCTCAGTGTAACTCTTTGCAGGGACCCTACTTCCACCTGTGGGCTTCTGTGTGTCTTTCCATCCAGGACACACGCAGGGGCTTTGCCCCATCTCTCTTCTCCACGGTGGCAGGGCAGGGGATACACTTCCATGGCCAGGGGGTGCCCAAGGAATTACAGCTGTGTGTGTTAGCTGTTCCCTGTCTGACCTGCAAGTGGGTATTTTTACAACTGAAACATGACAAATGCTACCAGGTATGTCCACTATTTTTAAGTCTGCTGGTGAGTAATGACAAGTGTATATATATGGTGCCAGAGCTGGGGCTGCTTTCCGTTAGGGTGGGTTTGCCTTGTGCCAACTGATTTATCTGTGAAATAAACAAGCAGTGTTGAAATTAAAGCACATTAATATAGCTGATTTGTAAATAAAAAGGAGAGTTAGCCAGACAGAGTGGAAACATAAATAGAGACCAAATGTTATAATATAATGAGATGATGCTCCTGTTTAGAGAAAGACGATCATCTCCCTGCGTGCCCGTGGTAACGGAGCGGTAGGCACATGGGCTGGTAGTGCAGCAGAATCACAGAATCTTAGGAGATGGAAGAGACCTCTGGAGATCATTTAGTCCAACCCCCTTGCCAGAGCAGGATCACCTAGAGTAGGTCACACAGGAATGCATCCAGGTGGGTTTTGAATGTCTCCAGAGAAGGAGATTCCACAACCTCTGTGCAGGCTGATCCAGTACTCTGTCACCCTCACAGTGATAAAGGTTTCCCTTATGTTCACATGGAACTTCCTTTGCTCCAGCTTGCACCCATTGCCCCTGTCCCATCATTGGACATCACTGGGAAGATTGCTCTTGCTTAATACTGCAAATGTTAAGACAAATCTGTTATTTGAATACACATCAGCTATAGAAAAATAGAAGTTCTACTACAATTATGCACTGGAAGGGTTTTCCTGGGAACGCTTCACAGAAAAGTTTCTTCTGTCAGAGTGCTGCAGGTCTGGGAGGAGGAGAAGGGAGTCAAAACCTCCATCGCTTCGCCTGACAAAATTGACCTGTGTGGAGGCAGTCTGAGGTTTTAATAACTCACAATGCAGAAACAGAGAGGTGGTGGTTATAGCCACATAATTTAGGATGTGTGGCTGAGCACTGCTGCTCCCCCTAAGAAGAGCTTGTGGCTAGGTATTAAGATAGAGATTATTCAGTATGATGCACTTGAGCCACCCCAGGAAAGATTAATTGATGCCTCAATGTAGTGGGGGTAGGGACAGGGACAACTTATGCTAAATGAAACAGGCAGCAGTGAGAACAGATGCATGCTGGAAGGACAGCGTGATAAATGTGCATCTTGATATTTACAGTGCCTGAGAAAACACTCCCAGTCTGATACAGGTTCAGTAACTACAGTCGTGCTTGAGTATGGTGGTGACTTGATTGATTTAATTAGCTCTCATTAATGGCATTGAAGATAGCTCAACAACAAGCAAGAGAGTCTTGCTGAAGTGTGGAATGTTAATTGCTTGATGATTTGTGTTGTGGGACGGCTCTTTTGCAGAAGTACAAATTAGATGGTGAGTTGTTTGGAAACACTGGAGCCTATCCTTGCTGGGAGAGACTGAGACCACTGCCCTGGCTGGCTGTGTCATGCACCTTCCTCATGCAGGCAAAGGGGAAGGTGTCCTGCAAAGGTTTAAACCCTCTTAAGTAGGAAGGCTCTGGCTCTTTTCCCTGTCACCCCACTCCCTGCTCACATCAACAGAAGGGACTGTGCAAATCAATATCCTCATTAAATCTTGCAAATTACTCTTTTCATCTGCATTGGCTCTGAAGAGCAAGAGAACCAGCCCAGGAAAATTAAGTGTCCCATCTACTAAAAATATATTCATTTTTTAAAAACCTTTTTCATAATAGCATTTTAAAATTCACTTTGGTGCTCTCTAACTGCAAAATGACAAAGTTCTATCAAGCAAGCAAATTTCCTACCCCCATGTTTTATTTCATAAAAGACATAACCAAACTTGATATTGCCTGCCTTAAGTGGGAGTTACTTTTCTCTACCCTGGACTTCACCACTGCTTTTAGCTCTCCAAGGCTGATCTGGCATTTTCCATGCCCAAAATCTGCCTCAGGCTGAGCTCCATGGAGATACCCTCACTATGGGAACAAGATAAGGGCAAGGGAGGATAGTCTGTGTAGTAAAGTGGTTGTAAGAGGTCTTTATATTCCCTCCTCCTGGGTGAGGAGGGAGAATCAGGCTGAGGGTGAGTGCAGTGGCCCAGAGGGACAGCACTCTGGTGACTGGACAGGGGAGCAGCAGGAGCTGTGTGGCACCACCTAATTCTGCAATGCTGGCAGGGAAAAAGCTGGGGCAGAGGATGGAGATGGTGATGTGTCCTTGCTGGGACGTAATTGCCAAGGGGGAATGTTACTAAAACTATTGGGCTTGAGTGGTATAAGCCCATAGATTCCAGTCATAGTTCTGGCATTGTCTTTCTTTTGAAAACTCTACTGTAGTACCTTAGTGCTGTTTGCATTGGGTTATTTGTGGGCTTTGTTCACATGGTGCTAACAGAAACCACGATGGGAGCCCATCCCAGTGGGGTGATTCTCATACAAGGTGTGTATGGCCAGATGACTGCTTGTGGAGATAGTATGTTTGTCCTTTAAAGGAATGGTATGGCTTCATCCTGGTTTTCAGGATGGTTTAAAATAGTAGAAATTAATGGATTTGTCCTGTGTTTGCTATTTCTGTGTGAAGAAATACATACTTGCATCTGTGCTTCTGTATAGGAGGTATGTCCCCACACCTCTCTCCTTTTTCAAGTGCAGCAATGCTTGATAACAGTGCAGGCACATCTAATTCTACAGGTGCAAGACTGCTTTTGCCTCCAGTTCTGCCAGCTGCAGACCATAAGACCTGTGTCCAAGGGTCAGTTCCTTGACCTGCCTTACTTCAAGCTGGAGAAGAGCAGAAAGGTGCATCTGCCTCTGCCAGTGCTCTCCAACCACAGAGGCACACCCTGTGATGGCCTTTCCTGAAAGCCCAGAAAAGACCCAGAGTTGCCTTGTATTGATAAGGATCCAGCCCCAACTGTGAGCACATCAGCTGAATGTTGCATGAGCAGAAATGTTCGAGTTAGCTGGACCTGTCTTTCATGACCAGGTGAAGCCTAGAGATGCTGTATGCTGGATTTCTGTGCTGAGGTCTTCCCTTTTGGAAGCAGTTTAAGATGCTATCTGCAACCCAGGTTTTAAGCCATCCAGCCTTGGGGTGCTTTGTTTCACCAGCTGGGCTCAGTGTCCTTCACATATATCAGATGCCCTGGGGGTTCTATTCACTTAAACCAGCTTTTCCCCTCCACAGGACAGTGGAAATCACATATTATTACTTGCCTCCATCTTCAAGGCAGCATCAAACACGTGTACTTGGGAATGATCCACATGGAAAAACTAACTGCAGAGCTGCTCTGACCGATGAGGGGAGCTTTAGAAATGAAAAACAGTATTTAGGACCTGGGTCAGCAGTCTCCTGTAAAGCAGCTCCCTGTGAACAGTGCATGATGCTGGAAGACCCTAGGTGAGATGCGAGCTGTTCTTCTCAAAACAACTGCTTTTCCTCACTTTTTTTCCCCCTACTTTTCTTTTTCTCCACCTAATGCTGTGCTCAGATGTTGAAGTGAGGCATGCATGCTAATGTGCACTCTCTGTGCTCCTGGCAAGCCAGGGCTTTCTGAACTGGAGGCTGCATCATATTCGAGACTTGGCCCTTTTGTGCTTTTGACCCTCTCCATATATCATGGGAAGTGTTTCACCCTGTGAGAAAATGGCTTGTGTAGTTGCTTTGTCCAAGTTATTAATAGGGCTAAGCAGGGAAACCTGGCCTGCAGTGATGGAGCTGGTGTGTGCTGGTGAGGGGCATTTTGAAGTCCTACCTCTCCAGACCCTGAGGAACGATGCCTGAGAAGTCAGGCCGTGCATTTACAGATGCAGTGTGAAGTACTCCTGTCTTCTGTTCATTATACCTTCTGATTACACAGGTCACTGAACTTCATTTAACCTGTAGCTTTGGGAACACGACAGCATTAAGAGAGGGATGAGAAAAAGAGTATCTCTCCTTGAAGAAATTCATAGATGTTGACCTTCTGTTTTGCCCTGAAGTGAGGCAAACAAAGATTAAAGTGATGAGTCTTTGCAAAGGCAAAGCCTACCACGTTTTCATTTTATTGTAGTTTTTTTCCTTCATCTGATTGTTTTGATATTAAGATTAAAGTAACTCCAATAATCTAAATTCCACAATTATTTCCCAGAGGTTATTTCTGTTGAGTGCACGTTTTCAGAAGAGACCTCCACGTGACCATAGAACTTCCCTCTAGAGACCACCAGGTTATCAGTGTTGGGAAGGAAAGTAAGGCCCCAGCTCTGTCTCACAGTGCATTGATCCCTGTGACTTCCCTAAAACCTCAGCTTGGCAGTGTTCCCACTTGGCTGTGAGCTCAGGACAGTGAGGACAACTGCCTCCTGGGAAGTAGAAATCTCTCACCTTTTACTATTTCAAAGACTAAATGTTTGGGTGGCATTAGTTTTTGGTATGTTTTTACCAGTGCGCAAAATGTGCCCTTTCTTGTGCAAAATAACAGGATTTCTGCTCAAAATTCACTCTGGAACAAAACATGGAGCTTTATGATTAAAACCACTGAGTTTCCTGGGGTGTAACCCTTTCTCAAACAATTGTCTAAAATACCATCCCTTGGTTTATAGATTTTATGGGGAGATAAAGTGCTGCAGATGACTGTTTTACAGGCTGTGCCCTTTCTACATGCAGTGTGAATGCTGGGCTTTTCCTGAAATTGTCTCCAGTCCTGCTCAAATTCTATGGAGAACTTGTCTTAGTTGTCTAAAGAAACAAATTTCCTTCTCCAAGAACAAAAGGAACCCTGGCTTTTAAAATATACAACCTGTGGGTTGTACACACACACAGATGCCCTCTTTGAGCAGGAAGGGTATGGATCCTGTACCTCTTGACTTGAAGACATTTGAGAGAGATTTTGGCCTTTCATGTCATTCAAATACTGGTATTAAAAGCCCTCCCTTGACGTTCCCAGTTTAGCAAAATCCTTTGTTGCTGTGGTGTAGGAAGTGTTGCTCATCACTTTGTCAGTTGTATCTGGGGAGCTATTAGCAGTTTTCATTAAACCAGAATTTAGGATTAGCAAGTTGCTGTGGTCCAAGCATAAATATCAAATAGATGTTGCTTGTGAGCTGGTACTGTATTTTTTGGTTGGATAGCTGCAATAACTTCATTTCTGAAAGGAGTGTGTTGTAACTTGATAGGAATTCAATGCATAAACTAGCATGAATGAATGGTGCTTTTTGGACTGAGTTGCTAAAGTCCCTCAGTTTTCCACAGATAAAACCCACAGAAGAAGCCTGTCTTGGTAAAAACCCTTAATTTCCATTGTTGTGCAGAAAAACCTCAGGGGACCAAAGGCAGATATATCTGCCTTGGCCTTCTCTCTGCTATGAATAGGCAGGTTGTACTTCCAGCATGCTCTGTCCTTCAAAAGACGCCAAGGTTTTGTCTCCCTTTGGAGAAAGACAGTAACTGGCCTTGTGAATGAAGCTGACTTCTTCCAGGCTGCCACTCACCTAGTGCTGAGGTTCTTTAGACTGTTTTTCCTCTTCTTTTGTGGGATAATAGAAATACAAAAATCCAAACTTTGCAGTAAAGTAGCTCTTGACTCGACTCGTGTGATTCGGGTCACCGTGAGGACTTTGCCTTCCAGGTTTATCTGGAGGTTATTTTTTTCTAACACACTTATTTGGACACACTTATTTGGGGTTTGTTTTGTTGGGGTTTTTCCCCCCTCAAGTTCCTAAATTTAAATGAGGGTGATGATGTGTTTTCCCCATTTCCCATGTGAATGGGTTCCTGACAGCTTTACAGGATTACTAATAGCTGAGCGTGGAGGCATATGGGCAGAGCATCACAGAGGGAGACCAATTGAGGAGGGAAGAAAAGCTAAGAGCTGTAATTCTGCAAAATAGGTTCTCCCTTTATGCTGGGCCCAGTCTCCTTCTTGGGGCAAAGCTTTTCACTTGCTGCAGACACAAATCTCAGCTAATTCTTGCTGCTGCGCTATCACCTTTATTGCAGCAGCAGGACTGATGGAATTGCTCAGCAGCAGGACATGTGGCTTCCCACTGGCCTCTCTGCTCCAGCCATCAAATGCTCTTTCCTCTTCCTCCTACTGAGCCTTGAGCCACTCTAAAAGGGTCTAATACAAACTCTTGTTGTGCTGAGCTTTAACAGCACCAAGATTGCTGTACCTACCCAGTCTTTCCCTTGTACAAGCAAGAGCTGTTTGTGGCTGTAGAGGGAGGGCGATGAACTTAAGTCTGTCTTTCTTGGTTTTTAGCCTTCATCCTAGAGTTTTTGGAACAACCGCAGCTTCTTAGCAGGAGTCTTTTGTCCATAGCATCTCACATGATGCTCTTGTCTGCACAGCTTCAAGCAACTGAACCTGCCTTGGTTTGCTGGTCTTGTTCCAGAGAATGTCTTGGCTTTAACTGCAGCTTGTTAATAGGTTTAGGGGATGAAATATTGCACCAAACTTATTCGACAGCTCCTGAGAAACTTAAAGTTGAGTGCTTTTTACTAAGCCTTATTTGCAGTTTCCCCTGTACATAGCTCAGAGCTGCTTGGCCCTTGGTTAAGTGTTGCCAGGAAAGTGCTCGATCAATGAGAAAAGTGGTTGGTGTCAGGGATGCTGACAGGTAAAGGAATCATGCTGTCATCCAGTTTTTGACTAAGGAAAGACCCTTGCTAGGAGAGCTCTCCAAGACCACTTAGACACTCATTGCCCACTGTCAGGAAGCTGGTTTCCAGATTAAGGAGGTGACAAAAAGCCAATTGAAAATCACCGCAGGGCCCCTGTGGTGAGGGAGTTGGATGGCATTTGCTCTGTGCAGCCTTCAGCGAATGAGAGGGGAAATGCCATTTGCTCTTGCCTTCACAATGGGCAAAGCTCATAGTCTGTCATAATTAATGTATTGTTAGCTTGTCATTATTCAGGTCATCTAACTGTCGGTGCTCCTACCCTCTCTGGGCTTTTCTATTTAGAGATGCCTGGAGAATGTGAAAATGAAACTTAGAGATGAATTACAGGAAAAATCTCGAGTGTGGGAGGAAGCTGAGTGTTTATTTGAGGGGTGTGTGGAGATGAAGGGTCCGTTGCTCTCCCTAGGGAAAGGCACACTCGGATCTGCTTCAAAAAAGTGGCAAACAGGAACATCTTAATGTTGGTTTGCACTCTGAGTGATTTCTGTCCTCCCTAAACATTATGTGGCTTCATAAGGAAGATTGTTGATAGCAGATCACACAGGAAAATGAATAGGGAGAGGAGAGGACTCCATTCAATCCGGTGGAGAAAGCAAAGTGACTCAATACCAGGACGTGCAAAGGAAGCCTGATTATTTTTGCTCAGCTGTTGGGATCACAGGAACAAGCAGCTCTGGTTCTGCTTGTTTATAGAGGCAGCAGCCAGAAGCGGGTGAATTCTGCATGTTTTGGAGACTGGCATCACTGAAATCTATGATAAAATATAAATTAACAGAGGGACTGCATTCCTTCTTGTTTCATCTGAAGTGTTTTCTTCAATTTTACTATCCAAGGTGACTGTGAAGAGCAGTTTTATCACTTGAAGGTCCCTCTCTATAGACCAAGTGAGAGTTGAGAGCCCTGATCCTTATAAAAAGATAACTGATGATGTGAGGCCAGAAAAATAGGATGGTTTCAATAATTTATGTATATATGCATATATTTTTAATAAATGGCTGGTAATGGTTTTCACAGAACATGCACAATTTCTCCAACAAATGGTGTGCAGCCTCTGCCTGGTTTTCCTTATAATTAAGGAGCCCAGAGCTCTTAATTGGAGCAATAAGTGGGAGGCCCTGATTTGACAGCACACTTGTGAATCCCAGGGTGTGAGAAGTTCCCGTGAAGCCACAAAGAGGATGTTCCCTTGACTGCAGAGGGATACACTTAAGTGCTTTTCTGGAGAGAGGCCATCAGGAGTCAGATGTAAGGACTCGCAGAAGCAAAGCTATTAGACCAGTAAAGCTGCTTAGCTAATGGTCTTACAAAATGGGATCCTAATTTCATGAATAAAGATCAGAGTGGGGAGCAGGTTGCTGGTGGCTGAAGGAACAGGGCCCTGCTGCTGCGTGTTTCTCAGCTGAGACACAGGTCCAGGGTGATGGCATGGTTTTTTGGGAGGGTTGATTTGTTTGTTTGTTTTGGAGGTGTTTTGTTTTGGGTTTTTTTTGCTTGCTACATGTCTTAATCTTATGGGATAAATCTGTCTTGCTCAGCTTGCTGCTGGTGGGTTCTCTGGGAGCCGTGAGGGCTAAGTCTGTCCTGGGTTATTTACTGGAACGACAGAAATCTGTATTCTGTTATTTCTGTAGCTGTCCTGTTATAAGGCTGAGAGAGGCTGTGAGCAGCATTCAAGAAACAGGCTCTGAAGAGGGCTGCCTGATGTTACAGGCCCCATTTGAAAAATTACATAACCTCCAAAAAAGGAGCTGATCTCCATCTCCTCCCACTTGTCACTGGCAATACAGCCAGCTTTGGGCAGCACATAATGCCAATACCAAAGTGATAATATTTCATCCAGACTTGCCAGGGGCCTCCAGCACCCCAGAAAAGCAAAGGAACTGCAGTGAGAGCTTTTCCACCTTCAGCAACACATGAAGACACGGCTATGCAGGCTCTCTAGGGCTCAAGGGGATTTCAACCCATCTGCTGAAATAAAGGGACTTCTGAGGACACTTTTTTTAAACCCTGAAGGCTGGAAGAAGTGACATCCACAGCTAGTTATCCCAGAGGGTGGTGGCAGAAAGGGAGAAAGCTGACAAATAGACAGAAGCATATGTGTCACTAAATTAATGTACCTGCTCTGCTGTGGGGTAGTCACATCAGTGTCACTGCTGTCATCTGGCACTGCTGCGGGCATTAAGTGAGAACAAGTCTGTCATACTTCATTTACCAGCCTTTGATGATGGATCTGGTGAAATCCTTGCCTGGGATGATGGACTCTTCTCTTGTATAAGTGACACTGGAGCAGGAAATGAGTCCTGATGGCATTGGCGTGGAGGTTCAAAAGGGGCAGCTGTAATCCCTGGGGCAGAAGCAGAGCTGGGAAGGGCTCCTGGCAGCAGTCAGAGATGGCTGCTACAGTGGCTTGATATAACACATGGGTTCCCTGTGGGAATAAAATCCAGTGACTAAAGGTCTTGTTTGAGATAAGCCCAGAGCCCCAGCAGCATGTCTTAGGGGCTTCGCGTTAACTTCTTCATTCATAGATGGACCTTACTGCTTACAGGGAGGAAGCACAGGTTTTAAAATCAAGAGCTATACCAAACATCCAGTGGAGGTGTAAATAACATGTGCTGTGAGATCCTGACAGATAGGATTCAACCCTCTAAAATCACAAAGTGTGTAAAGAGGGATGGGGAAACTGCAAGGCCATCTTTTCTGTTCCTTCAGTGGGAACTTTCCACATGTAGCCTGGTACGAGCTGGCACACTCTTACTGTAATGACATTGCTTCCTAATCTAACATCACAATTAGCCTAGCCTCTAGCCTTTGGAAACTCAGTGATTCAGTGAGGTTGGACCAAACAATTGGATTTTGATACATTTGGATTCCTGGCTCCCCCATAAATTGCTGTCAAATATACCCTTTGGCATCTGAAATACATTTAGGGCCAGATTTTAAAAGTATTTGTCCTGCAGGAAGTGTGTGAGTTGCAATCAAAATATGGAATTGATGACAAAATCCGTCCTGTAGCAAAGCATTAAATGCTACTCACACTGAAATGAATAGCAGATGTAACACTGGCTATACTGCAGAGAGAACTAGGCAAAATACATATTGAGGTGTTTGGGGTTTTTTTATAAAATAGGTAAATAGTCCAATCTCCATAGAAAGCCTTTCTGCACTATGTTGCCAATAGAATTATAGGAACTCAAGTAATCGGTAACCTCAAGTTGTTTCCAGAGCAGCATTTGGTTAGTACATGCATGTCAGGGCACAGCTATGGCTGTCTGCACCCCTCCTGGCCTGGGTTCTCACTGCTTAATTGTCACCTGTGGTACTGTAAGTTTTGTCTGAGTTTTGTGCCCTGCACTGGGACAGGCAGATTTGGGCTGGCTTAGCAATGCCATGGGTGTTGTCCTACAAAATCTGGTGGACAGCAGCTCCCTGGTTTTGGGGGCCCCTTCACAACCTCCTTGCATCCCCACCGGGGCAGTGCTGGCCTCTCGAGTAGGGCCCTGTCAGAGCTGATCATGCCTCCAACCTCTCTCTGTCAAGCAGTGGGACCTGCTGCTTCACCTTATTTTTGGTGCAGTGCCAGCAAAAGCAGTGCTATTAAAACTAATTAGATAAATATATATGTATTTCGTAATCAGGCAGTTAATTATGGCTTAGGGAGCAGATGGCAATCCCTGGCATTTAGTCTATCTATTCATAGCTGGTCTAAAGCAAAGTATATATATTGCAGCTAATTATGACTCAATACAAAATGTGTAGGTAACTATGAACTTAGCCCTTGTCTCCTCGCATGTTATTTGTCTGAAGAGTGCAAATTGTTTTGGGGAGGACTCTGTAGGTAGAGTCCCTATGCTAACACCTCTCCTCTCTCTCCACAATGTGGGTGGCAGTGCCTCTGACTTGTTACTAGTGTTCTTTCATAGGACAACTCAGGCTATTATTTTATATTTTTATGTTATTTAAAACATTGTAGAATGTGTAACTCACTCTTTTTAAAATCCAGATGGGTGGTAGAGAAATAAGAACCCTACAGCAGTTGGAACAATACAGAGATAGGAACTCTTTTTAAAAAAAAAACCCTAAGAAACATTTGATTTCTTTCCAATGTCATCTGTAAAATTATTTTACTAACACCTGTGAAACATTATATCATCTTTTCACACACACCCCCAAGCTGGTGTTTCTGTTGAGGAAAAAATATTTGCAGAAATGTAGATTAGGAGAAGTTTGAAAACCACTATGTGAAATGAGGAGGCTGAGTGCTGAGGTCTGGCTTCCAACGCACCCTCCATATGCTTTTTAGGGTCTTTTCCTCAGCGGGAGAGGGCCATCCTGAGCCCGTGGCGTTTGTGCTCTCCTCAGTGTCAGACTAGGAGATCATCAGGTCTAATTTAATTTGAGGCTGTGAAGGGTGCTGATTTCACAAAGGGAGAACAAGGGAGGTAGGAATGAAATGTCAGAGGCATATCAGCCTACGGGTCCGATGAGCTGGGGTGGTTTTAGTTTTCCTCAGCAATCAATTTCTAAGGCATTCTGCTCCTGCTCAAATTAAAACTTTCAGAAGAGAAGGCGAAAATCTGCTATTGAACCCTAAGGAATATCATGGATTCTGGCTTTGGTCACAAAGCTTGTAAAGACTAGAATAATCCATAGGTGCTTACCAGACTAAGACCATGGCCACAGCATAAAGCTTCTTTTAAGCAAGGAGCAAGCTAGATTGTCTTCAGCTGGGTGTGCAAAGATTTAAAATTATGGGATCTAAATTTTTTGAGCTTTTTTTAACAGAGTTCATGTCTAAAAGTATATATGAGACTACACATGTTGAGGGTATAATCCCTTAAGCCTTGTAGATCTGGCAGCAAATAGATAAACTATCACAGAAATGACTTATGAAGTTCATACTAATTTTTTTTGATGAATTTAGTATATACTGAATAGGTCATAAGTATTTCTGCCTCTCATTGCTCACGATGGGTATGAAAGTATTTGTCCAAAAAGCTTTAAAAATTTTATGAGAGCTTATATCAAGTTCTGAGAAATGAAGATTACTCTCTTTTCTGTTCTTGACTTCTTTCTGTTCTGGGACTGAATAAGCAGAATGTTTAGGGACATGTAATCCTTGTACATACAGTGGAATAGGTTCATGTGGATATATTGGTATTCTGATGACAAGTTGACATATAAATAAGAATAACAGTGTTCTGTCCCACATGCAGTAAATGCTGAGATCTAAACAGAGGAACTACATGATTCAGTAGCGAAAGATGTTTGGTTTAGAGCTCTTTTCTTTTTCCCCAAAGAGCAGTAGTATTAAATTTAAGATGCTTCCTTTCAAAGTGTGGGCTTTGAAAAATGCTATTTTTCATTTAGATTCTTTTGATAGCAAATAAAAATAATCAGAAGTGGTGTTTTCCCTGTAGCTTGAAATCTTCCGGTGAACCTGTTACCTCTGATGGTAAAATTATATTTTAAAATTGTATTTTTTTCCAGAAAAGAAGGGAAAAATAGAAAAATTCTGTCATCATGCAAAAGCTCTGTGTAGTTTAGAGGCAGCTAATGGTGAGTAAAATAAGAAAGTGGTTCCTGAAGAAGTCCACTATGCATTTTGTGTCAAATCATAATGATATGTAAGTATAGGGAATCACCACTGTAATAACTGTTCAAAGACCTTAAAACTAAGCCCGTGTTCCTTTACCATTACTATTGCCAGAGTTTTAGGAAGAGAGACCTTTGAAGACCCAAAACTCCAGGGACTCGTGCTCAGGAGCATCCTCCATTATCTCAAGCTTCTCCCCATTCCTAGCACTTGCAGAGCTCTAGGGGGATGGTGCTACTCTCTTTCATTTCTCCCAGCTTTGTCCCTTGTAACCTCAGAGGCATAGAGAAAATCAATTGAAATATACTTTTTTGGGGGGAATTGGAGAATAGTGGAAGTGGCTCTTATGGATGTGACACAAACACTGCAGCCATTCAGCCTGAGTCACAATGAATGGAGCTGCAAATTGATTTTGACTATGCTACCTCCAGAGCCAGGACTTCAGCAGGAACCTTACAAAAGAAGACAAATTGCATTCTGCATTGTATAGAATTAGAGTCTTTGTTCTTCAAGCATGTTTTATGCTGACTAGCATCCAGGCAAGTTATATCATTAGAGAGCTCCTTGGGAATCCCACTAGTTTCTCATGCTCTGGATGGGTGTCAGGGAAATCACAGCGTGACACATGCTGTCAAATTTACCTGCTGGGTGGTTTAGCAGCAAGTCCAATGAGGTCAGCCTTCTTAATTCCTTAACTGTGTTGTGTAACACTTCTGTCTTTGGGATTCATCTTTAGGTTTGATTGTTTTTCTTCTTCTTAAATCATAATTTAATTTTCATTTTATTAAACTGGAACATTTCTGCCATCACATAGGAAAATAAAACTGACATCAGCATCACTATGTGACCACAGAATTGCACTGTAAGGTAGTAAGCGCCTTACCTCTACAGGGATGCTCTACATTCTGCAACAACCAGTTACTTCACACCTTCCTAATTTTGTGATTGACTATTGTGTACATCTTGAAAATAGTAGCCTAATCTGTCTGAAGTTTTTGGCTGGTTGCTGTCAATCATTGTCTACTCTATAGCCTTTCTCTTTTGTCTCAGAGTTTTATAAACCTCATTTAAGTATGTATTGAATTTACTTTTGCATTGAACATGTACCTCGAGTGCAAGCATTTGTCCTCATTTTATCAAACAGATTAAAAACCATCTGGGTTAAAATACCCAGTATCCCCCAAACTATGTGATGCTGGAAAGTGGGGAGAAAACCCAAATCTCAGATAACATTAATCACCTCCTAGCATAGCACCTCAGTTTAGTGGGAAGAATATGTATGTTGCTCTTAAGCTGTTTAATGAAAGAATGACAAATCAACAAAAACTTATTGCCCCTGTACTTGGCATAAGAAGGACACTGAGGTCCTCAAGCGAGTCCAGAGAAGGGCAACCAGGCTGGGGAAGGGGCTGGAGGCAAATCTAATGAGGAGTCACTGAGGAAGCTGGGGATGTTTAGCCTGGGGAAGAGGAGGCTGAGGGGAGACCTTATCACTGCCTACAGCTACCTGAAAGGAAGTTGTAGAGAGGTGGGAGATGGTCTCTTCAGCCAGGTGGCAGGAGACAGGACAAGGGGAAATGGCACTGAGCTGTGCCAGGGCAGGGTCAGACTAGATGTTAGGAAGAAATTCTTCCCTGAAAGAGTTGTCAGGGCCTGGAACAGGCTGCCCAGGGATGGGGTTGAGTCACCTTCCCTGGGTGTGTTTAACAGACAGGTAGATGAGGTACTCAGGGATATGGTTTAGCATAGGACAGGAACGGTTGGACTTGATGATCTTAAAGGTCTTTTCCAACCTTGTGATTCTGTGATTTAAAAGCAAAGATCTATATTTCATCCACAAATTGATGTAGTGCAACTTTTAAGTCCTTTAAGTGACATTTAGAGCGTAGCAGTGAGTGCTGAGGGTTTCTATAAGCACAAGTGGTTAGAGCTGGTGGAACAATTCACCCAGAATGTGTTGACATAAAACCAAATTTCAAGGCAATAGAAAGAAAGGGGAACTAAGACCCCCCAAGTTCACATCCTGTGAACACAAGCAGGTTTCCAGCTCCTAAAAATGCATCCTTCCCCTTAAGCCTTTTTTCTTTACAGCTAAAACTTGGTCCAGCTAATCTAGCACTTGTAATTCATTCTTCGTTCATAATTGGAAGTTAATTGCTATCACAGTACAAATAATAATAAAATTATTATCCTGTAATGATCATGTCATAAACTCCAGGAGAAGGAAGCACTTAGGAAGGAAGAGCTCTCTATGACCTCACGCTAATCAAAATTGCTGTTGAATCTAGTGCTTCTGTGGCATTTTTAATACTAATAATAAATGCAAAATGATGTATCCTGCTCAGTCACGTAATTATACTTGACTGGGTTGAATTGATTTGTTTTCTGCTCAGTTGAGCTGAACTGACATACAAGTGACATCTCGTAAGTTTATGGCACCTGTCACTCACCCCAAATAAATGACCTTTTCAGAGATACAGAATTAATTCTCTGTTCAAAGTGAAATGCTTCTGATATGGAAGGAAACCACCTCATTCACCTTATCTTAGGGAATGCAGAATATTTTGCTTTGATTAGAAGGCTCAAGGAATGCATAAATAATATTATATATATATTATATATTGAATCTTTGAATATTTGAATGGTTTCATGAATCTTGAAGAAAGCCTAGCCTCATAATTGTGATTTGTGAAATACTTTTATTCTGCTTTATCTTTGATATTGAATTGCCCGGTACTTGAGAATGCTTCCCAAGAGAGCTCTCTGATTTGTATCAGCTCACAAAAATTTAAAAACACAGGCTTGTAGCTATGATGTGTCTAAACATTCCTTTTATCACCATCAGCCTCCGGCTGGGAAGGAGACGTTCCCTTTAGTGGCAATCTGCTCCACTCATTTTCCACCCAAGTACAGTCAGAGTTAGCTCTTAGTCTGAAGACAGCTACTGCCAAGAGTCAATGATTTGCCAATCATTTCAGGTAGCTTAATGGTATTCACCCAGATAATTTCTATGGTACTCATTTAGTGAATACTTTTTAAAGTTATCTGTAAGGTTCCGGGACATTAGTTGCCCTGGAGGATGTCAGCCTGTCCTTGCTCTGCACGCCATGGATGCTTTGTGCTGTAACCTTCCACTAATAAGAAAATCAATATTTTAAGTCCCGTGTCACTATGTTCAAATTCACTCTGTTTAGATGTAAATTTTTTAATCTCCACTGGAACTAAAAGCAAGGATTGAAACCTTAGCAATTCTGTAAATGGATTTTTGATCGTGAGGGACGTGACTTACGGGACAGCACATCTTGCCTCTTATGTTAAATGCTGAAAAAATATATGCACAATATCCTGCTTGGTATTGAAGTGACACAGGCAGCAAGGACAGACTGTCACAAAGCCTGCTGCCATCTTCTCAGTGTCATAAGCAGACAGGGAAGGAGATGGTCCCTTTGGATTTTCTGTAACGCTGTGGTTTTCTGCTGCGACGTGGTTTGCTTTCTGCATGGAAGAAATCGATCAACAGCGAGGAAGGGCAGTGGAAACTGTTTGGGCGGCTTTAGCAGGCATTGATTCATGCAGCTTGTTTCATCATGGCTATCTAAAAAACGAACTTGATTGTTTCTGTTTGCTTTTGGGGCCAGAGCTCTCTGCCTTCCTCCTCCTCATGCTGCTGTTGTGGTCCATGTGGAGTGAGGAAACTCTATGGGCTGGTAGATGTTCTTGGATATTCTGGTACCACGAGGACTGCAGTCATTTTTCTTTCTCTGTTATGAAAAAATTAATGGTGGGGGGGCAAAAAATGATGACTGAATGAGTTCTGAAAGAGGCAGACCAGGGTTTGGAGCACATTGCTCAGTAAAATGCGAGCTACAGGCACACCTTCTGCTTTACAATGCAGCTTTTCTGGGACAGTATCACTATTCTGCCAAAATCCATCCTGCACCGACCTGGCAGTATGAATTAAGGTACCTGGTATGAAAGTTCTCTCTCTTTCTCTCTCTCTCTTTTTTTTTTCCTTCTGTCACTCCAAAGAAGGTGTTAAAAAGCTTTGCTAGCAAAGGGCGGTGCTGCCAGGTATCTGTCCATCACTTGCCTGTTCCCATTCCCCAAACAGAACAAGTTTTCTCCAGACACTGGCAGAGAGTGTCAGTAATTTAAATCGGTTTTGCTGGTGAACCATGCTCCTGTTGAAGCATTGTTACTCTGATCCTGTCCCTAAGCCCACAGCATGTCCCTTGGGAAGCCCTGGGTGGACTTTGCATTTGCTGTAGTGTATCTTTACTGAAGTGATGTGGGCAGAGGGATGTGACCCTGAACGTGGGTGGAATTAAGAGTCCACTCCTCAGCCACTGTTTGATCGCAAAGGGGAGATGTCAGTACTTCTCTTCACCCTTTATTCAAATATGTTCAGCATTTCTGAACATGACTTTGAAAATCTTGATGGCAGAATTCATGGAGATATAACTCACATGTAGTTGAAAATACCAGGCTAATGAATTATTAAGAACCATGCAATATATTGACTACTCCATACACTTCCAAGCTTGTGTCTTGCTCCAGTTAGCTCTTGATGCTATAAGCTATATAATTAACAACCTTTTGTCATATGCTGCATCAACCATCTATTTTAAGATTAGTTGAGTGTCCTGGTTTCAGTCAGGATAGAGTTAATTTCATTTGTAGCAGCTGATGGAATGCTGTGTTTGGGAGTTAAAATGAAAGCAGTGCTGATAACACCCTGATGTTCTTAGTTGCAGTCAGACAGTCAAGGACTTTCTTAGCTTCTTCTATTTCTCTATTCTTGAGAAAGGAGGGGCGAAGCCAGGACAGGTGACCCAGATGGGCCAAAGAGAGTATTCCATGCCAATTACGTCCTGCCTAGGAAAAACGGGGGGCTGTTGGGAAGAAGGAGAGGGGCGGTCTCGGGACGCGTGTTCCTTGGGGGGACGGTCGGGTTCCGGGACAGCTCTGGGTGGTACAGCCTGAGTTGTGTGGTTCGGTGAGAAACTGCATTGTGTATCATATTCTTTTGCTCTAAAGTCCTGTTAGCATTGTTATATTTTATCTTTCTGTTATCTTAGTAAACTATCCTTATCCCAACCCACGGGCCTCTTAGTTTCTTGGTTTTGGAGTTATTTGCCCCTTCCTTTTCCCTTCCCTTGTTTCCCCCCTCTTTCCCTTTTCTCCTGCTCTTTTACTTTAAGAAGCAGGCAACTGCGTGGATCTCGGCCCACAGCCGGGGTGAAACCACGACATTGAGATTTTCTTGAGGGAGCAATTCAAATAATATTGCAAAGAAATCACCCCTCAGCCTTCCCAGTCTTTTCCATTGATATTTAATACAAAACAACCTTGGCTACATGATTTAACCCTTTCAAGGAGGGAGGCCTGGAAAAATGTTTTGGACAAAAAAACACACCACCTTTGGGTGAGTCTGGTATCAGGCAAAAGTGCTGTCATAGCTGTACACACTCAAGAATGCAAACAGTGGAGAGAAGAAAAGGCCCTGGGACAGTTCTTTCTATCAGCATTAGGCTTCCAAACCATGAGTGTGAACTAGATGATAATTGGAAGGAAACTAATTTAGTAGCATTTTCTGTGAAGCCAGTAGTCCCTGCCTCAATGCTCATTTAACTTAGCACAGTAGGGAGCCTGAAAATATAGACAGTAAAATTCTCCTTTCATAACGGATGAATTAATTTAGCCAGCCTAGTTAATTCAAATGCAAATTATGTGTTGAAAGTGTCCATTATTTATTGCTTCATCTAAGACTGTTTCTGTTTCTCTCCTTAATTTCTGAAGTGCAGCAGAGAAGTGCTGAGCTACCAAACACTCTCTTAGACACCAGCCAATTTCAGTACTCTTTCAAATGACGTTTGATTTTTATTCTCCGGTTTAAACCTAATTTTGGAATTGTTTATTTGCTTTGAGTTGTTCATGGTTTCCAGCTGTGGAGCGTTTCCACTGCCAAGCAGTTCATTTTCAAGGAAGCAGTTGGATACCAGCAGGAGAAACATCTCATCCCAGCTGGGTGGTCACTGCCCGTTGCATGCTGCATTTTCCTTCAGGTCAGGCTGGAAAGTGAGTGTGCCATCCTGCTCTGTGTGTGTGTTTGCATTGTGTACTCACACATGCGTGTGTGTGTCTGCACATGCACTCACATCTCCTGGAGTCCTCTTTTATCGTCATCTAGGCAATAGTATACGGTGTCCTTTCCACCACCAATTGATTTCAGAACACGGGAACCTTTTGTGGCTGCATAGTGAGGAAGGACAACCACTTCAGCTTCACAGAAGGATTATATCCTTTCCTGGATGTACTGTAACTCATGGGAAGTCCAGCAGTCCTGTGGTGCCAACAACGGGCTGATCCTTTGCTTCTCACTTCCCCCAGGCACTGTCCACATACACAGTAACAAACATCTTATTTGAGAAAAGCATAGAATGAAAGAAAGGACAGAATAAAAGGAAAGAATGGGATAGAGAAGGAAGTTGTCTTATCTTGGTGTTTCTAGGGCTTTGTTTATTTCTCTGCTGTATCTCTCTAACTTCTTTGGGACTATGGTACCTAATAATTGAGCAGAGGATAGCTCCCTTTTACTAATGTCACTTCCAGAGGAGAGATTTCTGTTTGTGTCGTAGGAAGGTGGCATCATCTGAACTGGCACTGGGGGGTTTCATTGCAAACCTCTTACAAAAACTGCTGGAGGACTCCCACCAAAAATAGATGGCAGCCAATTAGGAAATGAGGCTGCAATTTTCTAGAGAGTAAACGATGATTAAAGTGGTTTGTATTTAACAGCAAGGAAAGTCCATTTCCATTCATGTTGCAATCATAATTTTCTTTTTCATGCATAAGGGGAAAAAAATACTGTGTTATTTTCACCTGGTCAGGTAGATGAAGCAGAGTGGCCAGCCAGCCTTATAAGGGCTGCCAAATTAATTTTTTTCATGAGAAGAACATTTTTTGCTCTACATGGCTCTCCATTTACCACTTTTCCTCCAACATTCTCCAAAATCTGCGCTTAAAATGGATGAGGGAAGTTCTACAATCCCTTCCCTCACAGAAATAACAAATGATTCTTCATTTAAGATCCTGTATAAACCTTCAAATCTCACTGGTTTTCCCACCTGGAAATGCCAAAAACCTAAGAGTAAACGTAGAGCCATGCTCTGTAAGTTCTCTACAAAGCAAGCTAAAGAAGAACACCTGAAATATCATTTATTTTTCCCCAATTATGTTGCTTTGAGTTGGCACACTCTTCCTATTAAATATTATCTTTATACCTTGTGCACAATATCCAGATTAGATGATGAGGATTGAGTTGGGCATGTTGCATTGCTCTGTTCCACATCCTCTCTAGCCCTTCTCTTGGATGTGTTTCCCAAGCACCAGCGTTAAACTGCTATTTCTATTCTGCTGGCAAGAATTAGGAAAGCTTTCAGTCTTAAACACACAGCTGGGAGAGCAGGATATGAAAGAAAGGAAGACGGAGAACTTTGGTTTGTGCTCTTCAGGTACTCTGGCATTTCCAAATATCTTGGATATTGTGGAGTCTTGGAATTTAATTCCAAAAACACCCCTGATGGTAATAGGAAGGTTTTATATTCCCTAGTGTTTGTTTTCTAGCCATTCCTTAAACGGCTTGATAATGGTATTCCTACAATGCACATCAAGAGAAATGATCCCGAATGTTCACAGTCGTTTTTTCTTTATTCTGAACTTTCTAGTTTATAAAGTATTAAAAAATAACTTTAGCTTTCATAAGATGGTTTTAGACCAGGTTGAAATTTTCTTATTTAGGCTTTGTAGTCTTAACTGCAGCCTTGGAGAAACACTATAGATCCTTAAAAATTTAATAACTGTAATCTATATCAATTTAGCTCAGCACATTGTTTGCAGAAATGTATCATCTGTTGCTTGCAGCTTTAGCTCAGCTGGTGAAGCACGAGGCAGAGAGAAGCACACAGAAAGAAAGGCGGCTGTCTCTCAGCCATCTGAAGGCTCGTCTGTGCATGGGGATGCTTAGCAAGAGGTATCCCTAAATAATTTCCTATGCAGAGATCTCTTAGTCCAGAGCAAACAAACAATGGCTCTATTGCCTTCGATTTGAGCTGTGTTCCAAGTCACTCTTATTCCAAAACAAATATCTTCATTTAGGCGGAATAGCTGCTGTAGTTTAAATTTATATGCTACCTCAAACCGAATTAATTTTCAAGTGTAGACAAGCTTTAAGCACTCAGAGGATGACTTTTAATTAGTACGGCCGACAGCACCGCCACAGAGCTGGTTTATCTTAACAACAGAAGCTACACTTCATTAAGTTTTCTGAGCAGCAGAAGAAAATGCAAATAAGACGGTGCCCCTTAAAGGGTGTGTGACTACCCCTGTCATCATTATTACTGATGTGATTTTCAGTCATAATCCCATCAGCTTCCCCTCATTATTCTCTGTGTCAGCTGCTATCCCAACATGGCTCCGTATGTAAATATTTGAGCGGTACGGCAGTGCCTCTCTGCGAGGATGGCAGGGGTGACACTATTGCTGGGAACAATGTACACCCATGCCCCAAGTAATGATGTAGGGTTTTGCACCATGTCAATGCAAGGTGGTGTAGGAAGACTCTTCCTTTCCTGCTTTCCGAGACATGGACCATGCTGTCCAACCAAACACCAAGAAGCAGAGTTGCTGCAATTGGTTTGGCCCCATCCCTCAGAAAACACATATTTCTGAAAGATGTTACCTTGGAGAATTTGTGTTAATGTATTTTCTTCCATCAGCTAGGGAAATGAGCAAAATAAGCTTGTCTTTGCACACAAATGCTGCTTTGGATGTCTTTGTTTTCTATGTTAATCAGCAATGGGGAGCTGGTTTATTCAGCAGCCTGAAAGCCAGACTGGCTGCAGTGACCCAGGGAAGTACAAGGCTGCAGAGCATTCACAGCTGCAGCAAAAGCAGGGCCCAGCCTGGGGATGGGGATTAAAAGCTATGGGCAGCTTCCTGCAGCTCAGAGAAGAGCTCTTCTCTTTAATTCCTTATCTAGATCTGGATGGTGAATTTTTCTCTTCTGCTTGTAGGCAACAGTTGTTGGGTAAAAAAAGCCATCAAGAAATATAGTGTCAAATATTTTTTGATTTAGTTAGAATCAGTGGATTCTTACTGACATTTCCCCACCTCCCCTGTATTCTGTTTCACTCTCAGGACTGCTGTAAAAGCCAAGCATCAAACTTCTGGAGCTGGCCCAGCTCCAGAGAATATCATGGCCAGAAGAAAAAATCTATTTTGGGGGTGAGGAGGAGGGAGATTTAGAGGAAATAAAGTCAGATTGGTCAGCTTTTTTTTGTTTTTTAAGGGGAGGGGAGGTAGAAGGGGGCATTGTGTTTAACAATGATTTTATTACAAACATGATGTACAGTGGCAGTATGTTAAATTTCCTAGTCAACTGGGGACAATACAGAACATTTTGTAGCAAAAAGAAACAGATGCAATTCTATCTGCAGTTTCACACATCTGCTCTGCAAAGCCAGCACTCCTCCTATAATTCTCTAGGAGGGATCCAATAAAAATGATATAAAATTTTATTGTGTTAGTGGCACTAGTTATCAGAGTGAGGAGCCAGAAAGCTTACCCAGGGACTGAACCTTTCCTGTCTTTTAGTGCAGAGTAAACGATGAGGCTGTTGCTGGTAACAGTGATACTACAGTTGGAAAAAGGTAGAAATCATTTTGGAGGGCTTAGCAGGCTAGAATGGGTGGCTCAAAATCAGAGTAGCAACACTTGTGAAAGAGTAATAGGCAAAGATGCATGAGGAAGGATGGACACAAAATGTTGAGATGGTGTTTAAATAAAACAGAAAACAAACCAACCCCCCAACAAAAACAAAAACAGGAAAACCTTAAAGTTATAGAAGAAATGTGTACTGTATCTGCCCCTGCCCTACTGTTTGATGCTGTCAGTGTTCAAAACAGTAGTGAGTAGCCCCAAACTAGGTTTCTCTTGATGTATGTGTTAAACGGATCTCTGGCATAGAAAAAACCCCTAGAACCTGGCACTCAAATGCTTCTCTGCACATGAGCATACAGGAAATCCTGCTACT
The DNA here is from genome assembly GCA_027925045.1 of Hypotaenidia okinawae. Taxonomy (NCBI): domain Eukaryota; kingdom Metazoa; phylum Chordata; class Aves; order Gruiformes; family Rallidae; genus Hypotaenidia; species Hypotaenidia okinawae. Next base: position 6,757,301 of record BSDF01000003.1, read on the forward strand.
CTAAACACAGTCCAACACAGTCAAACTTTGAGTTTTTTGGATTCAATCCCCCAAACATCCCTTTGCAGCACTCCCAGGTACTCCTGCAGTTGCAGGGCCGTGTGTTGTTCCTGGGTAAGCCATAGCTGATCGAGGGAAGTGAGATGTTTCCTTGTAAAACAGGGATGCTGGGCCTGATTGGCTGTTTCTGTTTCATCATGAGCCGTAACCCCAGACTATTCCCACAGTACGCTATATACAGATGGCTGTCTTGCCTGAATAGGGAGAAAAAGGATTTATTTCCTGGCAGAAACGTGACACAGCAATCCTTGGTTTAATACATGAGACCTGGCACTTTGGGGAGGTGGCCATCAAAGAGCAATTATAGTGAACGGAGGCTGAGGGGTGAATGCTGAATAGCATGAGTGATTCACAGAGATGAGCGAGAGGAACACAAATATATACTTAATCACTACAAAATTCTTTTTCTTGTGACTGCCTAACTGTCAGTCCATGTTTATAAAGCCATTTCTTCAAAGCATAGCTGCTCTGCCCAGGGTCAGACAGCTGAAACTGAGAGCTTGCGAAGTCCTCGCCCTCTCAAAGTCTTGGCCTTCATCTTGCAGCCTCTGAGGCGAGAGTGTCTATCTAACCAAGTCCAGCTCCCCTGAGTGCCAAGCAGTGGCCCAGCTGCCTCACATCAGGAGGGTCTCCCATCATGGCGGCCGTGTCCTCAGTGCAGAAGGGAGTTTTTGCCAGTTCTCTGAGGTATTTTTCTGCTTGCTGTCAACCTGGGGTAACAGGTCTTAAAGGGGAATGTAAACCGGGACAGCACAGGGAGGGAAAGAGGGAGCTGCCATGCCAGGGAGGAGTATTTTAGGAGGTCTTGTTGTGCGGGGCTGCCACCATGACAGAAAATGGCCGCCGCCTCTTCACCTCACATCGCCGCATGTTGCCTCACCCTCTCTAGATCCTTCATCACTCATTTTGGGTCATATCTTCACACAGTAAAGCTGCAAGTTTTGCTATTTCTGTGTGCTATGGCTTTTCCTAGAGTTTAATAACTAAGAAATCCCAGGCAATAGCATCTACTTTTATTGAGATATTTAGTATCGCAGATTTGGGAGTGAACAGCTTTATTCCCTGTTTCCTGATTTTCCTGGGTGTTTATAGAGCTGAGGTGTTCAATAAAAAACTTCTTGGGCAGCCTAAGTACAGGTTTTAACCGTGTCTTTGAATATGTTATTTTTATTAGGATCCTTTATCTACAGAAAACAAAGTTCAAAGCACTGACTGAACACCCTCTCTCAGCTCAGTAAGGACACTGCAGTAAGAACAACATGTTTTCCTCTCTGGTCACGTATCCTTCATGAAATGTAAGTAAATACTAGGCTATGAAGCATGTGCTTTTTCAGAATATGATGTTATTCAGAATTTGAATGACTCTTGCCAGGTAAAGTGATAGGCAATAGGTGGTTTTTTTTTCTCTAGTAACAAACTATTGCACAAAATCAGGTTCATTTAAACAGTATGAATACGTATTAGAGACATAAGTTTACCTTATGTTTAAGCTAGTTTAGTTTATTGAATTATGATAAAGAGATTCATTATTCTAGAAATACTAAAAAAAACCCCCAAAACATTATTCTACTCTGTAAGATTGTAAAAAGTTCAAAAAACCTTCAGACAGCAATGCCCAAATGCTACCTTTCAGGACTTCAGCCTGAGCTGGTTTAGTGTTTTTCAAATAAAAAAAATAATTATTTTACCCTGGCTTATATAACTGAACTGTTGGAGTGACCAGTGGGAAGTGTAGTTTCTCTGCAGACGGAGTTGTTTTGCCACACAGTTGCACAATAGTAGTATAATGATACTAATATTTTGACTCTGTCTCACAACCCAAACATTGCAATATCAGTTTACTTAACCTGAAGCAAAATATTTTGATCTCGCTTCCTAAAAGAAACCCAAACGTTTTTGAAAGAGCGCAGCTTTTCGTTCCAAGAATCTCTTTTCCAGCATAAATGTATTTTAGTGGAACACTCCTGAGCCATTTCAACTTCCAGCCACAACTTCAAAAAGCACAATCTTTTACAACCTTGCTTCCTAGATAAGAACAAACCTTTCTTCATGTTTTTCTGAATAAACAAACCATTAGTTAGAGCTGTAATGCAGAAAGCAAACCTTTCAACATTGATCTTTTACTGGCCAGTTAGAGCATGTTTGAGGAAATGTTCTGCCAGGTAAATACATTATTGATTATTTTAGAATAAAATGAGCCAAGAGGATAACTAGGTAAATAAAATGGGTCAATATTTAAGAGCAGTTTTATCAGTACTGTGGAACTGCACAGGAAAAAGCCAATGACAACGAGATTGTGGTAGCCAATACATTTACCAAATAGGGCAAGATAAACTGCTAGCATGGCCACTGAAAAAACAGCTGGCTTGACAGGCTACCTGGAGAAACACAGAACTTCCATGAGAATTACAGAGTAAGGAGCCAAATTTCTTACCGCTTAAGGTTTTGAGTCTTGAAAAAGAAAGAAAAATCTTAAATGCATAAACTTTGCATTCCAGCTCAACTTTTCAGACATCTCATGTTATCAACACGGTGACCTGAGCCTGGGATTTGGCCTACTCTCACAAAAGGGCCTGTTTGCTAATTGCTGAGGATGATCCAACTGGAGCGCTTGGATACTCTCAGCACACCAGGCTACGCAGCCTATTCAGGACTAGATTACTGGAAGGTTGGAGATTCAAATAAACATAACAAGCATAATTTTCAGCTAGCATGCACTTCTGTAACCCTACTTAAGTGAGAATAACTGAGACCATGGATTTATATGAGGTGATGATTATTTATTTTCACTTTGTGTTAGAAATTAAGCTGAAAAATCGGGTTAATAATTCTGAACGTGTCTTTTTTCCCCTTCAGCTCCCATTCATTCATTCCTGGCTGAGCAAATGTTTTCCTTGATTAAAGGGCTGCAGACAGTGTCAGAACAAAATGCACTTTTTGCATATTTGCTTTACCTACAATGCTGAAATCACTCTTGTGACAGTTTTCTGGTATTTTTTATGGTTCAAAGACCCACCAGAATGCTTGAATGGGACATCTTGCAGAAATCCAGTTAGGAGGAAGCAATGTAATGAACAAGCCTGTTTTGGAAACCATGAAGTGCTATCATCCGTAAGAATTATCCTGAATAAACTGTCTGATAGCCTGAAGCCCAGACTGTTCTTTGTGGACTTGTGGGTAATTGCCACAGTCAAGAACATGCATATATTAAATTAAAGGTATGAATTTTTTTTTTTTTTTTTTTTACTCAGTTAAATGCATTAAATCCCCTACTTGCTTCACTTACTGTCAGCATAAGGCTTCAGGCATCCTTGTAATGTAATAACTGATGGAGTTACACCTATGGCCGTTGTTCTGTGGCAGGTGACAGCACAGCTTTGCATTAATATCAGGCTATTATTAATAACAGTAATATATTCACTTGTCGAGACAAGTGCATCTTACAGAAGGGTTATTATTTTTGAATTGTGTAGTCTGGCTGTTTTCTACACTTCATTGACTAATGCCACTTTTGGAAAGAGCTGGCCATGGCTGTGCCACCTGTAAAAAAAGCATTTTATGGCTGTATTAACTTCAACCCTTGTTTTTCTCTGCTTGGGTTTTGAGCCATGGATGCTACCACAAGGCAGATTAATAACCAGGGGATTAACAGCAAATACCTTGTCACATGTGCTGCAGATGATACAGCTGATCTTTAGGAGAGGACAAATTAAACTAATTTATGCTTCAAGAGTAGTAGAAGGCCTTATAGACCAGTTCAACTTTCCATCCTATTTCATAGAATTGTGCTGTAATCAGTAAGCATGTTAAATTATATCGTGTGCAATATGAGGTGATACTGCAGGAACCTTGTGGCATATGCAAACCACAAATCACAGCCCCAGAATAAGAGCTTTACAAAGAAAGGCCATAAAAGTCACTCAGAGAGAAGCAATGGAGAAGGCTATGGTTTTAAATATAGAGTTGCTTGTATCACAAGCCAGCTGGCTGAGAATAAACAATTTACAATTTTAAATCAGTGGTTATTTCTAGCTGATAATTCTCTTTGTATCATGTAGTCACTATGAGACAGCCCATCAATTCCCAGAATATTTATGCACTAATGTTTTACACAGTGTATACTAAGTAGAAGAAGGAGAGTTTTCAAAAGCAGCAGACTGATTTAAGCTAAGGCAACTCATGATCACAAACTTTTATAGGAGCTTTTGAAAAATCACAGCCAAAAGGTTTGGTTTGGTTTTGCTCTAAGCACAAGCAGGAGTATGGACCTGCTGGGGTATATGGGACGTGTCTCCTGAACACATTATCGGAGTGAATCTTAGAGGCGGCCATGGTGGCTGCCTGGTTCTGGTGCCAGGGTGTCCTACCCTGCTGAGGGTTGAAGCTTCTGGTCACATTGTCTGACCTCAGGACAGCCACAGGCCTTCACCCCCAGCTGACCCACCTGTCTCTGCATTTGGTTCCCAATCAGTATGATGGCTTATGTCTGTGGTTATTAGTGCTCAGAAGGACGGGTGATGATACAGGAAACCAGGGAGACAGATGGATATTTTGAGTAGCACATTGGAGAACGAGGCACAGGTGCTGAGCCTGGTGCTTCTGGGGGTGTGTGCCTCAGAGACAGGACATTGAGTTCCTACAAACAATTTGCCAAATGTTTTTTATAAATCCCCTATCTAAAACTGTAAGATCTGTTGAAGTTCCCTGGGATTTATAGCAGCCTAATAACCATAATAAATGACTGCATTAGCGCAGAGAGAACATGCATGGGGTGATTAATAATTTTTTCTTTAAGTCATAGATAAAAATGTACAACAGAGGAAAGGAAAACCTTCATATTAACTCAGTGGGAGCTCCTATATTAATTGGCAAATAATCAGGTACAGCTGCTAATAATTACACAGCACTGCCAATAGAGCCCTAAGAACTGGAGATTAGAGAATATGCAAATGTTTGAAATTCAGGTTGCTGGATGAAAGTCACATTTTTCTATAAGCTTACAGATCACAGATCCTGGGTCCTGCTTGCGTCAAGATGAGACAATGTGGGATTCCCTCATATCATAAGCCGTCTCTTCCCCTACTTGCAGGTCAGAAGATAGGGGATTTTTTGTGTTCTCTATCTTGATAACACCAGTCTTCCTGATGGGATTTTGTGTATATTCTTTGCCATTTTACTTTGTTTTATTGTCCTCTGGAGAAACTACATGTCTCAGCTTGCCAGAACCACCACTGGGTCACACAACAGCAGGCAAGTTCAAGTAAGAAAGTGAACTTAAGAAAGCAAATTGATTGTATAGCAACAAAGGATTCAGCTCTTGATTGCAACCTTGAAAGTAGTTGAAGATGCAGAAAAAAATCCCCAAACATTTAAGAAACCTACAGTGATTCTAACAGCAACCTCTTGTTCTAGCTGTCACTTGGGGTTTTGCCTCTCAGCTATCAAAGTCAAGGGGCCAATTCAGCAGAATTCTCCCTCCATTGAACTGGCTTTCTGAGTATGCTATCATCCTGAGATTGCCATTAATTTTAATACTCAAGGGTTTTTTCTTTTGTTGCTGTTGATGCAAACAAAGCTTCAAAGCCTTTTCTCAAGGGCCTCTCTGTTTCTTTACTCACTTAGGGTCTCTTGCCCTCCTGCAGTCTTGGTGTGGCTCTTATATGTTCACATGAGCATTAATGAGGTATCTTTAACATGTAGCACGACAGCTCTGCTTTGTGGAGAGGGTCGCTGGAGCGCTGAGTTTTTCCTGCTCTCTTTAGGTCAGTTGAATTGCACTTAGTGCTTATGTAATGTTTTGTCAATCCCATGAGTCTGATTGTGCAATGTTTATGCCTTTTGACTCCATGGCACTTTTACAGTGACCGTGCAAGCCATTTTGATACATGCTAGTCATTTTAGGGTTTGTTTCACCAACCAGAGATATCCTGGGATTTTTATTATGTTGCTTTAAGAATGGCCTTTGGGAACACGACACACTCTTTTTTTGCAATCAAAGTGATGGCAATTTTCATATGTGTCTTTATGAAGCTAATCAGCAACTGTATTTGTTTCTTCTGTCCACAATACCATTCTCCATCTTAGTCTAGAGGTTCCTCTTATGAATAGTCATAACTGTGACATGAATTAAATGTGAGAAGTGTGCTCTCTTATTTGAGGTGCTTCCTTCTGTTCATGTCTGCAGCAGGACTTTATGACCCTGCTTCTCCCCTCACACCCCACAAAAAAAAAAAATAAGGTGGGGGAAGGATAAATGAGTGAATACAGACACTTGTGTGAAAGTTAGTGCTGGGGGTCACCTGGGGACTATTAGCTGTCAGAGCCAAATTAGCCAAGCTGCTCAGGAGACACAGGTGATTAGCAGATAGTGACCTCAGAAACAGGAGAGAGCACGAAGAGGAGATTAATTTAGCTCAGAAGAGGAGGCAAAGGTGAAACAGTGAGGTATGGATTAAAGTCTTTGAGTTAATCTTTGTTGGTTTTATTTGTTGCTGTCTTCTTTGCCACAATGATGATAAAGTTTCTTTCATTTGTTTTTTTTAAATGCCCTTGTCTTCTCCTTGATCTGATCCTTTGATTTACTTTTTCTCATAGAGTCTGGATGTGGGTTTTGTCATTTTTTTTCTTCCAGATGTGTTATTTTTTTGAATAGAGCTGGTCCTATTTTGTGCATTTCAAAAGCACAAGCCCACTAAAGAATGTGCAGCATTAAATAAAAGTTGGTGTGAGGTAGGTCTTGCAGAACACTATGCTGGCATTGCCTGTCAGCTATGGTTGTTGTTTACAACCTCATTCAGAGCAAACAGACACTGGATAAATCACTAGAGCTTGACAAATATGCTTGGAAACATCCTCTACTTTTACCAGAAATTATGTGTACACTTGATACTGGTTTTTTGATGTGCTTAATATGCAATTTCCTCTTTAAAATACGTAGCACTTTCTTATCGCTCTGTGTAGTGATTCTATGGGGAGTTTCTGGGTTGGGTTTTTTGGTTTTGGTTTTTTTCAAAGAAGCAAACAGGAAAATGGCTTTTTACTGGAATGGAAAAGAAATCTGAGGGAAAGGATACAAAGCCGGGAAAACCCAGGGAGAATGGGAATAGGATATTAAGAAAGTTACTGAAAACTCTAAAGGGGGGGGAAACACCATCCTAAATTTGTAATTGCACTATAAACTCCACCTCAACAGTTTCTTGTATTTTGTAAAATGTTTTTCCCTAGGTTGTACATTAAGCTTACAGAGTTTACACTGATTTTTCAGTTTTAAAAAGTGCCATGCTAAAGAAATACGAACTACCAAAACCAGGGCACAAACCAACTCAGGGTGTTGCTGGTGATCTTATTTACAGTAAAGTCAAGCATTGGCTTGCTTTGGATATAACCCTCTTTATTTAGTGTGTGGTCAGCATTAAAAATAACCTTTCACCATATTTGAAGATTGAGAAGTGATCAGTATAAAGCCAGGCTACCTGCCAAGGAGGTAGGTGGTTTTTTTCCAAAGATCAAAACTTTAAAAAAAACTTTTAAACTTTTCAAAACCTTTTCAAAGATTTTAAAATCTTTACTCTGTGTTGTTGGGGGGGGGGGAAGTCTCTAAATATTGCTCCTTTTTGCTATTTCAGAATTAACAAGGATTTAAAGCTGGACTGCTTTGGGGGTTCTGTATACTTGTGAAGATGTATACTGGGAGTTGTGATGCCTTTTCTGAAGGTACAAATAGTTCTCATGTTTTCTTTGGGGTAGAGGGATAAACTAGTGAGCTTTAGCTGAGTCTGTGCTTTGTGTGCAACCATGTGTGCAGCCCATGAAAAAGGGCTGTAATTGCTCAAAAGATCAGATTGGGTGTCATCCTGAAGAAAATAGACCTTTTTACTTCTTTGAACTGAAAGAGCAGTTTTGAAAATATCTTAATATTACCATGGCGAAATATAGTGCAATTGGAGTAGAACCATTTGAACTAAGAATGAAAGGGGTTTTCCCCCAAGAACTTAATATACCCTTACTTACTAAAATATATGCTAAGGTATAGACAGTGCTATTAAAAGAGGAGAGGCTTGGTGAATTTAAGACCTTCATGATTCATCTCTCTCAGAAGTATGCACAGAAATAGAAAGCGTACTGAAGAGAGTTAGTTTCAGTCCTGTTATAGGATCTTGGGATAACAGTCTTGAACATTGAAGCAATAGCTAGGAAATAAGCCCAAAACTTCATTGGAAGCAACTGAAATAGATGATTTTGTGTATTGTGTTTTTCCTGGCAAATGTTATAACAAGTCCCCTGTTGGAATGTATGTGCCAGTGAGTCAGACCCTCAGGAACTCTGACAAAGGTCCTTGGTATTTCTGGTATCGTTGGGTTCTGGGACTCAAAGTGGAGATTTTATTTTTCTAGTGGAAAAATGTGTAAATGATAATAATTTGCATTAATTTTATGTAATAATTTGCATTAATTTTATGTAATACTTTGCTTATGCCCGTGCCACTTTACAAATGTAGGAGCATAGTGGTTGTGTCTGTTCAGCGTGGTTTCAAACCGTATCTTATACCTGAAACCGAAGATCTGAATCACAGAATCACAGAATTTTTAAGGTTGGAAAAGACCTAGAAGATCATCCAGTCCAACCATTCACCTATTACTACTAGCTCCCACTAAACCATATCCCTCAATACAACATCCAGTCTTTCCTTGAACACCCCCAGGGTTGGTGACTCCACCACCTCCCTGGGCAGTGCATTCCAGTGCCTGACTACCCTTTCCGAGAAGTAGTATTTCCTAATGTCCAGCCTGAATCTCCCTTGGCGCAGCTTGATACCATTCCCTCTAGTTCTGTCACTGCCTACACGGGAGAAGAGGCCGACCCCCAGCTCACTACAACCTCCCTTCAGGAAGTTATAGAGAGCTATAAGGTCTCCCCTGAGCCTCCTCTTCTCCAGGCTGAACAATCCCAGCTCCCTCAGACGCTCCTCGTAAGGCCTGTGTTCCAGACCCCTCACCAGCTTAGTAGCCCTCCTCTGAACGAGTTCCAGGGCCTCAATGTCTTTCCTGTAGTGAGGGGCCCAAAACTGAACGCAGTACTCGAGATGCGGCCTCACAAGTGCTGAGTACAGGGGGACAATTACCTCCCTGCTCCTACTAGTAACACTATTTTTGATGCAAGCCAGGATGCCGTTGGCCTTCTTGGCCACCCGCGCACACTGTCGGCTCATGTTCAGCCGTGCATCTATCAGTACCCCCAGCTGAGGTATAAGCCTAGAGATTTTCTCTGACTGATATTGCAGGATGATTATTATTTTGCAGTAATTTAAAGTTTCATTACCCTCTTCTTGCTGTGGCTTCCTATCCTAAAGGAGGCTTGGAATGAGTTCATGTTCTATACATGTTTTTCTGTAAACCCTGAAAAAGGAACATTTCCATCTGCTCTGTCCTCATTTTGCTACCCAGAAACTGTATTTCTCATTAAGCTTTGAATCATCATAAGAGAGAAAGATACATTACACCTTTCTTATGCCTGCCCATGAAAATCTTTGTATAATTCTACCTGAGGAGGGTAGAAATTCTTGTCTCCATTGCTGCAGGTGCTGACTGTGATGGGAAGCTGACAAAGTTAGCTGTTGCTTGTCATCCTAAAGCCTTTTTCTTGCATATGTCCTGCTACTAAGTCAAGCTGGGGTCATGCGGAGATGTGTGAGTGTGTGGAAGCTAGAGAGGGGCCCTCAGGTGTCACAGAAACTCTGGGTACACCTCAGATGAGAAGCAGAATGAAATCTAACATTGAGTGACCTTATTTGGAAATAGAGTTGTGAACTGGGAAAAATGCTGCATGTCACGTATTGAAAGGAAAACTCTTTGCAGCTAGCTTCAGCCTGGGAACGATGGAATGGTAGTCATGGGGAGGCACAAGTACAAAGCCTGCAAGCTGAAATGGTAGACTGCTGGTAAGCCACCTATGCCACATAGAATAATAGTATATAGTTTCATGAGAGCTTCTCAAAGAGGTGCTGAACTGAGATATACTCCTAATGGTTGGAAAATGGCAAAGTAACTTTATTCTCTTTGATCTGCTTTCTTCTTGCTGTCTTGGTTCCACCTCATCTAACACTTTCCTTTTGTTAATCACTCAGCATTATTTTCCTAGCACCCACCAACCTGTGTCTCTCTTTCTGCCTTCTCCCTTAAAGATTAGGTTTGTGTTATGATCCACCAAAGTACCCCATCTAACACCTGGCTGCAGAGACTGCTGTAGCAGTTTCACATCACCAACAAAATCCCATCAAAGCCGGAAATTGTTTTCTCTATGTGAGTGGCAGGGCAATTACCAAGCTGAGTGACATGGGTAGAGGAGTGCATTTACACCAGAAGCTACTGCTACAGCAGAAACTTCTGGCAGGAAAGCAGTGACTGACTGACATCCTTTGGCTTATTATTATGGGCCCTGTGTAAATGAAGTAGAAGCAATGACTGTTACTGCGTTTCTAATCAACAAAGTGTGATGCCAGTAATTAGGTTTCAACTGACTTGTATCTCCTTTCTCGACATTAATTGGAGGAAGATATGCAGATTGCTGGTTAATAATAGAACAGTTATAGTTTTATAATCACCTTCTTCGTGTTCATCAATTTGTTTGATTGCTTGTATGGAAAACATTTGATCCTGCATGTGTCTATTTAGCCATCAGACTGTTTTATAAACAGCATTGTTTATCAAGTTAGTGACATCTTAAAATGCTGTGACTTGCTGAGCCTAATAGCAGTGAGGGTAGAACTTTATTTTGCAAAATAGATGGAGCGAGGCCTTTCAAAGAAAGCTCCAGATTGTCCAAACCACATATGGATGTCAGAGATGGGAACAGTGTGAGCTGTATGCTGAACCTATTTTAAACTCCCACTCATGATTTCCAAATACAGCACTTTGTCAGAGAGCAGGCATAGAGAATTTTGGGAACTATAGTGCTCATGTAAATAAAGGCTCTGGAAACTTGTTTGGCAAAATATTAATAATTATATTACCTGTGTTGTGATTTAGCCCCAGCCAACAGCTAAGCCCCACACAGTACCCTGTGGGATGGGGAAGAGAATCAAGAGTAAAAATGAGAAAACTCACAGGTTAAAATGAAGACAGTTTAATAGGTAAAGCAAAAGCCAAGCACACAAACAGAGCAAATCAAAGAATCCATTAACTACTTCCCATCAGCAGGCAGGTGCTCAGCCATCTCCAGGAAAGCAGTGTTCCGTCACACATAACAGTTATTTAGGGAGACAAATACCATCACTTTAAACATCCTCCCCCTTCCTCCTCCTTCTCCCAGCTTTACATGCTGTGCATGACACCATATGGTACGTAATATTCCTTTGGGCAGTTAGGGTCAACTGTACTGGCTGTGTCCCCTCCCAGCTTCTTGTGCACCCCCAGCCTTCTTGCTGAAACATCCCTATATTACCAACACTGTTTCAAGAACAAATCTAAAACATAGCTCCAATCTAGCTACCGTAAACTGTCCCAGCCAAAACTAGCACACCATTTATGCTAGTGTAACTAACACTGGAACCTGATGGATAGGTATAATTAGATTACAGCTAACTGCAGGACATATTTGTAGTATTGACTGCCCAAAGAGGCCAAAAAGTTTGCAAAGGTATTTTCATTGTTTTGTAAATGGTGACACAGGGCTCCAGGAGGGGGGAAAAGCTACATATTACATAGTGGCAGGTACATGCTTCGTCTTGTGACCCATATGGGCTATTCTATGGCTCTTGTGGCCACAAAAGCCAAATCTGAATGAGTTTTCTCATACTTTTCAGTAGCTGCTGCTTAGGGAAGATCAGCTCTGCGCTAGTGCATAGGTTTCAGTCTCTTCTGCACCCGCTGATTTGCATCTGTCTGGAATACACCACCTGGCCCTGTAGGAACAATTTGTCAAGCCTGTTGCTGAACTAGGAACTAAAGATATATTCCCTGTGCTTGGGCTTTATTTGGTGCATCAGCCCTCTGTCCTTGGGATTTCTCTAAAGTGTGTTCTACTCCCTCTTTTATAGCAGTATTCAGACAGAGAGAGAGAGACTCAACCAATCTTTTTATAAAATAAACTCTGTATTAGGCTTAGCTAAGCTACTTTCTTACACCTCCTGGGGAAAGAGAAAACTGCTTGGGAACAATCATAGCGTAGGAGGGTGAACAAAGGATTCAGCAGAAATCCAGATGTATGTTTTATTTATACTAAAGTGAAATACTGTTTCTTATAACAGCTGATTTCAGGTTTATACATGAAGCCTCTAGACAGTTCTTTAGTCACTAGGTGACCATCATACACAGGAGTTAGCTGGTTTGAAGTTTTGTGCCTCTGTGATTGCAAAGGCTTGTAGAGTGCTGCCCTCCAGCCTCCTTACCTAGCAGAAAAAAATATAACTTGTTTAATTCTGTTTTTCCCCTTGTTACTTCTTTATACAAATGACTGTCCATAAATTTGCAGCTTGGTTTTGATCAGTTCAGTGCAATATTGCTTTGAAAAAACCATCAAGCAGCTCTGGGGAGAGAGCTGGCCTTGAAGTAAGAAGCCTTGAAGCTGTGTTAGTGTCTGCTTTTTCCTACTCCCCATTTCTTTGACTCTTCAGCAAGTAGCTTAATTTTGTATTTGAATTGCTGCTGGAATTAAGCAATGGTTTAAGCAATTAAGCAATGGTTTTACCTGTTCCTTGAAGACCAGCTGCTGGCCAGTAGTAGCTCACAGTCAAACTCGCAACCAGTGAAAATACTTGCTGACATCTCTTCTTCCTTTTGGAAGTGGATGGGGTGGAAAAGAAAGATCTGACAGCCTGGTGTAAGGGAGAATCCCTTCAACAAGTTGTGCACTGATAAGCCAGAAGCAACGCCTTTCCAAAGGTGACGTCTGATTCCATATCCTCTTCTATGTGCAGTCTCTGGCACCTCCTTCTGCACTGATGTGTAGCACTTCTGCATGCTCAGCTGGCAATCAGGGATTGCACGAGGTTACAGAGATATGTGTGTTTCGTGCAGGTATTACTCCCTGTAAGCACTTACTGAGCATGGTGCAAGAAAATAGATGTATAGAAAAAAATTGAACTATAAAAAGCATCTTAAGCTCCCAGAGAAATATATGACAACTATCCTTCAAACACCTGAAACAGACTTGAGAGAGGTGATGTTATTTTTTTAGTCTTATTTAACATTTTCTTGAATTAAGGAAAATGACAAGAACCTCCAAACTGCTTTTGAAAAGGCTGCCTAGTATAGCATGATCTTTACTGACATTTGGTTAGAAAATGCTTCTTGTTCTCTATGGAAATTTGATTTCTCAGTACACTTACTGGACATGAAGGTTTGAGTTGAATATAAAAACTAGCATACCAAAGGATTTATGTACTTTTATAGTGTTCGAATACTGGACAAATGAGGAAGAACATGTTTGAGTGTCTTGATAGGAGGAATGTCCATTGTGGACTTTGGAAAAGAAACTTTTCTGTTGGAATTCAAGTCTCTTCCTCCTCCTCTGATCCACAAATCTGGACTCCATCTTTGGGCAGGTGTCCTTTGAATGCTTGAAAAGCATTTCTCCCCTTCCCTCCCCATTCTTCTTCTCTTTTTTTTTTTTTTTTTTTGAGGATCTTCAAATCCAGTTCTGTGGCTCATGTTTTCTAGGTCCCTGATTATTTTCCTAACTCTCCTCTGTACTCCCTCCAGTTGAGCTATATGCATCTCTGCACAAACAAACCCAGAACTGTGATATTTGAAATCGAAGCTGCCAAAACACTGGAAGAGACTGGTTGCAAAAATATTTAAATGAGAATTCTATCTATAGAGAGTTCCAAATCAGTTCATGGATAAAGCTGATGTGTTTGTCTAGCAGTTTTCAGTTAAATGGAGCTACATTGTTCCAGGGTGGTCCTACTCAAACATTTTCAAGATGAGTTAACTAGCATATTTGCAATGGAGCACAAAGCTTTTTGAAGGCTTAGTGGTACTGAATGGTGTTTATAAGCTTTGTTTCACCACCATCGACATTCCTGTCAGACCACAGTGTCTGAATGTGTTGTGAACTCTGAAGTAGGAGAGTACTATTACACCCTTTGAGGTGAGGCTTCAGTTTCTCATGTAACTTTAAAGATACTGAAGTCAGTTCCCAGTACTGTCATGTGGGAGAGCACCTTAAGAATGGTCTGGTCTCTATTGCATATAGGACCCTTGAAGAGTCATAGACTGAGTTGAAGTATGCCTGCTGTTATCTTAATGAAAAAAGAAGATAAATGAGGGTCCCAGATTCAATACTTCAACCATATAGAAAAAAATCTGTAGTTCAAGTCAATAGACTTTCTTCCACTAAATCAAAGAAAAACTGATGTAAACAATAATCTTTGTACATAGTGATGCTCCATAAAATGAGTGCAGAAAATGAAAGGAATCTCATCTAATGCTGAAAGACAAGAAAATGAGTGATGTGGTAGTTCTGCTGGATATTGCCCAGCCTGTTAACCATAGACTTGTGCTGTAGGAGAGAAGCAGCTGTTAACACTGTTTCTGGCCAGGACTGGGTATTTTTGTTATCACAAAAGGCGTTATACTGAAAGCACTTGAGATTTAAGGCTCTTATTAACAGCTAACAGCATTGCAGAAAATTTAAAGATAGATAAATAAATAAATATTGACAGGTAGCAGCTGGCTGTAACTTTTTGAGCTAACAGGCCTGAGAATCTTCTCTCTGTTTCTTCTTCATTCTTGCATTTAGCTGATGACATACAATTTCTTTGTCATAGAGCCAACCCTGCCTACCATATGCTCAAACTGTATTTTCCCACTCATATCCCCTGTGCAAGCACAAGCTGCTTGCGCCATGTCCTGGTAGAGCTAAGAAACACCCTCAGGAAAGGGGTGTTATACATATCTCCAGATGTAACATGCTCTATAAATATTAACTACGTAATTTTTTAAAAGACTAATGAAAAGATTTATCTTCCCCTTTCTCTCATCTCCAGGTTTTCTCCTCTTTTCCTGTTTATCTGGATTATTTTCTTTTTTCCCTTGTGACAGTTATTTGGGATCATGTAAGTTCCTTAAAGTGCAAAAGGAAGATAACTAATTAAAATATTAAGACTTCACCTGACACCACACAATATTTTAGCTGAAGCAGCCATATGAAAAAATTTATTGTGAAGTCCTATTTTAATATGGTGGGGTTTTTTTAAAAGAAAATAAGCTCTCTTTTTCTACTGTGAACAATACCTCAGAAACGGGAAAAAACACCCCATGTTTTCCCCAGATCTTTGTCTTCCTTTGTCCTTTAGTGTATTGACACAAATAGAAATGTGACTGTATGCCAGTTAATACTTTTTCTGAAAGTGCAACTTGTTTTAGCAGACAATTCTATTGTTTACCATTAGCCATGTGCATATTTTCCTGTCACATTCCTTTGATATCCTGGGCATAGTTTTGATGGATGATGTATTTTGGCCCAAACTTCCAGTTTCATTGAAACTGTAATTCTGATTTATGCCAGCTGCTGAGCATCCCAGATGTAAAATTTTCTAACTTTTGATCATTTAAGTAATTCCAAGGGTTTATGGCATACAGGACTAGTGCAGGGTCTCTGTATAGGCATTAATAGATTCACAAGAAGTGATTTTTGTAGACAAGACTGCATTAAAAAGGTACCATATCATAGGCTGGATATAATGCTTTCTTAGTTTCTGCTGGAGTATCTTTGATGTTTCGTATCTTCAGATCTCTGGACAAAAAGCTGAAATCTCTAACCATTTCCCTAGAAAGTAACTTCATTTTTCATACAGACAGAGGAGTTTCCTTAGGCTGCAGTTCATCATGAACCTGCTTTTCAACTTGAAGACAGCTACAAAAGCTAGGGATAAGGGAGAAGCCAAATATTTTTTCAAAACAAAGGAGGGAAATTGATTTGCCCATTACACTTCTGTCCTCTGGTCATTCCCTGCATCTCCCCAACAGGAAACCACAAAACTGAATTTTCCTGATACCAGGGGAAAATACACTATCAAAGACCATTTGTGTGTTGCTTAAGTAGAAATATATAGAGATTGGGAATGAAGAGAAGATTCCCTGTCCGTAGATTTAAGTAATTAGTTACTGACAGGCTAAGTGAACTTTGTAATGATTGAACTGTAGCTGTTCTGAATCAAAGAAGTTTTAATTCCTTTTGCAAAAGGATACTCCCCAGCCTACTCTGTGTTTTTTTGAGACCTCTGAGGATGAGGCATCTTTCTTTTTGAGGTCACGTAAGTTAATCAAGGAAACTTGTTACAGCAACTTGTTTTTGTGAAGGTTTTCTTTCCATTATAACAAAATGTATGGTTTCCTCTGTAGTCTTTTTCTCTTGCACCCCTAAATAACTCTGCACCCCTAAATAACTCTGCCATTCACATTGGAGCTTTGCAAATTTGATTGCTTCTTGAACTTTTACTCTCCTCCATTGAGAGAGGAAAAAGATTTAATTCAGCAGAAGTTTAGTGATACCACCACAGAATGACATATTAACTTCTAATTAGTCTTTTTATATAAAAATTTTTTTAATTTTATGTGAGGTATGTCAATGCTGTGATAACACCCAAGTTCTACATAATTCAGATGTGGATACTAGTGGGGGTGTGAGGTGGAAGGGGTTGTGTGTCTAGTCTATAAAGAGGATGATTTCCACCAGCATCAGTAGGCATCACAATCATTCATTTGGCTTTCAGTTGTAGCTTTTGTCCCAGCAGGCTGGATGACCTGCTGTGCACAGGTGAACAGCTGCATTTCAGTGGTGTTTGCCTGGTCTCCTTTCCTGGAGATGGGCTAGTTGTGTCCTCAGTATCAGTGGAGTAACATGTCTGCCTTTCATGGGTGTTGCAAACCATTGTAACACAATGCCCTCAAAGTATCCTGAACTTTGTATGTTACTGGTAACGTTCTTTATATTTAAAGTACCTGTACTTAAAAATAGTAGCTTCCCTGGATTATTTTTACAGGTAACAGTTTTATAAATCTTACAATTTTCCACTCTCTCTGTCCCATTTCTCTTACCTGTGACATGTTGACCATATTTACAGCTTGCACTTGACCTCACATTGATGTCGCTGTGTGAATTAACTGATTAAATTCTGGCATTCAGTATGAATATTTAGTTTAGGCTTAACTTTTCCCTTCCACCTGTTTCTCAAACAAATGTAGCCTGTGTTCTACTAGCCAAAGAATGTAATTCCAAAAGAAAAAAATAAAAATAGAAATAAAATGATACCTCCATTTAAGAAAAAAGTTGCTTTCTGAGGTTCTGGTTATCCTTTTGTATGAATATACTTGTTGTGTTGGAGTGGTAGGAAAACCCAGGATCTGTAGATAAACCACTATCCATTGCTTACAACCAGCAAAACTGCTTTGTGGTGAGTGAGTGTACTGGTCCTCTGTCTGGGAGTAAAAAAGAAATGAAGATGGACTTGTTTCCCTCTAGAGTGAGCCCTGTGCTGCTCACTGTTTCTAAGTCCTCATCATTCCCCCTAGCCTTAGCAGTGGGGCTGTGTTCAAGAACAAGCTCAGTTGGATTTATGGGTGCACACCAACTCTAAATTCTGTGCATTAAAATGCCTTATGCAGAAGGTGACACAAGGAAGGGCAGATTTTGCCCATTATGACTACACTACTATATACAGTTTATAAACCCAGCTTTTTTCTGTGAACTATAGCATAACTAATGAATGGAGCTGAAATGTATGAAGGACCTTATCACATTTAGTAAATGGTGGTGAAGCACAAAAATGTTATATAACACCTTCTTTGTTGTCAGTAAAGCGTATCTGAAGGGCAAGCAAGGGCTGTCTGTCTTTTCCTTTCCTGCTCTGCTTATAACATATTAGGAGTTGTAGAGTGTGAATTAACTCTTCATAGGCTTGTTACCTGCCTCGACAAAAAGAAGTGGGTAGGCAGTCATCAGTCAGATGAGGAAAGAATGATCTCTCTTCCTCTTTGAAACAGAGATCCTTGATGATGTGCTGTCAACAGTGTTTCTTTTTGGCATGGCATTTTGCTTTTTTCCCTGCAGGGCCTTATACATATGTTGGTGGCTAATTTCTTTTAAGTTCTTGATATGCTAACTCTCCTTTCTCAACAATCTTACCTTTGTTTAACATTTGTATTAATTTTGGATGTCTCTACTTGCTTTTGATACTTCATTCTCAAACTTAGCAGCTTTTTCAGAAGTTTGAGTGGAGGTTACACAGCTGACCTTGGACCACAGGCAGCTGAACCCCTGGTGACCAGCAAAATGAAGACAAGAATTTAATTCAGCTGGTTTAGTTTTAATAGAAAACAAATGGTTTGTGGTGGAGCAGATTTCTTTTTCCCTAGCCACGTAGTACCAAAGTTTCAGTTTGATTAAGTCTAGGTCATTTGAGCAAAGATCTTTTAATTAGGTTAATTAGTTTTAAGAAGGAAAAATAGTTCTATGATAAGTGCTTGACCCTTTTTCTAGTCCTCCTGTTGGTGATGCTTGAAAAGGGGGCCTTGCTTCAGATCTGCTAAGAAAGATGCCTGTAGTAGCACAGAGAAGTGATGATCATAGAGACTTGAAGATTCCATTGATTTTAACCCAGTGTCATGCTTGTTTTCTTTGGGATCATCATCTCTTTAAAGAACTGAAATGGGAAATGCTATTCTATTTTTCACTCTGAAGCAATTTGAGAAGTCTGGGCTAAGATACAGAGGGACCTGCAGCAATATTTATACATAGCCACATCCTTAGATTAATTTACACAATGTAGCTAATTACAATGACAGCTTTTTTTGCTTGCTTTTCTCCTGTATCTTCTGTTTGCAGTACTCTATGGCTAATAAAACTGTCCATTTTCTTTTACTTCAATAAAAGGTCATCCCCCGACAACAGCCTCGTGCCTTCTAACAGCTAGTGCCTTTATTAATATTTAAAATGTACACAGTGATATTTCTAAAAGGTCAGACTTCTAAAAGACATAAAATGTCATTCCTAATTCTTCTCCCTCCCAGCCTTTTTCTCTGACTCTTCTTTGCCATCCACCATTTAAATGTTCTACTTTAGATATAGCATTTAGCATGGCTTGTGTTAGATCAGGTAAACATCAAGTGTTTCTGTACTGCAGAGAGGCAAAGGATAAAATTGTCACTGATTCACAGTCCAGCAACTTGTGGACACAGATTCCAATCCTGACTACACTATAGATTCCCTTGAGTAAAATGAGTCATTTGTTCTCTCACATCCTGATTCAAGAATGCAGTTAAGCCAGTGACTAACTTTAGGAAGATAGGGTCAAAAGGATATTGAGGTTTCAGCTGTAAATAAGACTTTCATTTTTTTCCTCCCTAAGGCTTCTGTTCTTTCTAACAGTCGATCTACAAAATGGGAAAGGTAATACCTGATTCTTCCTACCCTCAGCCCTCTCTAGATGGCAAGGTCTGTATATAGGGACAGTTTCTCCAACTGTATTTCTCTAATGCAAGAACCTGCTCTGCCTGAAAGAGAAATGAGAAGAGAAAGCATGTATATTCTTCCTCTGTCTACTAGCCTGGTCAGAAACTGGTCATTCTTGTGATAGCAAAAATTATCATTATGGCTTCAGAAGGTCATTTGATCCATTCATTGGCCAAAGATTGGATTAAACAAGTCTCTTGCTCCTGGCAGAAGCTCATTCACCCTGTTCCTAAAAACCTCTGGGCTGGATCATGTACTCTTCCCTGGCAGAAGCTGAAGTTACAAACAGTGTGTTCTGTGATGGTTGTTCGCTCTCTCATAGATGTTACTTTTTTTCTTAATTGCTCAAAGCGCAAAGACCACTTACTGGCACATTTTCTTGCAAATCATAGGTTCTTCACTGTATTATTTCTGAAGAGTCTGCACAGAGATCTGAGATGCTACTGGAAAATCCTAATTAGATGGTGGTCCCTATTTTTGGTTGAGGTCCTGCTGTAACACAATCTTCTATACTGTGACTGGTTATACCATCCCTCTGAAAGTATTCATAACAAGATGAAACACTGGAGAGCTCTTGTTTGTCTCTGTTCTTTTCTGCATATTATGGTAGCACATGAAGGTGCTTTGAGAGCTTGTCTCAGTTACTATCTCCCCTTCTCATTCTGTCACACATCCACTTTTTTGTCCTGAGGTTTTTTAATAGCTGGTTATTTTGTGATAATTAACACTGTCCTGGGTTAAACAATCCAAAACCAGAAGTGAAGGGCAGCTATACAGCCATTATTTTCCAATAATGAATAACACAGCAAAGATCTGTCTGCACACACTGGAGAAAAATGTCTATGTCCAAGCAAAGGAGAAGTAGCTGCTGCTGCTGCCCCTTAATGCACATGACTGACTGACAGCAGATTGTTATTCAAGTCTTTCCTTCTTTCATAGAATATGGTTCATTTTTCATGACCATATCAGAAAAGTACTCTCTGTGCTGAGAAGGATTAATGGCTAGTATCCATCAGTCTAATTTTCTTTAAGGTAATTTCAAACCCAGCTGAGAGTCAGAAATAAGATTTTGCAAGTCTGCAATTTGTTTTTCTTTGTTTCTTTTAAAGGATGAAGGTGATTTAAAAAAAAAAAAAAAAAGTAATGCATTGGTCATAATAGTGCAATTTAGGTAGAAATATGATTTCCTGCTCTGGGCTCTGCCTAAATGTTAGACTTGCAAAAAGCCCCAGGCAGTGTGGCCACATTAAACATATTGCATTCAAACTAGTTTGATAGTTACAAAGTTAGTCATCCCTCTGCCCCTGTAAGGTTAAAGGTAGAACTGCTGGATAGCAACAATTTCCATATAGGAGGCACAGGCTGTTGGTGCTTTCTTTAAAAAAACAGGAAAGAAAGGGAGGGGGATTGGAACACAGACCAGATAGGACAGGTCTCCCAACTGGTGTGTTCTGTCAGATCAGACCATTTTGTGATCATGAAGCAGGAGGCCTGGATCAATAATCTCTTCACCTGAAAGAGGTTCAGACTTGCATTTCTCAGTTCCTGAAGGACTGCTCCATTGCAGCTTATAACCAGGTGATAAGAGTCACCTGGAGATGTGAGGAGTAAGAGTAAATACAGCAAGAGTCAATCCCTCAAAACCTGAGTGTGACATAGGCAGTGCTGTGCTGCTTGAATGAGGGAAATGGCTGTCTGGAGTGGTTAGTTGTGGAAAGGGTCTGTGGGACCCAGTGCAACACATGCATCTACTTCAGGCTATATGTAAATGTTTCAGGGTTGGCATACAGGAAGGATAGTATCATCAAATTTTAAACATTCATTTATTTTTGGGGTTTATTAAATGCCTTAGGTAGCCACCTATAGCCTCTTCTTCCTCCAGCATGCTTACTTATTAATCCATTTTTTAGATGCTAAAGTCGCCATATATTTTGTACAGTTATTAGACACCTAGCTTGAATTTTGAGTTTTCCTGGGTGTCCCTCATAAATCTAGGCCAAAGCACTTGTGAGGTAACTTTTATGTTTACCCTAAGGGTAGGTGTGGTGAAATGTACTTTGGAAGCAATATAGAAAGCTAATGATTGTGTTCTAGCTGATCAGGAAGTGACATTCAAAGATAAGCAGTGTTGGAGCTTTGAAAACTTTTTGTGTGTTATCTTCAGTTGTGTATTAACAGGATAATTTGTAGGAAGAAATACTTCATCTAAATCCATTTCAGCCTTACACTGCTCAGGGCTCAGGATTAAGGAATTGTTCTCCTTAGTTTTCCATATTGAAGTTATAAATACCACTGTAAGAATTTCAGTCCTGAAAATCTTCTAAGAAGGGAATGAGTGATGAATAGTGAGTAATGAGCACAGCTGGAACAGGACTGTTTGAAATCAGGAGCATAGTGATGTTTGATTGTGATTTTACTGAATGTAATCTACTATTTGTGAGCTTTGCAATTTTAACTCCCTTGGGCTTTATAGCTCTACTGATTTAACCACTTTGCTGGTAGTACAGTTGAAAATGTATACGTAGTGATGCTGGTATAATATGTTCTTAATGAAAGCATAAATACCTGAGTGGATGTACTTGGCATGTTCCTGGCAGCAGGAGTTTCTGTATAGCCCAGTGAAAGGTGTCAGTGATTAGAGCAAAGCAAATTAATGATCAAGAAATTCTGATTTTAAAAAGACAACCCTGAAATGACTAATCTGGTGACAGTAGTGCTTTTGACAAATTTGTCATTCTACCAGCCTCTTAATTTTAGGGAAGGAAGCAAGATTAAAAACCCCAACAAACCAGGCTCTTATAAAAAGTCTAAATAGGTTATGCTTTATTTTTGTTCTCAAACTAATGCTTGGGCTTCTTTTAGCTGAAGTTGCTTTTTAAAGCTTTTCTTTAACAAAGTGAGAAGATTAGAGTTGTAATTAAGTGCTCCATTTAGAAGCAACATTTATTTAAATCTCTTTTTTTAATTTTAGTTTTTCTTATCATTGTAAGGGGTTTTCCTTCATGTTAGGTAAACCAGATTTCTTTTCCTCTCCCTCTCTTTTTTTTTTTTTTTTTGACAAACAAAATAATTTCTCATTGCAAAACCCTCCACCTGCTCACTAAACCCCAAACATTTTGTCAAGTAAACTTGTGGCAGCAGTACTGCAAAACTCTTCAAAATTAATTATTAACTGTGTAATCACTGTAGTGCAGAGCTGACAAACATCCCTAATACTTCACAGCCTGACCTTGAGTTAAGGTGTGTTTCCTTTGTCCCAGCTAAGTATCTTTTATACCAAGATAGATGCCCTTTGACTTTAGCCTAATTGCCTGTCTTTTCCAAGCTGTTCTGCCTGGCAATGAACATTTACACCATCACTGGGCTAAAGGCTTGTCTAAGCACAAGTGAATGACAGCTCTGGTGTAAGCTCCCCCTATGCCTGTGCAGACTGCAACTTCTCTCTTTTCTTAGTCTTCAGGCAGTCTTTAATTCATAATGGATGGGACAGAAGTCTGTAAAATAATGAGTAGGATTAAGAAAGCTGGCAACTGCCTCCCTTTCAATTCATGGAAGATTACTATCGATGTAGACATCCTTTTCCTGCTTGTGTTTTTCCCACATGGATGCTTCTAATGAAATGTGCATAACCATAACAGAAATGCCCCATCTTTCAATTAAATCTAATCAGTGATAACCCATCTAAAACGAGGTGTTACTTTCTTTGCAGAAGTGAAGTTTAGTAAAAGCTAAGGCCATCTGCATGAACAGAATACCTAGGTTCACTCTACCTGCAGACATATGGGCCTCCCCTAACTATAGAGCTCAATACTGTATTTACTTTCTTGATTGTAGAGTAAATTTATCTTGCAACAATCCCCATTGTTACATAATCAAAACTAACATAAGTAAATGTAATTACTGCATGGTTCCAACAAAGGAAAGGCATACTCTTTGCCATTTTCCAATTTTTAATTGCTAGTATTTTATGAAAAATAAATGGAACTCTTGTCAGGAGAAGCACTTTTCTTCTGTGAGTAGTAAAGTAGGAGGAGTTAAGATAAGCAGACCTTAATCAATAGAACTGGAAGGTTACTGAAAGCATGTGTGCTCCTGGTTTTGGAAGCTAAGTAAAAATGTATTTTAGTCAATCTATCTAACTTGGTGTCTCCTTTCTTTAGAGATTAATTTAATACCAGAAGGGAGTCAGTTCATTTTCCTCTGTTTTACTCTTCCCAGACATGTTTCTTATAAGAAACTGTGAGCAGCAGAACAGCCAAGGGCAGCTGTAGGGGAGAAAGATCCAATTGTGGAGCATTGATCAAGGGCTGAGGAAGCAGTATTTTGGCAGGGAAAGAAACAAAGCCAGGGAATACTTCTGCAGGGCTTGTCCCCTCCCTGGCTTACACAGCAGTTATTGCTAAATTGTAATAACATGTCTTAAAGGGATTCTAGAACCAATTTAAAGCCTCTCTGGAGAAAAATTCCCTCCCTGCTCTAGTGAAACCTCTGTGCTGCAAAGGAGATCTGAGGAGGAGCTTGTCCCTGTTGGCAAAGTGCTATATCATAGGCACTAGTAACTGTGGACAGTTTATGGTAGGAAGATCACAGTGAGAGGAATTAAAAGATTGCTCATCTAAACAGCATACACTTGTGTTTTGATTTCCTTTCAATCAGGTGCCTGAAAACATATCTAAAATATATTACATTATACACCTGACCTGGTGCTTTTTACTTTTCCCTATATTTGCAGATTTTTGAGGTGCTGGAAACTTCTGTCTGATAGTAGGTTGTATATTATTTACAAAACTAAAATGGTTACTCTCTAGGAATAATTCTACTACTCTGAAATTGATGCATTCAGATGGGTAGGTCTGCAGTGTCAGAGACCTTTTATGCCATATTGCTGGGGAATGTTCCCTATTTGTAATAATTCCATTTAGTCTTTAGCTAATAGATCTAATCATCAGTGATTCAATCTAAACTTCATTGGTAAAAACAATGCACTTATTAGATTTGGGATGTACTTCACAAAGATAATTACATTACTGTCCTAGTTTGGGTTTTGTGATGAATTCTGCATTTCTCAGTATGGGTAAATCTTGGTTACTATCAGCGTCTTGGTTACTACCAGCATCATCTACTTTATTGCTCTTATGCCTCACATTTTTGTATTTTGTGTGCATTTCTGTTAGAGTCAACAGTTTAGTTATGCCTGTACTGTTGCCAATAGTTCCCAGATATTTTTTATCCCTTCATATAGCAATGCACTAAGTAGTGCAGCTGAACTCCTTCCAAGAAAATAAGTATATCAGGCAGAATCACTGTGAAAGAATATGACATGTTGCTGATCTGTATCAGGTCTAGATTTGAAGTAGGATAACAAGCAGCTCAGCAGAGCTGCTCGCCACATACTCAGTTTCCTTATTAACTTCAAACCCAGTTCACTTTCATTTCCTTGGAAGTGCTGAACTTCCATCTATTTATTGCTGAATGAGGGAACCTAGAACACAGATCAGTCTTATGTGTAGTTCAGTCATCATAGAGTTTTGATCCAGATCAATTACAAATTTCTTCCACTAGCCATTAGGTAAACACAGACCTAGGGTGAGGAGAGTGAACGGATCTCTAATTGCCTTTGTTAATGACCACTGCAGACCACAGTGTATAGAAACGGGTTCTCTTAACAGTTTTCTGTCTAGAGACTCTGTGAGTTGCCCTCAGCCTGCTCTCTGTAGTATTCCAGCAGCTGGGAATTCGTGTTTCAGTGGTTATGAGAAAAAGAATCTCTGTGGAGACTGAGTTTTGGTTATATGAGCAATCTAAACTAAAGGAAAAAGTATAGAACTAGGTGTATTGTTGGAAATAAGTATAAATAATGAACAACTATGTTATGTGTAGACAAATATGGATCCTTTTCATGCTGGTAACAATGCTCTGTAATGCAAACAGGATCCATATGAATAAATTGTGCAAAATAAACCTCAGATGCAATATATTGATGTGACATTAAGAATTAATTTATTCTGCTGAAAAGAGAGTATGCCTCAAAATACTTGATGGAATTTCTATAATCTTAGTTTGATTATGAATTCTGTCACAACCTTAAAATGTTACTTTCTCTACTGCATGTTCTTCCTTTCCTGCATTGCCCATCTGACTTTCCTCAAAAAACTGTTTGTGGAAATAACTGTAGGTCTTAGTTTATATACTGTTGAAAACTAGGAAAAAAGTCTCAAATTCCCAGTGTTATGCATATTTAAGAGTTCTTCAGAGCTTCAGGAAGATTGCTATCTATTTGGAGATTACTTACACCATTTGCTGTCTCAAAAAACCCACTAGGATTGTAAATGGTAGGAAGTTTCAAAATACTACAAGTCAAAACACCACCAAAAAGGTTTTTCTTTCTTGAGGGTTTTTTTTTTTTTGCATTCTTACTCATGTCATAGAGAAATAACTAGGCACTTTGGATTCTCCAGAAATCTTCTTTCCCCAATTCAAACTGCAAACTCAACAAAAAAATCACCTATTTTTGCCTACTTTCTAACTGCTGCCCAGTGCCACGCCCTATCTTACATGATTTACCATGCTGCTGGTAGATTACAAACAAATGAGATTATTCTTTTACATGATGAGAGACTTTGACAAGTGAGACTGTAGCTGGGTGGATATATTTGCTCATTTTCTTTGTCTTCAGTTGTTACTAGTTTATCCAAATGCAGCCCTCAGAAAACTAGCAGATCATCAATTTATGCTGGGAGCTGGCAACATTAAAGAGAGTTGTTTAGGTATCTGCACCTACCTCTGGTAGAGCACTTCAAAGGTGACCTATGAAAACTTTTTCTTCTCCTGTGACCTTTTCCAAATGGATGTTGTTGGCACACATAAATAAAAACTCTGCAGATTGGCTTGGTTTTTCTTGAGTAGACTGAGAGCAACAAGTCTAGCGAGAGGTACCTTGAATTTTGATTTGAAACTGAAGCCCCGGGAGAGGGAAGGTTATTTGACTGCTTCAAACCCACTGAAATGCCAGCCTCCTCAAGAAGATTAATTTGATGAAGGAAAAAAATAATAATAAAAATGAAGAGCCTGCCTTATAGCTTGAAGATTGAACTGAGACAGGCCTTGTCATCTGTAGCCGGACGGGTTTCTTTCGCGTTCGGATTTCACTGCTTGAAAATGCTGAATTAGTCCATCTGTTCGCATTTAATTTCTCCTCTCTGCTGGGACTTCAGTTAGTCGTCTTGCATGTCACTCAGGCACGTTTCCAAGGCATCTACAAGTAGGGTATTCATTGCTTTCTCCTGAAATAGCTAAAATTACGCCTGTTATCCCTAGGTAAAAACAGCCTCACAGGATCCTTGGTAGTACAGGGAACATCTGTCCCCAGAATCTGTACAATGCCTTTATTTGTGTTAGATGTGTATTTTCCTAAGGTATTAACTGTAAATTCTGTGCTGGAGAGTCTTGCTGTTCTGAATTGGTTTAGCCACAGTGAAAATATTCACACTTTAAGTTCATATTTCATTTGAATGAAGAGCAACAATAATAGTCAAGAGGTGATTGCATACACTTTAAATTAAAAGAGCTTTACAGTGACTTATAGAGGATTAGACGAACCATTTCAAAAAGGGGGAAAAAAAAGCCAAAACACCAAGCATTTTACAAGCAGGGTTTACATTTTTTTTTAATTAATACCCACTAGATTCTATAACTCCTTGAGCATTTGTTTATAAGTCTGTTAATTTGCTGACACTTGAGAAATTTCCCTTAATGTGACTGAGATGCCCAGCAGCTGTGACCACGGTCTAAGGTCATCTCACTGTTTTAAGTGGTGACTGCTAATTTTTGAGCAAAGTATGCTCTATATGAGGAGTATGAAAGTATAGTGTAATATTCAGCTTATCTAGTTTTAGAAGCCCTAAAGTCAGGAAGGTAACTTAAACTGATTTGCTCAGGGAAGTAAATGCTCCTAGAAAATTATGTGCTCCACCCTAACATAGAAAAAACCCATCTGGAAGTGCTCAGTGCCTCTTTTGTGTTATTATTACAAAGGGTCCATAGGTAAGGTTGTGCTTGACCACTACCATAATCAAATACAGTAAAGCCAAATCCACTTTCCCCTGACACTTGCAACAGGCTTTAAAAACAAGGGCTAGAACTGAGTT
The DNA here is from genome assembly GCA_027925045.1 of Hypotaenidia okinawae. Taxonomy (NCBI): domain Eukaryota; kingdom Metazoa; phylum Chordata; class Aves; order Gruiformes; family Rallidae; genus Hypotaenidia; species Hypotaenidia okinawae. The sequence continues at coordinate 6,784,960 of BSDF01000003.1, forward strand.
GGTTTACTTCACTGCTGTTACTGTCATTACAGGAAACAGATTTTGGCCAGGATTTTTCCTTACCTGAGGTTGGTTTGGCCACTGTCTCCAGCTAAATCAACTGATACCATCTTGTCAGGAGAAAAGTCAAAGCTTGTCATGGACATAGGCAGAAAAGTGAACATTTGAAATACCTGTAATCTCAAAAGCTTCTTTATATAGCACTCCTTATTTTTATAGTGAATAATTCAAAACCTTCAAAACAATACAAGAAACCAAGAGAAACATAGAAAACTGTTTTGCCAAAATGACCTGTGTTAGCTTTAAGATATGTCCTGGTTCTGGCCAGGCCAGGGTTAACCTCCCCAATCAGCCAGCCCAGGTGAGCTGAGTTAGCCAGGGCTGTTTTCCACACCACCTGACACCACTTTCCCATAAAAGCAGCTGGTTGGGGAAGGGTAGAGCTGTTTTGCCTCTAGAACAGTCAGAGTGCAGCCAGGACGTCGGGTCCGTCAGTCAGCCATCTGTGACCGTCGGGTCAATAAGGTACTCTGTGTTAGCACTGGGTGTAAGTGTAACTACCCGTTATTGATCTGTATTCACTTGGATACTTGGCAGTAAATTGTGCCTCTCCCAACCCATGGAGGCTCTGCCTGTATTTCCTCTGGAGCGAGTGAGCGGCTTGGAGGGGATTTGGCCTCTAGCCAGGGTCAAACCACCACAAGATAAGATGTGATTAGCAGTAGTGCTTAAAATCAGTGTGTAGGAACTAGCTCTGCTCCTAGAAGCAGTTGCTTTCAAATTGTGTGTTAGGGAGCCGCTGCTTCTGGGACACGATGCTGTCAAGCATTGGACTTTTCTAGCTGCTGCTTATACTTGCTTCAAGAACATGATGTTCTCTGTAGTGAAGGCTGAGAAAGTTCAGCAACAGCCTGTTTCCTACTTCTCAGAAAGGGCATAGGCTCTTTAAAACCTAGGTGAATATTTTACAGCTTTAAAAATCAAAGTACCTGAATAGCCTGATAGATGTGAAACTGCTTCTGATTGTGTACATTGCTCTCCACTGTTTTGATGCCTTTTTTCAACAAGAGCGTTTAGCTATGTCTTTAAAGTCACATGTAATAAAGATCTCTTGCAACAAGTACATCATGATGTATGCTGTGTATCTTAGCGCCCTGGAAGAGGTATGGGGGCACATCTATGGGAAGCAGACTTGAGTGTTCCAAGTTTTATGCATGTGTGTATAGGCTGATATACCCATTAGCACACACTTTGCTTCCCTGAGAGATCAATCTGTATCTGACTGTGTGCACAGGTACACTGTAAAAAGCAATGGGTAAGCATCTCATTTCTCTACCTTATGGGCTGTTTAATAAATTCTTAATTTCTTTATCTTTTATTCTGTCTTCCTTGTGCTCTCTACTCCTTACAAAATTTAGTCCAATTCTTGACCCAGAAAATGGGTACATTATAGAGATTACAGAGGAGGAGTCAGGCACTTGCATAATTACTTAAATTATCGAGTAACATTAATTCCTGTCATTATTATGGACTTTTTCTTTCAATGGGTGGGAATGTGAACCTATTCCTTCCTTGCTAGCTTTTTCTGTTCTTTGGAGCAGTATTCATTCTGCGAAGTTTATTTGGCTACAGCACACTAAAAACTTGCAGAACTAGTGATCAGTTGTCCTTTGCACTATTTGTCTCTGTGCAGGCTAACTATGATACTGCTGTCTTACATAAATGTGATTTCCATTTGTGATATAATAGCCATGAAGACCATTGCTGTGTAAGAGGTAGCAGCAGATCCTCAGGTCCTATGCCTCTTCCCAGCTGTATGCTGGGTGACCTGAGCTGCTTCTCAGGGTCACCCAGTTCAGCAGTGCCAGTATCTGTCTTGGATGCTTTTCCTCAAGCTTGTTCTGGCTGTGGTCAGGTGCTGGTGAAACACCCAAGCCTTTGGGGACTCAGTTGAATTCCTGGCTCCTCACCAATTACAGAGTACTTACTGTGTCCTATTTGCAAGCAGAGACTACTAACACTTTGGTGACTCTTAGGAATTCTATCCCATAGCTCTCTGCCTGCTGGGATGACTCAGTTACTTGTGTGGTAACTGCTGAACTGCTTTGCATCATCATCATAAACTGAGAGAGAGTAAAGCAATGACCTTTACCTTGGTAAGAGAGCTATGAGCTCTCTTATGAACTTGTTAGGAGAGCAGCTATACTCAGGAACAAGAAACTTGGAGATGGGCGGGACAGGAATGAGTTCCTTAGTCCCAAGACAAGCTGTCTCCACCTGTAAATCACACTGCTGAGGTGTCTAGACCAAATGTTGCCACAGTCCTGCCTTTTCTTCCTTGGGCTGCTTCCAACCTGTTTACAAAACTGAGTTTCTACTCAACTGATATTTTTGCTCTGAGAGTATTTTGCCATATGCTGCTCTAAGGATCCTTACAGAAACTGTAGATAACTCTGTACCCTCTGTACCTGCATGCTTCACATCTGACCTCCCCAGGAGAAAGTAGGCAGCTTCAGAAAGTTAGAACTGACACACACTTGACCAGAGGTTCTTCTGCACTTCAGGGTATGCATGGATATTGAGAACTGTGTGTATGAATACCTTGGCATGGAATTGTTTTTATCAGCTGTGCTTCTGTGGCAGAATGACAAGACATATAAATGTAGTTCACTATGTTAACAAAAGAAGGCTGGGTTCTCTGTTTGCTTAAATAGCAGCACCATAAACTGATGCACAATAACTTTCACCAGCTGAGGATCTGGTCACATCCTGGTCAAGGGAGGTGATTCTCCACTTCTGCTCTGCTTCATGAGACCCCACCTGGAGTACTGTGTCCAATTCTGGAGTCCACAGCATAAGAAGGACTTGGAACGGGTTGGAATGTGTCCAGAGGAGGGCCACAAGGATGATTAGAGGGCTGGAGCACATCTCCTATGAAGACAGGCTGAGAGAGTTGGTGTTGTTCAGCCAGGAGAAGAGAAGGCTCCAGGGAGATCTTATAGTGGCTTTCCAGTACCTGAAGGGGTCTACAGGAAAGCTGGGGAGGGAATTTGAAGAAGGGCATGCAGTGATAGGATAAGGGGGAATGGTTTTAAATTCAAAGGGTGTAGACTCACATTGGATAGTATGAGGGAGGTGAGGCACTGGCACAGGTTGTCCAGGGAGGTGGTGGATGCCCCCTCCCTGGAAGTGTTCAAGGCCAGGTTGGATGGGCATGGAGCAGCCTGGTCTAGTGAGAGGTGTCCCTGCCCTTGGCAGGGGGTTGGAACTTGATGATCTTTCAGGTCCCTTACAGCCCTCACCATTCTTTGATTCTATGTTTTCAATATAACACCAGTTCCTGTGACTAGGAAACCTCTACCTGTCCTATTGTTTTCTTGTTAATTAGAATGACCCCTTGGTACAGCAACTGTGCTTTTTTTGCTGCTTTTTTCTGGGCTTAGGCAGAGATTCAAAGCCTGGGCCTCACAGGGATAGTTGCCCACATTTTCAGAGCTGTGCAGTCAGAAAGCTCTGGTGTGCAGTCTCCTGTACAGCCTGACTGCCTTTTGGCTGAGAACCAAGACGCTCCAGAACTGACAGCTGTAATAGAAGATGATGTATTATACCTACTAATTTCTGTATTACTGCACAGCAGTTTACTTATTTACATTTTTTTTCTGTGGGATTGGGGACTGCCATGGATTTCAAACAGCTGTTTCCAACAATTGACACTTTCAGAAGATAATAAAGCTAGCTGCAAATTGACCACTGAATAGCAGGAGGGGAAAAAAAGGCAGAAAATCATCTGTTGCACAGAAGGTAGCCCTGTATCCCCTGCCCTTAAGTATGAAGTAGCAGAAACTTGGGGTTTTTTCCTCTTTTTCAATGGCTCTGAATTTCTAAACTTCTCATGGGTGCCATAAACTGTAAATTAAATTTGAGTTTAACTCTGGATCTCCAGCATACACAAAGCAGAGAAGAAATCTTTCAGGTTTAGCATACTTTTCATTCCTGGCACAAGGCACTATTGACTAAGTTATGACAAGAAAGAGAATTATTTTTTTCCTTAAGACCAGGAAACCAACTAACTGGGCTTTAGCTGTGTATTGCTTCTCACTTCCTTGGCCTTGGACAATGTGTGTCATTAAATTTCTTTATATATCTTTTACTTTTCCTGGGAAAATTTTCATTTCTCATTATGGCTTTTTCCTGACATGACACTAAATGAAGATTCTTGTACCTTTTCTTATTATAATGCTGAGGAAAGCTGAATTTTGTGTAGCTTTATATAATTTGAATAAGCCCTATCCTGCTTATGGAAGTTGCAGAATTGTTTGTTGTAGCTTTTGACAACCTCATTAGTTTCTTACCAGCAGCAGTTCATTACAAACCTCACAAGAAAAACAACCCAAATAGCCCTGTGTTGGTACACCACTGAGAGACAGGCAAAATAACTAGGAAGAAATTAATCTCCTTGATTATTTTTTTTTTCTTAGCAGGAATTACTGAGGGAGCAAAAATGTTATATAGGAATTTGAAGATGTTATATAGGGATTTGAAGATCACAGGCATCTTCTGTTCATCCTAAATTCATACACTAACTTTTCCTGAATCAGTGTATTCTTTCCTTGAGGGCTGCAGGAACTTGTTGTCTACAAAATCAGTATTTCACTATAGACAAAAGTTCACTTCCTAACTTTTCACTTTTGTGGGGAAAAGAGAAAAAAGACTTGAGCTATGTCTGTCAATGGTGTTGATGTTTTAAAAGTCAGTCCTTGAGGGAATCTTGTCAGTGTGATGAACAAGAGTTTAGAAAACAAACATGTGCTAACCAAACAGCACTATGAGGTGAAAACCTGCTTTTTCTTTTGCCAGAAGCTGTAAGCAGTTAGGACTTCCTGTATCTAAAGTTTGATGAGGGATAAAGCCCAAACTGCTGTGCCAAAGTGGTTTTATCTGAGGTCAGTGGTCTGACACGTTTTGTTATTTATTTTACAATCTAGGCTAACACTTGCAGTGTATATGCAAGGGTGTGAGGGAGAAGGCTCTGGAAGGAAATTTTTAGCCTTCTAAAGGTTACATGCCCAAAGCAGTCCCTCCAGTCAATGCAGAGAGGACCTTCAAGTTAGGCTCTGTAGAGGATAGCGCAGGACAAGCATCTGCCTCTCCTTTCTCTCCCTTTCTCCCTCCCCTGAATAACAGATGAAGCTTAAAGAGATTAGCCTTTTTAGTCTAGAGCAGAGTATGGCTAACAGTCCCCAGGATATCAAACTGACAGAATGTGGAAGAAACATGAATATTCCATAATTAACCATGGAAAAGGTGTTCTGATAATAAAGACTTCATGCTTGCAAGTCTTATGGATGCCTTCAGCCCTAATGTGAAAGATAATTTGCAGGACTTACTTTTCTGGCTCCTTTTCCAAAAAGCCCCATAAAACCACCAATTGGTTTTGCTGGTAATCTGTCAAATTGCAACTGGACTGAAATCATTACTTTATTTCACAGAGGCCGTCAAATGGTTTTCTCCACATTAATTTTCAGTCACCAGTGACTCTGGTTACATCTGAATCACTGACCTGGAAAAGCTCTGAAAGTTGCTGCCAATTCCTCAGAGCCATCCAGATTCCCAGTGAGAGACAATTGCATGGGAGGCCAATTAAAATAGCATCTGTGAATTAAATAAATCTATAAAAAGAATCTATTTTCCCTGCACCAAGCAGCAATGTACATGGAAATTACTGGAGCATTTCTCAAAATAAATGCCTGATGAACAAATAAGCCTCCTGGGAAACAAGGGTAGGAGATAAACTTTATCCTGTATAAGACTAAAATAATGAAAGAGCAAATGAAGTGCTTCAGGCAGGTAGGAGCATAAGCAAGGCCTCGGTTCCTGCTTTCTGTGCTGTTGCAGCTGTAACACCTCTGTGTAAAGGAAGAACGCACCTAAATAGTACAGATCAAAGGGAAATTTACCATTAACTCAGCCTGTTCTACTTGATGGACTTTGTGGCAAGTTGGCAGTGGAAGAAACAGGAATGTGCAGGGTCTGGCCATGTCCTGATGTGGAGAGAAATGATTTGTGTGAGGCACTTGAAGCGGAAAGCGATTGCAGACTCGTAAGCAGTAGGTGCAACCTGGGGTACTTTATCTGTGATTTTCTGACAGTCCTCAAAATTGCAACTGATTGGGGAAACACTCAGGTAGTCAGTTTATTTAAATTCTAGCCAAAAGCATTTAAAAATTTTGCAACATTATTTTTTAAGGAAGAAAGAGGAATAGGAGGCATTTTTTTAAAAAACCTGATTTCTTACATACTTCTGTTTTTCCAAATTAAATACTTTTGTGTTTAATGCTTATCATTTTATTGTTGATGTTGTCATTTCTTCTGCTTTGGGTGTTTTGTGTCCTAGCTTCAACTGTGCCTTTTTTTAATATAACAAAAAGGAAAATAGTTAATATAGCCTGAATGTCTAATGAACTAAACCAGCTTATTTAAATGTACCTTTTAAACACTTTTGATACATTTTTTTTTTGTATTTTCCTCTCCAATTTGGACAGAAGCCACATTGCAAATCTCTGTATCTTTTAAGGAACAAAAGTTCCCCTTTCCCACACAGCACCAAAGGTCTTGTTATTACTTCCAATCAAAATAGTCATTAATGGTGTCACTACTGTGTGATAGTAGTCTAGGATGGGTTTACCTCCAGTATTAAATAAAAATTGTAATGACAGCTTAGGATGCACTGAGGTTTTTCTGTTGTTTTTCTTTTTTCTTGTGGTAATGCCTTTTCAATGCTCCTTAACCTATGAGGTTTTCTATGCCTTTCCTGCTTTTCATGTAAATTCACAAATGCATGTTTTTGGTCATTTAGCATAGTTTTAGTGCTGCCATATTTATTATCAATAGCTTTGGTTGTGGTAGGTTGTGTCAATTGCTTGTATTCTGGAGGAAGGTTGGAAGTATTTCCTACCCAAAATTGATTGTCACCATAAAAAGTTTTGATAGGACAACTAAGCCTGTTTATATTCCAAACTTGGGTATGTTTTTTTATTGGAGTTTTTTTGTTGTTTTGTTGGGGAGGGGGTGTCTAAATCACACCTATTTATACATAATTAAGTGTTGTGGTTTAACCTGGCAGGCAGCTAACTCAACCACACAGCCATTCGCTTGCTCCCCTCCCTGCAGTAGGATAGAGGACAGAATTGCAAAGGAAAAATTAAAAAAAAAAAAAGTAAAACTTGTGGGTTGAGATAAAGAGAGTTTAATAGGACAGAAAAGGAAGAGAATAATAATAAGAATGATAGAAGACTGTAGAAAAGGAGTGATGCACAGTACAGATGCTTACCACCCAAAGTCAACACCCAGCTAGTTCTCAAGCCAAACTGCCTCCCAGACCACCTCACCCCCCGTTATATGCTGAGCATGGCACCGTGTGGTATGGAATATCCCTTTGGGCAGTTTGGGTCAGCTGTCCCAGCTGTGTCCCCTCTCAACTTCTTGAGCACCCCCACTTTCTTCTTGGCAGAGCAGAATGAGAAGCTGAAAAACCCTTGCCTGCTTGGCAACAACTAAAACCATCAGGGTGTTATCAGCATGATTCTCATCCTAAATCCAAACCACAGCGCTATGCCAGCTACTAGGAGGAAAATTAACTCTATCCCAGCCAAAACCAGAACAATAACTGGGTTGTAAAAGTGGACTTTGGTTTTTGTGGCTTGTATCAGTAATACAGGGGCAGCAAATGCTCAATATATCAATGAATAATATTTTTTTTTCTGATGTAGACCTACAGGCATGGAAATGGACAGTTTATGATGATTGGGAAGACAGTTGGTGAACGCAGGTGTTTCTGAAGTTCCTGCCTCTCTATAGTTATTCATCTTGCAAAAGGCATTTGCCAATAAGTCCATTTTGATGGTGCTCCTTGTGACCTTTAATTTTCCTCCCTGCTTTCTTACCATTTGCCAAAGATGCTTAGCCACTGCTTGCCAAGAGAGAACAACCCCCTGCAATATGGCCGTGTGTGTTATCCACCTAGAGCTAAGGCCCAAGCAGGTCTGTAGCAGATTGTCCTGCTGCTTCTTGGGACCTCTAGAGCCTGCTGGGTGACAGATTTTCTTGAAGTTTGTCATTGAACAGATTTGCCACCCACAAAAGTACAGATTGCCTCATGCATGTCGGGTTACTTAATGTCAGATATTTTGCTAGACAAGATAAAGGATAAATTAATGAGTTTACCTTGAAAACATAACTTTGCAAATGCAGAAAAAATATTTTTAAAACCAAGTCTGTTTTTTTTTTAATGTTAGATTGTGACTGCTGTAGAGGCTCTTTTGGTTTAGGCAGCTAATTGGATTCTACAGCTATGCTGATTTTACTGCTAAAGTCAGAATTGTAAAGTTCCAAGATATGGCACAGGCAGCCTGTCCTTTTTCAACCTCTTGTTTAATTAACTCTTTTTCCTTGCTATTGGATATGGGTTCTGGTATTTGCCACAAAATGTCATTGAATTTACAGATGTTGCTACATACTTAGACTATCATGTGGTCATTAATCTGCTAATGTTTATCCTTCTGGCATAATAATGCGATTCAATCTCTGTTTTATCGCTACAACAGTCTAGACTCTGCTTCCATCAAGTTCTTCATGGTGTTCTTCAGCCAGTTAAGGGACTCAAAATCTTGGCCACTATTTAAGTACTGAACAGCCCTCTTGGAAAGCTTCGCTCAAGTTGAGCATACCAAGCTTCTTACAGAGTTGAACTGCCATAGTGCTCTCTAGAGGTGTGTCTCAGATTCTAAAGGCTGGCAGTGGAGATGGGATACACCGTTGTGTTGCTTTTATGGACCTGGATTTGCCAAATCACTGGTCTGTGTGTGATATGTTACATCTCTTTCATTCCATCCTCCTCAGGTGGAATTATCCACAAAAAATACAAAACTTAGGTGCCTTTTTGGCAGAAGTTGATGATGCTTCTGACACAGTTGGGGTTAAACATAGTCAAATTGTAAAAGGAGCTTTTTTCTTGCTGGAGATCTAGCTTGGTCATTACAACCCTGTGACTCCAGTGAGTTCTGGATCAGGCCCTGTATTGATTTTCTTGTATATATGTATGTGGAAAATATTAATATCAGCTTTTTAATTATTTTTTTTCCACAAGTTGCACAGAACTGGAAATGTTCCAGTGCCTTCCACCAAACAATAACACATTTAACCAACCTCTTACAATCTGTTCAAGTATCTCTAGAGTTTATTGGTTTTTTTCAGACAAGCTCCCAAATTTTTCCTGGTCTTATTAGCTATCATTTGAGAAAGGGGAAGAAAAAATGAAACATATTTTGATTACATGTATTGATTTTATATCTTAATCTTTGCTGCTCAGATAGGGGTATGTCTTGCATAAGCCTTGACGGTCACTGAAGATTTATGGAGCTTGAAAGGATTAACTCTGAATTCAAACTCATGGTACTCTCTTTTTCTTTTTTCCCCCTTCTCATTTAGGGATTACTTTATCATTCAAAAGATGGACTAAAACTACCTCCTTCAAACAGGTTCTTAAAAGCACATGTATAGAAATATATCTACTATCCTATTTACTCAGGGGTGAAATCATATTAACATTAGTACTTCATAAGCAAAAAGCTATTCTGTGCATAGATGATATGTTAGTGCCTTGAATGAAAGGTAATATTTTTTTCTCTGAGTCTCAGAGCAAATTAAAGCTTGTCCATACTGACTGTTTCTGACTGATAGGATGCTTATGATCTGTCCCCCTCCTCCAATAAATAAACAGATATTTTACAGTATTTCCAAAAGAGTTCTTCATAAAAGATTATATATTCTGTAGGGGTTTACTACTTATCCTGCAGTATTGCTTGTTATTCCTGACACTTCCTCCACTGAATCATCTGCCTTTGTAAAGGAGAAAACAACTTGTTTTGTGGAGAGTGATGAGCAAACCATAGGTGGGTAGGAAGAGGGAAAACATACATTTATTTTGGCTCTCACATTCAGCCCTGCCTTTGCCCAGTCCCCCTGCACTTTGGGATCCATAGCAAGGTTCCTTGGGTCAGAGCTGGCACAAGGATACCTTTCTAGAGTCTTTAAATAGATTACATTCATGATGTGTCATTGCTTGAGCAAGAAGGATAGCATAGTAATACAAATGACTCCTGTGCATTGAACTGGTGTTACCCCAGGAGTGACTTTCTCTTCCTTCACTTTATTTCTAGCTCTTCTCAGGGGGGACAGGCATCACAAGAATGTATAAATAATTCATGAACAAAGTTAAGATTGAGACAGATAGATATCAGCATGGATTCAAATCTCCAGGAGAACAAATACCAATGTATACATGCTTCCAGTATAATTTCCCAAATAGGCTGTTTTCATGAATGATTTTACCTCCACCCGTCCTTAATGGATCAATCAACTTTTATTCCTTCTGCCAGTGAACCCACTGCTTCTGCCCTGCAGTATCCATTTGTGAGGTCTGGCAGGTTCTGACTAGCATCAACAGAGGTGATATGTCAAAATCTCAGTTGACCAGAGATCAGTGTATTTCTGACTGGAATACTCTTCTGGTTGCTTCATCATGACTGCTTGGACTTGCAGTCTTAAAACAAACCTAATCCCAACTGTTCTGAGTCTTGATGCACACTGAGATATTTCCTTGAGGCCTCTGAAACTCTCTGTGTCAAAGGAAAGTTGCGATATTTGCTTGACAAACCTCATACCTTTGTCCTTACAGCTACATTCCAAATGTTCCTTGCTGTCCTGTGCCAACGTGACTCTAAATAAGCTTAGCAACACCTTTTGGGTTACATGACTAAGATTTAGATTGCAAGAGTAAAGCCAAATACAATCAAAGAAAGATTAAAGTAAGCCCTCAGATGCCATGAAAACAAAACCATCATGAGAGTCTGCACAGAAGCACAGATTTCACAACACTTCCCTGTTGTGGCTTCTTTTTCATCTTCTAAAAGAAACTCCAATTTAACAGAACACCCATACCCATGAATGTGGATTGCACCTGGCACATGATCACCATCAGTTGCTCTTCACTCTGCTATCTTCTAGAATTGCTTTCAGCTTGCCTGTAGTAAGGTAAACTCAGTTGCCTCCTTCCTGTGATGCTGGTGTACGAGATTGGTCATGAGTACTATTTTTTACCCTGAGTACAGAGCTACTCAGATTTCCTAACAACCTCACTGAAAATCCTGTCTGTTGGACAGGGAACTAACTCCACTAGAAAATGAAAAGCATGCATAACAGCCCAAAAGGAATGAAGGTTACAGCTAAGAAATCTTTGCTGTTCCAGTCACCTGGCCAGCACTTCCAAAGACTGTATTCCTAGTCTTTGTGAGATTTGCAATCAACTTGGCCATGGGTTTGGAATAGAAACTAAACTTTGGGAAATCTGGAAGGAAAAAGAACCCAAAACCCACGAGAGGTGATCTGCCGTGGTCTTTACTGTACTTCTTCCCTAAATATTAGTTCTTGGGCATTAATCAAAGTCTATCATTGGTGATTTGTTGAGGTATGCTATGCTCTGTTTTCCATAATAGTCAGCACTGTGCTTCTGAGAAGGCAGCACCAATTATTGTCCAGTGATCAGTATCATGCACTTACAGTTTTCCTGCCTTATAAAGATCAAGGATTTCATTTTGGTGTATTAAAAATGTGCAGACTTACAGAAATTCAATGCCAAATAAAAGCCTGGCTAAGCAGAAAATAGCTGCATAGCTCAGGCACTTCTTACTTAAGAGAGTGGCCGTTCTTAGGTGATTTCATGGCAGCTGTAATTATTGAAGTTTGATCAGAATAAATCATCTTAAACTAGTCATGTACTTGAAGAAACCATCAGCTAAAAGTGTCCCTAAGTCTTGATTCCTTTTTTAAATTGGACCATTAAATTTTCCCTCTACAAAGATTACTGCATGGACGAGAGTCCTCAGGTGCTTGTTGTAGAGCTTTATCAAGTATTCATTTATGTTAATAATTCTCTTAAGTAGTGGGCATCCTAGTGTAGGAGAAAATCAGTGATGCTTCGGATGTGAATGAAAATTGTGCCCTTTAGAAAGTCGAAGGACGCACACTGCTGTGAGTGCTCACCAAAAAGGCATGAGAACTTCTGCCCTGTGGTGTCACAGCAGGATTCAGAATTAATCTAGCTCTTGTTCAACTGGTGAAAAACTCATGAACACAGACACTTGTGCTGGTACTATTAAAAAGGTGATTTCCCCCTGAAACTGTATTAGCATTCTAGCCCAACACTCCTTGTGTTTACTGTTTATTAGCTCTATCTACTTTTGCTTGAATAGTTTTCTTGGATATGCATCCACTTTTTTACAGCTTTTCTGTGGTAGTGACACTATCACACAGCCTTTTATGTGTTCAGCAGTTTAAACAAATGTGACTGTTATAAATAAACTTTCTAATTTAGAAGCAGCCTTGTTAGTTTGGCTTTTCAGCTCTCATTAGCTGACACATTGATGGAGCACAGTTGCCCATGGCCTGGGTTGGACACAATGGCCCAGTCGTGATCAGAAAAGTCCTTTTTGTGTAGAGAAGTAGGTTAAGATATGCAGTGGCTGGTGGACAGCTATGGGGTTTGATTAATTAGTTTCCATACCATTCTCTATCTCTCCTTCCAGAAAGAAATTTGACAATGTAAGCTAACTACCCCAAAATAACAGAGGAAACACTGAAAAATGGGCAAGAAGAGAAAAATCTTTTGTTCTCAAAACTTGTACTGTGTCAGGTGGACTCTTGTGAGAAATGTAAGTGCCAATTAAGAAATACTGGGCTGTTTTACTACCCAAAGAATAATGTTTTTTAATTAACATTTTCTCCAGTATATTTTGAAAAGGGCATATTTGAATATTCCAAAAGATTCATATAGCTAAGTGCCTAGAGCCTTGACATGTTTAGGACTAATACTAATAATCACAATTCAATTTAATCTCTTCCATTCCAAGTTATCGTTAACGCATGTCATGCTTGTAAAACCAGCAAAGTATGCCTGCTGTGGCCTGGGGAGGGTGCAAAGAAAACCAATTTATAAATTTCATATATTATGCATGTATGTTTGTATATGTATTGGAAAGAAATACATAAAAGATTTAGCAAGAACAATAGGAGCTACCTATCAGTGGTCGCTTTTCTCTGTTTTTCAACATCTGGGGTTTTTTAATTAAAATCCCTGTATGATTTACAGTTGTTCCTCATCAGCTTGTCTTCAGAACTGGCATAAAACCCAGGTAATTTGTTGTTCAGCCTAAGTAAAAAGGAAGAAAAAAAATACATAGAGCTTCCTTAATATTGTTTAATACTCTCTCATTACTTCCAATGGCTCTACATCTCAACCTCTTAGTTGCTCTTCTAAGTACTTTGCCATGTAGGCTTCATTTCTGTGCAATCTGTAGCATTAACCTGAAAAATCTTTAAATCTTTCATTGCAGAATTATGTTTATGTGATCGTGTTGTTGACTGGAAACCTTATCTCCTGTTTTGCTTCACTCCATTTCTTCTCCACACCTTGTGATAGCTTTCAGTAGCACAGGTTTTCTTTCCAGGACGCAGTGGTAGATGTCTGTGCTCTGCAATCACAAATGCTTTTGAACAAAAAAATGTAGAACTAGCTAGAATTTAATATACACAGATATGTATAGAAATTCCAACACAAAGGCATTTAATCTATTTGCTGCATTAATAGAAATGCTATGCCTAGGCAAGATAATTTGTGTGTGTGTTTGTTTAACTTCTGGCTGTTGCCAGGGATTTTTTTTCAATACCCATTATGTTTGTGTACAGATCGTATAATATTTCTTTTTGCATTAGGCTGCTCAATTATGGCAGGCACACAACAGCACCACAGGATAACTGTAAAGAGATTTCTTACAATGTGGGTAAAGTTTTCAAAAAGAAATATTATTTTTCTTTTTAGCAGCCTTTTATTATGCCAGAAGTTTTCTCCAGGGAACAGACAAAGGAGATCCTCGCAGTCTCTCACAACGTGTATTAGCTGGTTTGGTTCATCTTTCATTTTGAACTGGCTGTGGATGCAAATGGAAACCTTTCCAAACAGCAAGGAATCTTTCAAGCCTCCCAAGACCTGAGCATCCATCTGCAACCAATTTTGCAGATGATTCATCTCATGTCTTCAAAGAAAATATGGGTGCAAATTACAATTGTACTAAGCCATCTCAAACTTTTGAGATGTTCAGCTGAATGCAAATTTGCATGTGTTTTCTTTACAACAGACTGAACCAAAACACTTAATCCCCTGAGACTCTCTGAGCACCCGGTGCTCTATAGTTGTGAAAATCAGGCCAGTCGTTCCTGTGCTTACCCACGACTTGTGATGTCTATACTGAGTGCCAAGTCAATCACAGGCAGAATCAAAGTATACAGCATGTGCTATCAGTGACATGCCAAGTGTCACGAGTCCCACAGTTGAGTTGCACGTAACAATACAAAAGAGCATTTCAACAGATGCCTAAATTACAGCCAGAACTGCAACTCAGCCTGGCTGAACAATGCTGACCCTACTCTCTGTGGGCTAGATGGGAAATCTTTATCTCGCTCTGGGGAGGTGCTGGCTGCTTAACTGGACCCAGAGAAAGTTCCTTTCTTATGAGAGAAGGAAAAAGGTGTTTGCAGGCTGGTCTGTGGTACACTGCCTTACCTAATACTGCCTTTCTACCACACTCTCCTCTTTGGTAGCTGCTGTAAATGCAGCCCCCTTTCTTTTGTGTGCTCTCAGACATAGGGTAGGCAATAATACTGGTATAATGCTAATGCATTTTTAGTGGTGAGCTAGGGGTCCACACCTGCACTCTTAAGTAGGATGAAACTCCAATGATTTACGTCAGTGTCAGGAGTACCTGATCAGACCTTTAAAAGTACCATTCTGTTTTTCAGTCTTTATTTGTATCTCTTTTAATTGGCAACCCTGCTGCACAGCAAAGAAGGTCTGAACTCTTACCTCTTTCATTGTCGCTTCTTGCAGTTGCTTTTCTCTGCTTTGGAGCTGCTGCTCTTTCCCACAAACTCTCTACTAAGATCTGTTATGGGGTGGGTTTGCATGGGTCTTCACCACCAGGACGTGGCCTGGTGCATCTGCGGTCTTTGATTCTGTTAAGAAGCAGCTGATGGTGGGTCCTTTTCATACGGCTGTTGAGGAACTCTCAGACGGGGTTAGTTTCTGTTGCCAGATGACTCTGCCTTAGAGTAGCTGAGGGTTCTCAGCCTCATTCTGACGCTGTGTAGTCTGTATTTTACACACTGTTCTTTTTGGAAAATGCTGTGGAGTCCAGCTCTGTAATAGAGGTCACTTCTGTTTTGGTCACTCTTGACTAAAATGCAGTAAACACAATCCTTGGTGTTTGCTTTTGCTTTCTCTGTGAAGGTAGTGCCTATGTTGCAGTCTCACTTGCTTAGGTTGATAGTGCCCACGTTTGGAACATAACACAGTAGCGACTATGCAAAAATATAGCATAAGTATTTTTTATAGCTATATGAAAAATGTAGGGTCAGAAAAAAGCTTTATGCCAGTGGTACCCTAAGAATTCTGCAGCCCAAGCACAATGCTTGCTGTGAAGGGCATTAAATCAAAGCCCAAGAAAGCATGTGTTGGTGTCAACAGACCTCAGTTCTCCAGTGTATGTGCTTAAAAAGCACAGCTCTATTGCTGCAAGCATTTGCTGCCCAGCAATTATGGGATTTGTGTGTCTTATTCTATTTCTGTTTTGTCTTTGCTTGGAAGTGCAAGGGAATAATTCAGCCTTGCCCAGACTGTGCTACTCTGCTTTACATTCATTTCCCTTAACAGAGCAGCCATGGGACCACTGACTATACTAAATCCACAGTAAGTAGTGAGGCAACCAAGCAGGGCTGGGATGTGCAGAGCACAACAGCTGGTGCTGAGGATGCTCCCTCCATATGTGTGTTGCATTGGAGTTGGGTTATTTTTTGCCTGTGTTAGCACAACTCTGTGAACTGGCTATTGCCATTAGCTGAAGTGTATTGGGAATGTTCTTTTCAAAAACTGTGGAAATAAGAAAGAAGGATACATGCTACTCTTTGAATTCCCATCATGTGATGGCCCACAGTGGGTCCTCTACAGAAGGCAGTCCCCTTCTCCCCTGGGGCTAGAAAGTAGCCTTTTTCTAGCTCTTTTTTTTTTTTTCCTCCACACACGCTTTCCTTCTGAGCCATTCAACTGCTGAAGACTTCCTTCACTTCAGTGTTGCAAACAGCCAGATCCCTTTTAGGGGTCATCAGAGAATTCCTGTTCCTATCAGTCAGGAATAGGCTCTAATCAAACTGCCCTGTTGGTTTTTTAATGACATTGATGCCAAGTTGTTTGGGCCTTTAGGCTGTAAAGTTATTGCTTTGATATTTTTCAGCTATTAAGCTGGTGCCTCATCTTGAGTGATACATTTTTATGCCAGGTTATTCCTTTACAGTAAATCATGAGAAAGTGGTTGGAAAAGACCAGATCTGTATGGACACAACATGAACCCTGTTTGAATTTTACCTTTTCTGTACAGTCAGCTACAAAACTGTTGTAGTGGTACTACCTCACCCTTGCTACCTCATAAACTGTCTGTGAGCTTCAAATGGTCCAAAGACCTTTGAATTTCAGTTGTAATTGTGCTTTTTTGTTTTCATATATATAAATATCTTCGATACCCTATGTATGTTAGAATGTGCCAAAATAATTGCTTCTTTTCTAATAATATATATGAAATATGGAATGTTCTGATTTCAGATACCTTTGTAGTTCTCTATAAAACTTACAGCCTGAAAGCACTAGCATATAACAGTGAAATTGGAATGCAGAACAGAAACATTTTGGATTAAATTAGTTGCATAGCAAATGTATTGCTGAGCACTGTATGTATTTGTGGTTTTGCTGTACAATATAACTTCTGAATTCACTGTGCCTCTGAGTAACTGGGGGATGGCTCACTCTACACAAAAAATGGAGCACTGTGTATTGCCCAAACTGGGCACATTTGTGTGTGTATGAGTGTCTCATTGCTGGCAACTGGAATTAGACCTTGGATCATAGGGCCACGTGTGGCTGTGCTGTCAGCACAAGCAGTGAGCAACATCAGCATGCTCATACACAATGTGTACATCAGCATGCAATTGCTAGCGAGTATAAAATAGGACTACTACCACTGCATAGAGTAAAGAGGCCTGGGAGTCAGGTATCAAGGCAACTGTGAGTCTGGCCCAGACATCAGAGAACCCAGAGGGTCTGTAAGGTGACTTTAGTGGGGACTCAGTCTCCCTAAGAGTTGTCTTGGACTTCTGTAAGGTCTGAAAGTCTGTGGCGTCGACTGAGTGGGATCCATTTATGTATGTGTGTGAGATGCAAGTAGACATTGGAGGATCGGGTGCCGGTTACTCAATAAGCTGAGTGCCTAAGATTGGTTACTGGAGGGATATCTGGTGTGCGTGCAGGTGCATTTGTGGACCAACAGCTGGAGTGGGGCTGCTGATCCTGAGTTGTCTGCAGCTGGAGGGAGCAAGGATTGAGGGCATGCTAAGTGCCTGAGGCCAGTTACTCAGGGCATCTGCATTGTGTCTGTAGATATATACATATTTATATGTGTGTGTGTGTGCATGTATATTTTCTACTACCAGGCTTTTATCCTGCTTTGCCAGAGAGAAAAACAAGCGGAAACTGTTGGTGCTGCTTGGGTGCTTAGTGTTTCTGTCTGCAGTGAGCTATGTAGCCATTCCTGCGTCTATGTATGTGTATCTTTTGTGTGGTACCTGTGGTTATGTGGGTACCTTTTGGGAATAGATGCTCAGGCTCACCACTCACTGGACCTGTGAACATGGAGATGTAGCAGGTTCACCTCTGTTTGTCTTTTGCATTGGCAACTCCTAACATGTTTTTTGCAGACTCTATAAATACTGAAAAGCAATAAGGTATTCAGTATGGTTTCTTTTTCTATTGTGATTGCTGAGAAATAACAGTAAGTCTTCATGAGCAAAATATTGCATAAATTGTTTCAGGCCTCCTGCAGCAATAATTTGCTACTCTGGTGATCACTGAAAGATTAAACCAGAGAGCAATATTCTGTTCTGTGCAGACAACAGCAGACTTGATATTTTGTGTGTCACAACATCTATTCTGTAACAGGCTGGAAAAAAAAATCTGATGAGAAAGAAAAGTTAGCTGCCTGAAAAAATTTTCTAGTGCAAATGCATGTTCCATTTCGAAGCAAGTTCTTGTGCAGATGATATACTGCCCTCAGTTGGTACATTTAACTTCTGCTGACAGAAGTCTTGCTCCAACTACTTATAAAACGGTAACAGAAGGCTCAGAACAGTCTTACATGTTAGCCCTAGTGAGCACGTGATGAAACCCCACCAAATGAGAGTGGTGTCATCTGATCTGCATTCTTTCTTCATTTATACCATGGTTCAAATGGAGCTTATTTGAGGGAAACATTTCCAAGCCTCTTACAAAAATCTAGACAGCAGCTCATAAAATATGGCTGTGAATGTTTTTCACAGGGCTCCATTTCGTTCATCAGGCTACTTTGGGATTCTTTTTGTTTGGTTCCCTTTCGAGTAAAAAGAAAAAGATTGTAATATTTGCAAACCACTAAGAGGATTAGTCACAAAAAATTAATACAACATTGCCCTCAGAAAAGAAACATCTCACAGAGCTCACTTCAGGACTCATTACCTTGGCATCTTCTAGGCAAGCAGTTGAAACCTGTGAGATGAGATACTGCTCCTGCCAGATCTGAAACTCCTCCTACCTGCTGTCAGTCTGTTCAAGCATAAGTAAAGTTGCCATCAGGTGTCTTCTGCAGGTGGGTGGAGGGTCAGTATATCTGCTCTTCTTGCACTGGAATATGTTCAGTTATGATCTGGTTTGTTTTACTTGTTTTCTGGGAATGGGCCATGTGTAGCTCTAGGTCAGGTAATAATTTGCTGACAGTCTGGCTGTCAGAAGAATCTGTATGTTTTTCTTGGCCTGACTCTGTCTCAGCAGTTACTGTCAAGACCAGCCTTATGTAGACAAATCACTGCTGTTGCGCCATTGAAACCAGTTCAGGAAACACCAGTCTCACACTCACAGCTTCCAAATGATGATGCATTTGTATGGCTTAGTAAGGAATTTGCATTTAGGAGCATTTTATTGCTGCTTTTCAGGATGGTCCATGGCATTACAGATCCAGGCTCTTCCTCAGTCAGATGCAGGCTCTTCCTCAGACCTAAATTCAATATATCCACATTGAAATGTTCATGTAGCAACATTTCAATAGCCAGATCCCTCCTTCTACATTTCCAGTGTATTTTCTCATCTGACATGTCTCAGAAAAAAATTTTTCCCTCTACCAAATCAGGTCTAGAGCTAAAGGGAATCCCCACCTGTCATAACCTCAAACCCTAGCATAGGATCCTCACTCCTACTGTCTCAGACTGGAAAGAGTTACCTTGCAGATATAGCCCACTGTTGTTTCAGACATCTCAATCATTCCCAACATAAGAGCTTATGACAGATGGACCCAAAAGCTCTTCCTGTATTGGAAATGACTTGGTTGACTGCAGTCATGCAGGGAAGTGAGATTCAGAAGGAAGAGATGGTAACCTTGATGTGGGCTACTTCAAGAAGGGCAAGAAGACCTGCAGCTCAGCTGGGCCATCAGCCTTGGAGGGAGATAAGCAAGTTCCCCTCTTGGCAGCCTCTGTAATGTGGGGGAGCACTGCATAAAGCCAGATGCGCAGCAATGGAGAAAGCCACTTTAAAATACTGTCTTAGAACAGATTATGCATTTGTATTACACTCTGAATATTTTTAATTAGTGGCGTAAGCCCACCAATTTAGTACTATTGTGCTTTCATCTGTTACAGAGGAAACACCAATATTAATTGTGATTATTTTGTGGTTATTTCGGTGTGCAAACCTGATCCTTAGCTCCTGAGTAAATTGTTGTAAAAGAAGTCTACATCTTCTTTTTTATTATTTTCTTTTCTCTTTGCCCAATACTGGCCTTTCAGGTAAAATCTTGTTCTATCTGATGGCAGTAATCAGTAGTGATGCATAAGCTGGTGGGTACATAATCTTCCCGTTTCACAGCATAGGTCTGTCATCGTCTTTCAGTGTGTTTTCTCATCTGACATTTCTCAGAAATGTCTCTTTTGCTCATCTAAATCCAGTCTTGGAGCTATTATCTGATAGATTACAGCATTCATGTGCTCCCATACTAAACTAAGGTACAAATGAAAAAGAAATATTGCCTGATCTCGATATTTGGTACAAATGTAACTATTTCCAACTGTCTTCAGCAAGAATTTTTGCCTGCTTTTAATGTCTGTCCTCTGTATCACTCTTATAACTTCTTATGCTGTCTCTAAAATGCAAAGAAGGAAGTGACAATAAACATGACATTTGTAACCCTTTCAACCTGGCCTGCACAGTGCAGGGCTGTGAACAAGAACTCCCAGCCTAACCCCTGGTGTGATGCTCTGGAGCTGTATCCTGTTGCATTCACATGTCTGAAGTTGGATCTCACAGATCTCAATCTTTCTTCTTGTTGTCCAGACGTGTGTGCTAACCTTTATTTTTGCAGTAATGTTCAGTAACCCCCAAAATGGATTAGAGCCATGTTGTTTGGCACAGCACACAAAGACAGTGTCTGCTCTTGAGACCCTACAATCCAGGGTAATAAACAAGATACACCAGAGCAGAAAAACAGTCAATGGGAATAAAAAATGATAGGTGTATCTTCATACATAATCACAGTAGAAAGCAAAGGCAAATGTTTTACCTTATAATCTGTTTTCTCCTGATCTTTGTCACCCCTGTGGCAGTATGGAAGAAATCAGGTTATGGAACCAATGTGGGGGGACACATACCAAGACTGGCAGTAAGGTGACAGAATCAGTGTTTTACCAATTCTTGGTTATAACTCTGTCCACCAGGATCAGCAATGACAAAACCTCTCCCTCACACCCCCCATACCTTGGCTGGGCTGAAACAGCATCATATGCAGTAGTTATCACAATTAATGAAGTATACTGTTATAATTCATACTAAACTGCTTCAGCATTATAACAGGCATTTTAGAGGACATGACTGATTTAAACCTGCTATCTGTGGCCAGAAGTCTGTAAGTTGCCTCAGTGTCTGTAAGAAGCCTACTGTTGATAATTATAAGTAGTAGTATTCTCAAATTCAAGACAAGGGACGTATTTAAACCCAAACAGGGCTAGGCAGTAAAACTTAGGTGTTTGAATATGTACTGCTTGACTGTTTATTTTCTAAGCTTTAATAACATTGCATATATGTTGGTATGTATGAAGGCTTAGAAAGAAATTCAGATGATCGTTAATTATATATATGTATTTCTGGCAATGTTGAGGACTGCAAGGATTTTTCAAGTGATTGATCAGTATTACCTGTATCTTTTCTACCTATAGTTCTTCTGATAACCATGTGCAAAGTGGGTTTTATCACAACACTAGCATGTTTCAACTCTGCTGTATTTTTTTTGGAGGCTACTGTTAGTTTGATCCTAAAAAAAGCAACATCAGTATTGTTCACTTCTAAAATTAGTTGTAAGCTTTCCCAGTACCTGGATCAGGAATGTTCCTTATCTAATTACCTTATGTCCTCTTCCAGTGTGACATTGTGTTGCTTTTTTACCTCTGTTTAATGTTATGGAAATGTAAAATAACTTGACCTTGACTAGCTACCTTGTGGGGATTCCTTTAATATATGCAGTGAATTATATGAACCCCTGTTGATAGACGAGGTAAAATTCTTTTAGCTATTTTATAACAGAGCTTTGCTCTTCAGAAGCAGCATTTTTGGTCTGAAAGACCATTTGGATTTGCTCATTCATTGCATTTTTATTAATTTGTGATATGTCAAATGAATAAACGATCTCTCTCACTTCTGCTGATTAAAAAGCTCTATTAAGAACCTAGATGATAAATATATTTGATATGAAATGAAATTAGTTATAAATCCAAAATGGAGACATAATGTAATAAAAGACCTTTTCTTCAAGGTGGTTTATTATACTATTTCTTCAAAATTTTACTCCATTTTTCTAATGTGTAGACACCTATTGTCAGCTTAATTATTTTAAGGTAAGATCAACCTAAATTAATCAAAGTAAAGTAAGACTGTCTTTGTAATATTAAAAAAAGCAAAATATGCATCTGCATGATTAATACAGGACCTCCTTATATCTGAAGACAAGAGGATATACTAATAAACTGAGACATAGTAACAAATGATATATTCAGAATTAATACTTCATTGGCATAGATAACTTGCTGTCTTCATCTGTGAAATAAGCGTTATTGTGACAGCTGTTGGATGCAGCAAACAGCCTGGTGTGCTGGGCAGAGGAAAGCAATGCACCTTAAACTTTAAGAAAAACAAGGAGTTGTCAAGCTTATTACCAGTTTTGTGAGTTGTCTGATTCCTGCACAATGGCTGACTAACCCCAGCCATTAATTAATCATTTGAAGAATGCAGCATCAGGGCATTAGAAGAAATCCTAAATTTGCTGTTAAATAGCTCAGATTTTGCTTTATGTGTGATGGCTTGTTTTTTTCTTTAATAGAATCAGACTACATTTATCCAAGGTCTGTTTTTATGTAATGGAGGACTTTTAGGAAATCACTGTTAAGCTACAAGCTGTGTTTCATTCTTCCCAGTGCAAGCATAATCAGCAGTGGTGACAGCCATCTG
Organism: Hypotaenidia okinawae; assembly: GCA_027925045.1. Lineage (NCBI taxonomy): Eukaryota > Metazoa > Chordata > Aves > Gruiformes > Rallidae > Hypotaenidia > Hypotaenidia okinawae. The sequence goes on from BSDF01000003.1 coordinate 6,807,692, forward strand.
AAGGCCCCATGAGGTCCTTTTTTGGCTTGTCTTGAGTGCCTAAGCAAGGGAAAACAGCATTTGCAAAGGGGATGACAGGCCACTAGCCCTGGCTCTGCTCACCTCCTTAGCTGGAGCTAAAGACACACGCAGGTGGCATGCAGAAAAGCTGTTGGGCCATCAAATAGGACTGACAATGTCATCTTAGTGTCTGCCCCCTCAATCAGGTGTAGCTGTGATTATGACATCAAAGATTACATGTCAGATTCAGAAACAAATTTGTTTAAAAAGCAGGATTGCTGGGAAATATCTCATTCTCCACTTTTCATTGTGTGTGTATATTTGGGGGGAAGGAGCAGGGGAGAAGATGAGACTGAGTTCAGAACTGAATGTGGTGGGTACTATCAGGTTGCTTGTGTTGCTCATGTGTCAGTGATTGCAGCCCTGCTTTACTCTCACTGCAACTTGGGCTGATTGGCTTTTCCTCAGAGCGAAGCTTCTTTCATTATTTATTTCCCCCCACACACACAGAGCTTTAGTGCAGTGTTTTTGTGGCAATTATGTAAATTATATGTCACACCACTGCATATTTTCCACATCATTTGATTTGACCTTTAAAACTAATAAGAGAATTATCATTTTTACGGGCAATTTGTGTTTCATGGTATGAGACAGCAGGACAGGGGCTGATGGGGTGAACGTCAGGACATAGAAGTCATGTTCCAGGATAGTACTAGAGGTCCATAATAAGTATCTGGCATGCAACAGTGTATGGGGTGAGATCCTGAAGAGTAAATTAGAAGAGAGATGGTGGAATAAACTTCTCAGAGATGGAATTTTCTTTTTAATAATGATCAGTGAGGTCTGTGCTAGCCATTGTTCTTTTGGTTCGTAATTGTTTCTAACACATGTATTGATATCTCAGTATAATCTATATACAGGTATGTATTCACATTTCAGCTAATAGAATCATAGAATTGTAGGGGTTGGAAGGGACCTCCAGAGATCATCGGGTCCAACCCCCTGCCAAAGCAGGGTCCCTAGGACAGGTCACACAGGGAGGCGTCCAGATGGGTCTGGAATATCTCCAGAGAAGGAGACTCCACACCCCCTGGGCAGCCTGTCCCAGGGCTCTGGCACCCTCACTGGGAAAAAGTTTTTCCGCATGTTGGTGCGGAACTTCCTGTGCTCCAACTTGAGGCCATTGCCCCTTGTCCTGTCTCCACAGACACTGAAAAGGGGCTGGCTGATTCCCCCTCCATCCCCTGCTTAAGATAATTATAAACATTAATTAGGTCCCCCCTTAGTCTTCTCTTCTCAAGGCTGAACAGTCCCAGCTCACTCAGCCTTTCCTCACAGGGGAGATGCTCCAGGCCCTTAATCATCTTCCTAGCCTCCTCTGGACTCTCTCCAAGAGATCCCTGTCCTTTTTATCCCAAGGCGCCCAGAACTGGACACAATACTTCAGGTGGGGCCTGACCAGGGCAGAGCAGAGGGGGAGGTTCACCTCCTGTGACCTGCTGGCCACACTCCTCCGGATGCACCCCAGGATGCCATTGGCTCTCTCAGCCCCCAGGGCACACTGCTGGCTCATGGCCACCCTGTCACCCACCAGGACCCCCAGGTCCTTCTCCACTGAGCTCTTCTCCAGCAGGTCATCCCCCACCCTGTACTGATAGAAATGGTTACTCCTTCCCAGGTGCAAGACTTTACACTTGCTTTTGTTGAACCTCATCTGGTTTGTCCCTGCCCAGCTCTCCAGCCTGTCCAGGTCTCGCTGGATGGCAGCGCAGTGTTCCTGCGTGTCAGCCACTCCACCCATCTTTGTGTCGTTGGCGTACTTGCTGAGGGTGGACGCTATTCCCTCATCAAGGTCGTCAATGAAGATATTAAACAGGACTGGACCCAACACTGAGCCCTGGGGAACACCGCTAGTAACAGGACATTACTCTCTCCATACAAACTTTGATAGGTTACATACATATACATGTCCAATCTCACTTAATCTTATCAAGCCTGTAGCTACACTATCTTGAGTTAATCTGTTATGTTAATTAAGCATACACTGTATAATTTTTCAGTTATTTTTGAAATTCTCTTTGCATCCCCTTATTAAAACACTAAGAAGGGCAAAATGTCAAAAGCTAACAGAATTATCTATATATTTTCTTCTCCAAGTTTTACAGAATAAGCATTATTAATAACAGGCTCATCAACAGCACCTGTAAAATTTTCTTTCAGCCTCCTTCTCTTTCAAAAAGGCCCATGGAAAGTTCAAAACATCCAGAAAATTGTTGCAAGATTGTGATAAAACATTGATGTTTGAATGGCAAAGACTTTCATTACACTAGCTAAATGCCTTATTAATCTTACATGTGTCAGGATGACACCTGGCAGGAGCGTAGGACATTCTGTGTGGGCTGTGGTTCAGGGAGGAAGAGAACAGCATCTTATTCTTCTGACTGAAACTTAGCATTTCATGTACATTTAGCAGTAATGGGAACTACCCACGTGCAGAGCCCTAGGAAATGATGGGAAAGATTCCCAAATGGAATAGCATACACCAGTATTTTGGCCACACTTATCACTTCCCAGCTTCCCTCTTGGCCAATTTTTATCTGCTATTTTCTTCTTCTCACTGTTGGATTACTCACCAATGGTTTTGTTCCCTTTTTCCCTGGTTCTTCAGTTCCTTTCTAGACATCTGCTGGGCTTCTGCAGTCCATGTTTCTGGTGGGTAGTCCTCTGTCCCACCACAGCAGAACTGCGTGGCAGTTCATGTACTTGAACAGGAGGTTCTGATCTAGGCTTATCATGCAGTGGAAATGTGTCTTACAGATCAGTGTCAGGCTGGCAGAACTAGTGCTCCCTGTTCAGACAGCAGCAGGAGACTCATGTTTTTCTATGGTCAGTCTTTTCTGTGGTGCTGCTGATAGCAAATTCATTCTCTCTTAACTTGTACAGCTCTTGGCCCTTGCACTTTCTTGTATTTGTGTTGTGTCCACAGTTAAAAGACATGAAGATTATACTTCTCTGAGCATGCTGATCTGATCTTTACAGAGTCCATTGAATAAGCACACTGAAACCCAAGGATTATAGTCAAGTTACTGTCCTGTACAAAAGACAAGTAAAGTAAATTCAAGTAGATCATCAGTGTAAGATCTGAAACCAGAGGTAAAAACCCTAAGGCCTTCTTTGCATATCCTAATTAATTTTGCATTTACATAAGACCTGTGAGTATCCTGTAAACACTCTTCTCACCTTGAAAAGAAATTTGCATCTGTTTCTCCTCATTTTGTAATGCATTTGGGTTGGGTTTTTTTCCTCACCTTCTGCTTCTGTCTTCAACAGACCATACTTTCTCCTTGTCCTTGACACAGCATATCTTCAGGCTTTTCTTCACAGAGAAATAAACCCCTACAGAAACGTAACATAAAAATATGAAAACCATCTGACTAGAAGACAGAGGCACCCAAAAACTTCATGCCAAGTCCCAGCTTTTTTGAGACAAATTATGAAAATGCTAAAAGCTTCATATCTATAGCAGCACAAACAGCCCCACTACAATATGCCGCAACAGATTGTTCATATGTCACTATTTTTCCAAAGTTCCTTGGCAAACATTTCCATCAGTAAACAAGTCAAGTGAGAGAATTGTAAAATGGCCAGCAAAAAGCCTCAGTCTTCTTTGGCTAATGAAATCAAATTCTGATACTTTATCACTGTTATTCTGTTCTTCAGCCCTTCTTCTTTCACCTGTGCTGACAGATTCCAGTTGTCTCCATTCCTGACTTCACAATGAGGCTTTTGCCTGTTAAGCCACCATCCTCTTTATATTACAAGTTTTCCACAGCAATGTCACATCTAAATATCAGGTCAGATTCTCACCTGGGGGGGGGGCAAAAATTACATAGATCTGTTGATCACAAATTTGTGAGTTGGCACTTCATGTTACTTGCAGCATGGTGCCCATCGAAGGAACTGAAAAAAACATGAATAATGTTAGTCCACTAACACTTAGAGACAGATTGGTAGGTTTTTTTTCATTTGGTTTTATTTTTCCTATTGTCTATTCTGCTTTGCTGCTCAATATGTCAGTATTGTCAGGATTTGCTGTTGAATGAAGTGTCTGGGGAATAGGCCAATTCGTGCTGTTTTGTTAATGATGGACAAATGCTAAAAGTTTAGGAGTTCTTACTTGAATTATCTCTTGAAGCTGCAAAATACATATTCCTACTGTGAAATGACTAGCATCTGTAAAATTGGAATTGGAAAGTCATTCTATGGAAAAAAGGACCTGATGGACCAGCATTTGAAACCATCCTCCTGGATGAGAAACTGATGGGCATTTGCCTGATTCTTATAATTACCCATCCTTTCATAATTTTTATGTTCCTTTAAGTAAAAGTAAGCTAGAATTAATTGTAACACTTGTCTCTTCATATACTGAAATAACTGGGAAACATCTTATCTTTACTGAAGCCAGAATGGAATGACTTTAACTCACAACTCCTAATGCTTTTGCATGACAAAGGATGTTCTGGATGTGCTTTGACTTTGGTATTGGCTGCAGTTCCAGGTTGCAAGGATGAGCAAAAGAAATAGTATGAGGAAAAGAACTATTTACTCTAACACCCAACCTGATGAAAACAATATAGAGCTGATTTTAAGTGCATCATCTGCTAAAGGGTAAAAATAAAGGAAATATGATTTGCCACAGACATAAAATGTTGTAAATATTTCCATACTGTGCATCTTTAAAAATAGTTATAATAATAAAAGTAATTCAAGATTCTGGGAATCATACAGAAGAAAGGAAGAGGGAATATGTTTTCCTGGGCAATTCAGAAGGTGAGGAAAGCCCTAGGTATGTAGCTATCTTCAATATGAAGTGATTGAGCAAGACTTAGGAGAGGGGCTGGAGCACAATAGGCTTTGCTGCTCCCTTCTGGCCCCATCAGTGCTGAATCCTTCTTTCACAGAAGTTGTACAGCTTCTTGGGGAGGGGCAGTGAGTGCCTGCTGAGTTGACTGCTTTTGGTGAGAGAGGCTTTTGAATCTGGGAGGATTGCATACCTCTCCCTCCCCATCCCAAACAAGGCATTGAGTTTGTGTTCCATTCCTCTGGCAAGCACAGTAGTCTTACACACTGCAGTATTAAATACGGACAGTGTTGCTGCGAAACAGATGTCATAGTAAAGCCCAACTGTAGTTTTTTAAGGATGTGGGGAACTGGACATTCTCATGAGCCATTATATACATCAGGTTATGTGTTTAAAATGTGTTTTATTTTATTCTCCTTTCTTAAAAAAAAAAAAAAGGTCCCTTACAGCAGAGTTCACTTTATCTTTGTCCTCTCCTTTGCATTGCAGCTGGATTATAAGAGGGAGGGGGTTACAGCATTTACTCTGTTGTTCCCACATGGCTGGCCAGGGTGTTATATCAAGCAGTAGCATAATCAAAAGAAACCATCCCCCCTGTTCCACTCTTTAGCAATTTAACGCATTCATCACTTGCTTTTAGGCCAGCCATCCTTGACTTACCAAGCATGACGGGCTGCATAACCAGGCCATTTTATCAGAGCTTTCAGAAAGCTACATCCATACATCACTTTCCCTGTTTCTTTCTCCAAGTGCCCTGTCACAGTGCTTGTTTCTGTCTATGCAACACAGCAATAGCTCTGGTAGGGAAGTTTAACTATAGCTTACTTAACTGCTATCATGGATTGAGACTCCAGCCATTGCTGGCCAGAGTTAATTAGGGCAATATTAGCAACAGGACTTTAATTTCTATTTGAGAAGCCTACACGATTCACAGACAATTCACATAATGAAATAGTGTTAAACAGCATGGTTGGCCTTCTCTCCAGCATTTATTTCTGTAGAGCAAAGCAGTGAGTTGCTAACAGGCTTAGAAAGGCAAGCATACAATGCAAACCCATTTGTGACCTTCCTCTTGATTTATTCTCAACAAGCAATAGGTGCCTCCTACAGAATTCAAACTAATAAATGCAGAAAGACAAAACCAACAACCTTTCAATGAAATATGTCAGGGACAACTTCTAATCCTCTCTATTTTCCTAGCACTGTTTGTGTTGAAAAGATGAGAAGAAAAAAAAAAGAAGAAAGCATAAAATGGGGGGAAAGGGGAACAAAGAGGAAAATCCTGAAAGAGTTAGTGCCCCAGAGAGCTGCATAATGATTAACACTTCTTTTTTCAAATGTTAAACATTTCTCTCTTGGTACTGGATGACAATAGAATCATAACTTCATCAAAATTACTTTGAATAGTCTCATTAATGGCATGTGGACTTGGTTTGTTCCTGCCTCAAAGTCTGATGTTTACACCCGCTATTGAGAGTATGTTTAGCTTTGTCCTCCTTATTCATACATATCAGATCATATCTCTTTGTACTTGGATGTTCAAAATTCAGTAAAAGGTTAATAATAAAAGGAGGGGTAAAAGGAAGGGGTTTCTTTCCAGCACAAGCTAACTAAACAATCAGAAGGAAAGTGCATTACATCATCTGTAGAAAGCAGCCTGCTCCGTCCAATTCTAGCCACAGAGAATATTTAGAAAGCACAGGCCTTAAATAAGATTTATTGAATTTCAGTCTTGCCTTAGTTGTATTGAGTAGAGGCATTTTCTCCTAAAATAGCTGATTAACAGAAGCAGGTCCCTTAAGAATGGCTGCACAGAGTATTCCTGTCAGGCCTCTACCTTGTATAAATATTTTTAATTAATAGCTACCTTCATCAAATATAAGAAAAAATTAAGCCTTAGTGCTCACCAGAGACCCTGCTATTAGAGTGATTATCTCAGATTTAATTTCATTTGCAGATGCCATTAATTTATTTTTAATAGATCTCTAATTTAGTTTTATCTATTTCTTCTTCATTTTTTGCAGATATTAGTAGGCTGCACTTCCTTCAAAGCCCACCAGCTTACCCTTCCCTCCTCCTTCAGGCTCTCTGCTCTTCAGAGAATCTGTTTGTGTTTAAATTAGCTGGACCACTGCAGGCTAAGGTACTGATTAGTCTTCAGATGTACCACAGGATAGAAGTTAACGGTCTAGCTGAGGGAATTAAAGCAGGAACCAGTGTTGCTGCTGCAAGTCATCTGTTCTGTTTGGCAAAGCAGTAGTTGTGTCACACAGGAGCAGGCTGCCCTTGAAGTATCTTCTCTTTGAGTGACTGGCAGTGGGTATTGTTGCACAGTATATAAACCTCCTTTTGTCAGATTGCATTAACCACAGAATTGACTTGTGAGACATTTGTACTTGGAGAGAGATGAACAATGTCTTATCTTTAACAAAGGATACATCGGTGCTGCAGCACAGAGGGGGAGATACTGGAGATGGTTTTTTGGAAAACTGCATCAGCATGTTCACAGCTGTCTGCTGTCACACTCAGCTGACTGCTTCACAGGTGTTTAATTTGGGGGTTTCTGTGCAACTATACAGAATGAGATGGCTCCAAGAGCAACATGTCTGATAGCTGCCCTCTTAGCATCAATCTAGATCTTCTGTGTCCTAGTCCAGGTCTTGACCTGCAAAATAATCAGTTGTTGGTTTACTGTGTGTGAGTGTTATTTGCCAAAAAGTGCTGCTGTACTCCAGTTAACTCTCCTCCATTGTATCCAATATGGACTTTACTTCTAAAGTAGCTAGAGTACACATTCAACCATTAGAAGCCAAGAAACTGCTAACTTTAGATGGAGCTAAAGAATAAGACAAGTGTGTCAGCTTTTACCTGGGGATACCTCTAGATTTAATTTTAATCAGATCTAAAAAGATTAAAGGGTGCCAGTTGTGATGAGGATCATGGCATTTCTACCTCCTGGAAACTCTTTTTTACCTCAGCAAGTTTGTTTAATATGAATAGTGATTCTGTGGGGATTCTTACCAATCTTAGGCTGAATATGAACCATCACCTCTTAGATTCAAGGATCTGTATTTTCTTTTTAGCCTCCTGACCCAGGAAACTGAGTTTTCATTCATAAACTTTTCATTAAGTGGCTAGATGGATAGATATTAATGATGTTTTAAAAGGTGCTGTTCTTTATTTCAATGACTTTGTCTTTTGTCCATATCCAAACCTCAGCAATAAAATATAAGGTCATAAGTAGGGAAAATGAAATCATTATGACAACACAGTTCTTTCATCCCTCCATGCCTGTGTCAATAACATTATCCTAGTCCCTAGCCTGAAACAAGGCTGAGATTTGTTATATCAAGCTAGGCTTGATAAAAAATCACAGCAGACCTAGGAATAAGGAGATGCTACATTTGCAGGAGCAAAATCCACAAGACAACATGGCTTACGTGAGAGAATATTTTTAGAAAATAGTTGGTGTATGTGGAAGTGAACTCTGAATGGTAGAGGAGCAGGATGCCATCTAATCAGCTGCATACATGCATGCTCTGTTAGAAGTTTGGAAATAATTAACATTTACAGTGAATCTGTCATAGCACTGAAGCATGTACCTCCTACAATCGCAGTCAGTTTCTTATTGTTCACAGCCTTAAATGAAAGAACCTCTAGTGAGGTTTTAATAATCCCTTCATCTCCCATTTATGAGACAATCCTCAGAGAAATGGATGGCCCATATGTTCTTCATGTGTGCTCTTCAAATTGTGGGGAGAGTCAAAAAGCCAAATATTAAAGGAAGGAGGAAATGATGATGATGATTATTGCTACCAATCGAGACATAATTGTAGAATTTTTTTGTAATTTATGACTTTTTTCCCTCTTCCCTCTTTTTCTTTTTCTTGGGCTTGTTTTCTTTGTTCATTCATTCTTTCTTTGTTTTGTTTTGTTTGCTAATTCCTGTGCTGGGCTGTGAGTACCTACAGAAACTCAAAAGCTCTGGGAGTGAGGAGCACTCTTGAAGACTTTGCCATAGTATGAGATGCTCTGTGTATATCTAAAGCTTCAGCGCTAGTCTGTTTGCTTTCCACTTCAGCAAATCTTACTAGCTTCAATTCAGAAATACAGGTAGTTAAAATATTCTGAAGCAGGAGGGAATTTAGTAAAAGAAAGGATGGAAACTGCAGGGAAGATCCTAGGTTTTAGTCCAACTGATATGAAAGCAAATTCAAGTAAGAGTAAAAGGTTTGATAGTTCAGTTATGAATACATTAGCTGTAAATATGAAATGCAACCTGGTTAAAAGGACCTAGTAATAATATCCATCAAGACTGGAATGAACAGGTACTCGTACTGATAGGGTCCCTGGCAACATCCCATAGTGCTTTCAGTGCATTTACAGGGAAGACTTTTAGAATGTCACAGCCAATGCCGGAAGTTATTATTGACTGCTAGGGATTTTAAGTTTTATCTAGATGCCAACATAACTTTGGAGTATATTAAGGAGACCTGCCTGTGATCATTCATCTGTGGGTGATAGCCTGCTTGGGATGGGAGACTATCAATTGCTGTATCAGCCAGATATGGAGATGAGTGTCTGTGAGGAGGTCATGCAGCTTCAGCAGAACCCAGCAGCCTGGACAATTACCAGCATCTTGGCACTACAAAAGATTCTCCTGTTTAAATAAGTCAAGTCATACGACAAAGGGTCGTAATACAGCCTGCTGTATGCAGGATAATGAGACCATGGATTTTAAGAGATTTTTTAAGAGTTTTTTGTTGGGAGTCAGATCAGAGAGTGGTTCTCAGCAAAGACTGTATTTGTTTTGTGCAAGAATTTATGTAAACCATAACAATTTCCTTTAGACTATGATCTGTGTCAACTACTGGACTAGAAGCAGCTTGTCCTGTTTGTGAGGATACTGTCATTTAATATATTCTGCTGCCATTTAATATATTCTGCTGCCATATAAACATGAGCTAGTTAATTTTCCAGTAAAAACTTGGCCATGGGTTTCTAAAGTGCTACACAAAAATACTTGGTCATTGATCACTGCAGATGAAAATCCTACTGTTCAGTATATGCTTTCATATATGACACGCAGGCATCACACGAAAGGCAAGATTGACTTTTCTCCATTGGCAGAAGAAATGCATGTTCCATTTAGGGGAGCATAAGATTGTAAAGAGAATTATAGTGGTTCAAGCCAGTGGCTCACTATTTATTCTCCTGTTTTCAGATGATGTTGCAGGATGAAGTGTCATGGTGCACTGGACAAAAGGACCTCAGGGATATCACGACTGCAATCCGTGTCACATCCTTGGTCTTCTCTCTGTTCTTTTTCACCATCATGTGAATGTACTGCAAGCAGCAGACTTCCTCTGAGTGACTGACTGTCCTGGTGGGCTCTTGAGGTCCATCCCCTGCCTAGATAGAAGGAAAAGGCAAGATGAGGAATTGTTACCATTGTGAACTCTGCCACGCAGTAAGTAACCGTAGATATTTTTTCTGCTATGACAGAGTAAAATCACACCTTTTATATCTTGTTTTATCTTCATCATTCTCTTTCATCTGATAGCAGAGTTTTGCAAGCCCAGCAACTGCATACCAAAGAATGGTACATTATGGTAAGTAACAGCAGAAACTACCTGATAAATTCTATTTTTTCTTTCTGGTTTGAAATTAAGTGTATGGGCTTTTTTCCAAATATATTTGTTGTTTAGAATGATAACTTGAATAACTTTAATGCTATAAATTCTTTTTGACATCTGTTCACAGGAGGTAACAATGTATTTGATTTGACACCTTAGTCAAGTGGTCAGAGTTGCTGTTCTTTTAATGGCTGAGACTTGAAAATTTTAATCAGGATTCTAGTTTTTATCCTAGAATAGTGAATTTGAAACTCTTTTTTTGTGGGTGGATTTGTTGTGTTGTTTTCTATCAGAAATGTTTACTTTTAAAAGAAAAGTTAAAATTATTTTAATCTACACAGTCTCCTTTCTGAGAAAGAATAATTTTGCGTAAAAAGTCATAAATAATTGAAAATGGAATTACAACTCCTAACAGTTTTTCAGCTATTCAGCATTTGGCAAAATGCAATCATATTGTCTTGTGTCCTTATTTTTCTCCCTGGGTTCTTTTCCTAAAGTCTATGTTTCATGTTGCATTACATGTATTTCCTAAGAGTAGAAAGCATGCTACTTTTTGACCTCAGCATATAAAGAAGTGTAAATTCCATAAAGCTCCACAAATACACTTCAAATCCAAAATATTATTGCTTTTGGCTAAAGCATTTAGAATGGGGCAGGGAGGATTCTTCCATAAAGTTTTCTGAGGCCAGAGGGTGATGAAGAAATGTTGATATGTTTTCAAGTGACCACTACAGAAATATTTGCTGGTGTATGTCTGATACACATGTTCTCTGTGGAAAGCCAACCACATATGTAAATACAGGCAGAATTAAATAAAAACTGGTACCCATGCAAATACCTGAAGCAATTGTTTCAGCCTGTCCTTAGCTCTTCCATTAATCTGAATTAGAAAATCTTTTCAGGTTGTTTATTGTGCCTGTTGAACAATTGAGTTGCCCAGAATGGAGTCTAATTTATTTTAAATCCTAAAGAATAGGGAGGATTTTACTCTGACAATGGTGAGTAATTATAAATCCTGGGCTCCACTGTGGACTAGAAGTGTTTAGAATTATTCTTGATGAAGTATTGAACTGGTTAATTTTTTTTTCCAATTTGCCCTGTTTCTGAACAGATCAGGTTTTCTACATGTGTGTTAATTGCTCAAAAATGCTTCTAATTATTGCCAATTAAAAAAAAAAAAAACAACAAAGGTTTTTATGAACTATCCCCTGTTACTTTTTCTTTAAGACTCTGATATTTTTTCAGGCATTTGATTTGTCTGCTTAGGCAAGTCTTCTGTTTCTACACTATGGTTAGATAATTCAGTCTGTTAAAATGAGAAAACAGCCAAAACATCTAACCCATAATGACTTACAATATTACTTTTCAGCATGGGTAATTATTCACTGACTATTTGTGAAGTATTTAGGATTCATAAACATCTTCAGGGCTAAAAACATTTGTCATGCAGAGATGCATAGGCAGTTAATAATAAGCCACAAATAATAATGGAATGAGCTGACAGTGCTTAGGACAAAATTATTCACTATTTTGAGGGCATTTAGCCAAGTCTGCTTAGGATTTATAAATACCTGGTGATTTACAGATTCTAAAGGCCAGGTAGAACTGTTGGAACATTTTTCTGATATCCTGCATTGTGTAGACCAGGTACTCCTAGCTAGTTATGTTGGATGATGATTCTAAGTGTGTGCATTTATTGCTTTAATTCTGCTGAGTACAGACAGACTGAAAAGGTTTAAATAAAAGTAAAGGGGGAAAAAAGGTATAATAATTAATGAGGCCTAATGAAAAAAAGGATGTTTAGTATAATAGTCTCATATTTAAACAGTGCAGTGGTCATGTCATAGTTAAAATTTCTTCTAATTACAAGGTAAAAGGGTTTAGGAAATTTCTTATTCATACTTTTTGCAAAATAGTGTAGATCATTACAGGAAATAGATTCCAGAGAACAGTGACAGTTGTTTCTTTATAGCAAATGTGATTGTTAATGGAAAGAAATGCAAGACAGCCATCTGTTGGACTGCACAGCAACATGCTTGGTTTCCAGGTCCCAGTGTGGGCTGCTGGTAGCCCAGAAAGGGACAAGTACAGTGCTCATTGGCAGGGGCAGATGGTGTTTGTTGACAGTTTAAATTCAGACTGAGCAAAAGTCCATGAAAAAGAAAATGTATGAATGTGAAAATTGATCCTAGGAGTTTTGCACATATCTGGGATGCAGGCAGGGTTTGTCATCAGCAGGACTGTGTGGTGAGCTGCCATCAAAAATGATGGATTCAGCGCTGATCCACTCCCTGGGGAGAACAAATGCACAGCTGATTTCATCATGCATGTCAGAAACAGAAAACTGGCCTATCACTGGACTTGCATGACACCTTCAGGCATATATTGTAAAGAACATACTGGTAAAGATCACAATTGTATTTATCCTTAAAAAGTTGAGTATACATGTAAGGTTTGAATTGGGCACCTTGGATCCTCATATTTTGCATGTTATTAAGGACCTTTTCCCTCATATTGATCATTAAGTGATACAATAATTGGGTCTCTGGTTGTTCTAGATCTACTGATCCAGATTTACGGATAAATTAGCCTAGTTGCGTGTTATTGCCATTCACGCTGAGCATTTGAACCAGTATATCTTCTTTCTCATCTGAGACACTCTGCCCAACTTCTATTTTGAACTGATTTTATACCTTTCTTAGATCTGGGCCCCTTTAGATAGGCTTAGTTCCCAATAGAAAAGAGCTAACTTCACTCTGCTGTCTCTCTCCTAGTCTTTTGCATAGTTAGAGACAAAATAGTGGATATACTGGCTCCCCCTCTTACAACAGCCTTCAGTGTAAGGCTTGAGCACACTTTATCTCTCTTCCAGTTTACAGTAACACAAAGGAGAACTCTTGTACCATGGTGCTTGGTGTTTGGGCATGGAATTTATGAGCCTCCTGCATATTACTCCTGTCACTAGCCATTACAGTTGCAAGCTGGTATTCAGCCCTAAGCTCTGAACCAGTAAATTCAATGGAAATACTATCAGTGGTTGTATCTGGCACAAACTCTGAAGTTTTTGAGAGCTCCCTGTCTTGCCTTTTTTTTTTTTTTTGTCACTTCTGAGGCCAATTATGCTTAAAGCTAGAAAAAATTGAAATGAAAATCACACCCTACGTGCTCCTCTGAGTACAAATAGATTGAATTTCAATTAAAAATTAAAGTGAAGTAAAAGGTCACTTGTTAACTCTAATGTAATTTAAAATGGGTGTAAATTAATTTTGTTTCTTTTTCTGCCTTTAAGTTTTTCACTTTTTTTTTTCTAGGTCAGTGAAATCACAAGAGTGGATAACAGCCAGTGGTTGTAAAAGGTAAAGGGGAGATGGGCAAGAGTTTGAAGCATAAGAGAGGCATCCAAATAACTGGTTATGCTAAATAATGGAGCAGACGACTATACTGGTTGATCTGCACTAATGATTTGTTTGCCATGTTTTGTGGCAGACATCCATTGTGAATACTTGACACATGATTGCTTTGCTATATTCCAATTGTTTGCAAACACTGGGAGTTTAACCACTGTGTTCCATGTGATAATCAGAACTCTGATATTCTGAATTCCAGTGCTGTGTTTCCATGATAGTTTGACTTAGACTGTGACAGCTTCTGATTGTGATGTGCTTATCCTACAAGGATGAGCTGACATTGAACTGATGCAACTGGAAGGACAAGAGTACCAACAGGGGTCAGCTTGTTAACACCTCTACAGATCTTGCATAAAATTACATAGAGAGAATTTACTAATTATAAATTCTGCAGCCCCAAGTAGAGGATCAGAATTACTCTTTGATATGACCATGTGCACTTAAGGCTCAAAAATATTTGTCCAAACTCATTGAACAATTCAGTTGGAAAGTCATTCTAGTCAGTGTGTATTACAACTATTAGAATAGCAATAATCATTAATTTCCACTTGCTAATCAATAGTCTTAGCTGAACAAGACCCCTAAAAGGAGAGAAGAAAAAGGTTATACAGTTTCAGGGGAGATGCCTGACAGATTGTGTGCTGTTTTTAAGAAAAGCTGGCCTTTCTGCTATGAAAGGTTTTATTATTGCTTAGTCAGCGAATTGTAACAAACAAAGGTCTAGTCTGGTTCTGATTTTGTTATACTTAATATGAATCTCATGACTTTGCCTCCATTTTAATCTATAAAGCCTGGGTTTTCTCCTTTAATTTAAATGACCTGGTTTTGAAACTGATGACTGCTGCTTTTTGAGGGTGTTCACTTCCAGAAGTTCCTGGGAAAGAGGGGCTGACCCCTTACCTCAGAGGAAGGTACAAGTTTTATCCTGCATAAATAACTTTATTCTCAGAAGCAGTCTGGAGTGGGATATGGGAACTGATGAATCCATTTGTATTGAAGGCAAGGAAAACCTAAAACAGCTTCCACAGAATAAGATAATAGCTACATTGTTTACAGAAACCTAAAGAAAAGCCCTCAGAAATTTGGGACCAAAACCAAACCAACTTTTTTAATAGAACAGAACAGCTTCCTAGCAATTATGAATGTTTCATTCTCCTAACAACCTTCTCCAAGCTTTGCCTTTGACCCCAAAACCAAAATAGAAGAAGGTTTTACATTTGTCACTCAAGACAGATGAGTTTGTTAGGGCAAGATAACAAAGGTGGATTATGTCACTATGTATACCGAAGGGGAAGGTGACACTTCAGTGCTTGCCTCTGGCTAGGTATGTAAGGCCAGAGCTATATTCTTATCTAGGCACAACCTTTCTGCTTATCTTACAATAAATGAAGCTGACTACTTGTCTTTGCTATGGCTGATGCAGCTTTTTTTTCCCCCATTTTGCCTCAGAGTAACTAATACACCTTAACTTTCCTGAGGTGAAACATAGCAAAGGAAAGACATTTCAGTTTACAAGATCAGTGCTATACATCTGCCTAAGGCTGACTTAGCTATATTTATCTCACAGTAAAACTGAAGTACTCTGACATTGCTGTCTTTATAAAAAAACCAACCAAAAAACCAAACCCAAAACCTCACACAAGCTTGTGTGTGCTAATTACCCCAGCTAAAACACAGCACATCTTGAATGAATGAATTAGTTGCATCATTCCCAGGTTATGCTAGTATGCAGATCACAATGCTGATAGCACAGTACTTATCTTGGAAGTAATTTATCTTTTCCCATGGGCAAGCAGTCTTCCTCCTTCTCCTGATACATTATACAGTTGTATATTTCAATTTGATTCATTCTGTTGTTCTCAGCAGATGTACCTGTTCAGATTTAGCTACTTCTAAAGTGCTTATCCAGCTGTGGGCTTCCTGTGCCACTGTCATCTGCTCTTCACTGAAGCAGGTGTAATTAACATAGGAACAG
The DNA here is from genome assembly GCA_027925045.1 of Hypotaenidia okinawae. Lineage (NCBI taxonomy): Eukaryota > Metazoa > Chordata > Aves > Gruiformes > Rallidae > Hypotaenidia > Hypotaenidia okinawae. The sequence goes on from BSDF01000003.1 coordinate 6,823,571, forward strand.
TTTTATAGATCTGCACAATTTATCCTTCCACTCCAGAGTGGCAACCTGAGATTTTTCAAACTTTCCTGTGCTTAGACAAACTTAATTTCCCATTGTTTTTTATTTAGTTGGGGTTTTTTTTCTGTTCTAAACATGAACTAATAGGTCAGGATCCCAATCCTATTCCTGTGCCACTCAACTTTTTCATTTCACTGTATGATGACAAAACACCTATATATCATTGTAAAAAAAAAATTAAAAAAATTTAATCTTTCTTCCATTGCCAGTGCACTCAGAATTTCCTCACCATGCTGTTAAAGAAGTTATACTGGGTTATTTCAGGTACTAATACTGATTGATGTGTCTTAGTGTATTGTGCTTCCCTAACCTTAAAACATCACTCATTTATTTTCCTAAAAGTTCATCTTGTCCTTTCTTGACATACCCCTCAACAACCCCCTTTCTGGTTACATTGCATTGAGTGTCCTGAAGAGAGCTGTAGTATTATGAAGACTTTCTAGCACATAATCTCACTTCATGTTAGCACAAAGGTTGACCATAATTTTGGGGTCAATAAAGTATATGTAGTGTTTCAGCTATGTATTTCTAGAAGATTTTTCATTCTACTAAAGTGAGTAAAGAAGTTGATGAGCATCCAATCCTTTCCAATATAGACAAGAAAAACCTACTGCCTCACCAATCTGAAAAATCTTCCACTAAGTGAATTTAGTTTTACTTCCTCCACTTAATGGTAAAATAAAAGTTATCATCTTCTGTCAAAAACAAATTAGGTATAGATTTGATCACAGTCACTCTTGCAATTTTATTAATCTATGCTAACAGTGGCAGTTCAGAAACCAAAATTAAAGACAGCAGAAGCTTTTTTTTAACATAATGCTCTCAAACACAATTGTATTTTTGATAAATTGGCCAATTTCCTGCTAATTGTGTGACTGTCCCAGCAAATGAGCAGTGAACTCTACATTCTGTAATTCTTTCGTGACACTTTCCTGTAAAAGCTGTTTGATCAAGCAATTATTTGACCCAAGATGTTTATTAATTTTTTTTTAGATTAAACCAATTGTTCTCAGTATTAAAGATACTGCAGGGATTGAAAACATATGCTTGAATTTCTAGTCTTAAGTCACGACACTTAACATTAACCCATCATCCAACCGGCACAATCCAAGCCAGGGCAGAAATTAAAACCCACAGAAATGATGATGTGTGTGTATATGCTGTCTTTTAATTTTAAAGTGTCTAGACATACATATGTGTTACCCACTGCAGTCTCAGGACACTTTAATATGTGAAGAAAGAAATGGGTATATTTTTGGATGTTGAAATGTATGTATGTGAGAGCAGGCTATAATTCAAAGGCTTGCTAGGTACCAGAACCTGCTGTCTGTGCAGCAGCAGGTCTGCAGGTACTGCCCAAGTATCATTTTTCAGCAGTTCTCTGAAAAAAGGAACTGTGACTTCAGTCACTCACAATATTCTGTTTCTTCACCTGCAAATGAGTACTTTTCCTGATGATTTTAGGCTGCACCCAAGTTTTCTGTTGTACTAAGCCAGCTACATTTTCTCACTCAATTTATAGCACATAGCTTTTTGAGGGGCAGGTCATACTAAGCAGTGTAAGCTAAAAGCATGTTCTTTTATGACCACTTTACCCTTTCTTACATAGAATCACCCCTGCTTGTATTTAAAGCTCACATGTAGTGACATTTCAGAATGCTTCAAGAGTACCTGATACAAATAGACAAGCAAGGTTCTTGATTTAGCCAAAACCTATTTCTCTGACAGCATAAAAATTCTTGAAGAAGGTGGAAATAGCTGCAGAGGTGATGCTGTAACTTTGCTGGGATTTTTTTCTTAATGGCTAGGGTTTTTTTTCTCAAGGACCATTTTAGGTCCTTTACTTTTGAGTAAAAGTGCTTTATTCAGTATAAGGTTCCGACCAGCTGTAATTGGTACGAGCTTTTCAGAGAGATTCAGATCCTGTCCTGACAAGTTCCTGTCTTCATATACAGCCAGATTGTGCAGCAACGAGGCTCCTCTAATTTAAAGCAAACACTCCAATGGTCTGTTAATGACCTTCTTGCCCCTTCCCTGTAGAGCAACTGAACCCCTGTAATTCAAGAAAGGCTCTTTGCAATGTCTAGAGTATCAGAGTTGCGGTGCCAAGACTGCTGCCAGTTAATATTTCCTTTGGATAAATGTAGCTTCATCAAAATAATTTTCTGCAGGACTATTTCCATCCCCACCATACTGTTGACAGATAGGTTTGTAAGTGTTTCAAAAAAAAATAATCAATGAATTGATTTTGTTTTCATTTTCTTGTTTACTTTTCTTTTTCTGATTTCCTTTTATTTTGGCAGAGTATTGTGGTATCTTTTCAGGTTTAATAGCAAATTATCAAAGGCATTTCAGAATTGCCAATCTGTATATTTCAAAATTATGCATTTTTCTCCAAAGCAGGACAAAATAAAATAGTGAAAAGTTGGACTATCCAACAAGATGGAAATATTGTTGCTGGTTTAGTGTTCCCATTGGTGCTTTTGAGCTTCAAAGACCTGATTCAGTGGGTTATTTCTCTTTAATTAAATGACTTTGGACCTGAAGACCAAAGAATTTTCAAACTGATTCTAGAGGTCAAGAGGTATTTTTTCTTTCTCCCTTAATTTTAAATATTCCTGGTGCTGTCTTCTATAAAAACCCAACTGGCAGGAGGAAGTGTGTAGCAACCATCCACACTTAACCTGAGATAGTGAGAAGTTCTCCCAATTTCTACACTGAATCCCAACTATGCCAGAGGATTAGTTTAGCAATACAGGTGTTGTAATGAAATGTTCTTGTGAGATTTCCAAAGAGCAGAAAGACAGAAAAACAGATTTTCCATTGGAAATAATGGGGGGGTTTGCAAACTCTTGTCTTTTATGTATTTTCACAATGCTTTCAAAAGAAAATGGTGATGCAAAGCAAAAATAATACTAGGACTCCAGTGCAAATCTTGGATTTCTATTGCAAAAGAGCTTTTTTTCTTGTCATGTCAATGTTATTTTAATTAGAGCACTGGAGCCTCCTAAGGAAGCACAAGTAATTGCAGAGCCGTGTTTCATACACATTCACAGCCATCAGAGGTCAGTACAAGTTCATGCATCTGAGCAGTTTTTAAGGGCCTTTATTCCTTCAGTTTTACATAACATTCTTGATAAATACGAAAATGAGCCTTCATGTCTGTGACATCTTACTAGTTAAGAAGATTCTTGGGAACTGTAAAAAGCTAATGAAGGCAAAATATCTGCTTACTCTAGTATCTTGATGCCATGTAGTGTGTCAGGAAAAGCTCTGCTTCATGTTTGGTCTCATTTTGGGATTATAGCTCAGTAATCACCAAAGGACTGGAATGAGTGGAATAGCCATACCAAGTGCTCTTCCAGATTTTGGTTAATGCCTGTGCCTTGTTGAGATCTGTTTGATTTTAATCCTACTGGTTATGATGCTTAAACTGCTGAGAATGAGCACGGGCACAGCTACACCTTGCAATGTATCATTGCAGCAGCTCATCTGAGCACAATATTTTAATTGCCACAGTGAACTGCCAACTAAACAAATAGTCTTCAGTTAAAAAGAACAATGTCTGAAGGCTGCATTCTGTGGATTTATAACTGATTTTACAATAGGCTGTATTTATTTCAAAAAACCCTAAACTGCTAAAAGTGCAAAGTAGAACAAAACACTGAGGAATAGAAGGTTCAGGAAGTTCTAAACTTTTTTTCCCCAAACAATAATTACTTCGGTATCCTTCTGAATCTGTTTCCCCAATGAATTTTCCATAGAGGAACAGAATAAAATTTTATTTGTCTGTAGTGTGGGACAGTGAAGGTAAGACAGTGAATCTAGTGGTTTAACTCTATGCTGCAGAAAAGGGCTGAGAATCTCTGTTATGAATCTAGCAGAGAATGTGTTTGAACTTCTGTCTCCCACTATAAAAGTTGTCTATCAGTTATGGGATATCCTTCTAGAGACAAATTCAAAATATAAACAAAAAAAAAAGTAGCTAGGAGTGGTTTAAGTGTATGTTCAGAAAAAAACTTTCTAAGCAATTTTGGATTTGAGCCAAAAGAAATACTGACACATAGGAAAAAATCTATGAAATATGATTTTTGTTCCCTGGACAGCAGGAATAGTAATGTGAACTGCTTCTTATCTGGAACTAAGCTATGAAAATGAACTTCAAGTCTAAAAGGCCAGTTGAAAATGAAAAATGAAATTTATTACCTTGGTTTCATTAGAAGAAATGCTGAACCTTAGTCTTGGAGTATAATAAATATTACAAAATGCTACATAACCAGAATTGCCAAGGCTTCATGTTCAACATGGATCTTACTATATTGGTTCTTTAACTTGAAGTTTAGTTCCCACAGCCATTTATCACCTTAAAATCTCAGTTTTCATTAAGACATCATGTTGTTGCCTTTGAGTCTGCAGAGGATCAAATGTAAATACAAAAAAAAAGCACTAATGCATGTGTTCATCTACTGTCATCAAAAAACCACCCGAGTTTAAGGCTAATCACACAAAGTCCCATTGCTCCAAGAGAAAATATGAAATGCCATTAGACTATTGATATAATTGTCAGTTGGCAACACTGAGTGTGGGAATCCTCTCACAGCATCAATCTCAACTGTGAGTCCTATAAATACATATTAAGATTACCAGCTTTGAACTGACAAGGAAACCTTTATTATCCTGGTAAATGATTTAGGAAATCACAATATCTGATAAAATACACCCTCCATCAGGATCAAACATTGTCACATCTGCCCGGAGGTCTGAACAAAGACTAAATAAGACAATATCCTGACTTCTGTTGCCACATCAGCTACTGTTAACCAGAAAGTCTTTCCTTTTTATTGATGTTAGCTCAGTAAGAATTGGCTACCTTATATTGGCAATAGAAAAACTTGCATTTTATTGAAGATGATGCTGAGGGGCACTGGTATACTGTGAGGTCTTAGGAAAGTTGGAAAGAAGACTCAGTAGAATCCAGACTGGGAGCACTTTTGATAATGATTTGAGAAACGTTGTAAGAATGCTGAGGAATTTTGTGGTATCTTATGTACAATTATTGTGAAGCTTTTCTACTGTGATCAGCTGTATTGATTTGGAAATATTCAATGTATGTAACTGTAGGAAGGCAGGGACATTTGCAGGAAAAGCTTTGCCTGGTATTCTGGGAGTGACTAGTTAGATAAAAAGACTTAATTCTAAAGGTGTTCTGTGTTATCAAAAGGTCATGAGAGTGATCAGTGGTTTGAGTTCTTGTAAAGTCCACTGACAGTTCTACTTAAGCATATCTGGAAAAGAGGAAATATGTGGATGGTTTGCTTGCTGTTCTATACTATAAAAAACCTGAGATTTAGTTTTAATTATACTACTTCCCAAATTTAATTAAAGTATTGCCCTATGCATTCTATGGAAAATGGGTTTGATCTAAAACTTTTTATGCTTGATGTTAGGGTGAATATCTACATTTTAAAGCATTTTAATATTCAGTAAGATACAGTGAAGTAAGCTAGTAAGAATATAAGCATTCTTAAACTAGGCCTACATAGACTCTGGTCTGAGTCTATCCAGGTGTAAATCCGAATCTAGACAGAATGCTTAGAGACAACAGAGCTCTGTAGTGGCACATGTGTCTTAGGGAGTGGACTGTGACTCACTGCAGAGTTATCACAAGATTTTTCTTTCCCCTCTAGATTTTGTTTTTACTTGGAACTACAGATTTTGTGTGTGCATTTGTGTCTGTCTTAAATTCCAGACCTGGGTAATCCTGAACATATTGCTAAAGTATTACACTTTCCATTTTTGATGAATTCTGGTTAGATCAGAGAATTTTCTTCAGAGATCCTTTAGTCAAACCCAGATCACCAAGACAGCAACAGGCTATGGACTGGGAGAACACCAAACTGAGTAAAGCTGTGCTAGTCTTGAATCTAATGATAATAACCATTGAAGAGTAGTGATGTCTCCTGGTAGCAGGAATCTAGTGTTACAGATTTAATCTTCACACTGTTTTAAAAGAGTGAAAAAAAGTAGAATTTTGAAATTCTTGTGTGACAGAGTAGCAGGTGCTTTGCTAATGCTATTAAGGTAAGTCAAACTGTAAAGCTATCGAACCTGGTCTCCAAAAACACCATCTTCTGCTGGATCTGTTTAATGACTGCCTTAAGTATGACATAGAAGAGGCAGTCATCTAGAGCAGCTGGCAGCTAGGGCAGTAAAATGGCCATGGCCCAGCTCTCTTCATTACCAGGACAAGAAATCTTAGGAGCTAAACTGGCAGGTAGGGCTAACAAAGGAATGTTGGGGTTCAAAACAGGATAGCTACTGTGGGAAGGAAAGAAGGAATAAGGGTTTTTTCCTCATATTTCTTTCACAGAAGTATGACAATAAACCTGAGTCTCTGGAATTTTTCCTGCCAGTTCTCAATCCCTGCTCCACCCCTTTCATTTATACACCTGTTTTCAATGAAAACAGTCTATTAGGCTTTCACCCAACCTCAGTTCTCCCCTTCCCTTCTGAGTATTCAGTTTTTGCCAATCCCAGTCAGAAGTCTTGAGTCATCTTTGTTCTATTTTTAGCATGCCTTCTTTCCAGCAAAGAAAAGGAAGAGAAAGAAACTGCATTATTTGTACAGTGCACCTATGACATCAGCTGCTGTTTGCCAGCATAGTGAATATCAGGTGAGGAAAAGAACTACTGAGGGTAAAAGGCTGGTTTAGGTGTCTGTTAGATACAGTGAAAGTGCTGGAACTGATGGACATGCATTAGGCTTAGAGCAAGTTGTAGCTGACCATTTAATAACTTGAAATCTAAACAGCATTGGAAAAGCAGCACCAAGACCTCTGTCCTGGGTTATGGTCTTATGTATAGGAAAGGCTGCTTTGAAATCCTCTGCAAGCAGTAGGCTGCTAAATGTAGGTGGAATAGTCACTACCCAAGCTAAGGGATGAATATGTGTGACTTGAGAGTAGAATGAGGCCTGCCTGAAAAGTACTCTAAGGCCTGACTTACTTAACCTTCTCCAGTGCTATAGAATTTGCTGCTTTGTTTCACATAGGGATTTATTTCAAAAGAGAACTATAGAGATGGAAAAAAAGCAACCCTTCATTCTGCCTGTTTACTGAGGTCCATCCAACTTACTTTGCATAATGTTACTATTAGAGATTATATGGAATATAAAACAAATTAACACCATAGGAAAGAAGTTTTAGCTTTTTAGTACAACAATTTAAAAACTCCAATCATAAACTGTACGAATTAGTGTGATTAATGAAAATCTAGCAACTGAAACTAATGCTTGAAACAGAACCTGATAATCTGGGAAACCTTCAGATGAGTTTATTCTGTGGTATATGTACCAGCTTTGAGCTGAACTCTTGGAGTCCTAGCTCCTGAAACATGGCAGTGTCTTTGGAATATCAGAATGGGCTGCTAAATCTTCTGTAATAAATGCAGGGTGCATCAGACTTGTACACTAAACCTTAAATATGAATGACTCCAAGAAAGGAACAATAACATTTTCTTTTGTTGGCAAAATTATATAGTGTGATTAAACATAAGTCTTAGATCAACTCCAAAAACCATCAGTCTCAGAACTTTGTGGATTTTAAAAATTCTTGGGATAATGTTGTAATGTTGCCTTTCCTGGGCTTGGGACCAATTGCTAGGATGAATTTTTAATTTTTTGTTCACCCTTTCAACCTCCCATTTGACCCTTGGGACCACTTCAGAACTCCACTGACTTTAGCAAGGCATGAAATTGAGCAAGAATTGCAGCAAAGTCTGCTTAAAGCAGAATTGCAACTAAGTCTGCAAAGCCATAGATGGAGCAAAACTCCCAAAAATGGAAAAAAAAATCTACACAAGTGAAAAATAGATCTGGAAAACCTTTTGAAAATGTACAGTAAGTAGGTAAAGTGAACAATAATTTGGGTTTTTTCCATCTGTTTGACAGTGTAGTCAGCTACATATGTTAACCATAGTAAAATATCATGAAGCAATTGAAAGAAACATTTTTGGTTTTGATAAGGCAGCCAAACTACCAACTCTTTCCTATAACAACTGAGAATAAACATGTATTTTTTCTTTCTTAACCTGTATTGATGGCACAAACTGAAATGATGAATAACAAAGCTAAGGGAAACAAGGCTATAGATACCCCATATCTGGAGTCACATTTAAAACAAAAATGTAAATCTGTGTCATGTCTTGAAATTCTTTGTTCATTGGTAATGGGGAAGGCAAGTATTCTACTATATCATGTCATTAAATGTATAAAACAGTTAATAAAAGGTGTTGAAGCATAACTACTACTTGGATGAGTGGAGCTATTGGCCTCACTGGGTCTAATCACATCAAGTGCTTCATTGAATAGGTAAGAACTGCAAAATAGAGCAAAAAAAAACAAACCACCCCAAACCTGCAAAATCAAACAATTCTTGTTAGATTTAAAAAATCATTTGGGGTGTTTTACAATGCTACTTTTTCTTTTTTTATTTAACTGGGTAGCAATACTAGTTCTCATCTGAGCCTGTATAAATCTCATGCTTCTGGAAGCACCAAACAGTTACATTACAGGAACGAGGAGCTGGGAAATAATTTCTTAATTTCCCCTTCAGAGACTGAAATTTCATCATATAACATAAGGTTAAAGCTATGTCTTTTAGTTCAGTTTTATTAGTAATACTAAGGAGATTTCTCTTCCCAGTTAAAGTATCAGTTGTCTTAATGTTCCAGACGTTTGTAGCTGAGAACGACTTGTCTGAATTGATGTGGTGATGACACAGGGAAGCAACAGATGATACAGAGCTGTCTCTCCTAGAAACAATGAAAATACCACAGTTGCTTGTTCCAAATTGTGGAGCCCAGAAAAGAAATTAGCCTGACTGGCAGGAAGTCTCAGAAAAACAGGCTGAAATCTGCCTTGGACAGCTAAAGAGATTACATGGCTATGGATCACATTGCTGGTGAAAGAGGTCAGTAGAAAAATGTCTCAGAAAAGAGTTTTGCCTCTTCCTGATCCTTACAAAGTTCTTTCAGGCCTGGGCTTGAGTGTGTAGTTCTACTGTTGTCAGTTACAGTAATTAGAGTAGAATTGCAGATTCAACTTTCTGATTAAATACTAGAGTAAGAATATGGTAATGACATGATACTTGTAACTGGAAGAAGCTAGGGCAAAAGGGCATGCTAGGTTTACTTGTGCTTTCTGCTGTATATTTGCAGCAGGCTCTTGGTTACTGCATTGTTTTTCTTTCTTCTGTATTGCTGCTGGTTTTGTCTGACCATGACATTACATTCATTTTTTTATGATATTTTTAAAATTTTTGTATCAGAAGATAGGGGCAGAGCTGTATCACTTGTGCAATTTGTAAAGTCTTAATCCTTGCAAGGAGATTAAAGTGCCAGGTGCCACAAATGCCCTGGGATTGAGTACAGATTCCTAACCAAATATGCATCCATATACCAAAAATCCCAACAAACATTATGAATGCTTACAGTTAACTGACATCTGGATACACTCAGAGAAGAAGTTCTGGCAAAATTGCTTAAGAAACTGGAGAACAGTATATTTATATTCTTATATCCTGTCATCTTATTGTACATCATGTAAGAACAAGGAGATGCAAAATTTCTAACTGAAGAAGAGCAGATTTTGTTGTTTCAGAAAAAAAGAAAACTTTGTGGCTGTTTTCTACTCAGGATTGTAGTAGAGGTGGTTGTATAACATCAAAGATGTTTTTGGTGCAAGATATTTGTTGGTATGAGTCTTTATGAAGTTTCCTCTCCAGCTTGCTAAGCACATTGTTTTTGTCAGGGGATGTACTTAGAGTCTGGAAGGAATAGGACTATTCACAATGTTGTACTTGAACAAAAAGTGAAATCATTTTCTTGGTAAATCAAAAGTGAATAAAATTAAGAGGTTTGTCCAGATTTGAAAGTGAGATGTGGATAAACTCTGATCACCCCTTTCACAAGAGATAAACCACTTACCTGTTTTACTCTTGACTGTTCTAGTGGTGTTGAGGCTGTCTGCCAGAAGGCTGAGTGGAAAATGGAAACTTGCAGTTCTTGTGCAAAGGGTATGAATACTACCCTGAATGTGAGAGTCTGGCGATTCAAACCCAAGGTAATTTCTGATACTTTCTCCCTACAAGCAGCGTAGCTTGTTCTGTGCTTCCTTTTATTACCTGACATGTAAAGCTAAGTAGGTATTTTCAGAGGAAAATGCAACCCTAACTGAATTTCCAATAGCTCAGGTTATGATCATGGCAGACTGTTAATACAGAGTACACATGGTTTGAAGATTTAAGTTTTATGGTAGAATAAACAGAAGGGAAAGGAAGAATTTAGAAGCCTCAGTTCTCAAGATCCAAAATCAATAGTCACATTCAAAATATTAGACCAAACAAAGGATATTATAATTTTAAAAAAACAGAAGGAACTATGAAAATAGTGGTAGTGACAATGGAACTATGAAAACAGTGGTAGTGACAATGAAACACCTGAGGACCTTACCCTAGATTTTAATAGGCCTAAATGGTCCAGACAAACACAGCCCTACAATATTAATTGATCTCCAAAAATATCTATAAGGATCACATGCCAAGAAGAAACTCCAAACTACTAATCACAGTAACTGAGTTACCCTGAACCGTGATGCTTTTCCTTCATAACACAATAGGTCTGATTAACTAGTGGAAACTTGGCTGCCTGGAAGCATAATGTTGTTGTTTTCTTACAGCCTCCTTTATTTACATAACTGAGCTAAAGCAGCCTTCTGATTTTAAACAGGAAAAATACAGAGAATCACTTATTAATATTATCTAAACCCTGGTCTTGAATAGTAGTTTTCATTAATTGCTCTGGAATACAAACTGAAGATTTGGAATGTGTGGTTTCATTATATTGTTAAAGAGTAAGATCCAGAGTGATGTGTGCATGCTGATACATGAAGCTTAGGGCTTGTTATAGTATGCCAGACTTTTATATTTTACTAGCCTATAATAAATGATCTATGGACTTAGTAGTCTCAAGTGTTTTTTCAAATGTGCACCAAAACTTCAGCTAGTGGCTGATACACTGTTGACAAAAGTTAGGATTAACATATCATTAGAAATTGAATATTTCTGCCACAACTGGTAACTTATTAACACTGCTGTTACTCCACTGATAACATATTGACTTATATGATGCATTATTATAGTGCAAGAGTAGAATGAGACTTCAACCCTAATTGAGGAGAGAATGACATCTGTGGGTAGCAAGAAATATGGTGGTAAAAGCAAAATGAAAGAAACAAGACACCTAAGTAAAGATCTTATTGTCCAACAATCGGATGATCTGGCATTCAGACATACACCAGTGTCCTGCATAACTAAAATTAGAAAAACAATTGTGCTTAGTTTATGCATCTCCTTTTAGCCACTGGTTTTGCTCAGAGGAATATACCTGAAGGTTTCAATATATCTCCTTACAGCCCTGAAACATTGACACTAAGTGCATTCAGGGAGGGTTTAATAGAAAGCAGCATTAAACAGAGAAATATTATGCATACTTGTTTAGTTTGGGGTTTTCAGGTATGTCTGCTATGATTGAGGATACTCAAGTTATAAGTGATGGTCTGGCAATTCATGTGGTGGTGTCTGCTTTGAATTAACTTCACTAGTGCACACAACTGTCCTGGTTGCACCATCAAAAAGCAACATTCTCTCTTCTAGAATATTCTGCTTTTCAAGAAAAATATAACTGATTTCCAGTGTTATATTATCACTTGGAGGTGTGATTGGAGCTCCATTATGTTCCATATGTAGAATGAGAGCCTTGTTCTGTAGACCCTACAAGAAATTTGAAAGAAAAAACATAGAGCTGGTGGAAAACCAGATTCTAAACATATTCTGCATCAGGGGTGTGCAAGCAACATAACAGAGCATCTGCTCCAGTCTGTGATGTTTGAGCTTCCTTTTAAAAACACATGCTTTCCTGTAAGCTTGAGGAAAGTTTCCCTCCTTTCTCCTCAAAGCAAACAATTAGTAGAAATGTGTCTTCATATACATTACCAGCACTTCATCTCTCAGCAGCTGTTTTGTCAAAAAATCTTGTCTTTCACTGGTGCTTCTCTTCAGCCCCTTAAGGCACAAGTTTCTGAGATAAGAAGGGTCATTTGTTTTTAAAACATTTTCTGATCCCTTCATGAATATAGTTAGTGTAATCAAGCTGTTAAACTGAATTCACCCCTGACTTCATAGGAGTTTTAAGCCTGAAGGAAAGTTTTTGAAAGCGTATGGAACTGCCAGCCTGGGTGGTCTAACAAGTGTTCATTCAGGGTGCCAAGTTCTGCACATCTTTTCAATGGTTGTATTGATTTATGCCTGTGTACTGTAGACATCACCCTCTGACCAGTTCAGTGACTTCACTCACATCAAAGTAAACCTTTGATTCCCAATAAAGTGTTGTATATAGCATTGCTTTGCTGCTAGCCTGTGATCAGAACTGAAAGTCTCTTTCTTAAACTCATGCAAACATTTTTTTTTATTAGTGCCATCCAATATGAATTCTCAAAAATTCAGTGGCAACTCTGTTTCTTTTGGAGGGTTTTGGATTTTTATTTTTCTGAGCCCACTGAGGATTTTGCAGGCAAGCAGGAGGCATGAAGTTCAAATGCTCCTTATGCATTACTGAGAGCCTATCCAGAAGAATATGCTGAAAGGAAGGAAAGAAAGAAACAAAAGATTGTGATGATCAAGCAATACAGATTAAATTCAGCTGGAAAATGTAAAGATCAAGTCTCTGCCTGCTTCATGCTGTTTCCCAAGAGCTTCCCTTGGGCCATCCGTCAAAGAGAGAACTGGAAAGGATTAGTGAGGTGTGTCAAGTTTCAATGGCACCTGTTCTGGACTGCTCAGAGCTGGATTTTAGGGGGCTTCTAGAATTTATTTTTTCTTTTAGAGACAGGGGATCAGATGGGGGGAGGGGGCAGAAAATGCCAACTTCTTGAAAAAATGTGGCATTTCATATTTTCTTTGTGGAAGTGTTCTCTTCATGCATCTATGTGCATGTGACTTCCCACAGATCCATGCCACTCCTTGATATATGAACCTGGAAGTAGGCTAGTAAAGTCCCACTTCTGTGACTAAAAATCAACAGCATTCTCTGGGTTGTCGCTATACAAAATCACAATGATTTTTCAAGGCCCATTTGGGAAAAAAACAAATAAAATAGTTGATTTGTTTTTCATTGCAAGACAGTTCCAGGGAGCTCTGCAGCTTCTTAGTGTACCAAACAAAATTTCCAGTCCTTTGCAGACTCCTCAAACATGTGAATCCATGTGTAAAGACTGCTAGTTTCCAGAATAGGCTTCCTTTCCTCAGGTACTTTTATCTGTGATTCCTAAGAAGTTCCTGCACCCTGGTAGTTCACAAACTGCAGTGAATTTTCTGAAAACGTGTCTTTGGGAAGACATTTCAGGAGCCTGGAGTCACATTTCAAGTTATGAAGGAATGCTTGTCCATCCACTAGCCCCTTAAGGTGCCTCCATGCCTTTTAATATTTAGTTGCAGTCTGAAGTGTGCAGGATGGACCTCTGCCAGCAGAATGGCAACCTCTGTGCCCCTTAGAACAGAAGCAGTGTTGAGGAAAACTCATCAAGACTTGATATACACTTGTAGAGCAAATGTTAAAGAAGTTTACACAAGTAGGGGGGAAAAAACCCAGCTTGTTTCCTAGCACACAGTAGTCATTCGTACATGCTGACAGATAAGGTTGCTAAACTGTTATTCTTGCCTCACTCAGGTTTTTATACCAAGCAATCAAGTGACTGTGCGAGTCTATCTGTCTGTTCAACAGTTGGGTCTAACAGCAGGCTGTGGTGCAGCAGGTGTAAGCATGTCAGATTGCACCCTCCAGGTCCTCCCCTGCTCCCCTGGCTCTTGGCTCCCAGGGCTTTAAGCTCAGCTTTCAGAGCTGGCCATGGCTACTTGCACCTGCACTGCTGGCTGTGCTTTTCCTGCCACAGTGTGAGTGTTTTTCAGTGAACTCAAGGAAATTGTGTTTTTTTAAGTGGTGTGAGATTACCTTATTAGTAGGACCTTCCTGTTCTGGAGATCTCAAAGCCTTTCTCCGAGAATTCCATTCAGCCCAGCAAAGCTGTAATGTGTGCACATTTTCCCAGTGGTTGATCTTTCCAACCATCCATCAATTATCTGATGTAACTCGGAGTATATACTCCCCTCTACTTCACTCCTGGGGAGCCTGTTTGTGCCCTTCTCTCCCCTCCAGCTCCAAGACTGCAACGATAAAAAAAAGGCAGTTGTGCCAGTCCCAGGGCTCTGCAGATGATGCACAGACCTGCCAGGGTGAGAGTAAGCCTCACCTGTTGTATCATGTCCTCTCTGTTGCAACGCTGGTTGCGTGTGTCTACCTATGCCATGGTCTTGGTTCTGAGATGCTCAAGGATTACTTCCTGACCAGTTTCAAAGCATATCCTTCAAGGGGCAATTGTGCAAGGGCACTTGATGGGATCCATCAACATTGGTGTGCATTTCTACACCCAGGTGTAGGTCGATATCCCTTCTCATTCCTGCGTAAGTATTGGCAGATAAGGCTCAGAGCTGCAAATGTGTATTAGGGCTTCTTCCATGTGAAAGTTTAGGAAGCTTAGCCTATAGCCAGTGCTAGTGAAGCCTGTATGAATTTAGAAAGACACACAGGGAGATGACTGGCCAGCTGATACCTGGTACTTGCTTATGTTGCTTTGGTGTTATGGTGTCTCCCTATTTGTTCATTTATTTCTGCCTCACTGTTGTTTCTGTCCTAAATCACTTACATATGCAAGGCAGGATTTGCCTCTGATATCCTTGTGTGCACAGGTACCAAATATACCAGGATCCTCATCAGAGGGTAAGTCATCAATGGTGCACAGAATTTGTAAGGTGGATTTCTCTTGTAAGAGAAATGATTGGGAGAGCAAGAAAGCTTTTAAACTAACTCCACTACTGGGGCATGCTCTGCAGCTGACTCAAATATTATTAGAACTATGACTTTTAACAAAGCAATGGGGTTAGACTCCTGGTTTTTTTAGCTTCTGATTGACATTGGTGTCTGTCCAGTGAAAATAAGTACAAAGTGTCTAGATGTCTTTATAGATCCTTATTGTTTCATGTGGCATGTAAATTGGCCTCTGTCATGATCCGAAGTTATCAAGATCTTACAAATAGATTGCAAGACCGTTTCACAACTGTGCCGTAACTAACTGTTCTCTGGGATGAACAGGAATCCTGTACAAATCCCTCTGCCTTATGGCATTACAGTTTTCTGGTGATTGGCTCTTGCACTTTCTTGCAACATGTACTTTTTTTTTTAATTGGTAGATAGTCCAGTAGTGCTATTATAAATGGAGACCCTGTGGCCATTCTAATGACACTTAATGGTCTGACTGGATCAGAAGTCCAGTGGAAGGTTAGATGGTTTTGTCCCAATCTCTTGAGTGCATCAGCAGAGGTCACATTTTTAACCTATTCTGTGTAACAGTGGTAGTGCATAGAAAAAAGTGATTTTCTCCAAATACTGAGAGGCTGCTTAGACAAAGCCCTACCTCTCCCTGTTCTCTCTGCTCTGCTAATTAATTGTATATATTTAACTTCACTTTTGTGCCACATTCCTCAGCAATTTGTCTCAGAGCATTTACAAAGGATTGAAACACTTTTGCTCTGATCTCAAAAGGCCCAGTGGGGTTAACCTGATAATGTCAAAGCAAGGGGTAAAACCTAGTTTCTGGGAAATCATTGGTGGCTCTCCTACAGTTTTATAGCTGTTGTAAGTAGGCTTTACAAACTTCACTAACATCTATGTAGAACATGGTGTGTGGTCTGCTAGTGACCTTAGAAAGTCACCATCTTCTTGCCAGGATACGAAGGGTAGCTTTCTTACTTCTGACCAGTACCCAAGCCACTAAAGTGAAGCACACACATATCTTAATAGGATTGGGATGCCCTGCAGTTAAATACACACAGTTCCTCTACAATCAACACAGTAAATTTTTTCCTCCCAACCCAGAATGGTAGAAAGAGGCAGGGTATTGGTGGTGGTGGTTTTGGGGTTGCAAAGCATGTAATTGAGTCCTTCCTCCAGTGTCCAGGCAGCAAAGACTCTCATATTTTTGAGTAAGAGATTTAGATGAAGCTAATCAGTAGCATGACAGATATGGATATAAAAGCCAACAGATGGCTGCAAGTAAGAAAGAGCACTGAAGGGCATAATTCAACATATTTTTTTCCTGCAGGAGAAACACCACATCCTGTTTACAGATTATCTGTTTGGTTTTGGCGAGACTCATCCCTTCTATAAATCATTTGCTCTGAATGGAATCAAAGCAGGAATTTTACTCAGCCCCTAGTGGTGTGTGTTTTGTGAGCTCTGGCTCTTAGACCATGGTTAAAAGAGATGCAAAAGGATAACCCTTCTCTAAGGCTTTTAAAATTGCTCATTGAAATTCATATTTAAATGTATTCTCTTTTTTTTAGTGTTATTAAACGTCGAGACACTGAAAACTAAAAATAATATTGTATATTTACTTCACCATTCATATAAGGGCACTGGTATTGCACAGAGTGTGAAATAGATAACAACAGTAGACTTACAGCCTGGGACTAGAGACAGACTTTGCAACATCTGAACTGTTATCTAATCAGAGATTTTACTCCCCCATAAACCTAATTGGAAAGAAGAAGAAGGAAAAAAAAAGACACACATGAGATGATAATTATATCATTTTGTGCCCTGCAAGGTGCTGAGTCTGTTGGGCAGCGTACCTGGCAGAGGTGCTAGCTGAGACACTGGAAGTTATTAAGAGGACGAACACTAGTCTGGTGAGTTTTCTCTTCTTACCTTTATTGTAACAGGGTCAAGATGATCAGTAATGGACTGAGTCATTTTACAGATGTTTGATTTGTTGTGCCAATCAAGGAAATAATTCCCAAAGGAAGAATTCTTGGTGGGAGGTGTTTTCAGAGATCATGGTCTACATTATCTTGTTCCATTTATCATGGTAGCCTAAGTAATAGGTATGCAGGGAAGTATTACTGACCATTCTTTACATCTACTTCTGGCTTCTCCTTCTAAGAACTCCTGGCCACTTAGCATGACCAACAATTTACCAATGATTTCACTACGTATTCACAATTAATCTGTAATTGAGTTATCCTTAATGAAGCTTAGAAAAGACTGAGTCATATGGAAATGAGGCAGTCTTGCCTAGGAAAACCACGAAAAAGACAAAATCCAGGAAATCTGAGCTCTGATCATGAGTCTGGTTTATTTGTGAAGGAAAACATTTTGGTGTTTTACTGCTACTTTGTCATTTTAGTCAGTTAGGGAGATATTTTCTTGACCAAAACTACTACTGTCTTATTAATTGGAATATGTAAGAAAGAGGCTTCTTTCAAAAACTCCAACCTAATCAGAAATGGGCATTTTCAGTTGTGCTACTCTATAGCGTACCATGGCAGTTTTCTACAGATCTTAATGAAAGCCTCTGCAGACCCCTGGGCAGTGTGAAATGAGATGAAATGCAGAAGGAAAGATGCACAGATAGGTATTTTAAGCACAGTTCAGGTCTCTTTCAGGTAGGGACCGAGAGTTTCCAAACACATTGAAGATACCATGCTTTGCAAATCACCTCAAAGGTGAATATACATTTTAGCAATTCGATACGTGTCTAAAACAAGTTTCAAAGCCAATGCAATGTGTTTCCCAGTATATTTTCACAGTGGTTTGTTTAACATTTTATCTCTTGCATTCCTACTCAAGTTGTAGGCTGCTTTTTCTGTCTATCACTTATATTTTGTTGCCAAGATGACACAGTAAATTTTTTCTAATTAAAGAACTTCTAAGTGTTTTTATTCTCCCAGCCTTTCATCCTTACTGTTTTCAAAAATGGATGTTATTACACAGCTTTCCTTTAATCTGTCTCCACACTAATTTTAATTATTTTGGGAGGAAGAGATTCTATCAAAAGCTGCCAAAGATGCTTACACTTTTATGTTTTGGCACTAAAATCTAAAAAAAAAGAGAATTAGGTTCAGCAAAGACAATATATGTAAGTATACAGTAAAAAATAAACTCTTGTCTTAAACACAAGGATGTGTGTTAGTCCTGCTTAGTAGTTTCACATGTAATTAAAGCCTGGCTTGTTTTAAAACTAAATTAATCAACTTTTTCAAAGTCCATTTCTTATTAATTACGGTAGCATGCCATTTATTCCATTATTGTCCAAACAGAATTTAAAGGGACAGTTCACTCTAGTAAACACCTGTATACACCTCTATAGGACAGGGCCAAATACATTGTTTATAACTCTGAATAAAACTTCATTTTAATACTATAATGTTTTTCACTTCCTTGCAGGGTTAATGTTGTGCCTGTTGGGCTACCTATATAAAAAGAGATTAAATTTAAAAAAAGGTAAAAAAAAATATAGTAGTTGTGTTCTACTCAGAGAAATATTACTTTTTTTTCAGCCAATATACTCTTAGCAAGGTGAACCATGTCATTTTTAAAGCTTATCAGCCAATATACCCTTAGCAAGGTGAACCATGTCATTTTTAAAGCTTACTCTATTAAAAGTTACAAAACATTTTATTACTCTGAATGGAGTAACGTAGCTCTACGTTGAGTGTAATCAATCAGAAGGGAAAAAAAAAAAAGCCCTGTTCCTCCCTGGCTGATATTTCAGAGGTAATGTGTCTTTAAGTGTCTCCGCCTCCGAATCCGCCCACTTGGTAGCTGCAGCAGCCTTGTTGACTCATAGGAGCTGTGTTCATACAATAGCCGGCAATGAGCAGTATTTTTGGAGATTCGAAGAGCACACCTCCTGCCATGTGTTTCTCGTTCTAGCTTGCTGGGGCTGAAGGTGTATGAAAGAAACGGTTTTAAGTTTCTAAGATATTGCAAAAGATAGTTCCTCCTCTCATCCTGGAAAATCCTGACAGACCAGTTGGATCCCTCTCGGGCCTTAACCAAGAACTTTATCTGCTCGTCCCACTGTCTTTTTTACAGTAGAAAGACCAGAGACACCCTTAAGAACTGAGAATCTGAGTAATTTAAACAGATGGCTAATCCCAGTGCTGTCTGCAATGGACATCTACATCATCACCATCATCAGAAACAGAATCATCTCTTAAAAAGTGGAATCTATAAGAAAAATGGAATTACTAAAGGAGTGAAGGTAAGGTTTAATTGTTTACCCTAATTGCCTCAGTATTGAAAACAAATAGATAGTTGCAACATTACTTATTAAGCTAGTTTTATGGCGGTCTTAATCTCCATTGAACAGGTTGTATGGATTAGGTTTGTGTATGAAGTTTCAGAATCTTGGGACCTGAAGCTGCTTTTTTCTCTCATCCTGAACCTCAGTGAGAGTTGTTATGTTCATGCAACATGCTGTTCTTTCCATGGACTAACTAGCCTCTAGTTAATAGAACACCTGCACACTGAAATGTAGTAGTTTCCTTCTAAAACCTAACTGATGGTGGTGTTAACTTTGTGATGTATTAATCACTGGTGGAAAGCTGCTTTGCCACCTTAAAGTGTGTGTGGAGTGGTTTTTAAAGTGTGATTTACTGCTGTACAAGCATAACAAAAAAAAAATGTAGGCAGGGAACTGTCTTTTCCTGTTGCTTGCATTACTGCAAGGTTGGTTTAACTGATGTCTGATGCCTGATCTCCAGCCTTGTCCTGCTTAAAATCCAAGTCAGTTCACTTACTATTTTCTCACGCTGTTCTCTTTGAAACCAGAGCTTCTCACTTATGTGAGTGTTTTGTAGAACAGTTGGCACACAGCATCCTAAAGAAGGAACCACAAAACCAAAGGTATACTTTCACCAAAAAAGTGCCTAAATCTTAAATGATGTCTGTATGTGATACCTGTTCTGACTGGGACCATACAATCTGTCTTGAAGTGTCCTAATTCTGGATCTTAGTGTGATCATGAAAGTCTTGCAGTGCCTAGAAAAAGGCTGTCTTTACAGTGCAGTATGGTGAGAAGAGGATGGAAAAGGTTTCTTTTGGAGCCTGAGAGCTCACCTGACCATGCTGCTGAAAGCTTTAGACAAGGACTGTGGCAGCTGTTTTACAAATAAACTGCTATCTTATATCTTTCTCTAAATGGAGTGCTCACACACCTAGCACTCTAATGAAGGCACGCCCAGTGTCATGCTTAATGATTGTCTGGCTTTAGGTGTCTCCCTTGGTATGGGTGTTTCCCATCATTGGCTTGTGTAGAGTGAGGAAAGCAAAAAAGCTTGTGCAATGATTGAAAAGGCCTTTCTTGGTATTTGCTTCCAGAAACCTAATCTAGCATCCTTTTATATATCATGTGTATCTCAGGATTATTTTAGATATAAGCTTTTTGCCACAATGGTGTCTGAAATCTTTGTTTCAGTTTGAGTGGTAAATTTCAAGGACTTGTCATTCATGCCATTGCCTTGTCACACATTTATTGTTATCCTGCTGCAAATGAAGTTTTGAAAGCCATGGATTCCCAGGAGGGGATTACTTAGGATTTCCTACTTAGTAGGAAAGACAAAGCTAGAGAAGTAAAGTAGAATATTATTGAAGGTGAGCAAAAAGGAAATGAACTGAAAAGGGCTGCAAAGAAATTAAGGGAATGTTAGTACCTACTAGATTAGTCTTTCAAGCACAATGTGGCTGGAAGAAAAGAGTTTTTAGCCTAGCCTGTGATGTGTGAAAGAAGCACTGAACCACTGGTAAAGATCAGCGGTGGCTGAGGAAGTAGTAAGGAAGTAAGAAAGTTCAGGAGGCTTATCTGAGGCAGATTTGGCAAGTCCGGGTCTAGCACTGTGTTCTGAATTACCTGCTGTTTCCCCTCTCTTCCTGCTTCAAACACAGATTGGGAAAGAAGGAAACAATGACAGACAAGAGTCCTGCATGAACCAGGAATCTCATTCCTGGTAGGAATCTCCCCATTCCTGTCTGGTCTGTTTTCCCGCCCCAGCTGCCTCACCCTCTTGGGTACTTATGCTTTATGCTATTTTACAGGAACAGATACTTTTCCTTCCTGCCCAATCTGTTTACATGGCTACTGCTAAAGGTTTGCAACTTCACACAGTCTTCCAGTGTGTTTATATTTGCAACACCTCGCTGAGGTTCGCTCCCCACACTGCAGCTGAGGTCTGGGAAGCAGGGAATATGGCAGTAGGGTACCCAAGGAAGCCTGGGCAGGAACCAGGCCCAGGTTTGTCATCATTCCAGTCATCCTCCTCCCTTACACCTCTCACTCTTTCTTTATCTTTCCCCAATTTCCCCTAACGCTTGCACACACCCGCACACACATGGATGTATATGTACTTTACTGCCTATTTGATATTAATTCACCATTAAACACCTTATCTAGGTGCTGTGATACTCAGGGGACATGACTGATGCTATTTCTAGCACTGGAGAGTTCTGGTAGTTCTGAAACTCAGGGTTAGTTATAGTTGTGTTATTTGCAAGGGGAGGAGTAAAACATGTTCTGGTTTGAGAGGCAACTGGTGATGCAGAGGCTGCAGCCAGGCTATGATACAGTGAAGGTTTCTAAACCAGGATTATGTAGCAATAGTTGCCCACAATTGACTGACTGGAACATCAGGCTTTACAGAAATCATCTCCATAAACCTCTTTTTTACTAGGGAGCCCACAGGAAGCAATGACTTAAGGAAAAGCTGGCTTTGGAAACTGGTTTTGGAAACACTGGCAAAGTGTCAAATCATTTTGGGTCTTAATGATGTAAGAACACTTTGTGTGTTGCTGTGTGCATGACAGAAATAGAGAATGAATTCTGATACAGTAAAACCCCCAGGTTTCCAAAGAAAGGATATTGTTTAAGGGGTTGGGGAAAGTAATTAGGGATGATCAAATGTGGGACAGTAGGGAGGTTCTCTTTGCTTCTGCCAATCTGTGGTATACCAAGACTGGAAACAGGTAGCCAAGTGAGAAAACAGCAGAGTGACATCCTAACAGAAGGGAAACTATTGCTTTTGGGGAAGAGATAACACCATTCCAGGTGGGATTGCATTTCTTAATAGCTTCTGTGATTGTTTTAAGCCTGACTCACTCAATTCTAGCTGGTAACACGGACTCCCTTGTGGTAATGGACACCAGGCCTAATCACATCCTCACAACCACCCTGGACTCTTGCATTCATTTGAAGCTGGGCTCAGTAAGACCTTAGCTTTGAGAGGTGAGTTGTGGGCCATGTCTTCCACTTCATTAGCATTTATAATACAGGCAAAAGTTTTATATTCTTTCAGAATCTGTAGCCTGGACTGTCTTTTATCCAAAACACAATTCAGTAGCTCACCTATTTATCTAACAGTAGTAGCTAGAAGGTATTTTCCTAGCAATGGTTTCTTTTGCTGTTATATTGCTGTTGATTGGGTGTCAGTAGTAGGGGACATAGGATTTTTGAAACAGTAAATATGTTTGTCAAGTGGAAGCATTTTTTTCCTACAGTGCACATATAACAATTTCATTTCTTGGAAAGATCATTTCCTTGAATCCCTTACAGAGCCTCCAAGACAGTATAAAACTATTTGCAAATTTATTTATTTCTGTTCTGCACTGAGGAAACTTGCTGTGAACAAGACTAAAGCCTTTTTCCAGGGCTTTCAGGCTCCTTTCTGAAAGCAAGAGCGCACCATGGAGGAGATCATAGAAAGCTAGACATATCAAGCCTAGTGACATCTGCCCCACATATTCGGTAGCCTGAAAATGTAATAGCCTCCAGCATTTGGGGGGATCTAAAATTTGGAAGCTTATTATGTTTACCCTCTGTCCTGTGACTTCAGGACCTCCTTCTAAACTGTTCTACTCTGCTATTGGTTCAATATTCCAGCATGTCCCTTCCACGCTTTTGACTCCCCTGCTTTTCATTCTCTCCTTGCTGTATGACAGTGTCACTTAGTCCTCAGTAAAGATCTTAAAGAAAACATTAGATGTTTTAAAAGAGAGTCACAAAAGGAACATGCCATGCAACTGTTCTCATAGGAATTTTATTGCATGTTGTAAATGCCCCCTGTAATTTCCATGTGCTCTGTCCTCTCACATACAGCACTTCATGTGCTTTTGCACTAGTTAGTGTAGCCGGGGCATTTTCAAGGCAGGAAAAAAATAAGCTAATTCCCACAATTAGTCATGTGATCAGGCTTATTAATAAGAGAAAGGAGGGAGAGTTCAGGCTGCTTAGACTACAGCCTTTCCAAAACTTGTCAGCTTCAGCTGTGTGACCACAATGATCTGCCAACAGAATAATTATTTTTTTCTGAAATATCTTCATTTTTTGGTGTTGGTTTGGGTAAAAACAAACTGAAAAGGGACTTGTTGGCCTCAGCCTATTTTACCTGCAGCACCTAAGCCTTTTGGACCTGTTCCATTGTGCATGTACTAGTGGAAACAAGCCCTCTGGATTTCATAGCTGGAGTGACAGCAGGAAGGCATGGAAAACTGGTTTCCAGTCAGAGTTATCTACCACTTACTGCACCAGTTTCTTAATACGTACCACGGACATGACGTCCTCATCCTCAGTTCCTGCCTGCTCTTCTCCTTGGTTTCGAGCTCCAGAAATTCACTGCTTTGCACCTGCACTTTCAGCCAATAATCACAGGTCCTCAATCCACACCCTTGTTTTCTGTCATCTACCCTGCTATGTGATGAGCTCAAGGCATTGGAAGCAGGAAATGTTGAAGACGTCTTCCCGCAAACTGAGATGTGACAGTCACGTAACAGTCAACCACTCCTGCAGCAATGCTTTAAATGTGTTGCATGAGACTTGATGTGCAAGGCCAGAGATTTTTCTTATAGCACAATAAGTAAGTTTCTATTTGGGCTGGAGTCAGCACATCTTTAACACTTGGAAAGCTCTAAATTCTGTTAAGTTTTGGAAGTTTTTTGCCCTGAAAAAAATAGCACGTATTGATTTGCTTTGGCTCATCCTTGTACTCAAGAAAACAAGTAAGTGTATTGGGAGATTGGCTTAGCTAACCAAATTGAGCTCCAGTGCAAAAAGCAATATACAAGAGGTAGAAGTGGGAATAGGCTACAGAAAAGGAATGTTGAAACATTGCAGGGGCATGTGGGGAGAGTGTTAGGAAAGCCAAAGCTCACCTGGAGTTGACACTTGCAAAGGATATCAAAAGAAGCAAGATCTCTTACTGCTACATTAGTAGTAAATGAATAAACACAGCCTATTGCTGAGTGGGGTGGATGACTCAGAGACTGCAGATGCATCTAAGGCTGAAGTACTCTGTGCTTTCTTTGTCTCAGTTTTCACCAACAAAGTCTTCCAAACCTCTGTGTCATCAAACTACCAGTAGTGGAAGAAGATTGAGTCACGGCTCTCTTAAGAAATCCCAACCCATATAAGTGCATGTAGAAGGGAAATATCCAAGTGTGCGGGATGATGTCACAGTGATATCACAGACTATCATCTTTGAATGGTCATGGACAGCAAAGATCCCTGATAAGAAAAGCAAATGTTCCACCTGTCCTCAAAAATTCAGATAATTTCTATCAAAGGTGGTTTCTGGGAGTATAGAGGAGGTGACTTGAAATACCAAAGATAAATGCTATTTGACTGTCTTCTGTGAAGTGACTGGATTTGTGAATGAGGGGAGACTAATGGATACCTTCACTTTAGCAATACTGTCCCTCACATGCTGCTTGGGATATTACGGTCTCGATGGGTAGACTACAGGTTAATAACTGTCTGAATCATTGGGCTCGAAGGGTAGTGGTTAATGGTTCATACTTTGCTTGGAGGCTGGGGGGGCAAAAATCAATATGCAGGCAACAGCACTGGGACACGTTGCTCTGGAGCCTTCATCATGGAGCTTTTCAGGACCCAGTTGTGCAAAACCCTGAGCACCTTCCTAGGAATTTGGTCTTGATCTGCCTTTGAACATGGGATGAATGAGACCAGCTGAGGGCCCATCCACTCTGAGTGAGTCTGTGACGCTTTAGTGTAAGGTGTCTGCATTTCTCTGGTGAGAGCCAGTGGCAGTGATCAAAAAACCAGACAGAACTGATGCAGAACCTTGGTGAGGTTTCTGTGGGTCAATCAGCTGGCTCAATCAGCTTATTCTCGCTGAGTAGTGGTAATTAGTAAGAGCCATGAAGTGGCTAGTCCCATGTCTCTTCAGCGTGAGAATTAATTACCTTTACAAGCTGTAAGTGGTCTAACTTTCAGAAATAAGTAAGCTAATATGCATTTTATACCTGCTCTGTTGGTGAGGGATATAGCTGGCTGGGTTCCATTGCAGAAAGCAAGTTCGTTAATATAATGGGCAGCATGATAAAATAGTGGCTTCTTAGGATAGTCTGGATCTCCATGTGAGCTTGTAACCACAAAACCAGGAATAAAATGCAAAAAGTTTATTTATTTTTCTTACTTTGCCTACCAGGAGATTCCCCAAAGCGACACCTAGGCAGAGGCACACACACAGGGATGTAGGTACTGCAGAGCTTGGTCCATGCTAGAGGACCACCAAACCTGCTGTTTTCACCTGTATTTCAGGGATTCACACAGCTGTATTTTACCACTGTGCTTTGACCTTTCCCACAACAGGGCAGGAAGCTCAAGCAGGTTTGACAGTGTCCTATAGATTCCTCTAACTCTATCACAGGCCCATGTTATCAAAACACAGAAGTTCTACTTGTCCAGAACACACAAGCCTAAACCACAATTAGAATGATACGTATATTCTGAATGCCCTCAGCTGCAGGTCACTGGAGCATGTTTATAATTGTCCTCACCAATCTACCGTTACCTTCCCAGTCTCTAAACCTGACTTTTCACCAGAATAATGGTTAACATGGTGCTGCCCCTCTGAGCTTGCTGTTTGTGAGTGTGCCATGGTGATTCAAATCCTGTTTTATAGGGCACCAGGCAACACTACAGAGCCCTTAATTTATTACGATATGCAGGTCTCTTTCTGCTGCCAACAGACATATGAACTCTCTCATGGATTATTATTTTTTTAATTTCTTCTTAAGGAAAATGAACTTTTATTGTGGCTAGGACTGTGGCATTGACCAGCAAAACAGGAAATTAAATTTCCCTACAATGACCAGCGGCTCAGCCAGAGGATTCCTGCCATTCCTGGCAGCTAGTTTTTCCTCAAAAAACACTTTTGAAAGCAACCAAACCAGAAGTTTTGTGAGACTGTTGTCTGAGAGAGTTGTCATTGGGGGGTGGGTGTTGTAACCATTGTTTAAGAAGAGCAGGCAGTGGGAACCAGCAGGGTTGTGTGCCAGAGTAAAAAGGAGCTGGAGTGTTTTGTGTTTTAGGATATTTTGATTCAGCCAGATAGCTATAGCACTCAGTGAGATACCTTTAGTATAAAACTGTGAGGTGAAGAGCTGAATTTCCAGAGCAGGTACCATCTATATGCACCCATGTCTTCAGTACAAAGTAGCATGTAACCTGTTCTGGCCAGATGACTTTCTCCCTCCTGAAATACTTAGAATTTCTGGGAAGACATCCATGTAGATGTAGCACAGCAAAGCCTTGTCTGTTCTTCCTATCATCTCAGTCTTTTTGGAAATTCTTCAGCTACATCTTTGCCTTTGGCCAAACCTAGGCTTTAGCATGTGCTTTGTCATTCCCCCTACCAAAAAAATCTGGGTTTCCCCTTCAGCCTACCAAGAAGTGAGGATTTATTAGTATTGGAAAGACAAACCTGTGGCGAAGAGCTAAGGCTGGTAGCCATTTCAGCTGACATCGTGCTGAACTCTACTTCCTCCAGGAACTTCCGTTGGAGTTTCTGCTTCCCTGGTGCAGCTGATGATTCATGTGGTCTGAGGAGCTGTCATACATCCTTCTCTGTGACTTGTGTATAGCTATCTGAGACTTCACCCTGGCTAATCTTCTCCCTGTTGCAAACCTACACATGGAATCATAGCTGCTGTTCATATGTTCTTAAGCTTCTTAGGGCTGTTGTGCAAGAGAATGCCTCAGTCTGTTCCCACATTTCAATTTCTTGTCTGTTCCTTGTGTCTCCACAAAACTTTGTCTTCTGAAAGGAGCATTTCTACCCCTGTGGTCCACAGGTTGCACTTCCAGAAGGTAAAGGCAGCTGCAATCAGACAGTTGTGCACAAGGTTGTACAGAAGATTTGTAAAGATCACCCAGGCCTCTACCTGGAGAGGACAAGGTATACAGATGTTCCCTACTTAGCAGTAGGTAGGTAGTCCTAGCAGCCTTGTGTCAGTGACTGTGGTGAGTCAGATGGGAACCTTGGAGGCCAGGGAATATAACTTGAGAAATAAATTTAAGAGGACCTGTACTTGTCACATTGCACTTGTTTATCAGCTGTTCCCTGAAAGAATCCAAGCCACATGATCTGATCCAATATATTTCCTGCTTGGGTCAGCTGCTGCTCAGCCTCAGAGTCTCAGGTGCTACACGTATCCCAACACCAAACAGTGAACCAACTCAATGTGGACTAGCTTTTGTTGAAGGTGTTTCATGGTCCAAAAAACCATTTGAAAAATCAATGTATTTTCCTGGCTTCTTACAATCATATTCATGTAAGTTCATGAGTTTGAGCTTTTGAACTTCCAGCAGCTTCTTCACATCAGGCATGCTCAAAGGAAACCTTTCACTTTGCCCAAAAACACATGTCTGCGTGTGTCTCGATGTCATCTCTTCTTTATGTAAGACATTGCTCTTCTGTGCAATTTTTTCCTTGCATCACTATTATACAAACAGGGTTTTTGTTTGCATGTGTGGGTGGCAAGATTGGGAGGTTCCAGCAGGTACCAGGGTGTGTTAATCTGCAAGGGGGGAATCTTGGGGTTTTTGTTTTCTTTTGATCACAAAGGAAAAAATTCCTGTTCAAACTGTTATGATGTAATCTCCATCTCTTTTCCTCTTTTCTAATCACAGATATCCTTCACCTATGGGCCTTCACCCTCAGTTTCTTTTCACTTGCTTTAAGTTATGAAAAAAACAATAGTGAGATTTTTAGAAGCTTGTAGGTACTGGATTGGTGCATCTGTAGGTGAATATATAAGGGGGGACTGCAAAGTAGATTTTGCTTTCTCTGTATGCACAGTCGAGTTTCATCCCAGGTTAAAAAACACAAAATTACTTTATCAAATAATATAGGAAAAGCCCCATATGGGTGGAACTTGTCTATGAGTAATTTTGGTGTTTGAATACATTTCTTAATAGTGTCTCTTCAAGTTGAACTCAGAACCTTTGTTTCTAGAGTCTAATTCTTACCCATAACCAAGCAGGAACAATTACAGATTCAAAACTAGACATGTTTGCCAAAACCTACCCTTTTTAATGAAAAAGGTTAACATATTTGTTTTGCTTTCTGTGACAAGTATGCTGCTGATCTATGCAAAGTCTAATTGCTTGTTCTTAAAATCTACACATCTTTTCAGGGGATAGAAAGCTTATCAGTTCTGTAATCTGCATTTTCAGATGTATATTACTGGAACTGATATGTTGATGTGCAGTAGTGTCAAATCTTGGATATTCTGTGTGGTAAAATAATTTTGAGTAGGTTTGTGTCCTGAGACAGGAAACACATGCTTTGGGAACTGGGGAGTGGCCTCAATAAAATTGAGTTTCACCTTGGCTTAAACCTTTTGTCCCAGGAGAAGTGAAATTTATTGCATCCCTGAAAAAGAATTAATTGTTCTCCTCACATCTCCTGCTCACCAGTGAAAGCTAAAGAAATAAGATTCTGCAAAAGATGACTGCCTTTAACCAGAGGTACACAGGATCAAGAAAGGCTGCAAGCAGGCCATCTTTATTTCATGTCTACTGTAAGGATGGATAGCTGAGCATGTGGGCCCTGCAGTCCTGGCCCTGGAGCATTGGTGCTCAGTGTAGAAACCTAGCAGAAGACTCAGAGCAGCAATTTTCAGCATAAAGGAATGTTGCAAGATCTTCCATGTACAGTGTCACATGTACATGTACAAGCACACAGGTTCACTGTCCATTTCCAGCAAGCTTTTCTCTGCACTTAATTAGCATCTTTGTTCTTCCTAAATTTCCATTGTGATAAGAGAATTTTTTTCTCTTTATTGCCTTACTATATAAAGGAAGTCCTGTCATCACCTCTTTGATTTGGTAAAGAAATCACCCTGGGTTTTTGTATTAGAAATCCATTTCTGGAGGTTACACAAGAGAGAGAGTCAACAGACTTTCTGCCAGCAATGAACAAGACTGTGTCACCAAGTATGACAGATTAAAACTGGAGGCTCTGTCAGCTTCCATCTGACCCCAGCCCAAAGTATAAATTAATTGATGCTTTTGAAAACGTTGGCATGAACTTCTTTATGCTTTCAACACAGCATAATAAAATCAAGCAAATCAGAAGGTAAAGATCAGCTCTAGCCATTAAAATTTGCAGAGATAAGGGACTATTAGTAGGGGGTTTATATCTGTGGTTCATTATCACTAGAGACGTTTTGAAAACTTATCTTGAATGTGGGCTGAGAATTACATGTGTTGAAGTGAGGCAAAGCATGGTTTTATCTTTATTTTTTTCAGTATCAGAGACTTTCAAGTCTTTTATTGTTTCATAAAATAAAGCATTGTGATCCTGTGATTTTGTTATAAAGATGTTAATGTTTACAGGAAACAAAATTACATTCAGTGACAAGTTATGCAGACTATGCATGCTTGGTTTTTATTCCCTGATGACCACTTTATAGGTGTCAAAAGTGTTTGTAGTTGGGGAAGGGGAGCGTTGCATGGGGTGGGGGAAAGACCCACCTATGTAGTTTGTTCTTTCAGCACGGTAGCATTAGATGATCTCCCTTGGTTTTGACCTTATTTCTTATGGAATCAAGACTTGTTCAGCAATACCATGGGTCTGTCAGCTCCTTAACCACTTGTGAACTAGTCAGCCATTTTCAGTCAGGTTTGACAAGGGCATATCATCCACTCTTTCCTTAAAGTAGGCAGCTGGGCACAGAAGAGCCCTGCACATTCTCTACTGAGAGAGAAGCTGCAGTAGGAACTTATTCCTCCAGTACCCTAGAGAGTCTGCAGTAGAAAGATTTGAGCTATGTCCCCAATAAGAAGGAAGTTTCTGTCACAGTGTTGTTTTATTTGACCCCAGAGTCAGTCAACATGAGACACATGTGGAAACCTAGAATTTATTATTCCCAGAGTTCACAATGCACTGTTTCCTTCTGCTCTAACATGTTTCTTTGTGGTGTGTATCTTATCATTGCATTTCTCTGGAATTTATTTAATCTGCAAACTTTGTGGAATAAAGACTTTATTTTCTGTCATCATCTTCTCAAATACTGGGTACACAGGGGAGCGGTATCTGTTAAGTGTTCCTTCATTCACAGGGGTTTTCTTCAAAGTCTTTCCACTTATCAGCAATTTGATATAATTGTTGTGTAAAGCAGTTAACCTTTCTCCTGTTCTAGTTGCTGCTAGCAAGTCAGGGTAGAAAAGTGTATCTTGGTATCATTTCTCATGGGACATTCCTTCTCTGCCAGTCTATCTACCCATGAATCTTGAGTTCAAGTTAGAAGTCATGCTGTTTTGCAGTAAATCAGTTTTAAGTGTCATGCATCAGTTCTTCACTTTTAGAGAAGGCTTGTCCAAAAGTGGGCATATTGAAACTCATCATTGTCATCAAAGGCTGCATCATTTCAGTTCACCTCCTGCTGATCAAATATCTCACCTTCTTAGCAATGGCATTCTAGTGGGAGGTGCATTTTGGGACATCAGTGTAAAGGTAGAATTGGAACAGATGTAAATGTGTCATTCTGGCAGGTAGTTTCTTTAAGCTTGGCCTGAAGGCCAGGCGCTTTAGAGAGCTTTCAGAGCTTTCACTACTTTCTTGAGATTTAGACAATCGTAATTAGAATATTTCCGTTTTCAGGGCTACTCATAGAATAACTTAAATAGTTTGGAAAGCCTGTTAAAGAGCTGTTAATTAGATAGCCAATAAAGGCTTCTGCCTTAAAAAATGTAGTCTGTACAACTGGCAGAGGACACTTGGAGAGTTCTTTAGTTTTCTTGTTATTTTTAGTGATGTTTTGCTGGGGAAGCTAATCAAAATCTCTCTACACCCTGGCACTTCTCAGAAAGTAACCACCATGGTTCCTGACAATAATTTGTTTGCAGACTTCACCATTTGCTGCTTATTCCTATTTTCCTAGCTTATGGCTAGCATTTGAAGGCTACATTTAGTAGCTGTTGCACAGTATGATGGGCTCTTGGCTGTGCTACGTGCCCACTTAGCTGTGTGACCAAAAAACCCAGCTGTTTTCTAGTAGTTTCAGAGGATTTGCAATGCAATATTTCAGCAGAGATAGAAGAGATGGGCATCAATCACATGTAGACAATCATATTTGCCAACTATAAGCCTTCTTGCAATAGGAAACAGCTTTATGTGTGAGATTGTAATACGTAGAGCTACCGAGTCTGATGATAAATCTTCAGGCGTAGTTTCTGGAGCTTGTGGTAGAGGCAAATGAACCAGTATTACTTTCTATGCTATTGGACAACTTTTTTTCTTAATTTGAAGCAATTAGTGGAGTCTTTTTTTCTTTATTAGCCTCATTTTGCCATGGTTAAAACAAGCAGACATACCTGCTATACCAAAACCTATTGACATGGTCTTGGCAGATTATTGCAAAACTAAATAGTTGTTGATTATTTCAGCCCATATTATTCAGGTTATTAAGATTTTGCAGTGGTCATAAACAACACTCTTAACAACTGAGTAGGTAAGAACATTACCAGGACTTTGCAACATTCTGTTTTAAAGAACACATCAAGACTGCACACACGTGCAAGACATTGGAAAGGAAGGATATCCCTAAAGCTGCCAGATATATGTATGGATACTGGTCATGTTTGGAATAGGAAAGTTAATTCTTGAGCTGCAGAATATCAAATTCATCTAATCTTAGATTAATGAGTGATCTCTGTAATCAGGTTACTCC
Organism: Hypotaenidia okinawae; assembly: GCA_027925045.1. NCBI lineage: Eukaryota > Metazoa > Chordata > Aves > Gruiformes > Rallidae > Hypotaenidia > Hypotaenidia okinawae. Next base: position 6,855,605 of record BSDF01000003.1, read on the forward strand.
TCAGCTAGATACAAAGCTGTGTAAGTCATAAACCAAGTAGGTTACAGTTGCAAACAAGCAGTTTGGTTTAGGCCTTGCTTTCACCTGTTATGAAAAAACATATATGTAAATAAGATGTACCTGTCTGGCACAATTTCTAATTATTCAAGTGACTACATTAGGGTCGAGGAATCACCGCTGAACTTTTGTAACTCCTCTTCACTTTCAAGTCAAGGTCAATAAAATCTGTATTGGTCAATGGAAGGGACAAAGAGCTCTCTCACAAGTGACAGTTGGCCAGTCAGGGTGGAAATGAGGGAGTGAGATAAAGCAGTGGTTGAACTGGAGAGTCTGGCTTGGTTGGTTGTTCTGTGGAGTGAGCTGCGAGCTTCCTGCATCCAGCAGTGTGGTACTGCTGGGGTGGAGTGCTGGGGAGCTGCCCCAGGGAGCAAAATGCTCTGTGAGAACTAGGTCAGGGGAGTGTCCAGCTCCCTGGGGGTGCTGGCATAGCTGGAGGCTAGAGAGGGAAAGCCAAGGGGAGGTGAAAGGTGGATGGGTTGAGTATGAGGCAGGTGATCTCAGCCAGGAGGAAAGCAAGGAACAGAGGGGAAGGAATGGCGGAAGGAGGGGAAGATGCCGATCTGTAAGCAGTGCAGTCTCAAAGGGAGGGAGTTGCTTTTCTTTTCCTTCCTTTTATTTTGCAGATAGCAAGGAAATGGGACTGGCTAGCAGATAGCTGCAGAAACATGAATTATTTCACAGCCAGCATGTGATTGACTAACACACAGTACTTTGAAATGTGGTACTGAAATGTTGACTGAACATGCAGATAAAATAAAAGTATCAGTGCTTGCCTTGGCTGTTACTGCCAGCTTCCTACCATGCTCCCACCAGGAGAATTCTACCACAGCCTTTTTTTTGTAACTGTTTGCAACATCCTTCTGTTCATCTGGGCTACAGACTGCTTTAATATATTTTGTCATACTTTCTTCAAGAATATACTTGAATTTTACAATTTTCTTTCCAAATCCAAAATTGGGCTGTAGTATTTCTGCAGAAATGTGATCTCCTCTGCAATAAGTCTCTTAAGATACCAGTAACAGATTAGAGGGCTGTGTGGGACTGAGATGGATCTTAGGAAATGAAGATAGAATTGCATTTTGTTTTGTGTAGGAATGCAAGCCTGCTACGTTATTCTACTGAGGTTTGTAACACAGGAAAGGTTTGGTAGCACTTAGCTCCTTCACTGCAGAGACACAGGGACATACATAGAATTTCAACATATTTCAACTCTACTTTGCAAACTAAGTGGTCAGATATTTGGAATGGCTCCCAGAGAAAATAAAAATATTTCAAAATTCTGTGGTCTGTGATCATTTCTCCTGGCAGCACAGGAATGCCCATGTCAAATTTTTTTCCATTCTTGGCATGAATTTACTCTCCCAGAGGTTATATTCTGTTTTAATGCAAATAACCTACATGATGTGACACACCTGAGTACTTCAAAGATTTGACATCCCGTTCCATCAAAGACATAAGTGATAATCTGAACCTTAAACATAATTTTTAAAAAAATTTATTTTGTTTTCTGTACCTTCCTGTATATCTTTACTTACCATTGCTCTGACAGTTGCATTTTCAGTTCTCTAGGCATGGTGTAGGACCCAATCTTACTACTTGGCTGTCCTCAAAAAATACAGTGGATAAGTCTAGCCAAGTCTGCTTTTTTGGGCAATGTGTCTATGGTAGAATCCCAGTTTGGATATTCTTCTATTGTTTGGGGATTTTTTTCTTTCATAAAACCCCTTCTGGCTCGTTTTGTTCATTAACCAGTAACAAATGATACTGGATTTTACCCCCACACTTTGTTTTTCTGTGAAAATGAATCAGCAATGCTTTCGGTAAGGCAAACCTGTAAATAAACTACCTGAACACAGCATTTCTGTTTCAGAGTATTTGGCATGATGTTCTACAATCTCTCTTTATGTTTTTCTCCTGCTCTTCTGAAATGGGTATAAGTTCTTGCTGGTATCTTTTGTGGTCCCTCAGGGAAGACAGTGCCTTTCACTGTACAGTTCTGTATCATTTCCACACAGCAGCTCCAGTGCACATGAATATACAGAGCACTTGGCTTAGTATGAACTGCCTCAACCCTCCTTTCATCCAAAAGGAAAGACCTCTCATTTATTTATCTTTTAACTTCCTATAACTCATAGTGCACGTTGGGGATTAGACTCCAGAACTGGATGAGGATGTGAACTGCCATGTCTTCCATGTAGGCAAGACTCAGGCCAAACCACTGCTCTGATTGAGTTGAGCCTGATTCCAGAGAAGGAAGGTACTGCCAAGGTATTTTGATTTTGTAAATCTCAGCATCAGGAAGCAGCTGGCAAGGCTGCCACCTCCTGTACAAGCAGTGAGCCCCTGCGTGTCACTGAAGCAAGACCTTGCCTTTAGGCACTGCAGAAATCATCTGCCACATGAACTGACGTACTGCAGAATAAGGAATGTAGCTTGGCAGTGGAGGGCATTACTGTGTGATCTCCTGCCAGCCTGGAGTTAGAAGCACTGCTGCTTAAAGAGACATCATTGGAAGCATCAGGTCCTCCCATAATTCAAGCAATTATTTAAACAGGTAACTCAAGCTAATGACATAGTTTAGCTTTTGCAGCTGACAATTCTGTTTTTCTGGAAGAAAGATTCATCTTTTTTTAGAAGTTTCTCTAGGGCCTTTTGCTGGTGCCCATAGCCACGTTTCCTGAGTACCAAGTTGTGCTTTCTTTGCAGCTTGCCCTGCCTTAGTCATATTCCCCCACTCATGGACTCTGGATTCTGCTTCGTGGGTCCCTTCTGTTGGGCAGCTCTACCCAAGTTGTGTTCTAAGAGCTTCTGCTTTCTTCCTCCTGAGAAGAATTCAGGAGGAAATAAGATGTAGGAACTGCAAATAGTGTTTTGCTATACTTTTTATCTTCTAGTGGCTGCTGTGCTCTGAAAGGTTAGCTTTGATAAATGAAAATGGAAAAAAAAAAGGGAGAAGGAGACAACCATACTGTTTGCTATGAATTTGTGTCCCCAAAGGGGGATATTCTTGAGTTATGGTTATTCTGCATGCCTTTCTTGTCACTGCTGATTTTGTATCAGCTGGTTTGGTTTTTTTACACAGGGTAAAGTTTTTCCATTAGTCTGTAAGGGGACCTGTCAGGATGGGCAATATAAAATTTCTTCATTCAATTTAGGATGATTAATCTCCTGTATGAGAATGAGGGGAGTACAGAGCTTCCTTCCCTGTGGAATGGGGAAGAAGGAAAACAAGGAGTTATCTGAGTATACCAGTATTGTTTCAGAATTCACTGTGTAGCGTTGTGTCTGAACCATCTAAATATTTACCTACAGGGGTGTCTCAGGCAGATTTTGTGAGAAGTTTACATGTGTGAGACCTCAGAAAGTTTGGGGTTTTTCCCTGCTGTTTCTGAGCTTTATTAAATCTTCATCAACTGATTTGTACATGGAACATGCTGAGATCATATATTATTTTGCACATGTGAACATACCTTAGAAGTAAATGATACTTTTCTCTGCTAGATGGTAGAATGTAAGTATGCAGCTCATCCTCTCAGAGTAGTTACTGGATGAACTAAAACAAATTTGAGACCTCTCTCCACTGCAGCTGAGAGACACCTGCACCTTTTGTCATTGCTTGTTATTTGTCTTATTGCACATATATGCTTATAGCAATGAGTATAAAAGGGCACATCAAAAGTCTTATGTTCAGGTTTGTAATTTCTTGGTCTTTTACAGATGTGTAAGTGTAGAGGGGAAACATAAGGTCTTCTGAAAAAAGGTTTATTTATCTTCTGTGTGAAGTTTTACTGTGACTTGCTTATCACTTACAATATTAAACAACAATTTTTATTCAGAAATGTAAACCTATCTTACTAGTACTTTAAAATCTTTGCATTTCAATGGACTTTAAAATTACATTCCTTATGAGGGCAGGTGAGCCTTCCTTTTGGGTTTTGTTGATGGTGGTCACACTTGAGACTTGACTGGTGTATGAGCATTTTCTGTCATTCCTGAGATGTGTCAGGTACTAGGAGAATACAAGGTTGATTAGAGCTTTAGCACTTCCCTTCTAGATGGTCCCATCTAGTCTTTGCTATGCCAGGTACCATTTGTCTATCTTGGTACTTCCCAAATTTAGGAGCACACACACACAGATGTGTGAAGTGTTACACTAATAGAAAAGTCAGAGAAACGCTATCATGTCCCTTGGAAGATGGGTATACTAGTATGGTGCTATGTAAAGATGTTAATGAGATGGAGATAGCAGGGAGGTTGTGTGGCCATAAAAAAGAAGAAGAAAAAAATAAGTCTATACAGTCTTTGTTAGCCAGAACTTTGTTCACTGATTTGTAAAGTGTGCTGGACAGATTTAAGCTCTTTAAGGAAGGGCAGTCACTAGAAAGTCATGTTAATTTAATCTTAGTTCTAAGCAGAAATTCTGTATATCTACTCCCTTCTTCCAGCATCTGTGCTTTAGAGGTTTTCTCTGTTTGCTTGCATTTACTCTATGCAAAATATATACCAGCTATTTTCATAGTGTGCTGTCTTTTTTGTTCAATGTTTCATGTTGTGGTGAGGTTCCTAAATGTAAGCTAAATATTAGAAATAGGTAATAAGTCTTAAAAGTATTTTGAGATCTCATCTGGTCCATTTCTATACAACAAGGAAGGCTCATTTTTATCCAAGGCTAGTTTTATGCTAGAATATCTTGAAGGCTGTTCTGAAGTCTCTTAACCCATAAGCTGTGCTACTCTGTTTGGGGATTTTACACACTGACAGCATTGCTTTCTGATATCTCTTCCTAGACAACGTAAGCTCTGACTATATATAAAATGTGCCTGACAGAAGATTGTTTAGATATACAGCTTCATGTTTAACTGCTTCTATCTGTAGAAAGTTTTTTCTAATATCTGATTTAGATCATCTTAACTCTGATTTAAGCATTGTTGATGCTTTCCAGACATAAGTTATCCTCTTCCTCTTGCAGTGCCGTTTACATGTTTGAAGACTCTTAAGCTGCAGGTTATTATGGTATTCTCTTCTCTTCAGAATAGACAATTCAAATTCTTTCATTCTTTCCTCATAAGTTCCTTGACCAGAATTTATGTTTCACCTCTCTCTGGTTGGTTCATTTCTTCTTCCACAAAAATCATTACCCAAAGCTGCATGGAGTACTTCAGCTGAGACCTGCATACTGCTTAGTGGCACTACAGGGGTTTGCCCTTTTGTACTTAACATTATTTTCTTAAGACATGGCTGGGTTTTTTTCCTAACTCCTTTGGCTTTAATATTGCTTTCTGCAGAATTGCCTGCTATTTCTGAGTGCAGTTGTGCTCTCTTGAAATCTGTTCTTCTGCTGTTCCATTTCCTGCTTTTCCTAAGTCCCTTGATTTCTACTGTTTTATGATCAGTATAAATGAAAATTTAAGTTCAGATACCCCAATGTCTACTTAAACTGCTTCCAAGGTGCAGCAATATTTTGAGTATTGTTTTTTAAATTGCCCCACAGCAGTATGGGAAGAACTAATATTGGAGGTAAGACAGAGCTTGCAGAATGTCCAGAACTGGTGTTTTTCCTTGAGCAGTGGGTCTAATGAAGCTGGATTTCATCTTGGTTTGTGTCCAGCATCTTCTACCACCCCAGAAAATCTCAGACTGCCTTATCACATCCTCACTTTCCAGATAGGAAAGAGCCAGAATATGCTGAACTTTGCTCAGAACTCTGTAGATGCTGGCTCGTGGGTTATTATGCTTGTGCTTATGTAATAGACTCCAAGAGATCCCACTTATTGCTGTGTCTCCCTCAGCACGTGGATTTGGACCTCATTGCCCTATCAATGTCAGATTTTCCTGAAGCTTTCAGTAAAATTTATCTCTTGAAGACCCCTATTCTTCCATCAAATTTGATTGAAATTGATCTATGAGGTGAAAAGCTACTGGTGGGGTATTGTCAGACAGAGAGGTTGTGTAATGTGAGGGCATAAGTCATTGCTTTCTCAGAAAACAGGTTGAAATTGCTCAAATCAAATGATAATTCAACAGATATTTTGCTTCTTGGTGTGCTGTCTTCCTTTTGCTGAGTCAGAAAAACATGCCTTTGTCACCCCTTTCCCTCAGTATTCTGTTACTTGATTTCCATCTCTTGAATTTCTGGTGTGTTTCTTTTTCCTAATCCTTGCTTTTTCAGGCAAGAACCACAGCCTCTAGATGTTTGCCCCTAGGTAGAGGTGGATCTATTGATGAAAAACAGTACATGGGGGATTGAGGACTTGACTTGTTCTCTGTATCTGGATTGCTGCAAAAGCTGAGGAGAGAATTTATTTAAAGGTGATATCTGCAAACCTCGTAGTTATAGAAGGTTCAGATAAGAGAAAGCCAACCATTCTCATCTTCAGTGTTATGACTTGCAGAATTACATAAGGAACAATTTGTGAAGAGTATTTTAATGTATGGTGTGCTAAAAAAATAGAAAATTTTATTTCTAGATTCTTTATTAATCTTCAAGCAACTGAAGTAGAAAACAATTATGTTGAGGTCCTAGTTTGAATTAACCAATTTAATAATGGTTAATGAATATCATTACAATTAAATAGACATTAAGAAGTCATCAAGGCCCAGATCATCTCTTCCAGTTGTACAAGGCAGAAATTGAAATCAGTGGGAAGAGACAGCCTCTTGCAGAGCTGCTGTACCGCCTCTGGGATCCTGGAGGAGTCCACCTATGAGTTCCTCATAGGTATAGAGGTGGCCATTGATCGGTCATAAGAGATTGAAACCACTTTTTCTTGATAATTTCCAAGCAGAGAATAGCAAGAGAAGGATGTTACTGATTCAGTAGAGTTTTAGGTGGAAAAAAAAATCTAAATTGGTTGCAAGCTGTTAAAATACACAACTTTTCTGCATTAGGGCACAAGCTGGTGAATCTGGGTTACTCTGTAAACGTTGTTGTCCTCACAAGACAATTTGAGGATAGGTGGGTTGTAGCCCTTGCCACGTTGTTAAATTAAATGGTGCACTGGTTTAATCATGTATGCCAGTTCTGATGCTGGCTTTGGTATAGTCCATCTGACTTTAATTATGCTATGGGCACTGCTGCCAAGTTGCCTAACTATTGTTTAAATGAATTCTTGTTGTCTTGCTTAAGACAGCTTTTCTTATGTTTGAAGGTATCAAGCTATTCATTTGCTCAACTTTATTCCCACTCTGATGTTTTGTGAGACTATGGGCACATCATCTTCCTCAAATTCTGTCCTAAAAACCTATGTGCTGTACAATAAAGGAATTTATTCTGAATGGGTTGGTTGGTTTGTTTGTTTTTCCCCTAGGGATCTTCTTTAATGCTTAAGTCCTATCCCAGCTCAGAGAAGGACCTTGTCTATTGAGATGGTCACCTTCCTACTAATATTTTAATTCCCCTATCTGTAAAGCTAGCAACACAAATCCTCATCGTATTTTTCCAGTTGTTCTTGAGAAACTCTGCTTTCTCCATCATTAAATTGGTAAATTTTTTTGATAATGGTATCTCATCTCTCTCTGCTCTCTGCCCATGGTATGCCAAGAGATATGGATTTAAATATAATTTCAAAGTACTTCATTACCTTGGAAGAGATAGCATAAATCCAGCTAAGACTCTGATTGCATTAACAACATTGGCAATGATTTTCTCTGTCATCATCTTTCTGAAATATATGTTACTCCTTGCAATAATAGGAATGTCTTGGAGGGCTCACTGCTTCAACTTAACCTGTGTGTATCTCAGAATAAATAAATAATGCACAAATTATTCTTATGATAAGCAACTTTCAGGTAGGAAGTGTGAATATGGCAGATGACATTTGTGATCCTTTAACAAGGGACCTGATGTATTATGTCTTCCAGAAGTCTTCACCAAATGTGGTGCTGTCAACTCAGGCCTAAGACTGTCTCTGAAGTTTTAACACATAAAGCTTGTGATGTATGTGGCGTCATTCAGGAAAGTCCAGGGGGACATCCATTCTGATAGGGGATTTGTGTGTCATTATTGAAGCTGTTGTACTGTATAATGGGAAAAGCTCTGGAATCCAACGATGATTCAGTTATGCAAGTTGGTTCATAAGATCTATCTGTTGGCATATAATGTTTTCTTCACAAGGGAATTTTGCAGGGAGAACAGTTTGATGCTAGTTAAAACCTTTTCTGAACTTCTTTACAAAATGGGCGCGTGGGAAACTGAGTTGGTGGATTGCTTCAGGTAGATCTGAGCTCTGAATCTACACTGGGAAAATCACTAGCAGCCTGGTTAGATCCCCTCAAGTATCTTTCCATTCAGTTACAGTCTTGATCCCAAGAAATGTTACTTTCTTATCAAAAATGTATATGAGATCCATAGCATGAATTTCTAAATGCTAAATCACTTCTGGAAGAAATTTCCTGTATTAGATAACCACTTAGTGATGTGCAGAAACTGACAGCCTTTGAAGTCATACCACTTCATCATCATCTTTTCTGTTTGTTTGTTTGCCTTTAAAGCCAAAGCCATAGGATTGAATGATCAGGAGATATTTTGATGTGGCCAGGCAATGCATATCCTACAGCTTACTATAAGCTTTGGAAATAATACCAAACACTTGCTTCAACTTGACACCATGAACTGTCAGGATTGCTGTTACCTAGGCGTTTCAGCCTGGTCTGTGTGATTCAACATGCTTGCCTTTCTACTCTGCAATTGCTACAAGGTTAGGAAATACCTTTTTGGGTTTGGAAGTCTCTCTCTGGGTAGTGAACTTCATTGTTTTGTCTCTGATAATTTGAAATTATTAAGCTCTCTTTGCCCTCTTGCCTTCCTAGTTACACTGAGTCGAATCCACTTGGGCTTCTCGGGGAGTAATGGCAGAGTAGTAACTGTATCAGGCATAAATATTCCTTTATCTTTCTAGTGTTTCTTGCTATTGCTTGCATTATACAGATATAAAGACATTGGGAGAAGAGTTTACTATGCCATTTTTTTGATCTCCCACCTACTGTTTGATGCAAGTGCCTGAGCTGGTATTGGATAGTACCTGGTACAGTTTCTATTGCAGTTTCTGAAACACACCATTTGAAGCAGGGTTTTCTTACATTTTTTTCCTCCTTCATCACATTGCATTTTCATGGTTTGCTACTGCCATTTGTCCTGAGTGTGTGTGCATGACTCTAATGTTCATTGCTGTGATGAGGTGGTTGTGGCTTTTCTTTTGACAGACATTGTAGAATGGCCATTCTGCAGTGTGTACTTCTACTTGCTGGACTGAAGTCGTACCAGATGAAAATGTGCTGATCTGCAGGTTTTGCAAACATTGCACACAGTAGACTATTTACTTAATAGTTGCAAATAAACATTCATTGATGCCAGAATGCACATTGCTTGTGTGTGCAGGGCTAGAAATCTATATCCTGATATACCAGGCTAAGAAAATTCTTGAATCAATATTAATATCTGCATTAAAAACTTACAAAATTAAGACAATTAAATGTGCATCTTTAAGCTCATCTCTGTTCTAGTCTAGACCTCTTGCCATTACTGTCTCTAGAACTTACCAAGTACTTTTCTTCCTCAACATTATTGATGAACAAGTCTTCTGCATTCTCCCAACCTCCTACATTGCACTTCAAAAGTATAATTTTTGCATCAAAGTGTTAGTCTGAAAATTATACTGTAAGGGTATTTTTTCCTAACTATCTAACAATGTTTCCTATACAACAGTGTATTTTTAATGTGCTTGTCATTCACATCTGTATTTCCATAGTATTAACGTCATGATTGGTACTGCAGGACTGGCTTATTTGGTGCTGAAAGAATGTGTTATGAGGTGAATATGTTGGAGATTCACTTGTGCACAACTGAAAAAGAAATTATACAAGCTTGGAAAGTGAAGACCCTGCCTTTGCATACCTTTGCTGGTATTGTCAGTCTTCATGCAAACCTCAAGTAGCAGAACAGAACAAGCAACAGTTAAATGCTTTTTGCATGGAGCAAACTTTTCCTGAGTTGTTTAATTGTAAATCTCTGGCAAGTTCAATAGCACATGGATTCCTCAGTTGTTCTGAAGGTGATTTATATTTCCCAAACCTTTCAGACAGTCTTGGAAATTTTATTTTTAGCTCTTATTGATTGCCTTGTTACCAGGTATATGTTTTTTTCTTGAAACTTCAGGAGAAATCAATAATCAGTCTAAACAAGGATTCTGCAGACACACAGGAGTAAGAACTAAAGGTTTTTTGGGTTGGTTGCTATTTATAGTTCATGTTGTGTGAAGATTATACTTTCTTATGGCTTTGTCACATTGCAACAGACTGCAACTTTCATTTTAACACCTTCTAGACTTATAAATTTTACAACTTTAGATTTAATTCTTGTCTGTATAGTTCAGTAAGCTATGAATTCCCCATGTAGCCATTTTTTGGTTTATGTTTTAGAAACCTGAACCTGTAAGATCTGAATTGTGTTGTAACAAGAAAAAAACCTCATCTACTTAAAGGATATCATTGCCAGTAACTGAAGAGATTTGTGAAGCAATCTCAGTTTATGTCAATAGTATATGCATTATAGGAAACTTCTGATTTTTGTAATTTCACTTTCCTTTTCTCTTTTCCTGGGAACCACGTACAATCATTAAGATTCCCCCAGTATCTAACAGATGCTCAGGTATGGTGGCTTTGGGAAAACATAATAATTGTGGCAGTCAACCTGGTAGGTTTGCACAGACCCTAACAATTTTATTCTTTGAGACCCAGCCTTCTGGTGACAGTGATCCATAGGGGACAGAATTGCACACCAGCCACTTCAAACTGACTAACCAGTGGCGAGCTCTTAGTGAGATTCAGCCAGACTATACTTTTCTCACAGCTAAAATGGAACCGTGTGGTATCCCATTTCTCCATCTCCAGCTTCTGCTCCAGAAAGGTACAGGCTCCTTTAGGTCCTGCCATTCCCATGTGGCTATCTCACACATACTAGGACATCTAAAATCACCTACATTTAGGGTCTTGTTCCAGATGCTTTTCTTCTAATGTTAGGGAGGAAACATTTGTTTAAAACAAAAACATCTGCAAGCAATCAGATATTCCATCATTGATTATTAGTCTGTTCTACCATCATTTTTTAGCTGCAGATACACACTGTCAAGATTTCAATGTTATTTTGAAATCTGGCAGACATTGAGCAAACATGACTATCACTTGGTTCACCATTTTCAACACCTAGCTCTTTATATACATATCTGTCTTGGAAGCTTTATGTAGATCAGTCAACTTGCATTGCTTTTTTAATAGATTGTATGCAACAGTCTGATAAAATCTCATCATGAAAGGGATGAAAAATTCTTCTTAAACACAGGGAGAGCAAAATAGTTTCATCCACTCCTGGAGCAGATTTTATTCCTGGTGGGGAACTTACATTTAAAGACAGATAATTTATTATTCTCCTAATAGTTTTATTTCAAAGTTATAACTGCACCTACTGCTGCTGTATTGTAAGTGGCCGTAATAGCTCAAATATGTTTAATTTAGGAGAGGTTTCAACAAGCAGATTGGGCTTTCTGGATTTCTTTAGAGTTTGCTGTCTCTACAGAACACACTTGCATGGAAACGTGAGTTCTCAGGTCTGTTTCCTTAGCATAAGTCCACTCATGGGTTTACTCTACACCAACATGAGTAGTTATCTCTTTGCTAGTGAATTACTGAGGGCCACCTGAGGTTTAATCATGCTATGCTATGTCTAAGCTGTTCAATTCTTAATTCTTCCTTTGACACAAATCTGGGTGATGCCACTATTCCAGAGCCTTCAGGACCTAAACACAATGAAAAATGACCTCATCTCTTTAATGGTAGCATGAACAAGTATTTAGGTATTATTCATGCTATTGCGTAGCTATCTTCTTTTTTTCTTTCTTTGCTAATGCTAATATCATGTTTTGAACTATCCCTTATAAAGGTGTTGCCAGGAGTGTGCTTAATAAACACCAAGATTATTTTATGTGATTATTTTATGTTATTTTTAGAGCAAGCTGGTTTGGTTAAGTGTGTAAGTCCATTATAGTCAGTATTTGATACTGATGCCCATTCTAATAGCACAGTAAGATTTATTGTTAGTGTTAATTTCTCCCTTTTGAAAACTGAAGGCATTTAGGAGGGGATTCTTCATTGGGGAATTTCAAAATACTTGGGTAACTACAGAGTATGGGGATCTAAGAGTTACTACACTTAAAGCTGACTTTACTGCATTGGCATCAATCCTGTTGACTTCCTTGGCATCACAATCATGCCCAGGAATTCTCTTACTGGAAACCAATTTGGAGCTGTGGTTTAAATCTGTTGACTTGGGTACTCTATAAATATGTGCTACAGGGTTACAAGGCTGAGCTCCCAGTGTGGCCTTGGCTGCCAAGGGAGTACAAGCAGCATGATCTAATAGGATAAGCAGAGACTCAACACATACAAGTTGCTCATCCTGATGGTGCTTTTGGATTCTGAGAAGTCAATGAAATCCCAGATTTGTCAAATTCCATGGTGAAACATCCATTCATTTTGAATTTCCTCTATAGCCTTTCTGCATTGGGTGTCTTTACGTTGCATTAGTAGATTCCTTGCATTTGTGCTTGGAAAATATACTTACACTGTGACAGACTCCTAAGAAACTGTTTTGATTTGGAATGCCAACAGATTTTTTTAGAACAAGCTGGTAAAATGTGGAATAGTATATCACAAAGGGTATTTACTTAAGGTTTTTAAAAGAAGCCAAATACAAAATTGCTGAGTAACACTGGGCTGCTGCTTAGGTTGGACTTTTTTCCAGAGAAGTGGGGGGATAGATATGATTTTTGATAGAGAAATACAGGTGGAAAGATATGATTTTTTGAAAAGGTGGCCAGGGAGATACAGGGAATGGAGTCTCTAATTGGACCTCTGCTCTCTCCCATTTTCATCAATAGCCTGGAAAAAGGGGTGAGGAAAAATAGGTGATAAAATGTGTTGACAATACTGAATTCTTCAGGGTAGTGAAAAATTGGCACTGGACAGCAAGATATACAGAATGCTCTTGTTGGCATTATGTAATGCTGCCAAACAGCAAATAAAATTGCAGGTTATTATATAAAATACAATGAATAAATGAGAGGGGAAATAATCCTAAGAATGCACAAATAGCAGTGTGGGATAAATTAGCTACTTATTGCTACTGAAGAAGGATGGGTTGTAATCATAAAAGGTAAATCTGAAACTGTGAACTGTACAAGATGATAAGCATGTTAACAGTATTTTAAAAAGCTGCAGAAAGCAAGATGTATAAATCCATAATGTGCCTTCAGGTGTTATATGCAATTTTAATTCCCTTTCTCTGTAGATCAGAAAGATATTATTTACAGAATGAAGAGAAAGTGGGGCATTATTTTGTTGTTTGGGGTTTTTTTTGTTAGCATTTGCATAAAGACAAGAACACAGTCTTTCATGAACTTCTCCAACGTGAGTCCTTTCCATGGGGCTTCAGCTCTTCCCCAGCTGCCCCAGCCTGGGTCTCTGCTATGAGGTGCAGTCATAAATAATAGAATGTCTCTCAGGCCCAGACTGCTCTAGCCTGGTCCTCAAGCCCCAGCAAACCTACTCCAGCGTGGATCTCTCTCAATCTCTGTGTCTCTGCCTTTCTCTACAGCCTGCAAGTGCTGGCAGGGGCTTGCTCCAACATGGGTCACAGCATCTCCTGTGTGTCTCCCCCTGCTCCAGCGTGGGGCCTCTCCACAGGCTGCAGGTGGAGTCTTGGCCTTTTCCATGGGCTGCAGGGGACAACCGCTCCAATGTGGTCTTCTCCATGGGCTGCAGGGGCATCTTTTTCTCCAGCACCTGGGGCACCTCCTCCCACTTCTTCCCTGGCCTTGGTGTCTGCACAGTTTCTTACTTTTCACTCCCTTCTCTGGGGGCAAAAAGCGGCTGCTTGTGTGGGTTTTTTGTCCTTCTTAAATGTGATTCTCAGAGGCGCTGTGACCATCGCTGATGGCCTTGGTCAACAGCAACTCCAGTCTTGAGCCGGCTGGTGTTTGCTCTGTCAGGCCTGCAAAGACCTTCTAGCCACTTCTTACAGAAGCCACCTCTGCAGCCCTTCCTTCTTCACCAGCTGCACAAAACTACAGCAATTGTGTATTTGGTTTAGTGGGAAAACTAAACAGACAGCAATGGTCAAAGTTAGTTGTCAGATGAAAATATCCAATAATGATCAAAATCACAGGTATCCACTGATGATTATTAAATCTGATAATACAATCTCAGGCTCATGAATTCTCAAAAGTCACCAGTTGCTGGAAGTTGGGAGAATACACCAGGGAAAGTCTCATTCTTTATTTTTTATTTTAGAATTGTTGTCTACTCATCTGCTCCTTGGGATTATTACAGTTGAGGTATGGACCTAGACAATGTACTGTCTACTACAGGTTTAGAGATACTAATATACTTGTCAGTGTGCAATTCACCAGCGCACCCAGTGTGTAACTAGTGAACTTTGAATCATTTCAGGCATTTGTAGGAGAGCTGCTGTGTGTGATTTTTGATGTTAGGAAGAACTTTATTATATGTGTCTTTACTGTCTAAGTGTTCTAAATGCACAGTCTCCAATTCCACCTCTTTCTTCTCAAATAAAACTTTATAACATGTAAAAAGTCAACAGTAATGTAATGCAAAATGGCAATTAACCATTCATCCACTGACCAATTAGGTTGAAATTGTTGAACTTCCTCATGATGCTAAGTCGACCCCACACAGCCCAGTGCTTGGATATGAAGTGCTGCATAAAAGCATCCACATTACCACTCTCCGGAAGCAGGAAATCCACTTGTTTTGGTTATTGTAATCCTGACACTCAGTACTTTACTACTATTGATGCCAGTTGCTACTAGCTGGTTTTATTAAGGCTAGGTGGCAGTGGTGTAGGTGATGGTGGTTATGTGTTTAAGTACCGATGTCACACTGGCTGTATAAAACAGCAGCAGCTGAAATGAGAGTTCCACAACAAGAGGAGTCTTATGGTAGAAGAATTTTGCAATGCAGGAGTCCAATATGAGCTTCCCTGTTCCTTTACCAATAAGGTATATAAGAACAAGGTGTTTCTTAATAAAATTGATAAACAGAGTTATCATGGTAATTCTGTCCTCCGGGCTCAGGTGTATTATCACATCATCACAGCTTGACAGGCTACAATGTCGGTTGCATTGCCATAGATGACCATAAGCATGCTCTTAGCCCATGGCAAATGTAAGGTTATACAACTGAGCTTAATCCTTGATGAAATACTTACTTTATCTTGTCCTTGTGTGCATGAACCTGTTGTGGCTCATGTGAAATAGAACTTGACCGTGTATTCAATCCATCCTCGTTAAATGTTTTTCATGGTAAATAGGTTGCCCTAAGAGAGCAATTAGCTTGAGGTAGAAGTTCTGCATTCCTTCCCCCTTGTAGGGCAATACAGCTTTCCAAACTCTAAATCTGCTTCTGTTTAGCCCTACCAGCAATATTTTTATTTTTTTGGCTTTTCTTTAAGACCTTTACATGCTGTCTTGTGCCAAGCACATTTTTTAAAATTATTTTTATTTTTTATTTATTTTTCCTTTTCTCTCTCATCAAGATGGTTTTTTCCCCTCAAGGACTAAAGGCATTTCAATGCAGTGTAAAGATCAGTAATACTTTAGGTCTGACAAGTACCATTAATTTGCAGTTGGTCTTAATCTGATTATTCTATTTCAGCTTGCTGCATTGCAAAAATAATCTACTTTTTATTTAATAGTTCATCTATCCCCCAGGCAGCAATGTATCAATGGTATTTCTTCGTATCTTGGTAGACCTGTTTTATAATATGCTCAAAAATGCATGTCTTATTAATTTTTTTGTCTCTTTACTGGATTACATTGTGTTATTTTGGAATGGGCAGGTCGGCTTTTACTAGACAGTAGTTGTAAATGTTGACACATTTTGTAGAAATAAGGGCATTACCTCTCTTCCAGAGAATAATCTGATAAACCAACTGAATGTAAGTTGGTTTGAGAAGATTGCAACTGAAAAACTTAACTTGGTTCATTTATAAATGGAAGCTTTAGAATGTTTTCAAGACAAAATATTCTGTCCACATGTGGTGGTACATTTCTAGATGTTGCTTACAATAGGGATGCTAATTCCAACAAGCAGGGTGTCTGTGCTTTCATTTGGTTTAGATGTGTGGAAGAGCACACTGAAAATATGACCAAAAATATTTGTGAAATCAGAACAAAAGGAGGAGGCTGGGATCATAGCTGTTTTGGATACTACCTCAGACTGAAGAACATCACAATGAAAGTTTTAGAACTAAACTAGAACCTATTTTAGACAGGTTGGGCTGTTGCAATGGGTTTAGTTAGTTGTTGCAATGGGTTACACAAGACTTCCAGAAGCAGAGCCGGGCGCAGTGTAGGTGAGTTTTTAATGCTGCCCTTCCCTTTTTATAGCTCTGTCTTGCAAGAACAAGAGTATTGTGGTTTCCACTTAATCACCATTGAAATAATTGTCTAATTACACAACAATACATTGCCAATCTTTAAGTTTCATGTGTTTCAAAATAGAAAAGGGAGTGGTGTTGAAGACAACTGCAATTGAGGACATTGGTGGAGAGGTTAGAAAATGGAAGGTACTTGTAGTGGTCAGTAACAACTGCAGTGTGAAAGGTCCTCCTCTTCAGGTATAAGTTGCATCAGCTGGCACAGTGTGAGGCCTAAAGGTCTCTCCTAATTTGTAGTGTATTAGAGGAAACGTTTCCCTCGAGGTTTAAGCTTTGATGAGATGAAATGCATTAATCAGACATTTCTGTTCTGCATTTTCAGAAGAATGGCGTATCAAATGGAAGCCTCTACAAAAAAACATTTATTGAGCACTTTGAACAGGCACCAATGTATGTTGCTGTTCTTACTTTCCTGGGTTTTGGAGTGGGAACAGTATTTGGCTACCTGCGAGATTTCATGAGAGCCTGGGGACTAGAAAAACGAAACGTTGCTGCAGAGAGAGAACAACAAAAAGTATGTATGAAAAAGAAAATATATATCCAAAGCTGATAATATTTCTTTTATCCTACTTGCAAAAGAAAGTATGTGTCCAGGGCTGAGATTTTCCCCTGCTTGCAAGTTATGTACAATAACCTACCAAAGTAACAAGGCAAGCAGCTTTTATCTTAGTGGAGAACGTTGCATAGGTATGAGAGGAATGACATGCACTGCAGTATAAACACATGTGTATGAATATGTACATATACATATATGTAAAATAATAATTTTCACCCAGAGAGCTGTTCACCTTGTTCTAAGGGTGTCAGAATATTCTTAGCAAAATAGAATCTCTGTGTATTAGCTCGATCCACAGGAAAAGAAAACTCACAACTGACTTATTGTTAAATATATCATCTCCCCAAATCTCTTACACCCCCATTTTTCTTTGTCCAATCTTGCTGTCTATGTCATTCACAATGGTAGGCAGTGCTAACATCTCTGTAATTGCTGACTTATGCTGTTTGAACTGCAGGTCCCAGAGCATTCAGGAATAATTGTCCCAGCACAAAGTGAATGTAACCTGAATTCTTGAAAGTCCTGACTTAGTAATTTTTTCATCCCACATAATTCTAAGTGAAACTTGCACCTCAGCAAGCTCAAATGTCCTCTAACTTTGCTTAGATTTTTTTGTTGCTCCTGTTTGCTGTGCAGTTTGAGCCACCATTTACAATAACACCTGGCATAATGAAGAAAAAATGTGCATAGTGTTGCTGTTCCTCTTACAATTCCCAAAACTATGTCCTGTTTTGGCTTTTCAAAGATGAAATATCATGGTGCAGCCTTTTTATCAGCATTCTTACAGAATATCCTTTTCAATTCACTTCATGATTTGGCCATTTGTTGAGCTATTTTGATTCCAGACATGCCAGTTAAATCATTTTTACTATCTACCATGGTTTACATGGTTGTTTATTTCCCCAGTCTCACACATATGTAACTACGTGCCATGTTATTTCATCATTTTATTGTATCCAATGCCTAATATGACTACGTTCCTGTTTCATATAAAACTTTGATAGGATTCCATACCTTCCCTTTAATTTAATTTCCAAGTAAAATCTATGGATAGAAATGGATTTTCAATGAAAGCAGTTGTCTCAACTGGCTGTTTGCATGTCTAGTCTGGGCCAGTAATGCCCAGATCAATTACATTGGACTAGCTTTAATATATTTAATGAAATGCTGGACACTTTATGAGTTGTTTATCCTAGTTTTGCAATCTGTTCAATTTGAAGTGTTTGGTTTCTGCAAGGTAAAGAATCATGAGTTCTTCAGTTTCCAAATTTTCAAATATTGGACTGGAGAATTAGGCCAACTTGTTGACCATTAAAAAACCCCAAAGCACAAAACCAAAAAGCCACCCCTTAAAAAACCCAACCCTGTATTTCAAGGGAATTCAAGTAAGGTATTTGCTGATTGGAGTTGTTTGTGACATGGGAACGTGTGACTGTTATAGCTCTCTGATTACTAACGAATCAGATTTTCCTTCTAATGGGAATGACTTCAGTACAGAAGCAGACATTTCCCTAGCAACATAACACTGTGCATGTTTTCAAACCAGGATTTTGTGCCACTTTATCAAGATTTTGAGAACTTTTACACCAGAAACCTCTATATGAGAATACGGGATAACTGGAATCGTCCAATTTGCAGTGTCCCAGGGCCACAGTTTGACCTCATGGAACGTGTTACAGATGATTACAACTGGACGTTTAGGTGAGTCAGCTTCAACTCCACAGCTGTCAGCTTCAGACACTCCTGATACTTCTGCAAAGCACAGAAAGTTGCATCCAGCCCCTCATACCTAAATCCTCAACTGTTAAACATCAGGCTTTTCTTTTCTGAAATCAGTATCTTGCTGATAACCTGTCAACACAGTTTGGAACTGCAGCGTGGAGGGGACTGAAATAGAACCCAATATTGCAAATGGGTTTTGTTCGGCTGTGTCAGCACAAGGAAGAGTGCTTACACTTCATTTGTAACAACAGACCTTTAGTCAGAATCTCACAACAAAATTTGCTATATCCCCTAGTTAGGATTTAAATAATTTCTTGCTTTGCATAAATGTGGCTTCTTACTTACATAGCAAAGCTTTGGCAGGGAGCTTTAAGCAGTTTCCAGCTTGAAGATTTCAGTGTATCACGACTGTTACTGAATTAGAGAGACATGGAAATTCACCACACAGACAATGTGTAGGTTGACTATTTCAGCTTATTGAGAATGTTTCCCACAACATTCTCCTCATGTTTAATTTCTGCATGTCTGTGAACACTGAAAATTTTGTGGAAGCTGTTGACAATTTGCTTGAAAAAATAGCATAAGTTTTTTCTCAAAGCAAGCCCTAAGTTGGATTGTGTATTTAAATCCATAAAACCCTTTCACCTAATAGCAGTATATTGACATCTACAGCTTGGAAGCTGGCAAACATTCTGATCAAAAAGCAGGATTTAATCATAGCTGGAAAAAGTTTTGGTTTGTTAAAGCTTTGTAGATTCCCAAGTAGGAATTTGACAGTGGAACAAAATTTGGTGGGACAATTTTTGACTTGTTTTTGTCTGGGGTTGGAGGGAAAGTTGCACTATTCTTTAAAATATCCTTTGATTATAGGTTTACAGGAAGGACTATCAAGAATGTAATCAATATGGGTTCTTATAACTACCTCGGCTTTGCAGAAACAGACGTTAATGCTTTGAAAACTGTGACCATAGAGTTACAAAAATATGGGACAGGAATCTGCAGTACCAGACAGGAAATGGGTGAGTAAACAGTGAGATGCACACCAAGGATTCTGTAACTATATGATTTTTCTTACAGATATGTTGAAGGAATTGTATACTTAGACAATTTTAGTCACAACAACAATTACATGTTTCAGTATTAAAAGTGATTCTCATTTTTATTCATTATCACATAAGGATTTTATTTATTTTTTAAGGAAAAGTGTTACTGATTTTTGGAAAAGCAAAACCAAATGTGTCATACAGTAGGCTGGGATTTTTAATGATGGAAGTAGCAGGCTTATTTTTCAAAGAAATAAAATAAACATTGAGATTTCAAGAATTGTTCTAGGGCTAATTTCATCTCATCACAAATTTCTATCAGTTACCACGTACAGAGGGTTCTGATTAGTAAAATGAGCTTTTTTTTTTTTTTTAAAATCCCATTTTTTAAGAATATATTGTAAGGTTTTCTGAGCTATGAAGAGCCACAACATAGAACTTTCTCATGTGCCTCTAAGGAATAAATTCAGGAAGGCTTTATCTGACTATTTTGGTTTGTATATCCTTTATGATTTGTCTGGTTGGGTGGGGTTTTTTGTTTGTGGGCTGCATGTAGGGTTATCTTCAGCTGTAGATTTTTACACAAAGCCTTGCATTCCTGATGGAGCAATCAGCCTGCATTTCAGAGAGAACAATTTTGAGCCACAGAAATGCAAGAGGGGGGTTTCTCTTCAGGCTTTATCTTTCTTGGGAGATACCAAAAGGGTTAAAAAAAAAGAAGGTAAGCTTCCCAGCATAGAGGAGTCTGTAATAGACTTCCCTCCCCAGTAGAGCAACCTGGAAAATTATCATATTGTATCTTTCAAACCAAACTGTTTTCTTCCAGAAATATTTTGTTTCTATTTATTTATTTATTTAAAGTCTCATTCCCAGAAAAAAATCATACCTTGCCATCTCTTTCTTTATCTTGTCATCATATTTTGATTTGCCAATAATACCATTCAGAGAGGGTTTACAGATTGTCCCTACTTTCCTTTTGTAGGTGACCCATCTGGTGACTGCAATATATGTTTAACCTGAATTGCATACTTGAAAGTGGTCACCATTACTAGTCATCTAAGGTACTCTGTGTCTTTTTCTCTTGGATTCTATTCTGTCTGAGAACATTTCAAGCAGTTTTCAGTAGGTCAAAAAAAATGCCTGCCTGGTGTTTTTGTTCTTTTTATCTTTTGCAGAATTTTTTCTATGGAATATTTGCATAACTTATTCTCAAAAACAATCCTTATAAAAAGATCATTTCTGTCTTCAAATAATATAAAAATCTCACTGATTAACTTCATCTACTCGGTTTTGAGACCAAATGTATACAGATTTCTTGGCCTTTCTCTTCATCTGAACTCCTCTGCAGTACTCAAAGTTATCCTGACTGATTGAGCAGAATTTTAGATTCATTCCTATTGCTTTCACAACAGCTACTCCAATGCATTTCAGTCAGCCTATTCACAATGCCAGAATGGACTACAGATAAAGAGTATTGTACAAGTCTTGTCACTGTCAGTCTTTTAGGGAGTGAATTTCAGAGATCAGCTTGGACAGAAAGACTTATCAAAATAGGAAAGCAGGATGTTAAGAGCTGTCTTAGATGGCATAGATGAGCATTTATAGCATTTTGTCCTAGGCAGCAAAGAGCCTGTGCTTCTGTAGTCAGCAGAAAGACAATTTATTCCACAGAGTCATTCTGAGCAATGGTTGTTACTTCACTGACACTGGCTCTGGAGCCTGTCTACTGCCAAGAAATGTATACACCACCTAAGGAAAATAGCTTCTTATTAGTACTGTGGATACCTTCTTTTCTTCTTCCTTTGTCCTCTTGTGCTGTTTCAGCTCTATTCTGGTTCAGAGTTGAGCAGATTTGAAAAGTTCTATCTAACTAAAAAATACATATATCTATGTTTTCAAGTGAGAGGTAGAGAATCAGAGAATCATAGAATATGTTAGGTTGGAAGGGACCTTTAAAAGTTATCTAGGGAAGGGTCTGTATGAATGGGCTTTCCTTTTTTAATTGTAACTTGCCATCTTCATCTGAAGAAAAGTAGAACACAATGGTTTTGTTCCCAAGCACATTACATTTCAAAACTTTTATTGTGTGGCTGAGGTAAAGTAGTTTGAAGTAAAAATGCAGTAAGCTGTAGGAGCAAAAGCCATAAATTGCCTGTGAGGTCCTAACCCAAGAGACCACTTGAACATATTTACAATTCCAAGCTAATTGACTTTGAAAGTACTGCTCTGCTTACGTGCACTTAAGTGTCTGGCATGTTCAGGGGTTTACCAAGGTCTCTCTCATAGGTGTCTCTTTTTGAGAAGGATCATTCCACTTCTTTGAGAAGATTTCAGAGAGGGAAAAACAAAGATGAAATAAATAACACTAAAGTGAATGATGTTCAAAAGAATACACGATGGTAAAACTGCCCTTTGTGGTCTTCTGCCTAAATTCCTCCTCTTCTAACTGTGCAGACTGTGGAGTGGGTATACAATGCTGGTGTATCAGAATGTTTTTGCAAGTAGTTTACTCTCAGAATAACTTTATATAGATGTGCTAATGTGTACATGTTGTTTGTATCTTTACAAAACAGTGTTTTATTAGGGAAACTTAGTGAAGCTAAACCTTACTAAATGTAAAACAGTTACTCTACATTGCCAGATAAGTTGCTTAAGACCATGTGTAGACATAGTTCAGAAATTAACTTCAGTGGGTACTGTGAAGCCCTGCTTATGCTCTCCCTAAATTCATAATGCACATACCACTTGGACAGACATTCCTGTTTAAGAACAAAAGCATAGGAAACTGATAAAAACAGTAGCTGGTCTTCCTAAATTTGTCCTCCATAAAAAGATTTAAGGCTTTTCACTCAATTTTTTAATTAATGTTCATTATTAATGATGATGATGATAATATTAATAATGTCTATTTCTTAGCATAATGGTGTAATTTAAGACACATTCCTGAGGCTTTTGTGGAACTTTCAATATGAAAGAGAAATATTTTCTTTGTTTTTTAAAAAAACAAGCTAACTATTGTCCCTTAGGAGCAAGATCTTGGGGTCATTAGTGGTAGTTTCAAGAAAGCATTAGTTTATTGTTCAGTGGTCAGAGAGCAAATCAAATACTAGAAATTAGGAAGTGAACAGAAATCCAAATATTAGAAACTCCATATGCTCCTGCATAAATCTGTGACTTGCTGTCATCTGTGCAGTTCTGGTCAAAAACATTTAGCGGAGCTGGAAAGTGCCAGACAAGGGTAACTAGGATCATCAAAGGCCTCAAAGAGCATCTGGGTGAAGAGCTATTGAGCTAGCTGTCAGAAATGCCTGTCACCTGGCTCAAAAACAGCTTAAAGGGGGATGTTATAGAAACTTTCAAAATTACATGTAGTGTGGGAAGAGTAGTCAGGGTTGACTGTTCATTGTCTCTTCCCCTACAAGACCTACATGGCATTGTATGAAGGTGGTAGAAGGAGGCAGCTTTTCACACTGGAGGCTGGCCGATCCAGGGAACTCATTGCAAAGAATGCTTCAGGTGCTAAACCTTGACCCTCACTAGCATTCTACGGGACAATGGCCACATATGGAGAGATCACAGAATCATAGGCGTTGGAAGGGACCACGAGAGATCATCGGGTCCAACCCCCTGCCAAAGCAGCTCCCCAGCTCATATTGCACAGATAGGCATCCAGATGGGTCTTGAATATCTCCAGAGATGGAGACTCATTAAGATCATTAAGAGTTACTAGAAATACCAAAACTATTATCTGATTCAGGATGTCCTTATGCTGCAATTAGTTCGAAGTTGAGATACTACTACATATGTATTTATCCTGCCTTCATTCTTCTGCAAACATCAATATAAAACCACTGTCAGATGAAGGGTTATTGGAAAAAGGGACCTTTTGTGTGGTGTGGTCCATCCAATATTGTTTAGTTTTATTTTATATAATTCATTGTCTAGTATTAGTTTATATTATTACTTATATGTCTGTGACCATTGCTGTACAACCATTAGACCTGTGGACTAGCAAATCATCATATAAATTTGTCTTGAATCAGGAACATGAGTAACTTAAATTAAAACAGCTTTTGTAAACAGCAGCAGTCTCTCCTCCAGGTGTAGGAAAAGTCAGTGATTTTTATTTTTTTGGCTATTTCACTGTAAGTCAAGAAACCAATTCGGACATCAAAAAGCAGGAAGTTTTGTTTTGTAGAAGTAAGCATTGGATTTAAGACAATAATTCTTAAATGTTGGAGGATTTAAGTAACAGGAAGGCAGTTATTCAAGTAACAGGAGTATTTTGAGCATTAGAGTATTACATGTAAACTACCCCCAAAAATCTCTATGCTATGTTTTATTAATTTTAATCTCTCAAAAGTGTTACCTTTTAGCTCAATAAAAATGCTAACAAATAAGAATCTAAATAAATTTGAAGTAGCATGTATTCCCTCTATAGTGAAAAGAATGACAACTTGAATACAAAGTCCTTTTTTCCTATGAAGATCAGAATATTTCAATGGCTGGGCAGTAGTTGGCTACTGATGGAGGCAAGGTGACAAGTCTCTTGTCTGAGCCCATCCTGTCATTCCTATGTCTATAGTCAGCCTTTTCTAAGCAATGCAACATCAAATTATTGAGGAAAAAATATGCAAATGATGATTTAACACTTTTTCCTGCTTGCTAATTGCAGATGATAATAAAATCAGTATTACTTTTTTTTTTTCCCCCCAAAATAAGGCAGATTATCATGACCTGAACGTTCTTAGGTTTAGCACCAGGGCAGTGACAGGGCTGTCACATGAGCAGCTAGTCGCTCCAACACTCTATTTATCTAACGCACCATTATTCCTCATGGAGATGATATACGTGAGTAACAGGAGCAAATGTATCATTAGCGCTCCTTAAGCAGCCAAGCAGGATTCCTGCCTTTTGAAATCCTCCTCCTGTGATTATGCCTTGGACCAAAAGACAAGATGGAGCCTGCACAGAGCACTTGCAGGGTGATTCACTCTGGAGGGCACGGTTAGGAGGTTACCTTTTAATGCCTAGCTCACGCTCAGTTGTAGGGCTTTATGTTTGTTTGAGGATTTTTATATGTTTGACTGTGATTTGATTTCTAAAAAGCAGGTCTGAAAACCTGTGCCAACATTTAAACTACAAAAGTAGCTCCATCTCCTTCACTTCTTTCTCAGGTTTTAAGGCCTAATCTGAATTTCTAGCAGCATTTCAAGAAGGTAAAAATAGTTATTTGGCTGTTCTTTCTGTTATACCACTTCAAAGCTTTAAGTAGGGCCAGGGCTCATATAAAACTCAGTACTGTACACACACAGAAATAAACGGTCTGTTTCTAAATCAGGAGCAGGAGATAAAGAATAAAGTTCCCATAATTCACAGTTCCAAGTAGAAGCTTAAGGAGAAACACAGCCACATAATTAAAAAATATTGTTTGTGGTTTTTTTTTTCATAATCTTGGCTACTGTCTGATAGGATATGGTATAAATTAGGTATAAACAGCTCATGAGAGGAATTTCCCTTCTTTGTCATCTCATCATCATCTTCATTTTTGTGCCTATTCTCTCACAAATAAGTGATCTAACCTATGGTCAAGTTTGTTCCTGGTCTTTCACCATTGCAAAAGTATGCTTTGCAAAGCATGATTAAGCTCTGGATAGTCTGTCTTCTGGCAGGTGGAACTAAAGGCATCAGGAGTAACTAAGGGTTGTGTGACCTGTTTAAAATCTAAAATATCTCTAATCTATATGTTATCTACATACATGCAAATATTTAGACACTTGAGATACTGCCATTCAGCCTCTGGCATGAAGAGGCTGGACTTCAACTGTAAATTTTAGCTGTGTGGTTTTATAAAGGTAAAAAGCAAACAAGGGATCTAAATGAAACTGAAAGCTTTGTGTTAAAATTAATCTACTCATTTCTGAGGATCAGTAAATTGCACAGGTACGTTGTTATATCTATGACACCTGCAGCATCTTTTTGGTATGACAATCCTAGCAGCTGAGAGCAACATAAAGAAAGCTTGAGCATTTCCTTTGTTTTAAATGCTTCCTTAAACCACCTTTCTTTCAGGGTGCTTTTATGCACGTGCAGTGTTAACTGAGGCTACTATATAACATTACCATGTGCTTCTCTCCCTCAGTTTGGGGTCTGCTCTTACAGTGGGCTCTGTAGGACAGTGATACCATCTCCATTATCTGCTCTTGTAGAATGGTGTGAATAAATAACTCTGTTTCTTCATCCTTCTGTTAACTCATCCAGTCTTGCCTTTGTAAAAGTGCATATGTGCTTCTTTCACCTCTGACAAATATCTTACCAGACTTTGTGACCTTAAACTTCTGTGCCACATTTGAAACTTAGCTGTTTAGTTCTGGTTCCAACCCTCCTAAGGCTACCTCTGAAAAATAATCATTTTCATAAATCACTGGTTCTTATTCACCTTGGTGAGTCACATAAGTGATCCATAGGATTCCCATTTGCCTTTCCTATCTGAAAGTGGCCTTTATTGGGGATATCTTCTTTTTTTTTTAATGACTTCTTGCTTTTATCAGTTTAGCTCCTCCAGCTTTTGTTTAACTTGAAGGGAGCAGGTGTTTTCCTGTCACCTTTGGGTCTCAGAATTCCAAGAGGAAAATTTTATTGGAGGATACTGTTGCCAGTGCTGGCAGTTTAACCAGTACGTGTCACTAGCACATAAGAACCTTAAAAACTCTATTGGGCAGACTAACCAGTGGCATGAACCACCTTGCCCAAGCTGAAAGTGTCCAGCTAAATAGTGAACAGCATGAATCATGGGGAGTGCATTTTCAGGCTTTATCAAGTAGACTGACAGTGACTTTGAACCCTAGACCATGGGCAAAGGTATACCTATGAAAGTCTGCCCAAGCATAGTCTACTTCATGTTCCCCATCCCCAGAGTGCAGTGTTGAGTTAATGGAGGGAACTGGGTCATCAGATTTTGAAGAGGGGATTTGCTTTGAAAAGTGTGGGAATCTGTGGAGGTGGCTACCATTGTGAAAGTCCACTTTTGATAAGATCTTATGTTTTACTTTCCATAACACACACATAATCTTGAAACACAATTAGCACCTGCTGTACACTATTGCTGTACACTATTGCATACAACTGATCAGCAGGAATAACTTTCAAAAGAAATAATTCCATTTTGCCTCTTAAAGATGCAGGTAGTTTTCTCCTTTTCTTTTTGTCTGAAACCTTTCCCAGTAAGACAGCATGTATTATTTAGTTGTATCCTCATTTCTCAGGTCAAACCAAGCTGTAATCAGCATAAAAATCAAAGCAGGTAGAGAATGGGGAAAATCTAATGTTTATGTATAGGACAAACACAGAAGGTACCTGTGTACACGGTGTATTAACAAAAGACATCTAGTATATCACTTTTCATTCACCACATCATAATGCTAGTCTGAATCAAGGAGAACATACGACATGTTAAGGGTGACAGTAACCTGACTTGACACTGCTAAGGTTGTATTTACTGCAGATCAGTGTAATTACCACCTTTCTTATGTATTCTGAGATGTAACAGCTTGTGCCAGAGGAAGCTCCCTTGAATCAAATTTCCATCTAAGTTCTTTATGCTTGTTGGGGTGGTTGCTGTGACCAGCTGGGAACACTAGTGGACAAGTTCCATCGCAACAGAGCATAGCTGTTTCCTCCAGTGGAGAGAAGTCACACAACTGGTGCAGTTTATATGAGGTCCAAGGACTAGCCCACACTGGAGAAATCTTCTGATATGATCAAATAATTGCATAATTTGTTGGATAAATACCCATTTTACTTTAAACCTGGGAAAATGCAAGCTGCTATGCTTTATCTACCCTACTCAATGTATATCACTGTCACAAACCTCCTACTGTCAGTACTGATGTGTATTGTATAGCTTCTGCAACACCTCACCTACCACCTACAATATTGCCATTATCATTAAAGTAATTCAAAACCAGAACTTGTTTTGCAAATCCCTGTCATACAGGTTTGGTTTTGCAAAACAAACCCCCATTGAGTCTAATTTGTATTCCAGGATTTGTAGGCAATGGCAATACACAATATCATCTGCATTCACTGTTAGGATTAGTAAATAATAAATAGAAATCAGTCACTTTCAGAATGTATCATTCTTCACCATCACAAAATCAATTAATATAGGTCAAAAATGTGCTGTTCCTTCCCTACTGGTTCATCTAACAGATACTTGAACGGAATCATCTATAGTGAGTCAGTTTTTAAAAAAGAGAAAACATATGATGCAACCCCAAATAGCAATTTAACTCCACCCCATAGTGTCAGATTTAATCCTGGAAGAATTGGGGACAATTTTCTCATGCATTAAAATGCATGCCTCTTAAAGCACAAACTGCTTGTTTCTCCTGCTTTCACAAACCTCTTTCTAATTCAGGTTGTGACCATAGTGTGGTTGGCTTCAAGCTTTCATTTTAGACTTCATCTTCTCTTTGTGTGCCCATAGCCCTCAGGCAACAAGTAACATCTGCAGGGAACACTAGGGCAGCTGACTGTGCTGGAGCCCTCAGTTGTAGGTGAGTGCTGTAAAGGACTAACTGGGTTCAAAATCTGTAGAACTAACCATAGAAATATACCCTTAGATCTACTGGGCTTACAAGGGAAGACACATCCTCACACACATTTCCAGTGAGCAGCTCAACTCTGAAACACTGTGTGGTTTTGTATTTCACAGAGCATGGTTACTAAGCAGTGGCTGTGTACAGAGCCAGCACATATCCCTGTGCATCTCAGGATCTACAAACACAAAAAGTAGCCAAAGAGCTTCATGCAGAGTTGCTCACATCTACTGGAGGTTCTGCAGCATCAAATTTTCTGTGTCATTTAACCTAAATTATCAGAGGACAGAGACAGAAACCACCCACCTCAGTGAGCAACCAGTGCAATAAATACAGTGAGTGCAGAGACAATCTGGAAGCTCTCAGGTCTAGTAGAACCCAGACAGGCTCTATGCAAAAGTCCATGTAATCCAGGATTTTTCCAGGAGCCACATGATCCTCTTTTTCTTCCTGGCTAGTGGACAGTTACCTGCCTGCATGTTTTCTTCACATTTTGTTTCCAAGTGAATGCCATTCTTACTTTAGGCATTTAATGAGAAAGAATAATGAAAACACTACCTTGCTGTAACCAGCTGAGTTAGTGCTCTTGCTGAGCTTATACTGCTGACATTTTTATTTTTTTAATGAGCTTTCCTCCATGATGAAGATAAGATCATCTTCCTGACTTACCATTCTTTTTGAGACCCTCTAGCTAAGTTTCTGCTTTCCTCCATTCATCTGCTCTTTGTGCACAGATTCCTTGTTCCCATCAACTGTAATTCACTTTGCCAATATTATTGTGACATCAATTTATGCCACAAAAGTGAGGTGAAATATTCACTTCTCTATTTTTATTCTTCTGTTCCCTGCTCACTACCTTATTCATAGGGGAAATGCTTTGTCAGAATCCACAGGCCACTCTCTTTTCTTCCCCACAGATCATCCTGTAAGAATTCCTTCTGCCTTGGTACCTGCAATGCACACCCAGGCAACCAAAGACTAGAGAGCTGGCAAGTTGAGATGATTCATTACTCTTCAAAGTTATTTGTTATCTCAGCCTCTTAACAACACTCTTTTGTTTGTTGCTTTTTGTATTCTATCATCTTCCTTTGTCAGTTGGGTGGGAAATGTACTGCTTTAGCTGGATAGTTGGAGCACCTGTATTTATTTGGAGACTCCAGGCACTAATATTAGATAAGTAACGTGTGATAAAGAAGGTTCTCTAGTGTTGCTTTATCATTTGTGTTTGACTGTTGAAAGGGAGGAAAGAGGAGAATAATAATTAAAAAAGGAGAGTGGCAGAGCTTTTAACATCCAAAGTAGAAAAAGACAGAGAACACTTCTCTTTGTATCTATATAAAAATCATAATTACAGATTTTGCACACATACGTAGGCACCCAAGCAAAAAATGGAAGAATTTTGTTGTTGTGGGTTTTTGTGTCCAGAGAGAATTCAAGAGTACCTGAGATGTTTGCCCCATATTTCCTATAAAAAGGAGGTATTTTTGTCCTCACTGGGGATGGGGAAGGCAAAACATTGCTCTTCAGAAACAACTATGTCAAAAGTTGTCGTTACAAAAAAAGGACACTTTTTCCCCCCAAATATTTGTTAGCATTAGTTATACCTGGTTTCCATCCATACCTTTTCTTGCATTATCCCACATGCACAAGATACAAATGGAAAACCTTCATTAGAACTTAGTATCATATAGCTTAACACCACATTTCTGGCATGTTCTTTTGTATGTTTTTTTGTCTTTTCAAATAATAACTCACACAGTTTACTGAGATTTAAGAATCCCTGTGCTTATTTCTGCAGGCACTCTAGACAAACATGTAGAGCTAGAGAAACTTGTGGCCAAGTTCCTCGGTGTGGAAGATGCTATGGTGTTTGGCATGGGATTTGCAACTAACTCAATGAATATTCCAGCCCTTGTTGGGAAGGTGAGTATTTCCTAAAGGAACACATAGAGCAATTATTTATTATTTGTCTTAACAACTGTTGCAGTATTCTGGGCACCGATTAATGGGAAAGGCTTGATGGAGGAAGAAAGCTTGATATCAGGAATGCATGAGTCATGAGGCTGATGACCTTGTGACCTTAAATATGCTCCTTCATCATTTTTTCTAGCTGTGGGTGTTGCTATCACACATACCTAACATCTCTTTAAGGGTAAGGGATATGGGTATTTAGCTTCGCTTCACAAAGTTGCTTCTCCCTAAAACGTAAGCAAATTTTGCATCCTGTATCTCAGGTGTTGTGGGATGAAGTGTGTGGGCTGCTTGTAGAGATACTGCTAAGCTGCCTGTGGTGAAAGATGATGATTAAGTCATTTTTTACATTTAAAAAAAAAAAGAAAGCACAGTGCTGAGCATTCTGGATGAACAGATCTCCAGGCAGCCCTGCAAAGAAAGCTGACAAGTCTAAAGTTGTGATGACATATGACAAAAATTGGGTTCTTATTTGGTGTTGAAGGAACTTCATCTCCAGTTTGAGGTACCTAACAAAAAGGCATGAAAATCCATCATCCTGTCAATCACTGCTCCTGATATAAGAAGCAGATACACCATGCTGTTAGCTGGGAAAATGGGTATTTCCTCTTTAGTTCATGCAAGGTTGAAACAGTATTTCCCACTTGGTGGAGATGGAATGAACTTGCTATGTGGTGTACAATCAAGATTTCTTCTGAAGTCCCAGCCTAGAGGTCAAGTCACTTCTTCACTCAGCACTGAAGGTGAATTCAGCTTTTGCAAGTGATTTCAAAAATACATGTACAGAAGTGTTGGGCAGGGAGAATTGCTTCAGCTTCCCACATAGAGACTCAGGCCTCTGTCGGAGGTGGATATTTAGATACAAGGGGCACAAAGATAATACTGTATTTATTACATTATAATATAACTATAATATACCAGTATGTAATGCTATACAGTATTTTATTATATGTATTACAGATATTATGTAATAGCCCTATGTTGGGGAGATTTATTGCTATATTTTCCCATCTGAGTCTAGCAGCTACATTTTCTTGTCAAGATGTATATACTCTTACTGTTAGTTCTGCATGCTAGTCTGTCAGCAGATTTCTGTGAGGATCTCTCAACCTAGGCATAATCTGTTTCCAAAATAAGTATTTATTTAATGTTGTATTGCCCTTTGGGTAATGAAACCACAGCACAAGGTGTGGAATTGAAATCAGAGGGAAATTATAGTTCCAGTTTGAATTTCAACTGCCAATCCTGGTTCCTGTTAATATCATATACAAAGTTACTTCTCCTGCATTTCTATTTTAATTTGTATAAATAAAATTAGGTTTTCAACTGAGTTAATTAATGAAAAAATATACTGCAGGTGAACTGTATATGCATTTACCAGAGAAAGACCCTGCCTGGTGCCTAGGCTCCACTCACATCGTAATGAAAGTGGGCTTTAGGGGGCACCAGTCTATCCTAATCTCATCATCAGCCCGGTGCTGATGCTAGTCCAGCCTCGGTATTACTTCTTATGTTACTGTCATGCAGTCTTTATACATGGGGTGGGACTGCATTTTCCTTGCAACACAAAATAGACTGTAGACAGGTGCTGGGGGAAGCAACATCACTTGGTTTTACTATAAAGCCAGGGCTCAACCACCACAGCAATCAATGTCTATTAGGGTTATTCCCTACTTTCTAGTCCCAGAAAACATGTGGTCCCTTTGCACTACCTGGGGATGCCTGAGAATCTGATCCCACAGTTTCTGCCTGCCTTTGCAGTGGGTCCTGTCACCTTCAGCAAAGCGGCAGAAAACCCACTTCATGTTTCATACGTTCAGCTTAAGTGGTGCAATGCTATATCACAGACATGTGCATGCTGACACACACATGCACACGTGTCAATAGCCCCCCAAGTCGTGCAGATGCTCACTGTACTCCTTCTCCACAGGGCTGCCTCATTTTAAGTGATGAGTTGAACCACACTTCTCTCGTTCTTGGTGCGAGGCTTTCAGGTGCTACTATTAGAATCTTCAAGCATAATAGTGAGTATTGAAGTTGGAAATATTTAGAGACAGAGTTGTTCACACCTCAAAGGCAAGAATGCTTCCTTTCAATGCTTTCTTTGCTATCAGTTCCCAGATAATGCTTTTCTCTAGGCAGAAGGATTAACTGTTCAATATTACGAGTGATTTCTGATGGGGGAAAATTAGTAGTGTAATATTATAATTGTAATTGTGTATGATTTGGGTCACCAGCTTGGGCCTTAATTTCAAAATCTGGAGTCGTTTCATTCTGTCTGTTTGACATGCTGAATGACTGTGTGCTGTCATAAAGGTTTTATTGTTATTGTCACCATAGCCAAAACAGTATGAACATATTTTCCAGGCTCTGTTTCTAGCAAGTTTGGTGCAACCAGAGTTATGTTAATGTAGCATTACTTTGAAATGCTTACCTTGAATTCCCAGGTATCTGTGCCAAAGATGCAGATGGTTTTATCAAGACCATCATCCCAAGTATTCTCTGAAGTATTATGTTAGTATAGAAATCACACATTAACTTTGCAATCATTATCTTCTGAAACACTCGTGTTTTTTAACTTTTATTTAGTTAATGCTGCTGTGGTTGCTGTTAGAAACATTGTGATTGCCTTTGCTGACAAGAGCTTGTTCTTTTCCTTTATTCCCTATTGCAATTCCCTTTTCCATCCCCACTGTTTACACCAGGCAGTAATTGCAACAGAGGTTAGGAAGATAGAAAAGTGGTGAGGAATGAGAAAAGAGGTCTGATCAGCTTTGTTAATAACGAATACAGTCCCTACTTTTTATTAAGTGTTGTGTTCAGCCCTGAGGTGAGCAAAAATTAATTATGCATATGCTGTCAAAGGCCTAAGGATCTGTTGGAATGAAAAGCACACTATAATTATAATATAAGGTGTTGTTATAATTAATATATATTCATAAGTTGGGCAAGAAGCAATTTTTGACGATCATTCAAGAATTAAAGATCATCTGAACCCAAAAATCCGAATGTTTTTAGAGAAGTAATTAACCTTAGATTAGCCTGTAGCATACCCCAGCTTGGTTCACTTCCATATATCTGGATATGCTAGGTAAGGCTGCTATACCAGTCTTTTCTCAACTCTTCTTTAGTTTGTTCAGTGCCTTATCCCATTCAAACTCAGGTTTGCATCACATCTCAGGGGATGACCTCTCACTACCCAAATCCAAATGTTCCTACCCTCTCCACCCATGTATGGTGTGTGCAGCCCAGTTGGGTCGTATTGCTTCCCACAACATTTCAAAGGACCTTCCAGTTTGAGGAGTGTATCCTCTCAACTGCTAGGGAAGCACTGAAGCATCACTTTGAGCTGTTACTCTTGCTTTAAGGAATTCAGTCTGTAGCCATCCTCCCAATACTTCATTCCTCTCCCAAGAATTCTAGTATCATAGCTGATACTTAACCAGCCTCTGCTTGTCCTTATGATAAATTAAAGTCACTTTTATCAATAGTGTATGAACCTAAGAATAGTAGTCAATTCTTCAAAAAGCACTTTTCCACCACAGTCCCTTTAAGGGCTTCAGCAACATCAGTGGAAGCCCATCCTGGTTGCTTTGGAAAAACTCATTGCTTTCTAGATTAGAGATCCAGTTTGCCAAAGTCAGTCTTTACGCCATTTCTGAGACATCACCCTAAGTTATTTTCAAAATGAAACTTATGTGAATAGAGTTTGGAGTGTCAGCTTTTGTCATTACAGTTTTGTAGGCCCCGAGTCTTAAAAAGTTGTGTGTAGGGAGTGCTTCACACAAAGCATTCATGCTTTCTCTCTGGCCACCCTGAGTCTCTCTATACCTTACTTCCATGGTTACAAAGTTATTTCTTTCGCATATTTCCTTAATCATACCCATGGAGTTACACATCACCAACAGCTTTTAAAAACACTTGTGCAGAAATGTATTTATGTGCCTTTTGCTTTGGAGAAGATAGGATACATATTGGGGGAGGGTAGCACTGGAAAGCGTCATCCTTCATAGGCACTTTGTGTGCACTTTCACCCAAACTGAAGTACACAGCATAGTTCTCTGTGGATCTGTCAGCAAGTTCTGTAACAGAAGTCAGAACAGTCAATTAATTGAGGACACATGTAACCAAAACTTCCAGCTTATGTTGGGAGGGTTCTTTCCAGCTTGGCAGGTAACACTTGCTAATGTGTGGGTATATCGTGTGTGAACAGGCATGCACATGCACGCCCGGGCTGTCGAGTGTATTAGTGCTGTCATTGTCATGCTTATGAACAAGGGAATTAAGCCATTAGCCATGTGATAGTGCTTGATGCAAAAGAAAGGTTCCTTATGCTGTATTGGCCCTGCGGATGAGTAGGAAACTTTACACCTTGGATCACAGCTTGAAGATCTTTAATGCGCGTTAATTTCAGTATCAGGTAGTAATTCTTTTGTCTTTTTTAAATCCTCCTCTGTAGTCTTGTCAAAAAAGGCAATGAGGCAACAGCCTCCACCTCTTCCTTCCAAGGGCAAGGGATTGATGTATGTCATGTCATATAAGGAAATCAATGACCTATTAAAGAGCTTGGCCCTGGGCACCAACCAGAGGATGTAATTGTGTCAAAGACTTGGCTAGGGCCTTCTGATGAGCAGATGGAACAATTCTCTAGGAACTTGCAGAAACAAAGAATACATCTAAGTCTTATCCCAAAAAAATGACTAGTGCTTTAATGTACATGTAATTCCTACTTCTGTATATGGAGAGAAGTTGTGTGCTGGCAAGAGTTGGCTCATCTCCTTTGGAGCTATGCTGAGTTGCACGTGCATAACTGTTTGACCTAGTATTGCTTTACCCTAAAGACAACAGGTAAGATGTCAGGCAGGAGCACCACTACTGCCTGAGACATGCTTTCTGTGCAGGAGAATCTAAGTAAGCTCAAATCAGGCACCAGATTTTGAATTTACATTTTCACAATTAGGAAACAGCTTGAGAAAACAGACTTCCTTCGATGCTCCTTGTTGCTTACATCAAATACCCTTGATAAAACTGCCCAGAACATATTTACTTTGTCTCCAACTTCATTGGTTGCACACATATAAAAGAGGTACTGGGAGAAGGGTGAGATTGATGTTTGCTGCAGTTACTATAAATGGTTATCAAAATGAGGAGGAATAATTATGTAACAGTTTAGTGAAGCAATGATTATTTCCTGAACCAGTCACTTCCTGAATATTATACAGGAGACGTGCACAGGTATGTTCTAGTACCTCCCCTTTCTAAAAATCTTGGCATTGTAAATGTCTCTCCCCTTCCTTTTTTGCCCCTGATATGGAAAAATTGTCTTCAAAAGAACAATTACAAGAAACTTCGTTCTATGATTAAAATATTTCACAGAAAAGAGAGACAAAGCTGACACTTAAACTTGCTACTGAAGCACATTCATCTTTCAAAAGTTGTGCTGTAGTTAAAGCTACAAAGCTGTGGTATTTTATTTCAAAGCATATTATCTGTAATACTGGATCTATTTGTGTTGTGGTTTTGCCTCAGTCAGCAGCTAAGCACCAGCCAGCTCCTCACTCTCTTCTCCCCCTTGGCAGGATGGGGGAGAGAATCAAAAGAGTAAAAGTGAGAAAACTCATAGGTTGAGGCAAAGGTAACAACTAAGGAAGGCAAAAGCCACACACAGAAGCAAAGCAAAGCATAGATTTCCTTCCCCATTCCCCACAGGCAGGCAGGGGCCCAGCCATCCCCAGGAAAGCAGGGCTCCATCACATGTAACAGTTACTTGGGAAGACAAATGCCATCGCTCTGAACATCCTCCCCTTCTTCCCCCAGGTTTACAGGCTGAGCATGACACCATGTGGTATGGAATATCCCTGTGGGCAGTTGGGGGCAGCTGACCCAGCTGCACCCCCCACATTATTGTGCACTCACTGGTGGAGTGGTGTTGTCCCAGCACAAAAGGCCTGGGCTCTGTGTAAGGACTGCTCAGCAGTAACAAAAACATCTCTGTATTAGCAACGCTGTTACCAGCACAAATCTAAACCATGGCCTCATGCTAGCTGCTATGAAGAAAACTAACTCTATCCCAGCCAGAGCCAACACAATTTCTCATTACTCCAAAGTAAATAATTATGCTTATTTCACTAGTAAGCCAAAAAGTAATTTCTAGCTATGACTTTAATTATGTATAATATAATTCTTATTCTTAAAATAGTGACATTTTATTTCAGTAAGTAGGTGGTTGTCCTGGACCTTACATTTTTCACCAAAAAATAATCTGAATAGTTCTTCTAGAAGATATGAAATTGTTCCACCTCTGAGCATTTCCTGAGTAGGATAAAAGGTGTATGGATGTTTCTCCTTTTCGACAACAACATTGCACAGACATATGAGAAGCTTTTTGAGCCCTAAGGTGAATAATAGAACAGAAATGTGCTGTGGTCCTATAAGTCTATTTTTATTTGGACATAGGAATGTGCCATGCATCCTGCCTACAATCCCTTCCTTGTAAACAGACAGGAATTTACAAGCTTGGGCTGAGAGAAATGCACAGGCACGTACCTACAGAGCACCTCTGTGAGAGAAATTTTGGATCATTTCTATTCCATTTCAGCTCTATAACTAAAACCATTGAACAGGGTAATTCCCCTCCTGTGGGCTCTCATTAGCACCACTGCCAGTCTTCACCCTGCCAAGGTCACACCAGTATGCCACTTGTGAGCTTTTGTGGATGCCAGCAGGAAATCTCAGCTCCCTGGAGTCCCTGCTCTGAGGAAAGGGTGTAGATGATTTGATTTATTTAAGGGAGTAGATGATTAGGTTTATTTACCTATTCATTAAATTTTAGGACCAGGAAAGTCCTACATTTATGTAGTAGCATTTTTAGTGGGCTAGAATTCTTCTGACCCACACATAAAGCATCTTTTTACCTCACCTGCTGTGGAGTGGACACCATTCAAGTCACCATGTCCCAGACAGTGATTTGTTTGGGAAGACAGAAAAGAGCTGCATTCCTACACTTATAATGCAGCCAGTGGCACAGTCCAACATGTATGCAGTGGGAGGAAGGTGGGATGCTAAAACACCTCCCTACCTCTGTGGCAGTAGTGGCCTGCCACTGGTTAGCTTTGTGCCAGGAGGTGTTTAATGTCACCCTTACCAGACCTGGGCTCCAGGGAGCCTCTCCCAGCCTAACCAGATGATCCGTGTGAAGGTCCTTCTGCTATATGGGGCTACACTCTTGGATGTTTTTATTGCCTGGCCCCGGGAGAGGCTGACATCTCTCTTGCTCTTTTTTATTGCTAAGACAATGTTTTATTAATATCATACATTTTATAAGCATTTTTTCACAACTTCTGACCTTTATCTTGGTTAAATATTAGCCAAAAATCCCTTGGCCCTTCCAATAAAACTTGAAAAGCGAAACCAAACAGCTAACCATTCATCAGCTTGTGATTTTATCAAGGGTTTTCTCTCACGGCAATTCTGGGTCTTACATAGTGATCAGAAGACCAAAAAGCATTTTTTGGTCTTCTAATAGCATGAGGTGAGAGACTGTCTTGATTCATTCAGTGGACAGATGAGTTGTGTTACTGACTAACTACATCCAAGTGAATTTGTTTCCTATTCACCTGTATAAGAAGGTGCTGTACCAGGCTTGGGATTTGTTTATTCTTTTTAGTTCCACTCCATTGTTCCCCTGTAGCATCAAGCAGCTCAATTACGGTGGTATTTTTAGGTCTAGATTTACAATTGCATCAGCTGTCTGTGGGAATGTGAGGACTGTGCACAGAAGTGAGACCACGTGGGAGAAAAATTTCCAGGTCTCTTCATTGGAAGGGCACTTCAAGGTGCAATCCAAACTAGTGATGCTACGAGGAGGGCAGACAGTTGGAAGGCAGAACCAAGCACCTTGGTTAGATATATCTGGCCTCTAATCTGGTGTGTGAACCCACATCTAAGATGGGGATGAAAGTAGTACCTTCCTAGCTCCTCCTTACACACACCTTCTCAGAGCATTGTGAAAGTAGTAAGGGATTTTTTTGGTTTCTCACAAACCAGGTGGTTGGTGACAGAAGCGTGTCATGCAGGTGTGAGCTGTTGAGGTTTCCATATGAAATATAGTTACCTGCTTGGACAACAGCTGTGAATTTGTGTTAATCCAACTCTGGCATTTCACAGTCTGCTCAGTCAAATGAATGCTTTGGAGCTCAGATACGTGTGCCATGAGGACACCTTAAAGAGAAAACACAGCTACCTAGAGGGATTGTAGTTAACACTGAAAGAGATTTCAGGCAGAAGGCCCTCACCTTTCAGTGCAAATATATTCTCTAGAGGAAAATAAGGAAATAAGATAAAAAAGAAGTGGAAAACTACAAGTGCAGGTCTTTAAGCAAGCAAGCAAACAAATAAAATTGGGAGGAAATGAGAGGTAAATGAACAGGTAAAAATTAGGAAAAAAAAAATCTCTTTGGTTGCAAAACCCAAAGAGTTTGCAGTGGCTGAACACAAGATGGTTCCTAAATTTATTCATTTTTTCCCAAAGCTGTACGTGGCCCTTGAATTTAAAAAGAGAGGGCAGTGTTATAGCTATTACAGAGCAGGAGGAGAAGCACATAACCCACTCAGGATTTGTC
The DNA here is from genome assembly GCA_027925045.1 of Hypotaenidia okinawae. Taxonomy (NCBI): domain Eukaryota; kingdom Metazoa; phylum Chordata; class Aves; order Gruiformes; family Rallidae; genus Hypotaenidia; species Hypotaenidia okinawae. Next base: position 6,894,685 of record BSDF01000003.1, read on the forward strand.
CTCTTTAAAGCCTCTGGCCACTATCAGAGACAAGACTATTGCACCAGATAGGTGGACCACAGCCTAAGCCAGTTTGGCGTGTATTTCCCTGTGACACATACAGACGCTGCCACAGAGAGAAGACTGGTATATCCTGCTCCTAGCATGCTGTGTCTGCATTTGCCCTCTCTGATTTGAGAAAGCCATGTCTGACTTGCCAAGCGTGAGGAGGAAGCTTTCCTGAGCCAGGGCTCTTTACTTCCACAGAGATCCAGGTTTACTGAAGGGCAGAGAGGGGAATCTCAGAGTGTTACTGCAGCTGCAGTAATCACCACTCCCACCACCCTGTTCCAAATTAAACTATTCAAAGGTGTGATTTCAGGGAAATCACTCTAAAAATGTTTTTGCTATTCAGAGCTGTGCCAGCAGTCAGGGATTCTCAAAGAGTTTTCAACAGAATGAAAATCACCTTCTGCAGTCCTACCATTACTGTTCATATCAACAAAATCCCTGTGGTGATTTCCTTGTGTTGCTATAGGGATCTGCAAGGAAGGGACAGCATTGAAGCTAATCACTTGAGTTGCCCATGAAAAGGTATCAGTGGAGGGGAGAGCAAGAGAGGAGGTGGCAGATGCTGCAGCAGATTCACTGCAGCAGGGTAGAGGTGATGGCATGGGAAGCTGAGAAGGGGCAGTGTCTGTAGGAACTTGTATGAGAGTGCAAAATGGGAGAAACTGAAAAGGAGAGAGGCAAACACAAGGCAAAGGAAGAAAGAGGAATGTGATAAGGGCAGTAGTGGCTTTTTTATTTTAATTAAAAAGGATTCAGCTGACATCATGCAGGAGATGTCCAGCCCACACAGAGGAACAGTGATGACATCTCCAGAGTTGCAATGTAAGGATGAGGGGTGGAGACGCCGCCGTGTCTCCCTGTATGCAGCCACTGAGTGTGCCTGGGAGAGGGCAGGGGCTCCTCCAGGAGCCTGGAGTCCCACCTGCACTGGAGGCAGCATGACACATGTCTGCCTGCCCAGGTCCAGGCTCGCTTTGACCCACTGGCAGTTTGTGGTGTTTCTATTTGTGTTGAAGTAACTCTGGAGGATCCCAAACAAGGATTAGATAATGCAAGTTTGTATTAAATAGTCAAAAAACCTAACTAACCCACTGTTCCCATTTAGGAACCTTTATCTAGATAATATCTGTTTAGGTGAAATTTGGTTGTGCTTTGATTAATCAATCAAGAGAAACTCTTAACACAACCTCTTGGGCTGGTGAAAGGTTGTTAGCCATTACTGCTGAGAAGCCTGGGCTGCTGATGGTCAAACAAGGAAGGACAGTTATTTTCCCTATAACTGGTTATTCAAGATGGACTCGTGCAACTCATCATCTCAGTGTCCCAGTGTTTCATGGTCTAACTATATTTAATGGGCAAATAATTTGATATCCAAAAAGTAACCTGCAGTTGCACTGTTGTTTTTCCTGGCATTCAGTATATCCCTCTTTCTGGAACAGCTGAGTAGAAGTGCATAGAGAGCACTGCATCTTCACTTTGAAGTGAAGAAGCCTTTTGAGGGGAAGGTTAACAGTTTTTCTCTTCCTCCCAATTTTCCCTTTCCAAGTGAGGCACTACAGGCACAGAGTAAGAAGTAAAGTTCATTTGCACGTGAACAAATGGTGTTGACTGCTATAGGCCTCAGAAAGGGTCACATATACATGTTTTTCAGCATAGGACATGACACCCACAGTGAGGTAGCCCTGATCCTGCAAACAAACAGGTACTTTGCCTGTACTCCAGCCAGGGCTATGTCATGTAAAGTTTATCCTCGGAGCAGTTCTTCACTGTCATAGAGTGGTTAGGACTGGAAGGACTTAAAGGTCATCAAGTTTCAACTCCCCTGCCATGGGCAGGGACAACTCTCAATAGACCAGGCTGCTCAGGGTCCCATCCAACCTGGCCTTGAACACTTCCAGGGAGGGCTCATTCATCACCTCCCCTGGCAACCTGTGCCAGGGCCTCACCACCCTCAGAGTGAAGAATTTCTTCCTAATATCCAATCTAAATCTGCCCCCTTCCAATTTAAAACCATTCTCCCTCATCCTATCACTCCATGCCCTTCTAAAAAGTCCCTCCCAGCTTCCTTGTAGACCACCTTTGGGTACTGGAAGGCCACTCTAAGATCTCCCTGGAGCCTTCTCTTCTCCAGGCTGAACAACCCCAAATCTCTCTACTTGTCTTCATAGATGTGCTTCAGCCCTCTAATCATCTTCGTGGCCTCCTCTGGACCCATTCCAACCTGTTCCATGTCCTCCTTATATTGAGGACTCAAGAACTGGACAGGGTAATTGAGACGGAGTCTCACAAGAGTGGAGTAGAGGGGAGGGAAACATCCCTTGACTGGCTGGCCACACTCCTTTTGATGCAGCCCAGGATATGGTTGGCCTTCTGGGCTGTGAGCATGCACTGTCGGCTCATGTCGAGCTTCTCATCCACCAGCACCCCTAAGTCCTTCTCTGCAGGGCTACACTCTAGCACATCATCTCCCAGCCTGTATTGGTGAGGAGGATTCCTCCGACCCAGGTGCAGGACCTTGTACTTGTTCTTGTTGAACCTCATGAGATTCACATGGACCCACTTCCCCAGGACCCTCTGGATGACATCCCATCCTTCTGATGTGTCATCTGCACCACTCAGCCTGGTACCATCTGCAAACTGGCTGAGGGTGCACTCAACCTTGTTGTCAATGTTATTGATGAGGATATTAAATAATATTGACCCCAGTGCAGACCCCCAAGAGACACCACTTATCACTGCAGTCTTATGTGCCACACTAGTTTGGACAGAGGAGACCATTTTTCATCTCTCTGCATTCTTTAAACAGCCTTATTGAACCATTCTATACATTCAATTCCTCTGTACCCATTCCTCTTTCCTTTCTTTCTCTTTGTGGGTATCTATGTTAAAACAACCGAATCTTCCAATCTTTTATCTTGGAGGGCAGGTCATGCTGCCTTTCCTGAAGTCTAGAACCAATCTTGCCTGGCATGTAGACAGAATACTGAACTGAAAGGTCCTGTGTGATTCAGAGGAAGGTTTCAAAGGTCCCAAAAAGATGACATTGGTAGAGAAATAATTCAGTGGAGAAAAGGAGGCACTCAAATTTAACTTTGAGCTTTCTGTCACCCTGGGGAGCCCTTCAATGCTCAGAACTCAAAAGGACTTCTGAATATGATCTACTTAAAAGAGAAAGCGAGCAGCTCTCCTCTATGAAATATGCACGTACTGCAAATGCTCAGCTGAGCTACAAATTCCTCTTCTAAAGCTCCAAGGAACTTTTATTTCCTTGATTGCCATCTAGTGGACACTCTCCTCTCTGCATTGCCTGGTTCATTCTAGCACTTCCATCTCGGGAGGAGTGTAGCCAGCAGGTCAAGGGAGGTGATCCTCCCCCTCTACTCTGCCCTGGTCAGGCCCCACCTGGAGTATTGTGTCCAGTTCTGGGCTCCCTGGGATAAAAAGGACAGGGATCTCCTGGAGAGAGTCCAAAGAAGGGCTACGAAGATGATAAAGGGCCTGGAGCATCTCCCATATGAGGAAAGGCTGAGAAGATTGGGACTGTTCAGCCTTGAGAAGAGAAGACTAAGGGGGGACCTAATTAATGTTTACAATTATCTTAAGCAAGGGATACAGGGGGAATCAGCCAGCCCCTTTTCAGTGTCTGTGGGGACAGGACAAGGGGCAATGGCTGCAAGTTGGAGCACAGGAAGTTCCGCACCAACATGCGGAGAAACTTTTTCACAGTGAGGGTGACAGAGCACTGGAATAGGCTGCCCAGGGAGGTGGTGGAGTCTCCTTCTCTGGAGATATTCAAGACCCGTCTGGATGCCTATCTCAGTGAAATGTCCTAGGGACCCTGCTTTGGGAGAGGGGTTGGACCTGATGATCTCTCGAGGTCCCTTCCAACCCCTACAGTTCTGTGATTCTATGATTCTATGATCTCCTAGCTCGCTAAATGATAGCAAGGCCTTGCTAGGGCAAGAGATTGCACGGTAAGGTGAGGAGTGGTTCGTGTGTTTCTGAGGTCAGTAAATGCTAGTGGCAAGAGGTGAGGTACCGGTGTGAGGGTCCATGGCACGGCCTGGCAATCTCTCAGGCTGCAAGTTATTGATGATGGAAAGTTACTGTGCACATGTCCCAGTTCCAGTCAGGTAGAAAGCAAGCTACAGTAGCCAAGCTATGTAACTAAGGTGTATTTTCTGTGGTTGGGATGACTGGATTTTAAAGATTAGCCTTGCCCTGTTTCAGAAGGTTATTATGACTGCATTAACATGTGTTGCAGAAACAGTGAGCTTACATCATGGAGAAATGTCATTGATTTTCTCAACTCACAATTTCAGCTCCTTTGTAGTGTTCCTTGGGTATTATGTCTCTGTAAAATGTTCTTTGAAAAAAAAAATTGACATGTCAATCCAGATGTCTGAAAAGTACCAGAATAATTCATTTTGAGAGTGTTCATTCATCTGCAGACACCAGAATGCTGCTTAGAATTCAACTCTGCATTTAAAGTCACATTTGGTCTTACCCTTATCACTGTGATGTTTTTTCTTGCTTCTTCCATGTTTTTCAAAACTTCAGCAGCTTTTCTTCAGGAATTTTCATTACATTATCCCCACTCATCCCTAACATCTAAGTGTCTAATCTTGTTCCAGGCCTCCTTACATTGAAGTCCTGCCAGTGCCAAGTGTTTTGGCACCAAGTGAGTGTATCCATGCAATGTGCTTGTGTCCCCTTGTCCTCTCCCTTTCTCATCAGCAATCTTTCACTCTCTCTCCTGCTTGAGGACAAGATTTCTCTTGCTGCCATGCTGACATGCTTCACGCAGCCTGATCCAAACCTTTGCTGAAGGAGTGCATGTTATTCATGATACCATGGTGATGTTGGAAAGCAACCAAAAACTCACTATTCAGAAGCCTTGAGACATGAGTGTCAGCAACCCAGAGACAGAACTGCTGGCAATTAGCCTCACTACTTAAGCAGAGTGATTCCATTTAAATAAAGCTGTATGCTCTAGAAGTTTCCCAGATAAGATGCATAGCTAGAAGCTTTTTGTAACTCTCCTTCTGACTAGATTGCATTCAGGACATTAAATTGATCATTGGGTTTTGAAGTTTATTTTCAAGACTTTTTTTTTAATGTTGACCTTTTCTGTATAGGAAAAACTAGTGCCCAGTAGAAAATCAAAACTTCTTTAGAAAAATCTTTGTTAATGTTTTTCCTTTCTCCTTTTTTTCTTATTTTGAAATAAAGATATGCAGAGCCTTGAGAAGTTGCTAAGGGATGCTATAATATATGGGCAGCCTCGAAGACGCAGAGCATGGAGAAAGATTATCATCCTCGTGGAGGGCATTTACAGGTATGTCTGTGTTTTAGAAACCTGAGTACTCTCATTGCTGAGGACAGAAAGAAGCAAACTTTGATTCTCAGTATCTAAGGAAATCTTAATAAGAGTGGAAGCTACAATAACACTCTCTGATCTTATACATACGTTGATTTCCATTTTGTCAGCCTGAGCCCTGGTATAACTTGCTCCAGTTAAATCCTGAATGTCAATTTAGCAAATCACAGTGGAGTGGGAGATACACAGTGAGAGCAAGCCAGATCATCAGCTGGTTGGTGTGTGTTGTCACAGGTGTGAGAAAACGAATGGAGCTATAGAAGGTGAAGAGTTTTTCTAAGTGAGTAAACTGAGTTTTCTAGAGCTGTTTGTTATGCATGGGCAGATCAAAATACAGCTACAAAGAACTAATTAAGTTCTGTATGCCCAGCTCTACCCAGCTGTTGGAATGTAAAGCACAAGCTAAACATAGGCCAAGCGATATCAACACCTTTCTAGTAACTCATGCTAGATCTAATGGGCTCACACTTTAACAGGAAAAACAAATAAAAGACCAGCTTTCAAATAATTATATAGTAATGGTATTTCGTGTAGCCCTAGTCTCTGGAGGAGTTTGAATGAGAGCAGTGCCTTTAAGAATCCATTAGATAATATCAGCAACAATAATACATTTTAATTATAGAGCATCGTAGTCAGATAGCTCTGATTCACTAGTGTAGTGCATCTTATACCCAACCAGAAAGACAAACCATCACTAAAGGTGAGCAGCAAAGAAGAGGCACCAGGCAGGCTCACCATCCTGGGCTCTATTATAGCAACTGCAAGGATAAGGCTGCTGGGAGGCAGCCATGGGGTCAGTGGGTGGTATGGATGGCAAGCCATTGGTAGGCAAGGAGCTTGAGCAGGGAGAAGCAGAGATCATGAAAAGGAGGGAAGGGCTGATGAAGCAGGGATCTGGACAGTAAGAAGGTTAGGCAAGGCTACTGCAGCAATAAGAGGGTGGCAAGGGAGTAGCAGCAGGATAGTTTTGGGAGTAGGAACACCTGTACCAGAGAGGAACCACTCATTCACAGGACATGACATGGGTTATGAAAGCAATATTAAGCTATCTGTGTTGGCATCATATTGTATGTTGCTGAAATACAGCTGGTCTAGATGGGCACTCATTTATGACATTTCATTGTGAAATGCTAGCACAGTTGAGCTGATAAGCTTTTCTTCATACAGAATCTTCTACAATCCCCTGTCATCACAACTTCATAGTTGTCAGTGCTTTTTTTACCTAACATTTTCCATCTGCAAAAAGAACAAATCAGTCCTTACCTAAACACCTGTCACTCAGAGCTGAAACAGGTCAGCAGCAGATCAGCTGATCCAAAGCAGGCTGAACGTCTCCTTTCAAACAGAATAAACAGAGCAAGACTGCAAATAAACAGAGCTTGGCACTCCTAAAAGAAAGCTCAGATTTAAGGACTTTGATCATGCAGAACTTAAGTGGACCACCAACATTTTACTGACAAATACATCGGTCACAGGGCCTAAAGAAACTGCTCCAGCTGCTGAGCTTTTTTCCCTTTTAAATCCTTTACCCTGGATATTGACCACTAGAAGGTAGACTGGTAACAGAAAAGCACTGATCAGTCTGAGCAGTGGCACAAGCCCACTGTCAAATATTTGCAACTGTATCAAATATACATCTGAAAAAACAATTTTCTTTTCCTCTAGTTTTGCAGCTCGTTTTCAAAGATTTCATTCTCAAAAGTTTGAAGAAGCTTCTTTTGTAATGAAACATGTTAAACCTCAGAGAACCTCACTAAAAAGAAATCATAAAGTTCTTTAAGCCCTATAAGGGCTAAATAATGTTAAGACCACGTATGCCCTGGCCATCTGTGCTCATGAAAGGCATAAAGTAGAAGAAAAACAAAGCTCGGCTCTCTAATAGTCTCTTACTGGAAACTAGCCCTAGCAGTAGCTAGGTTGGTTGGTTAGTTGTTTTCATAGTCTAAGCAGATCAGAAGTTGAAGATTGTGGTTTGGTTGCAAAGCAAGTCTTCTCTGACTTGAGGGAGCAATGCCACCACACCCCACCAAGTTGTATCCCTGCCATCACTGCCAACCTGAGATGCACGCAGCTGATCTGTCCTTACAGCACTGCTGGGAACAGACTCAGCGTAGTTTAATCCAGTAAGTAGCTAAGAACATCTCATGTGCAAAAGAAAAGCTGGATAAAGATATATTAGAAATACTCTTTACTTTTTTGTGTGCATGTTCTTTCCTTTCTTGGCCCACGATTTTTGAAAGAGACTAACATTTTCCAAACCTATATTGGCTAATGTTAGATTTCTTGAAGAATTGCCAGATAAGTTAACTTTCATTTAAGAGGAGGTAGTGTTGTTAATGTATTCTTCCTAAAATACTTAATACTTTTTTTTTTTAATATTTTTTTCTTAATGGATTTTAGTCATGCTTCAGGGAGAATTAATGCAGAATTTAAATAACTTGGTTGGAGCCATTCTCCAAGTTAAAGCTTGGCTTGCAAGTTTGGCTTGGCAAATTTTTACAGAAATGCTTTTTCCAGAGATATAGAAGAAAAAAAAATTAAAATCTAAGCTTTCCTTCTTAAAAAAAAAAAGTTATATAGGACACCATACTGTTAGTATAGTGAAGCTGATGGTATGGAAAAAAATTTGCCTTCTGTTTCCATTAGGAGTATGTTGAAGTGTTTATACACTTTATACAAATTGAACTTACTGGCTGGCAAAATTTGAAAAGGGTCATTGTTAACTAATTTGAGCATTTCTGAAAATCAGACTTATGTTTGAAACCATAAGCCACAGATTTTGCTTGGTTACCACTGAAGGCAGAATTGGCCCCTCAAGTTGGGAAGCTGCATGTTAAATAGCAGTAAGTATATGTTTGTTTGGTTTGTAATGTCTGTATTGTCTTAAAAGGAAAAAAAATAATCATCAGAAGTAAATGTAATTATTAGTGAATGCTGGTTCTTAACTTGGAGTAGCCTAGGAACAAATATATTCCATTTGAGTTCCAACCAGAGAGAGCATCTAGCCATCAATCTTCAGTACAAAAAGCACGAACAAGTTTTGGCTGCGTCCAGGGCACAAGTTAAACTGACTTGCTAAATCATATTTCTATTATTTAAATTCCAGCTAATGTTTTCCTTGGCTTCTCCCATTTCCAGTTCAGGACTAATCAGTTACTGCGTTCTTACACGGTTTGTGGTAGGCTTCTGCTCTCTTGCAAACATATTTACCTAGTAGTCTGATGGGCCAAGGCCCAGGGCAGGAGTTATGGGGCACCACAAACTGATCAGAACAGTTTGGGTTTCATTTGGTTGTCCCCTGCTTTTAATTTAATTTGGGTATTTTCCCTTCCAGCCCAGAAAATAAAATAGTTTTCTGATCAGTTAGATGTTGTTCAGTGCCTTTTCATGTGCATTACAAGTTCCTTGGGATTCAAGGCCAATACCATAAGAAATTTATCAGGGTTATTTTTTATTTCCTGGGATTAAGTGACTGGACTTGCAGAAAAGAATGGGATAACGTTTAGTGTCTTTGGCTAAGGACCAGCATTAAAGGTTAACATTTCTATTGTCTCAGTGTATGGGGTTGTATCTGAGGGCAGGGGAGGTTGGAAGGTTTCCTTAAAACTCTTGCTCTAAACTACAAAACAGAGGTTGTGGTATGAATGTGCAATTTTTATGTAAGAAAACAACACCTAAATAAACATTAAAATGGAATGCATACATCCTGGGAGTAACAGGTCAGGAAAGGAAGGATTTTCCCTATTATAAACTAGTCTGAAAGGGGAGCAGATCAAGTTTTCAAATGTTGAAAGGATGGTGGTGCTACAGGGCATATTTGGAGATGTTGACTTGATATAGTTACAAAGATAATAGGTTGAATATCAGTGAAATAATTTTCCTGTCAGGAAGAAAACTTGAAACTGTGGTGCCAGCAGGATGTAGAAAACTCTTTTCTTGAAAAATTTCAAAAAAACCCAGACATAAACTGTCAGTATCCTGTCAAGAACGAGCTTGTGTTCCAAGTGAAGTGACCAGAACAAGTGCACAGCTCCTGTCTCTCAAAGCACCTGGCTCCACAATACATCAGCTACATCAAGAAGAACCTCAGTGGTTTGGTAGGAATTGAATCAAGATGCAAAATTCAGCAGTCCCAAAATTTTGGATTACGTTCTCACATCTGGAAATAGATTCAAACTGTACTGAAGCAAGCTTTTGTGCTGGCCCACTGAACAAGGGAGATGAGGCTCAGCTGCAATCTAGAAGCTTTACATCCCTGCCACCCAGCTAATAACTTTTGCTACAAGACAGGATCTAACACAGGATCTAAGAGCCAGTTTACGTTCATCTGCACCCAGCTTTTTTGATGTGCCCTGTGTGCTTGAGCCCATCTGGAAACTGATCAATAACTTTGTAGAAGTGACACAACCAGAGTGAGACAGAACCATTACAGTTCACTTCTGGCTCTTTGGTTTAAACTCAGCCAACATCACTGTTTACTGAAGGATTCAGTAAACTTTCCATTTGGGCTACCCAAGGGGTTATGTGAAGTGAGCTTTATCTTGGAGCAATTCTAAACAGAGCCGTGTTCATATCACAAACCATCTCCCAGGGTAAAAAGAGAGACCAAGAACAGAACAGGCAGCAACACAAGTTCTTCTCTGCCATCAGGAGGGCTGAGATCTGCTTGAATGGCAGCACAGAAAACGTACACAAACTCAGTATCACTTTATCTACTTCAAGGTCAGGTTAGGATCTCTGTCAACTACTGTACAATTTATGTCAGCCAGCATCTTTCAAGAGCACTAAATCAATACTGAAACTGAATACAAGTGCCTTGTCTTGCTAAAAGCTTAGAGTTCAAAGATAAATTTCATTCTAAAAATAAAACTTTTCATTAAATCCTCTTAATGGTGAAGTTTTACAACGCCATGTATCAACTCAGCAACAACTCTGCTTCCATTCCACAAATATACAGCAAACCAAGTTCCATAATTTTAATTTACAGTTTTTACTCTTGTATTTTAGAAGAAAAGTTGTCATCTCCATGAGCCACTAAGCCTAATGATGTCCATGTAAATGTGGGAAAGCTATTTCTGTCTTTCTCAGCCTATCTGGTCTGCCCACGTAGTGGTGGGAGGGGAGGGTGGGATGCCTATTTGCTTCCCTCTGCAGAGGTGCTCCTTGGCACCTCTCTCATTCTCTGACCAACCTGCAGACAAAAGCTGCCATACCTAGCATGTACAGTGCTGCGTGTCCAAGCACATCTAAACTCAGTATAACTTTTAGCTGACTAATGCTTTGACTCTGGGCTATGTGAGGACTGTGGGCTCTGCCTGTGTATTCATTAGGAACATTGCTGTGCTGGTTCAAGTTGCTTCTCCCCCAGCTACCAAGTGCTATTTGGGAAAAGTGAAAAAGCAAGAAAGCCCAACCTTCTTTGCTGTGAGACCAGGGTGCCAATACACAGCCCCACAGCTGCCTTTTCTGTGGCAAGACATGCCAGGAGTCACTTGACAGGCAAAATTGTGCCTCCAGACACACACAGCCAAGCCCTCTGCACCTTCTGGTACAAAGAGTACAGGCAGCCTTTGTCCATGGCCCTGTGCTGCTCTTTCAAGCTAAGGGAACACCCATGGACCTATGGGCAGGTCTCCTTCAAAACTGGAGACCGAGGTGTTTCCGAGTTTACTTAGGAGGCCAAAGGATGAAGAAGGACTAAAATTGGCAGATATTTCCCAAGTGCTAAAAGTACATCCTGCCCCTATTGTGGTACCAAACTTCCAGCTGCATCGTGCAGGTAGAGTGGCAATAAAGCAACCTGTGAAAGCCACTGGTCCAGGATCTGAAAGTTGCCAAGAGTTTGTGGTGATTGCACTGTTATTTTGTACATGCTGTTCAGGAAGAAACGCAACATTTCTGCTTACCTGAAGGTCTTGAGCATCTGCTTCTGAGAACACCTTTACCTGGAGGCCTTAGCCCTAGTTTTCCTGGCATGTAGCACTTTCACTTTGGTTTTCATAGGGAGTTTTTAGCATTGAAAGACCTGCTCACCAGAGCTAGGGCATGAGAGCATGTTTAACTCATTATGAAATGCATACTGAGTGCATCAGAGCATATCCAAGCATAGCTGTACTCCATCTCACAGAGATTTTCAAGATGTAATAATCTTCACAGCAATGCTATTGATACTTCATCTTTATGGGATTAAAGTGCATTTCTTATTTGTCTCCCTGGGCTTTCTTTTTGCTGTACAGCTCCCCTGTGCCTTCTAACTTACTGACATGATTGCCAACAGTACAAAAGAATTATCATCTCTTCTTATGTCTACAAACATCAGTACACCATTAGTGCAAATTCAGAATTATTCCTGCAGGGCTGTAAGAAAGTAAAAGTTATTTTTCCTTTTGAGTGCTAGGTAGCAGGCTGCATTTCCTAAAAAGTATGTATTGGCAGAAAAAATGCCAAGAGAGGATCTGAGTTCCCTTTTCTAATTCCCAAGTCTGTCCACTCTGAAGGCTGCTGGGGCTGCTTTGAGTTATGGTGCTGTCTGTGCATTTCAAGTGGCCCCTTCTCCTCTGCATGTTAGACCCAACTACTTTGCACCAGGGTAATTTTTTCTAGGGCTGTTATCCCACAAATATTGCCTCATTAGTTGATACTGAAGTAAGCAAGGACCAGACTGAATTACAGTGGTTCCTTATAATTCATTGCAGTATTTGCTTTGTAGTGAATTGTAACATGTTGGTTTGGGTGAGCATCTCCCCCTCACTTTACAACTCTCCCTCTCCTTTCTGGCACGTTAAAAATTTGCAGCTCTTCAAAGACTTTTTGACTGGTTTTGGTTCTAGAACTGCTTGACTGTTTTATACTCACCCACGGATAACAAAGGGTTGCCATTTTTCTTTCAACTCTACATACAAATTGAGGTTCCAGAAGATCTTTCATGGAGTAAGGCAATTAATGCATATGTTTCCTGGTGGTATCTTAAAGAGAGAGTGCAGGATTCGTTGTTCACCCATGATTCTCTCCATCTGCAGCATGGAAGGGTCCATCGTGCGCCTGCCAGAGATAGTCTCCTTGAAGAAGAAATACAAAGCCTACCTCTACTTGGACGAAGCTCACAGCATCGGCGCGGTGGGAGCTACGGGCCGCGGGGTTGTGGAATACTTCGGTATGAGTCCTGGCGACGTTGACGTGCTAATGGGAACGTTCACAAAGAGCTTTGGCGCAGCTGGAGGATACATAGCTGGCAAAAAGGTAAAGAGGAAAACATAACCATTTTAGTATGGGGGTGGCAGGAAGTACCTTCTTATGGATGATGGATTACATTATCCTCCTGCATGGACCGCTTTGCAGGAGCGCTATCCTAAAGCTAGTGCCATTTTTGGCTGGATCACATCAAAGTCGGACATTTCATATTTTTTCTCTCATGTTCATATTATGTAATTTGCTTGGGTTGGGTATTTCTGTGCCACCCTGATGATTGTTGTTTGTCTTGGAAACCTTTAGACACGTTGTGGTTAGATAAATATACTTTGCTATATTAATTTGCATGCAGACTGCTCGTTGCTTTGTTTGACGTTTGTAAACAGCGTGTGGAGCAATATCGAGAGATTAAAGCTAGAGTTTCATCCACTGATAATAAAATTCCTAAACAGTTGTGGATTTTCATGGTTGCATTTTTTAGGAGGATAGAGGAAAAGGGTGACTAAGGGCCTTTTGCAATAGTACAACCAGTGTCCTCAGTTGCTCTGCGTACATTAACAAAGCAACCTCTTGCCAACAACAGATGTCAACAAAAAGTTGAGTTGAGTTTGTTTTAACTGGGGGTGTAGAAGAAGAGGAAAGCGTAATCAGCACCACTGTGAAATGTCATCAGTTTTGCTGCTTGACAGAGATATCAAGTGGTTGCTGATTATTTACTGTTTTCATACCCTGATGAATGTATTTCTTAAGCAGTTTGCTGAATGAGTAGGAAGCATGTTTAGGCAGCCCATATGGTTGTTTTCAGGAAAACATTCATAAGGGTAGCACTTGAGTAGAATAAAAGGGTCATAAAAATATAAATTTCTTACTGTCTTTTTTGGGTTTGTCTCCAGAGATCTTAAAACAGGCTATACATCAATAATCTATTTTCTGTGTTTCCTTTGCTACTTGAATTTGCATCTGAAGGTTTAAACTCATACCAAAGACAACATGGTTAATGTAGTTAGAAATTATAGGAAGCCTAGACCTGTGAAAAGCAGTCTAAAGTAATTCATTATCTAATCCTTGGAAGTTTTCTTAAATGAAAGTGGGTAACTCATTTCACTAAGCTTTGCCTTGGGCTCCTGGGTCCTGGTGGCAGCTGCTCATCCAACACACTTAGCACACTTACATTCATTTCTGCAGCCAAACCTCACTGTGGCATGGTTAATTCTGCATCAGCTAGAGCACAGAAGCCTTCTCAGCTATTTGACCAAACCCTTAGGATTACAACTGCAACATAGTAATGCACAACTCATGTAAGTTTAAGTAAATCTTTATGCTTAGCATTGGAGTGGCCACAGCGATTCATACAGCTGTTTAGGCAATAAGCTGTGTTACTATATTTGGGGGTTGTCTGGCAATATTTTTTATCAAAGGCAGTTTTCAAGCAGGCCTTATCCCTTTCTCACTGCCATGCATTCAACTTCTAGTGCAGTAACCATGACTCTGATACTTTGCACTAGGAGGTATATGCTGTCATAGCAATGATGGTCTGCATTCAAGCACTGGATTCCTACAGTGTCCCCAGATTCAGGAGAGTTACTGGAGCTATAAACATGCCCACAGGACATCAGTGCTTTTTCTAGGAGCACAGATTGTGCTTTTAGTTACACAAGGAAAAGTTAAAGCTACTATAACATGACTCTCCCTACACTGATGGAAAGTTTCCGTTGAAAGAAATGCATATGCTAATAGCTAAAGACAGAGCCCAGTGACGTTGCTTTTCCTGGGTGAAGTCTGGTGTCAGAGGATCTATACTGATGTCATATAGGCTTTGCTTCATTCCCAGAGAAGAACCAAATGGTATTTCAAGTGCAGCTGTTCGTTGGTCTTTAAATGGTTTTTGGCTGCTTTATAGGAAGCCTTAGCACAGAAGTAATCATTGCTCTATTCCAGACTTCTGTTTCAGCTGTAATTGCCCCACTTAGATGGTAAAGTATGTGCACCTGCCTGAAGTTTCTTCAGGCTGTGTATTAACAGCAGCCAAGAAAGCAAACCAATAACTGGTGAAACGTCCTTTTATTTTTACATGTTCTCACTCCTGCAGTAGTTAAGAGAGGGATCTGCTGCTTGGCCAGCTCAAAGCTCATTCAAGCTTTTGTTTCCCTTGTTCAAGGACCTCGTGGACTTCTTACGGACTCATTCTCACAGTGCTGTGTACGCCACCTCTATGTGTCCACCTGTAGCAGAGCAAATCATCAGGGCAATGAAATGTCTCATGGGACTAGATGGGACAACACAAGGTAAGCAACCTTCTTTAACTTCACTTATTTCAAATGCTGCCAGAGCATCTCCTGTGTACACACACATGCAAAATGTCATACAGCAGCAAAGCAGTATGGTAATACAATGCAAATGAAATAATTCTTACTGTAAAAATAATATCCAAATCATCATACTTGTAAGTACTGTTGACGCTGTTTCTTCTTACACACTCATCCATGTGCAACAGGGATGGAAATAGTCTGGAATTCTGGCTCTGTAGTTGCCAGTCCACACTGCTTTGCAGCAACAAATAGAAGTACATGAATTTCCCCTTGAATAGATTGACTTTGTAGGAGGGGTTAATAAGGAGGTGCTGTTCATGGGCTAGATGCTGCCTGCCAGGGTAGCTTTGGTTTTAGTGAGAACCTTCAAAAAAGCAAGCAACTCAAGCATGGAGGAATATTTCAAAACAGTTATTGTGTATTAAATTATAGCATGTAGAAGATGAGCATAATAATTCATACCTCGCTCAGGCATTAATTATGGTGTCCTGAAAGTAGTTTTGAAGTACATTTTGCCCCAAAAGAATTAACTACTTGGTGTCTTTATGAACAATTAGATTTATTTATACTCCTCTCCTGAAGTGGCAGATGCAGCTACTATCCCACCTTCTGTGTAACAGGCAACAAGCAACAGAACAGCTGTGTGCTACTATTTCAGAGTGACACTGGTATATATTCAATATTCTAGGGCTTAAATCCCAACTTAGAGAAAAGCTGGTGCTTTTTGAATTTGTATAGTTTTTGTCCAGAACACCTGAGAATCACATCAGTGTGTAACACAGAGCTGAAGATACAGATTCTGCTCCAAATTGCCATCTCTTTTACAGCAGCACTGTGCTGTTTCCTCTTACCCTGTGTAGGACTCATGGTAATTCTGTGTTAGTCCTCCCTGCTAGCTCTGACTGGGGTAAGGTGGGAATGGAAAGGAAAAAGGGTATATGAGAGCAGGGTAGATACTGCCCTGTACTGTTGTATTGCAAGTGCCCTGGAGGGTGATTCCAAACCATGATACACACGAGGATATTAAGATGTTTATCACAGCCCTTCAACGAGGCTGGAATTTGCAAAAGGAAGGACAGAGGATCCAGTCCCAGTGCCAAATTCTGCTGAGTGCAATAACAAAGTGCAGCAAAACTCCAGTGCAGTGTGTAGACAATGAGGAAATGATGCTTCTGTCATTCTGGCAGAGAAGTCAGAGTGTAACAACCATTTCCAATTTGAAATTTGAAAGGTCAAGGTTGCACACACTAATGTCTACATCCTGTGGATTAGAAGAGACCAGCCCTGACATGGTGGTTCTACCTTGGGGACTGTGCGTGCAGCCTGTCCGGCGCCCTGCGCTAGCTATAGGAAGGGCTTGCCGTCAGAGGGCGGCCTTAGACTGAGCCTTCCCAAGAGCCATGTACTTCAGGCTCCCATAGATGCCCTGTGTAAAATATTAAACATGCAGAGCAGATCCAAACCTTCAAAACCTCTTCAAAATCATCTTCATTTAGTGTGATGCTGCGTGCAGTTCAGCACAGGCTAATAGGAGAGCCTGGTTCAAGATGGAGTCTGTTAAGATGTGTGTGTCTGTCTCAGATTTCCAGCATTTTCTCTTCCAGAAGCAGTGTTTTTTAATGACATCATGTTTGTATTTCTGCACAAGTGTTTATTAAGACTTCTGCAAATCCTTTATGAAATAAATTAGTGTCCCATCTTTTTTTTTTTTCCAAATTTGTCTTGCAGTATGAAATGCAAATGAACAGAAAAGCAAATTAATAAATCATATATCACAACTTAGAGTGCTGCACATAGACTAGCAAACTGGCTATGGTGTGTAAAATGGGTTTTGTCCTTCTGAGCCAGATTCATTATTTTAGTCTATTGGGATTTCTTTCATGTGGGCCTCCCTTCATTAGCCTGTCCTGTGGACTACAAAAAAACCCCAACCCAACACACAAATCCCACAGCCCAAAACACAGGAAAAAATGTTATGCTGGACCACACTACAATGCTGCTTTGGCATTGGTGACTTAGAAAGGAGGGGGGAACAGAAGGAAGAAAGCACTATGTCTTCTTAGATATTTTTGTTTCCAAGGGCAACAACAACCTTGGCTGAGTTCTTTTGGTCTGCTGTCATAGAAAATGGTGAATCCTGCATGTGAGCTGTCCTTGTGAGAGCATGAACCATGTAGCAGAGACACCTGGCACAGAAGTGTCAAGTGAAGCTGAGTTGCCACAGGGTGGTACAGACTCTTTGTTCTCTGGAAGCCCACTGAATCAAAAAAAAAAAGGTGTTTATTTTGCAATTTATTTCAAATGGCATTCTCTTCCCACAGGGAGATTTGGGGAATCCTTTATAAGGACATCTCCACTGCCTGTGCTCCAGAGGGCATTTCTGTAGGAGAGGGAGCCTTGCAAAAGATACTGTCACGATTCGGAAAAGAATTAAATTAGAGTTTGCTAGAGTTCCATGTTAACTAGAGGGTGCTTCTTGAAAAGTGTATGAAATAATGGGATGCAAAATGTGTTAGTCCTTAAGTTCAGGTGTAAGAACAAGCTGGGTTGACTGTTCAGTGCATTAATAGAAAACTAAGGAAAGGAAGACTGATTGAGCCATTTAAATTGTTGCTCCGAAAACTCTTTGTTCTGCATTTCTTAGCACTTCAAACAGTCTTTTCTATTTTCTCAGATATCATGATTTTACATTTTTTTCAATTTCTTGCTAGCTATTTTCCACTAAATTTGCTAAGCAGCTGATCCAGAAAAGAGCAGCAGAGGTAGAATTATATAGTGGGTAATGCCAGAGGCCAGAAATGCAGTGAATACAGCTTGTGCTTATCCTGGCATGGATCCAAATGATTGATCTCCCATATTGTCTTCCTTTATTTTCAATTAGCAAGAACATGATTGTTTGGAAAAGGAAACAGGGTGTGCATCTCCAGAATAGGATCAGTATGCTGGATGCATGGCTGCAGGATATGAATAAATGTGTATGGACAGGGGGGTACAGCTGAATTACAAGGAAGGAACAGGTTAGTGCTTTAAAAATAATACTATGAATTGTTTAGCTGGAAATGATCCACAACAGGTTTCTGCTTCAGGCTTCCATTTTTTCCAATCAACAAAAGAAGTTCAGTCCTTTCTCATAAAACAGACAGAAATGCATATGGAGTTTTGATGATTTTGGGGGAAAAAAAAATGAAAAAATAATTTTAGAAAAATCCTAGAAAATTTCCCTTCAGTTTCTCCAGGCTTTAGGATGCAGATCTGGGTTGTGATAGCCAAGCTTATAACTTTTGCCATGTCTATGAAATGCCATCTGAGTTTTACGATTCTACAAGTCTCTGAAGAAATCTCTACTTGAAGAGTGGCAAATTTCAGTATCAACTGAGTGAAGGTGAATCTTCCAGCTCAGTGTGGGGGGCCTGAACTGACCATCCCCACCTGGCACCTGGGCAGGGAGCTGGGTCCTGAGCACCTGAGTCCATCCCGCCTTGTCAGGCACTTAGGGAGCTGAGCCAGGAAGATTAAAGAGATAAGAGACTTTGACAAGTAAAGGAGACACAACAGTGAATAGATAACAAGTGGATGATAAGGATGGAGACTAGGACCAAAATGAGATGCTGAGTAGACCAGCTGGAGAAGCTGTGAAGGAAAAGGGCCTGGTGTGGGGAAAGAGAGGAAGTGGGACAATGTGTCTGCTAGAAACCTACAGTAAGCACACAACCCTACAAACCAGTGCTGCCGTCTCAGACACTCCTCCTTGTTCTCTGGTCTGCAAACTGCTGTGGATGTGGGCTAGCAAGATGTGTGCTTACCTTTCTTTGCAGCAGCAGACTCCAATTTGGATGAGGAAGTTCTCATTTTAAAAGCCTTGCACTAACATAAGTAAAAACCCACAGAGATGATGTGTCTCCCACAGGAATCATTGATAAATGTATGAGGATGCCCCCTATCAGTATTTGTTCCTGCCAGGGCAGTAAACTGGGGTCACTCACCAAGTCCTTTGTTTCTTGAGTGACTTGTATCAGAAGAGTCAGAGAATGACAACAAAAATTGCAAATTTATTTCCATTTTCATATAAATTTTTTAGCAGAGTGTAAATCCTGGCATTTTTTGATGCCATGTTTTACAGGACTGCCTGAATATTGATGGCTAGTAGAACAAGACACATTTAATCTTAGTAATACTATGTCATAGATATTATTATAGTTCCTATAATAGACTTGTTCAAAAGCATATGAACTTCTGGCAGTCACATTTCCTTTAACAAAGTCATAAGGCAGCAAGTTCCACAGTTCAGTTCATATAGTCTCATATCCCTCTGAAGCCTTTGTGGCCTTTTCATCTCAAATGTGCCTCTTCTCATTTATTAGGAGGTATGGAAAGCAGAAGTTCCCTTGCATTTACGCTTTGTAATTCATAATATAGACACACTTTATATGTTCTCCTCATGGCTTCTCATTACACCACTGGACATACCTCAGGAAACTCAGAACCTGCCTTAGTGATTTTATCCCTGTGATGAGAACGTGGTTGACTTAGAGAGTTTGGACCCCTCACAAACTGTCAAGCACATAGAATCACAGAATCACAGGGGTTGGAAAGGACCTCCAGAGATCATCGGGTCCAACCCCCCTGCCAAAGCAGCTCCCCAGCTCATATTGCACAGATAGGCATCCAGATGGGTCTGGAATCTCTCCAGAGAAGGAGACTCCACACCCCCGGGCAGCCTGTCCCAGGGCTCCCTCACCCTCACTGGGAAAAATTCTTCCCCATGTTGGTGTGGAACTTCCTGTGCTCCAACTTGAGGCCATTGCCCCTTGTCCTGTCCCCACAGACACTGAAAAGGGGCTGGCTAATTCCCCCTGCATTCCATGCTTAAGATAATTATAAACATTAATTAGGTCCCCCCTTAGTCTTCTTTTCTCAAGGCTGAACAGCCCCAGCTCTCTCAGCCTTTCCTCATAGGGGAGATGCTCCAGGCCCTTAATCATCTTCGTAGCCCTTGCTTGCCTGCAATACAGCCCCTTGAGCTGTGACCTCAGATTTTTTTGTACCCTTTCTCCCTGAGAATACCAAAAGTGTATTTTTACACTTAAAATTTGATAGGTAAAAAATAGAACCACTAAGCAGACAGAATTAAGATTGCTAGAAAATCTAAAGCCATTTTCTTGATGAGTAATAATAGATCACAGTGGTGTAAAAAAGCAAATTGCATCATTTGCAAAGGCATTTTTCTATTTAATGAATGGCAAACAGTAATTCACCAACAGCAATAGGCATTTTTCATGTTTTTATGGGATGGTGAAAAATTTAAACCCCTATCCTCAAGAATCTACCCACCCTTGTTATATTAAACAATAATCCCTGAGGGCATTCAGATAGAAAATGTTGCTTTAAAATGTTGATTTGCTCTGCCATTTGCTCTGATTGGTTTATCTTTTTGCAGCTACTAGTTTTTATTTTTCCTTTAGCATTTATGCTCATTCAGACTGTGAGAAGCTGCAGAACCCTGCTTTCTGTTTTGGCTTGGCATTAAAAAGTTCTGCTCTAAAAGGTTCCTTTCTCAAACATCTCCGCCTGCCTTTGATTTTTGTATAGCTGGAGGACCAGCTTCTTAAACCACTCTGTTTCCAACGTTTTCCATTGCTATCTCTGCTCAGCAATCTTTTGAAAACATTGGCTTTGCCTGACAGGGTCCTCTGTAAACTCAAAACCTTAGTTTCACATCACCACGACCCGCGCTGGTGCCAGGAACGGCAGTCTTGCCCTCCTCTTTGCCTTTCACCCCCTGCCTATCCCCTTATTCCTGCCCCTTCTCCTCATGCCAGCGTTAGTGTTCGTGCAGCCGTGCAGTGAACTGAATCAGAGAACTGATCTAGCTGAAAAATACCTGACCCTCCCACAAATGGCCAGCGTACAGCCAAACTGGTTCCCTGAGCCAATCTACCCTGTGGCTACACGAACCCCAGTGCCAGGATTTGAGCAGCTGGAGCAAAGAGGAACGATCCCTTTTGTAGCAAAATACATCTGTGCCAGACTGAGCTGGTCATGAAACTATAGCTGTAAGCTTTAATTCTGCAAGCTACTTAGCAACAGACCCCTTGAACCTGCTCGAAACAGCTTACAGAATCAGTCACACAAAAGTATGGCTTTTTTACTGTTCCCTCTCAAATTCTCATTTTGCTGCTTCATTCTGAGATGATTGCTTCTCTCGGGTCCTCATCAAGCAGACTGCTTGAACCCTGGCTTAATTTTAAGTAAGTTAATATTCCCAGTAAGTATGTGCTTACATTTAAAGCACTTCAGTGAATTCATTCTCTGTTCGCAGAGCACTGACTCCACGACTAGGGCTCCCGGTCACTATGATGCTAATGAACATATATGCTGTCACGGTTATTTTTGGTCTGAGCTGAACATCACAGGTGTTCTCCCAGCAGTGAGTGATGAAACAGCTGAATTCTGCCATCTTTACTCAAAACGAGTGGATGTGCTGTTCCAGTGGAGCCACCTGCCATGCGATCCACCTCCTTACAGGAAGCCAGATGTATCCACGGAGGGTCAGCTGATCTGACGAAGCAGGGGTATTTAGTGCTTGCAGTGATTTGCAAGAGCTCTGAGGATTGACCAAATTCGACCTCGTATGAAGTCACTCTTTCCACATCCAAAGTTAAACCATTGCTGTACTCCTCTAGCAGACAGGTGTGTCCCCTGCCATTCACAAGTCAGCAGGAACTGCAGGCAATGGTGGGATGTGGTCGGACTTGGATGTGAGTCATAACCTGTCCCTCAGCACAGGAAGCTATGCTTCCCCCAGGGACAGTAACATGCAGGTCCATGACACCATCACCTTTTCAGGGTGTCTTTGCTGCCAGGATAGAGCATGAGGATCCTTCCACCCTCGTTACTGCTCCCCAAGGTATCTAGCGCGGTTATCAACCTGAGGAGCACAGAGGAGGGAAGTGCCTTTTCTAAAGGGGTTTAGATCACTGGCATTTCAGAAACACCTGATGTGATGCAGATGGAGGCCTGGTGCACTGGCTGGCTTTCAGCAGGGGGACTGCCCTTGCTTTGTGATTAATCACCTGCGCTGGGAGTAAACAAAGCTCAGCCGAGGCTGGGTGCTCGGTCCCTGCTCTGGTACGGGGCACTTAATGCTTACATTATATATCTGAATATAGGCAAGGTGCTGGGTTGGCATAGCTGACTCATTCAAGGATTAAGGTAAAAATGACAGAGTTTGTACAATTCTTCTCCTTTCTGCTTCAGCTGAAGTTGCCACTTTTTGCTTCCCTTAATCTGCTCTGGAAAGTGTTTTGCAGCAGCTTGCAGTTAAAATTGGGCTGACCAAACAAGTCCTTAAGGGCTTATTTAGCAGCTGAATTAAGTTGAAATTACTAGGTTTCTAGTTGGCATTAGACTGTAGAAGAAAATGTCTTCACTTCTCCCCAGTTCATAGCAAAGTTATTTTTTAGAAAGATTTTTTTATCTAAGAAAATATTTCCTTTAGGCACCCCAACTTTATAGCATTCTATTTGTGATTTAATGCACATGGAGGTGCATGTGTGTTACTCTCATAATGGAGCCGGAGGAAAAAACCTAAAATCTGTCCATCTGCAACAGTTTAGTGTGGAAGAGCTATTGTTTTCCAAATTTTTTTTCAGCCTATGAAAGTTTGCTTTTTACTATCTAGTTGTTAGCAGAGGGGAGGGCAGAGAGTAGAGCTTTCCATCCAAGGAACACAGATTGAAGAGACACACTGACACCGGTATGTAAAAGTCTGATTGTGTAACTAATTATCTAGAAAGACCCTATGAAACAACAGCTGGAGAAGATTAAAGCAGGTGGATTTGTGGCTGGAAGGGCCCACCCTGTGCCAAAAAAAGTACGGCACGGGATTATCTTTCCTGGAATAGGTTCAGGGAAAATAGCTGTCCTTCAATTAATATGCACCTGAGATCTTGATACGAAAGGCAACAGGTTGCTTATTATTCTTTTCAATATACTGAGTCAGAATTTCCAAAGGTAGAAGCCTACAAGAAGAGTTGAAAGGTAGAATGTGTGTGCAGGAATTGAATGCAGCCAGCTTCTCTGCTTATTAAACCCCTGTAGGAGTGAAAAGCAGACATCTCTGGAAGAGGAAAACAAGCTTTTGTTTGGGAGGGCTGATCGTTTTACTGCCTCTGACTGCCAGGAGGAGGTCTTCAGTTGGCATAAATAGCGAAGCTCTATTGAAGTGCGTGGAGCTGTGCCTTGTAACACCCATCTGAGATCAGGCCATCGGAGTGCAGTCAGGATGCCTTCTTGCTGTCAAACTCCTCATGAAAGCAGGTCTGAAGCCATAGACTGCCATGTGACAAATTGTCTACCAAGTCTGTTACTCTAAGTGGCTCTCTTCACTTCAAAGAAATGATGAGCAAGCCACTGGCTTTTATAATTTCTCTCTCTCTTGCCTTCTCTTGTTTTGTTTTGGGTTTTTTTCTTAAACTAAAGCATATTAATTTGGACCTATGAAGCCTTCTAAAAGCCTGCAGAAATTAATGAGCTAAAACTGGCAATATGCAATAATGCTTGCCAAATAAAAGCATAATCAGAATTTTCCCCAGTATTGTTAACACCTTAGAACTTTGCAGTAAACCAAATATTTTTCAAGCACTGTAACAAATGTAAACTTTAAATTTGCCAGCAGTAGGTGGATTGCAGATGCAGTAAATCTGGTTTTGTTTTAACTAATTAATCCTGTATTTCAGCAACATCTGAGCAAGCTGGCTGTGTATCACTGTATGTCCCAAGCAGCGTGAAGATAACTTGTGAAATTTAAGAATCCTTTATTGTTCAGTTTTCTCTCTTTCTGTCTCCTCTTAATTCAGCTTATAAAAAGATATAGAGCTCTTAATAAGGTCACGCTCAACCTTAGCTGAAAACTCTGGGGCATTAGGAGGCTTAGGTTTAATTAACTAAGGGTCAGTTTTCCCTGTCCAGGCTGTTTTCTCTGAACATATGCTGTGGTGTGGTTTGCATGTCTTATGGAATATAACTATCTGGATATCCTGCATGCTGTTCTAGAAGCTATTTGCATAGAGTGTAAATCCTCAAGAATTTTGCAAACTAAGAACTTTTAAACAAATATATTTCCTCTCTAACAACTGATCCACCAGTCAGTGTCATACAGGTAAATTCTTACACTCCAATAGATGCAGCTAGATTGTTTTAGCTTGGGGTCTGTCCCTGCAGATTTTCACCCAATAATAAAGGATGCAGGATCACAGCCTGGAGAATCAAAGAAAATGGTTTTAAAATGTGATGTCTTTGGTTAAACATACAACAGTGAATTTGGACTAAGAGCTGGTTCTAAATTGAACTCATCGCTCTTACACTGATTTAATCTGCTATGTGGGGGGAAACTCGGGCTAATGAGACCAAAATAAACATTTTGCTCAGATCTCCCTCCTTATCTGACATTGGGGAGGGGGTTCCATAAAGGAACACAAGAAAGCGTTGAAATACAGTTACAAACTTTAAGGTTTTTATTGCTCTTATCAGGACAGCGTATAAGATGGCTGTGCATAAAATGTGTGTATGTGGTCTTGACCACAAAACCTAACATGAGAAAGGAAAGTGTTGACACTTGGTAAAGAAATAGGTTCCTCCCAGCCACCCACCCACAAATACAGTGTGTGTAGCAATCATCTCCTAATGTGCTTTTTTTCCCCCTCCAGATATATATGAGTGCTCTGATCTTTTATTTGGCTCTTTAATGCATCCCTGCAAATGAAATTACTATTCTGGGATGTTGCTAAAACATTAAAGTGGCTCTTTTGCATCAGCACTGGCTGGCTTGAAATGAGTTCCATAGGGAGTCTCAAAAGGGGAATCCATCCCATCACAAACTGGTTGAGGATATAGATTTAGCAAGGAAAGATTGGCAAAGGAAGGGGTGCTTGATTTTCAGGGGGAGTTGCCTGAAACTTCTTTCAGCTCTAATATTCCCTTTGCTACTTCCCCCTGCCTCTTGCTTTGGAGTCTAAATTTCCTATACCTAAAATAAGTGGAGACAAAACTGATCAGCTCTGGGCGGTGAGCATATGGTTTGATAAATAGAGAGCAGCCTGGAGCCTTGCACGGCTGACACTTTGTTTCCAGCTTTGTGGTAAACAGCTGAATAGAAAGGAGAAGGCGGCAAGTCTTAAACTGCACTCGCCAAGAACATCTGCATTTGTGAAAACTTTCCCTAATTGAAAATCTAGTAGTTTCAAATGCTGTAGACTGAGAGCTTGGAAACTAGCTCAGGGGCTGCTAAGGCAGCAAGAAGCAGCAGTGGTTTTGAGCCCCAGTTCAGGTTACTCCCCCACCTCCTTGTAATTTGGGCATTCAGGAGGCGCTAATAACATCTTTACAAATTCTAACAAGGGAAGGAGTCTCTCTTTAGACTTCAGACACATTATTCTGCGGTTCTTCTCTAACTCCCTTTCCTTGCCATCTCCCCTGCCCCCCTTTCTCCTCCTCAGTATTGCCTCCTGGTTCTTTGAGATCTACTACACCAAAAATATTTTTGGAAATACCACAGACTATTGTTTTTATTAGTGACTGGAAAGCTTTGTAGTAGGATGCTTTTGTGTTTCATTTGTTTTCCTTGCTCTGGCACAGCTGTTTTTGTTTTAGCAGCATTAGAGAGATGGTTAAACTATTTGTGGCCTTTTCTAACCCAGCAGATCTCTTCCACTGAATGCTTTCAACTGAATGACTGAAACTCTAACTAACAGGTTGCCTGCGTGGGCAGTTTTGTGCATAAAGTTACAAATGCGCTGGTTTTATGAGCTCTTTTCATTTGTTCAGCAAAACACTGATCACTGTGAAGCAAGTCCCAGTTTCCCTATAAATTTCCCAGCCAGAACACTGACAGAACCTTGATTCGGGAAGATACAGAACAGATGGAGCAGTAGATCTTGTTCAAACCTCTGTGTGCTCAGAGGTGATTAATGGAAGAGAAGTTTATGTAGGTGTGGTGATCCCCACCTTAACCAAGAAGAAAAGCCACAGCAGGTGGTGGGGCAGAACATGGTCTGAGGACAAATCTGCTGAAGGTGGAACGTAGCAGCTATGAATGCAGAACTGGCCACTGGAGTTACAAGGAGGAAGATGGGAAATTAGGGAACAGGCATCCAGTCAGAGAAGGGTGATAGTGGAAAGTAGTAAATGAAAGATGAAGCAAATGAGAAATAAAGTAAAAAGAAGAGTGGAAATGTAATACTTCTGGGAAAGGAACTTTAAAAGCAAAGGGAAAAAAAGGAAATGAGTTGTAGTGGATGGAGGCTTCACTGTTCATGTCTGGTGACATAATGTAAGTGATATTGAAAGTATGGGCTGATGAACAGCAGGGAAATGGAAGTTAAGAGCATAGATATGTCCTAGTAAAGCCCAGTCTTACCACATGTTCCAACCACCTCTGCTGGGCAGGCACAAGAAGCTGCAAGGCCATTAGGTTCAGAGAATCTGTCTGTATGACATCAGTTTGGCTGTTTTCTTTCTGGAGAGGTCAGGCAGATGATGGACCTGACTTGATTCATCTGCCTGACCTAGTACGAACCTAGGACTGGTACTGGGGGGGTTGTGGGAAAGAGCAGCAAGTGGGCATAGTGCAGGTGGCACCATCTCTGTCAGCACCTTACAGAGTTGGGAGAGCAGTGTGTGTATCAGCTCGCTGATGAAATATAATGCAGAAGGAGTGGGGAAGGGACATACTAAGTCTATCTACACCAATGTTTACTGTGGCTCTTCCCTTTTGTATGCAATGGGTGGGGAAGCAACTACACTTGTCAGAAACCACTTCCTTAGGGACACTTCAAAAGAAAAAACTGAGGTGACTTTTCAGGCACATTTTATCTCTGCTGGTTTCTGTCCTTTTCCTTCATTAAAAATAATTGTTTTCAACTCTCCTGTCAGTTTTGCTAGGGGACACATCAGTGGATTCATGACTGAATGAGGCCAGGGACAATGCAGAGAACAAAACGTGTGTCTAAAAGTCTTGAATGACTAAAGTCTGTTGTCAGATGATGATATTGAGGTAATAACAACAAGATAAGACGACACACAAACTGAGCAGAACTCAGCAAGGGATTATGTATGTAGATGCTTATTAGAGCAACTGCATTTATGCTGATTGTTGGTAACAAACTGCAGAAGATGGGCCCTTGTGTAATAATAAAGTTTATTGCATGCTTTTCCTCTAAACAAGTGCAACAGAAGCTCCAGTTTGAGCTCACCCAAAATGCAGTATTTTCTACTTTAAGCTATACTACAGTCCCAGAATAAAAGAAAAAAACAACCAAACCTGTATGCACAGAACTAGCTAAGATATAAGATGACCCCTGTGGAATATCATTAATGATAAAATACACATTTACTGACATCCATATGAGCATCTCTAGACATTAGTTGTTTCCCTTTATAGTAAATTATGTTGAGAGCAAACATACTGTGCTTGTATGTGCTGTATCCAAGGGGACATATAGCTACTTCTCTATAGGTGTGTGTCATTCAGTAGGCTTTATTGAGCACAATACAGTGATGGGAATTGTTCACCTATCCTATGCCCAGCAGACACACTGTTTCTGTCAGTGGAAAGGCATCTCACATGTACAGGAAATCACTTGTCTGTCCTGCAATGTCATAATAATCAACATCGTTGCATGTAGCTCAGTCTGTGTTTTTCTTCTGAATCAAACAGCAGCATACACATTGCAGCCAAACTTTTTTGACCTATTACCCACAGCCCTGTTTCTTTCCTGCTAGTAGACTCTGGTTATGAACTTTGCACTGACTTTTGTCCTCACTGACACATTTCAGGGCTCCAAAGAGTGCGCCAGCTGGGGAAAAACACAAGATACTTCAGACGAAGACTGCATGAAATGGGCTTCATCATCTATGGCAATGATGATTCTCCAGTTGTCCCCTTACTCCTTTATATGCCTGGTAAGATAGGGTAAGTACTGAAAAAAAAAAACCCTGTTAGCAAAACAAACAAGTACTGAAAAAAACCCTGTTAGCAAAACAAACACTATTCAAGCTCATAGGTTATTTGATATACACAGTGAAAAATGTAGTTATGTGTTGTAGATTCCTCACAAGAGAAATATACCCTGTCAAATTCACCATTTAGTTATGTTCTATTTTAAATTTAGCCCTAGGATTAATTTTCAGCTGTTCCAGTATTCAGCATTTTTAAAATTTCTCAAATCTTTTTTTAACTTGCTACTTTTGATAGCATTTTGAATTTGGACCTGTTTGTTTTAATCTGTAATATTTAAAAGAGATACATTGCCTTTGAGGTCTGAATTGTTTTGGATTGGATGTTCTTTTTTTTCCATCTGATCTTTGAACAGTCTTTGCATGCCTTACCACTCAGCACCTATCAAGCAGCACTTGAGCACTGACTTGGATGTGCAGAAGGGCAGAAATCCATAGTATCATAATGTAAGACTTGAGCTGTAAGGGAGTATTTGCGAGTAACTATGTGCTCTAGGTCTAGTACATACCCAAAAAAGGTTCCTAAACTGGCAGAGTAATTGTGAGAGCAAAGAAACCATTGCACAGATGGTTTTATTCCTGTCAGTGTGCAAGAACCTAGCTCTTACCTTCTAGAAGCCAAACTTCTTGCATGCTTAGGGACTGTGAATGCCCACACTTCTTGATTGGCACTCAAAGCCTTTCATTGACATAAATCAATCTTGTCTATTCTAGAATGTTCTCTCTGCTGTCACATTTGTAATATTTGACACCCACTGGCTTCATGAGCTGTTAAGCAGCAAAGGATCTCAGTCCTACTGGTAAAATTCTGGCTCTTATTGAATTCAATGGGAACATTACCATGCACTTTAGTTGAAGACAGGATTTTATCCATTGTTTTATTATACTTGAATGTTTTCTCTCTGTGGTCAATTTATTGGAGATAATTTACTTTTTTTCCCCCCTCCTTCTTTCTTTAGGGCTTTTGCAAGACGTATGTTAGAAAAAAACATCGGGGTGGTTGTGGTTGGGTTTCCAGCTACTCCTATCACAGAATCCAGAGCTCGGTTTTGTGTGTCAGCTGCACATACACGGGAGATGTTAGACACGGTAAGCAGAGCAGATGTCCTGCTGAAATTAACTTCAGATGCAGAAGAGGCTGAGAGAAGCTGTGTGTCTGTTACTTTGAATCTCAATAATTCATTTTTACCTTTTTTTTTTTTCTTGCCTTGTCACTTGATCTTTAAAGGCGTTTTAGCCTTATAGATTTATTTTTGTAAGAGAAGTTATGGGGCAGTTATCATCTTCTATTTCTAATAGTGACCAAATATGTCATGGCTAATAAAGCCCTACATGAAGAGCACAGCAAGACAAAACTTAAATGCTAGGTCAAAACTATTGGAGAAGGAAACCTGAAGCATTATGTAAATAATTGAAAATCAAGTTTTCCATCCCCTTATTTAGATTCTGCATTTCCACATGTTTCTGGAATTGCACAAGTGTATGGGACAGCCTTGGGGGTACAGGTGGGAATCGCAAACAGTATTTGGAACTGTTTGAACCTAATGAAGTTTAACTGGTGCTGTCTGGTCTGTCTCAGTTCTGTATCTTTCTCTGATATCAGAAAAACTGTTAAGAATATGTTGAGACTTTCATCACAAACCTCCATTCCAAAGCAGTCAGAAATGTGTTTAAAATAAACGCTTTGAAATTTTCCATCTCCCTTTCTTGCCGAAGGTGCTTTTGGCCTGGTTTGATATACGTTCTTTCATTCTCAGAACAAGCTGACTGAGAGGCATGAAACACAGAGGCTTAACAATAAATTTCAGGCTTTCTTTTTCCTCTCTTTGCACAAGTATGATGGTCAAAGGAAAAAAAAAATAAATCCATGAACGTGGAAGGTGTTTGAATTTCAGATGCCACTCCTTCGTGCAGACAAGCACCTGTGCCTGCAGGGAGCCCTGGCTCTGCATTTGCATCCTGAGATTGATGTGGAGCTTGAGGATGGAGCCCTGACCAGCTGACCAGCTCCCACGCCAGTGTAGACCCCTCTCAAACAGTGTCAGAAAATCTGCTTCGCATGTGTGCAGTCTAAAATTCCTTCTGCTTTTAAAGGTGCAGTAGTTATTAGCAAGGTGTAGTACCATAAAGATATTATTGGATAGAACAAGGAATACCTATAGCTATTTACTGTGTTGGAAATTGTTCTTTTCCCATTTGGCTGCATAGATTTTGGCTTATGTAACTTGTAAGAGGCGATTAACTTGATCTGAAGATTAATCTCTTGAGGTTGCTGCTTTGATTTTCTTTCTCTACCCTCACCAACAGACATATCAAGCCCATTACATTTTTGGGCCATCACTGAATGCTCTATTTCTTCTTCCTGCACATTGCTGCTCCCTGGTACCAGCAAAGGTCTGAAAAACTCCCCAGCCTTCATTCTTGAACACTGTAGTTTTGCCCTTGAAAGCAGGATCATGGCTGTAGTACTTGTGGCATTCTTTAAATGTCCTTACAGATTGGGGGAATGGAAATATCCTCAGTTTAATTACCTGCAGATGGAAAGTTTTTAGGACAAATGCTTTGTGAATATGCCTAAATCCAGGGTAACAACAGGTAACAAGCACAATGAAAATTTTTCCCTTTGGCGAAATTTGTCTTGATTCTCAATCTGGAACTAAAAAGAAGAAAGGTCCACCTAAGGGCAAGCTCCTGAGAATAACTTCCTTAACGACCTTGAAGCTATCCCTCTGCATATGCCACTACTAAATTACTTCTTCTTGTTCCTGAGCTCATTTTAGTGGCCAGAAACAAGCTCAAAATCAAACTTGCTCTTTTCTTCTTTGATGCCTAAAGGTTGGCTGCTCTTGAGTGTGGATCAGAGGCTGCAAAAAACCCCACCAAGTTGCTTCTCTATGGTATAGAGTTCCCTGGCTACTTTTTGATTTTCTGAGAGCTGAGGTCACAGCTCAGCAAACTGTGTTACAGTATTAAAGAGCTTAAAATATTCAGACTATTTATGATGGCTCCGATCAGCACTGTGGGCTGAGTCCTATCTGAGAAAATGCAGTGACAGCTCAGGCTTTGGGATCTACAGGGAAATATTGAAGCATTGCCTTACACATCCCTTTTGCACAAGCAAAAATAACTTTTAATCTGGATTATAATCTCCTTGTGCTTTTAGAAAAAGGTCTTTTTTTCATCTGTGTTCAATTAATGCACTTCCTAATAAAACATAACCTACTGAAGGAGTAAGTTCTGTTCTTGTAGATGTTACCATACATCTACAACTGCATTGGCATTCACTATGTGAGAATGAAAGGAAAATTTGCCCATTTACCCTTCAAGCTTTCTTTAATTGGTGCTTTTATAATCTTCTTGTTCTGCTATAAAGTAGAGGTTACTAGAACTTTCTTCCTTTTCCCAAGAGAATTGACACAGTATAATGATCTTGCAGGTTTTGAATGCTCTGGATGAATTGGGTGATTTTCTACATCTGAAATATTCCCGGTTTTCCAAGTCATCTCATCCTGAACTGTATGAAGAAACTAGGCTTGAACTTGAAGATTAAGTTTTTCCATCCATGAAGAGAACATTGTGATGCTATGAAAGGGGGAAAACCCGAAAACTAAGAAATACAAATGCATTTCTTCCCTTCTAAGGACAATTTTTGTTTCTCAGTTAATTGAAAGGAGGGGAAGCTCGGGTGTTGCATTTTATTGTATCAAGTTTCTGTATTCAAGAGACTGAAATATTGATACAGATTTGCCTCCCCAGGAGATCTGTCCTTCTTACGGTGTTTTTGATGCAGAATGAATGCATCCATTGATCGTTGCTAACGTACAGCTTTTGTTACGGCCCCTTTTTATGAAGAGGCTTCGGATAGTTTTAATTGTGACTGAAATAATAAAGTTTAAAAACCTGAATGGATTCTGGCGTAGCATGGTAATATAGCTGAGCTTCAGCAGGGAGGTTGACTTTTAGCTGATAAAGGGCATAAATCAAGACATCGGTATGGACTGTTAGAGAGCAGAAAGGTAACCTCTTTAACTGAGTTGCCCTGTCATGCATTTCTCTGAGAACAGAAGATGTTAGAAAAAGGCTAACGCTGACACCAAGAAAAGTAGCCTGATCAGATCTTGTATTTCTGACAGCAGATGATGGGAAAGGGAAAATGCCTCCTCCCCTCCACAGACCCTTCCTCAGCCACTTTAAATACACTATAAGCTTTGTAATGTACAAAAAATTCGGGCTTAGACATAAACAGAAATGCTTTGTTGCTAACCTGTTTTACCTACAGCCTTTCACATCACAACCCACGTCCTTCAGCAGGCTCACTCCCTTTTTTCTGTAGCAGTTGTAAATAATTTTAATAACCATTTAACTTTCCCGTAAAAACCTTGATCAAAACAGTCAGATACTTGCAGTTCACAAACTGCAGATGACATTTATGGGCCCATTCCTAAGTTTCTTGAACTACTTATGGGCTTAATAAATTCACTAACAAGTATATAATGCTGAAGCTGTTAGTTGTACAGAATGGGAAGTTGGAGATACCATGAGCAGTTCTGCCACCTGTTAAATTGAAAGCTCTGCTGTTTCTAAACATGCTGAGGTCAGCTGCTTAATAACATGTCTTGAAGTAGTCTTGTGTGGTTTATGCATGTGGCTTATGGTTATTTCACATGTCCAATTGCAAACCTGGTTTTGGTGGTTCATTTTTCAAATAACTGATTATGTTGTCTGGGGGAGGAGGATGTCCTTGTCCCCTTTTACGCTGCCTGAGTGACACACTCAAAGATACTTAAAGGTCTTGTTACATCCAGCAGCTTCCCTACCATGCCTGCAGCAGCTTCTGGGGGCTGAGTGGTTTGAAATAGATCGGAGGCTTTTCCCCTTTTTTTTTTTGGCGGCATTGAAAAGCAGTTCTGCAGCTTTAAGAATGAACTCGAAACCCTTCCACGCTATCAAATGTCATTGTAAACACATCAGATGAGAGATGTTTAGCTTTCTGTTGCACAGATGTACCACACTTTCATGTTCTCTTGAAAGCAGTGGTGTAAACTTAACCCGCAGCTGCAATATTAGATTTAAGAACAGAACAATTAAATTGTGGAGTACCAATTACACTATATTATTCCCTGCTTGTTAAAGCAGCTTTCAGGATATAACAAGGCTGATTGGTTATGAGGGCCCATTTTTTTTTGTTGTTGGATTTTTGTTGTTGTTGTTGTTGTTGTAGCAAGTTAATAAAAATCCAGTGGTGCTATAACTTTAAGAATTGATTACAACAGATTCTATAATAACAAATGTTGGCTTTAGGAAACATATACTGAGGACTAAATGGTGTCACAGGATTCTTCACTTCGGTGGGCAGAGCTGAAAAACACTGCAGAGGTTCAAGGGAGCTGTGGAGAAGAACAAACTCACTGTATAAGGATTAAATTACTGAAGCCAGAGACAGAGAAATGAGGAAAGGTGAACTTTGCCTTTGAGCAACCTGGCACTTTGTGGCGTACAGCTCAGTTGTGTGCAGGGTGAGGGGAGTTACTGTGGAGGAGACGGGGGGCTGAGGCGTTTCTGCAACCTGTTCCTCCAGGAAAAGTGCGGAATCTGATACAGCACGTTTTGATCTCTATTGCTGAACATCTGTGGCCAGATCCTCAGTTGACTTCTGACCTTCCATCTTAGGGTATACGGCCATAGTTTATATTTCAGCAAACACTATTACACGTGCTGTTGCAGGCAGCATGCTATTTCCCTCAAAGAGAGGCCTGAGATTGATTAAGCCGCAGAATGATCACTTTTTGTCCCCCTATAGGGAATGTTTTCTGGCTAAAGCCAAATTCCTCCTGCCCTCAGAACATTACTCTCTCTCATATTAAGGAGACAGGACAGCTATTTTTCAGAGACTGTCAGTTGATTTATTATATGCTCTCTTCTGATTTCTTCCATCCCTTACACATTAGAGAAAGTACAGGCTGACTATCCACGGGCTTGGGGAACATTTAGGGAGAACTCCCTGCACCACTGGTGCAATAATAAAGCTCCCAGGAACTTCAGACTTTCAGATCTTCCCCATGAGGTTTAGTTATGGTCTGGCACTAGCTTTTCCACCAGCATAATTTCAGTGGAGTTTTTCCACATATACATCAATTTTAATAAATTTATCGCTGATCAGCCCTTGGAGACTCTATTTTAGCTAGCTTAAGAAAAAAGCTGATGGAGTTCTTAGGGAATTAGCACATCTAGCATAAGGATCACATATTTCCTAGAATATACTCCATCTTCAGGCAGGCGTGATCTCAGGAGATGTAGTTCTCTGTAATTGTTTTAGAAGGCTTTAAGGAAGAACTGCCTTCTATAAATAAAAATTGCTCAAGTTGTCATAATTTAATCCTGTGGAAACGTAAGTATGACTACACTAACTTTTTGTTGGCAAGCTGCAATTCCAGCATCTTCTTGTCTCACATAAAATCTTGATTGACCTTCATGCTACAGGAAGAGTGAAGAGCTGCCTGTTTGACAGAGTATCAGAATTGTTTGCCCTGTCTCACCTTTTAGGAAGCCTTCATTTCCTGAGCTCATCTAACTTGTCCAGGTGGATCCCCCAATCACTTCTACCTCTTTATGTTGTTCTCTCTGTTCTGCTGGCATCTGTCCTCTGGGTCTAGGGGAAAGCACACTGGCAGCTGCAGAGGATTTGAAGTGCAACCGTTGGCTCTGTAGGCATTGCCTCATTCTGCCTGCTTTTCCTGGCATCCTCATCGGCTCCTGCAGACTTTAATCTTTCCTTTTCTAATAAAACTTCTCTCCCGGTGGTGATTAGTTTCTAGGCAAAATTGAAGCTGAACTACCCGAGCTGTTGAACCAACAATGGCCTCAATCTATCACTCATTCAGGTGTAGATCAGGATAAGTCTTGCTTTGAAGTCAATACTGTTGGTTTAAAAATCACTGCAACCAGGAGATCAGCCCGTCGGTGTGTGGGTGAGCTGCCAGTGCTTATTTCAGAGGGGGTTGAATGCTGATATCTCTGGACTGAATCACAGTTGCTGCTCTTCACAGGCAGACCAAGATACAGGAGTGGATTTATTTAAGGTAGGCTTACGACCAATTTTCTTCTTGTTTTCTCCCCAAAATGTGTGTGTTTGAAGGTGCATCACAGATTTCCCTGTTTTGCTGAGACAGAAAACAAAGAAATGATGTAAGAAGCAATCTGCACTAAAGGTGTTTGTGTACTTTCTAGCCTGCTCAGAAATCCAATAGATATTATCTAATATATGATGTGGGTTTTATTTGTGCATAAACATTAACTATTCTTCAAATTAAAACACAGGTCAGGACCAAATTTTAAAGAAACCACAGCACCAGCTGAGAAATGGCAGATGTCATTCCAACATGGGCAGCCTCCAGATGCCTTCAAAAAGGTATCTAGGTGTTTTGCTTGTGTTGTTCATGTTCACAGCAGACCAGTCACAAGATCATGAGAATCCCACTCTATCCATTAGTGAGACAGAGCTTCAGTCCTGTCAGGATGGTCCCAGAACCACCAGCCAAGTGACCCCACAGAATAGTAATTCAGCACCACCAGAAGAGGAGTCTGGACTCTGAATCAGACTGGTTGCTCAGCAGTTACCAAAGAGGTGAGTGTCTGTCTTTCTATATATGTAGTATGTCACTAACAGGTGACATAAGGGAACAGTGATAAATCCATTCATATCACATGCCAATCAAATAAAAAGGTTAACATAGAGGCACAGCATCTACAGAGGTGTGGTAGACCAGGAGTCTTAGACTAGATCCAGTTGTGGGCAAAGAATTTTTGTGTGCAGGTGTTACAGGGTTTGTTAAATCTTTTTTAACCAGCTGGGTGGAAAATGGGGTCTTTACTATCAAAATAGTGATTGTGGAGCAGGCAAAGAGAGATACCACACCCTGTGGGATACTCCAGCTTGTTTATGAAAAGA
Source organism: Hypotaenidia okinawae (assembly GCA_027925045.1). Taxonomy (NCBI): domain Eukaryota; kingdom Metazoa; phylum Chordata; class Aves; order Gruiformes; family Rallidae; genus Hypotaenidia; species Hypotaenidia okinawae. The sequence continues at coordinate 6,930,575 of BSDF01000003.1, forward strand.
AGGCAGGGTAGATGGAGTGCCATAGTGGATATTCCTGGTACTTGGTACTCTATTACGTTTCATAGATCCCTCTTGGAGAGTCACTTCTGCCAGATGTGCCAAGGCCAGCAAGCATTCATTCTTATCAATCTACGGGAGTTCAACAGCTTGTGCTGCTGGGCTAACTGGGGTTGCAGTAATGCTTCAGCCATCATCTATAAAGAGCAGTGCCGATGCTGAAAATTGTTCAGGGACCATTCTAGTGGCAACTGTGCACAGCATCACTGATGATTATGATGCCCTCATTGCTGGGATGCCAGTGCTGGGAGTGCCTGTGTTATGGTGACAGCTGCCTATGCTGCTCTCCCAGGTGTAACTGGTGTGCCTCCAAGGCAGACATGACAGTCTACTCTCTTCTTTCCAGATACAGAAGAACATGGCCTGAAGGCAGCAGATGAGTTCCTAGCAAATCAGCTCAACTAGAAGGTGTAACCATGAAAGCTGGATGCTGTTGGAAGCCTAGAAAAGCAGTTCTCACAAGTAAGCCGTCCTTGCAGTGACAGAGAGAAGTTTTTGTGTGAATGACCTGGAACGCTGGAGTCAGATGCAATGAGTGAAGCTTGCTTCTCTATCACCCCTGTCAAAAATATCTCAAACAATTTGCTATGAACATGAGGTGACTCTAATATCCTCTGAGTGGTCTGAGGTATGTCTATCCTCTGGTTCCTGGAGCATAAAATCAATCTCTCACTACATGAAGCATAAAGTACCAACAAGTTTCTTGCCCGTATCTTCAGTAGCTCCATTTCCAGCATAGGACACAGCAGGTCCGTCTTACCAGTCCCAAGCACAGCATAAAGTGGACAGCTAAGCCAGTGGGGTCTAATATGACCTCATATGGTCCATGGCACTGCAGTGAGTAAATGTTTCTTGGCACAGGTTGGCTTTTGCTCTGCTGCAGATAGTCTCTTGTCTGAAGCGGGTTCCTCATCTGTTGACCTCTCCAGCAGCTGTTCTGGAATAGCACAGAAGTGATGAAATCAGTGAGGACATTTCAAAAGCATAGCTTCCCCTGTGTGTTTCCTGGAGCTTGCTCTGACACAAGTATCCTGTGTGTGTGTCCTACTCTCCCCTTGTAGTTACCACACAAACCTCGTGATGGCTTGGCTCTCTGCACTGTACAGAAACTGTTTTGCACGTTGCTGGGGATCCTACTTTCATGTGGGAGCTGCTTTTCATAAATCCCTAACACCAAGGATGCAGCTACTCTCAGCCAGAGTGGTCAGAAGAGGCATGCTATTTTTCATTTCCCAGTGTGCAGAACATCCTGATAGACAATCCTGGACTCCTACTGAATGCTCCAATACCCGTATTTTAAAACCTGCTCAGCAAACCACTCTAATCTATGGACTAGAGCTCAAAGATGCAAGACACCCAGTTCTGATCTGTCTCTGTCTCTGCTAAGTGATTGCAGATGAGACACATTAGTGTTCCTTGCCTCGTTTTTAGCCCTCTGTAAAACTGATAGTGGTCCTGATTTATTTGTAAAACACGAAGTTGAACTGATGAGAAGATCTACAGAAGAGCTAAGTGTTGTTATTATCCGAGCCATCTTTTCATTTCTACAACTCAGAACTCCTCCATTAATCCTCTAAGAGTCACGAGTGCTCTGTTTACCAGACCTAGTGTATGAGACAGTACAATGATGAAGGCTAATTATAAATCATAGAAAAAAATAAATTCTGGAAAACAGATTCTTTTAACATTTCCATTCTGTGCAGGCTTTGTCAGTGCTGTACTACAATGATGCCAATTGGATGAGGAAGCTTTTTAAAATGAGAATTTATCTTTTCAAAGATTTGTAGCCAAGCCTCTCCAGTTTGTTAAAATGTAATTAGTGTCTGCTTGTTAATATGATGTGCATTGATTTTTAAAGTACACAGACTTCAAAGCTGGAAATAAATAAATAAAACGAGAGATAATTCAAACCAGAGTGGAACAGCTCGGACAGTTTTACTCTTTTGCCAGGATCCCAAAGCTGTTGTGTTCAAACAATGCCACAGTTTGAGTGGAAATGTGAAGATTAAATCCAAACCCTGCAAGTCAGCTTTTTTGCAAATGACTATCCAGGATTTCAATAAAAAGTCCAACCACAACAGATCATGGTGCCGGGATTTCTATTGCTTAAGAACTTGTGATAGTCTCCTGTTTCTTTTAACGTGCATTAGGGAACAACACACCTAGCACCCAGTAAGTAGCAGTGGAATTTTAGTACTGAACTCTGTTAGGCTTTTTTTTAAGAATAATTTGAAATGGACAAAAGAAGAAAAAAGAAAGGGTTCCCAAAGACGACGCGTGATCGCAGAAGCTCCAAGTGTGCACATCAGTGCAGTGTGGCACATGATGGAAGGTACATAAGTATGAAACATAATTTGACCACAGTCATGGAGGAAATGATGCAAGCACTGAGGAGGCAAGTGGAGGTAACTCAAAATTCAGACAGGAATTCAAAGATTTGATTGAGGAATATCCCAAGGAGACAGCAGAAGAAACATTAGAGCGCACCACTTTCTGAAGAAGCAGACAGCCTGAAGAACAAAGAGGTGGGAAGGGATATCCATGGGAGAACCCTACCCAAGTGCAAGAGAGATGATGAAATTAGCTAGTGCAGGAGAGATGAAACAAGCAAAAAAAATTGTTCAGCTGGAGAAGGAAAGCAATTCAGAAGCAAAGAAGAAAGGAAGGGAAACTACCCCCCAAAGACAAAATGACAAGACAGTGGAGACAGCCAGAATTGAGACTCCACAGGGCAGAATGAGGAGGGGAAAGAAGAGACAGACTGATTTTCAGATAAGAAGGAGAGGAGATCCCACCACACCAGTATGACATAGCTGTCTGTGCCAGCAGGCAGGTCCCTTGAATGTTTAGAACAAGGGAGGAACAATGTGGAGCCAAAAAGCAAAGAGATGCCTTGTTCTTCCATAACTAGGAATGTTAGACATTAACCAGTGACAAACAAAAAAACAAGGAAAGCTGATGGAAAAAAAGACTGTCTTCTGTTCAGAGCAAGTGGTACTGTGGAAACAGAAGGGAGCAAATCCCAATGGAGAGAAAACAGTACTTTAAGATACAGATGCTCCAGTAGTTTTTCCACAGAACTCTTGGAGACCCAACGGAAAATGATAAGGTAATAAAAAGTGATGTGTTTCCTCAGAACTAGATGTGTGAAGGAAATTTGGGGATGTTTGATCACTGAGAGGCAAAGAGCTAAAGCAGATTCTTCTCTGAGGGAGGTTTTCATTTGACCACTTGTGATACTAGTGTTCCAGGACAAAGATTGGCAACGGTGAGTAAAGCCAAGTGTAAAATATGGAGCAATGGGCACAAGAGCTCTGTCTGATTTTCATTCTGGGTTTTAACAGATGGGAAAAGAAAGATCTTGGTAGTAAATATTGTAAGGGGCAATGGACCTCAAAAAAATAAAGGCACACTGACATCAAATTATTCATTCTGTGCTGGTCCAAATATAAGAAGATACTTTTTTCTAAAGATTTTCAATTTGCCATTCCCTTTATAATTGCAAATTTACTGTGTGATGCCATCCATGATGAACACAGAAGGAGGTCAGCTGTGTGATAGCATCTAAGCTTTGATTTCTGCATTGTATACAATATAAGTGTTCTGGCCTCTTTCTGTTCTTTGAAAATCAAGGGGCCACCTAGGTTTTAAAACCACTGCATAGTCATGCCAGACAGTACTGATGGGAGATGTAGTCAGTGAAAACACTTTACCAAGTGGTAAAAATGAAAGTGGAGAAGGGTGGAGAGAAATCCTTGTGTTCAGAATTGCCACGTTGCTTTAGAAGCGGCTGTTTGACATAACCTCCTGATCTTTGTCTTGTCAAGTCATCATGTAAGGCTGCAGACATGATTTGATTTAAGCTGTTTCAGTAGTAAGTCTTCGTTACTTTGGTTCACTTTGCATAAGAGCATAGATAAAAGCATCTGTGTAGACAGAAGATAATAGTTCAGGCGATGATAACTTTCAAAACAGGGACGATGCTGATGACCACGAGAGAGCAGCAACTGCTTTCTTTGATACTTATGAAGCCAGCTTAGATATTTTTCCATAGATTTGTCCATGGAAGCAGAACATTGAATGCATTTAAGTCATCTACAGAAGTGTAAATCACCAGCAGCCCAAATAGTGGTCTGTGAAGGATAGAGAGCTCTGAAGTTTCAACTTTGGAGTCGGGATCTTCTGTAAGTCAAATTTGGGTTTTAAAATTGTCTTAGGGCACTTGCATTTCAGTGGTGTCTCTCTGGGGAGTCCTAGGGAAGAGGAGTTGGTAGGAAGAATGCTCTCAACAGTAAACCCCTCAATGTGAGTGTAAGAAGTGAGCTCAGATCCTGTAGGTACAGGGCAAGTGGCAAGGAAAAGCAATGCGGTGGGAAGGAAGCAGAGGCATAAAGTGAGAACTGTAAGACCTCAACCTGAGAGAAATGATTCCAGGTAAGGACAACAAATGGTAATGGGTCTGTTAATCATAGAAAGGGAAGCAAAGAATTGAGTCGTGGTGTAGTGGTTGGGGAACGACCTCATATGCCGGGGGCAAAAGAAGTCAAAGATGTGCCTATGAATGTGCTCTGAGGAGTGCAACATGGTGCCAGAGGTGTGATGCAGTGTTAGCTGGGCTGCCCTTGAAGTAGAACTGGCAGCACTGAGGTACAGAGCCAATGAACATGGAATCGAGCGAAAGGCTATGTTGGAAAGACTTAAAATAATTAAAGGAAGAGATCACAGATCCAAACACCCTAAACATCATTGATACGGGGAACTGAAGACCTAGAAGGGTGATCAGACCTTGCTTAGGCAACACACAATGGAAACTTGCCCATGGAAGAGAAGTTGTAAGGTGGGTCACAATCAGTCAGCAAAGGATTAGATAATGCACTCAAAGGAACAACGCAGGGCTAAAGTGATGCAAGGTCTAGGGGATTGGATTTGAGGACCCACAAGGCCCTGTCCAGCTTAATCATCTACGATTCCATGGAGACAGCAATGAAAGACCTGCATTGTCCTCCTAAGAACTAATTTCGTTAGGTATGGGCTTAGGTCACGTATTACAAATAGGTCTCTCTTATTTAGGATTCTAGTTTGGAGTTTGCAGTGATTGATGGCTTCATTAAAACGTCATCACTGAAACAGACAAGAATTTTCTGTTTAAAAATAAATAAATGACGACAGAAGCTGCAAATGAGCCTTCTGCTTTTCTTCTTGGTTCCCCCTGCGGCTTAATATGGTTCAGGAGACTACTTGGTGGGAGAGAGAGAGAGGAGACAGAATAAAAAAGGATTAGTGAGGTATATCAGCATTTCATCTAGATCTTTGGCTACCTGGTTACCCTTAAATTCTGCCTCCTGGTATCTTTCCCTTTGTTTTTCTGCATGTCACATAAGCGTCATTCTAGTGCTGAAAAATATTTACCCTGTGATCTCCCATTTGGCCTGGAAAAGGCTCCTGGCCAGATTCTCAGGTAGTTTTAACTGAGCTTTACTGTGCAGATGTAAGCAGAGTTGCACTTGAAGATCCATCCCACTAGATTACTGCTTGTACAGCTGTGCTGTCTTTTTAAAGCCAATTTAGTCGGTATAGAAAGATTTTCTCCACAGAATTTGGCTGTCATCCCTGTGACAGTATGTTATATTTTCAAGTCGATCCCATGGGCCAAATTAATTGTAGTATTCTACTGATGGCAGTGATGTTACCCCGAGTGTGAATTTGGCCCCATTGTTCTAAGACTAATAGAGATTTTTTTTTTTAAATGAAAGTGGATCATAAAATATTCTCAGATTTTCATCTGGTTTTGCTTATAGTAATTATCCTTTCCTGGAGCTGAGTAGTAAAGAAAATATTCATATTCTCCAGTGTCTGGTATAAATTGCAGTGCTTGCTTGCTGCAGCAGAAGACACGAGCTACAGAGAGAAACTGATGCATTTGCCCATGTGTGTACACAGTTAGCTACTTTCTCCACACCAGAAGCAGCACAGCAAAGGCTTTTAAACTTCTCCTAGTATCAGTGCTCGATACACCAAGGAAACACATGAGCTTTCAGAGGATTTTTATGCTTTAGAAGGAAACTTTTCTGGCAACAAACGTGTAAAGATAACATCAAATCCACCCTTCGCTATTAATGGAGACACAAGGCATGTTCTTTGTGAGAGGTTTCCTTTTCTTCTTTAATAGTATCTGTAAGGCTGGCAGAATTCATGTTACAGGATGGACCCAGCACATTTTTGCTGACAGCTTGCACCCAGCTAGGTCGGAGGAGGTGTGGGATGTGATTACAGGAAAATTAGCTGGAGTAAGCAGTTATTACAGGTGGTTCTTCCTCCTGATCTGAATGACACACCTGAGGGGAAGCACAGTTTGGACTCGGTCACTATTATTTTTTGAAGGAGAGGCTGGCTTTCTCTGCCTGGCCACTGGTGGATTGCTCTGGTTGTGTATCACAGCTAGGGCTTCCAAATTTGTATTGGGTAAAGTCTTTGGCAGCACAGGAAGTTCTGCACCAGTATGTGGAAGAACTTTTTCCCAGTGAGGGTGCCAGAGCCCTGGGACAGGCTGCCCAGGGAGTGTGGAGTCTCCTTCTCTGGAGATATTCCAGACCCATCTGGACACCTCCCTGTGTGACCTGTCCTAGGGACCCTGCTTTGGCAGGGGGTTGGACCTGATGATCTCTGGATGTCCCTTCCAACCCCTGTGATTCTGTGAATTGTCCAGAACCAGACAGGTCTGGTTGAACTGTTGTGTCACTCTTCAGCACAATCTTTCCATTACAAATTGAGGAACATCAAAGGAAAAAGCTTAAGTGGATATCAGACATGTCCCAAAACACCACATAAGGAGTAGAAAGAACTTTACAGGGCATAAATTTGTTTATAGCAAATCTTAAAGTGCTACGTCTACAGCTGGAGCTCTCCATCCTTCTCTAAAATATTGGGACTCCTCACATGCTCTTGTTGAGCAAACTTTTTGGTCACTTTATATTGTCATGGAATAGTTACCAAACAGGAGTGCTCTTGGTTTACAAAATGGCATCACATATTTTAAGGATTTGACCTTCTGAATAAATGTTTAAAAAAATAGGTGTGAAAATTAGGGACATGGAGTGGGTACTGTCTCTCAGGCTTAGGTATCTGTCTCTGAAGGTGCATTTGAGGCTTCATCTGGGGAAACCAACATTTCAGAGTCCACAAGAGCTGAAAGGAACCATGGTGCAGAATGAATTCTTTCTATCTGAGTTCAGTGGCCACTACCCTGATGCACTCCAGCGGGGTATCTGGCCCTCTGGATGTTTAATGAAGAATAAAGACCGGTTCTACCTCTGTGGTGTTGAGGGTGGGAGTTATTCTTGAAAGAGAAATGCTGATATTGGATCAGTCCTAAAGGTGGTGGTGAAAGCTATTCTGTTATTATGCAATTTTCTTTTCTTTCTATTGTGAGTTAGGGGTGGAAGAAAATGCCCAGAGATTGACCCTGTGCCCGTGTAAGCAATATATCTGTGAAAACCATAATTCTTGATGAAAGGAAAATAGTGTCCTAAGCAAAGAGAAATGATGTACCCTAACAAAAAAACACAAGAGGGATCTTTATCTCTAGTTATGTCTTTTTTATATGTATTTTTTCCCCCACAAGAATGAGGGAAAGCAGCTGAATCTACAGTATCTTTTCTGCAAATCTACAGGGACTCTCTAAAGACAGATCATTAACCAAAGAGAACTCATTTGCTGGTTTTCTCCTAATTCAACATCAATGTTTTAGTATGCTTTTTCCTCTAGAGTTAAGGCTCTGATTTCAGATGGTTTTAGTGTGAAAAACCAGCAGAATTTTCAGTAGAATAAATTCCTCTCCGGTGCATAGAGCAGAAACGTCACCTGGACATAGCTTCATGTGCTTCAGGGTGTACTTCATGCTGTTCCTCAGAGCTGTGTCTATTAACTACTGCTCCTTGGTGCCTAGGAATTCCCTTCCTTTGCCATCTGTTTATCTGTCAGGCCTCTGTGACTTCAGTGCAACTCTACTGGCCTGTTAAAATGGCTCTGGGCATGCACAGCCTTAAAGTACAGAAGTGTGAAGGTTTACTGTGCTGGAAAAGCATCTTTGTGCCTTCAAAACTGTGTTGAGAAAAAAAAATTAGAAAACCGTGTCTGCTGCCAAAGACAGGCTATTAGTGATGCCTCCTTGCAGTGATGTTCTGAAGGATGAATACTTGTCTCCATTTTTAACAGGTGTGGTAATGTCCTGTTACCATTAAAAGTGGATGAAGCCGGAGCAAAGCCTTCTTAAAGAAACTTGAAACCAGGTAAAACTGCCTACTTCTTGGGGTCTGATAAAGTCCTGCAGCTCAGGCCAGTTGTGCTGCTATTTGCAAACTGGTGAGCAGTTCAGTATGAACAAAGGAAAATTACTGTAACAGGTGGAAACTGGGCAACACTTGGTAAGGCCACATCATGCCATGCCACTCAGTAACTTGACATTGGAGAGTTTAGATGGGCGTCAGTGGCAGAAACTGAATGTAGTTCCAAGGGAGCTGAATACTTTGGAATCAAAATGAGGACAGGTTACTAATCCACAGAAGCAAATCCTATCTATTCCCATACTGATCTGGTTGAAACCAAGAATTACAAAGTTGTTTCCAAGCCTCAAGGCCAAATTTCTTTTTCTCTTGCTTATAGGAGTCTGTATTTTCTATCAGCATCTCTCATGGAACCCCTGACTTCATAAGATACAAGGCAAATTCTGGAGAGCTAGAAGTAAACAAATGGTTCATTATTTTAGAAGGATGTGGGAGGTGATCCCCTTCTCCAAGCCTCCATGAATACATATTGGCCAGTTAACCTGATGTCAGTTCTGAGACAACTGTGAAAAAATCAGATGTGCAAAATAGTCAACATCCAGTTCAAAGAGCTGGTGACCAGTCGGTGCAGTTTTGATAATAAAAATGACTGTACTAACTAGCTTTAAAATGTTACTACCCAAAATGTGGGACATACTAAATGAGTAAACTGATATATGGGAAGGGAATCAGAAGGGTATTTTTATCAAGGTTCTGCAATGATTTGTTCTTGTGCCTGGGCCATTCATTATTGCTCTCAAGGATTTGAAAGGAAAAAATAAATAAATTAGCTGCTGGAAAAGTTGCAGATATGCCATAGTGGTAAATAAACAAGATGGGTCAAGTCTGTGAGTCAGACTGAGGCACTTAGTAAACGAGGCTCCTCTGAACATGTGTTTTAAAACAGCAAAACTCAAGGTCATACATTTGAGAACAAAGGCTACAGATGACAGTTTACATCCTGGAAGCAGTGACTGTGAAAGCCTTGGCCCAGATACAGGCTGTGGGCTTTGTCAATGCATACATGTGGACAGATTAAATCCAATCCCAACCATTCTAAAATCTGTTTGTGTTAAATCTATATAATGGGTCATTCTCATTAGCTGGATCATTCGGTTCTCAGCCACTGTGCAGACTTCAGTGAAAGTTTGCCTGCTGGGAACAGTTTTTCCCCCTATTCCAAATAGCTGGACAAAGGCAGAAAGTATCTGATTTTGAACTTGAAACTTAATTGTTTCTTGTCCCTCTGAAATGCCTTATCATCTGCAGTGAATATTCTGTAGTGGTGAACATTGCCAGTTACCACACCAATTACCTGACCGGGGGTCTAGTTGTAGGGCAGCTCTGCCAATTGTAAGTGAAGAAACAAGACCCTGTGGAAATCAGAGAGTTCAAAACATTGCTAAATGTTGGATAAACGGTTGGATTGGAAAGATCACTGCATTCTTGGAGCTCATAAATGCTCCAAGATTAAGCAGTTCAGACTGGGCTTCATTTCACATAAGGAAGAATTTTTCAGGTATTCAGAGGGTAAGAAACACCAGGATTAAGGTTGTCTGAGTGAACTAAAGTGATTTTCCTTGTGCATGGGGATTAAGATTGCATGAGTGCTATTGATTTTTCCACAGGTCCCCTGCCTTATTGATTTGCCATTTGCATTATTTTTTATAGAGGCTCCTGAGTTCTATCTGCCTTCTGAAAATACAACGTGAGCTGTCAATCACTGAGGTGGTCTTGGGAAACATCATCCTGCTGAGTCCTCACCTAGCAGGTAAGCTGCCAGAAATGAGCATCAGCCAGCCCGATGGGTGGAGATAGAGCATAGGTAGGGAGCCAAAAGGGATTTCCTTACCCTCTTGGACTTCCCACCCTCCTCCATATAACACCAGGGAAGCATTTTAAAGCCTGAGTAGGATGGAGTGGGGAGAGAGAGAATTAGTGGTGATGGTGAGCAGAGATGCTTGGCTGTGCTATGGAGTGGGAAGTGAGCACACTGCAGTGATGAGTGATGGGAGGTTTGGTCTTCAGTCCATGAGCAGAGGGCTCAGCAGGCACAGCCTGGCTGTTACAGTGCCCTTTGCTGACAGCTCTTGTTTACTGAAGGAGAAATGGCAACACTCCACTCTGGCAGCAATCAGGCTGTTTCTATGGAGGTGCTAACTTTTCACCTGTGGGCACAAACTTTGGTAGATATCTTGGAAAAATGTAGTGTTAAGTTCTAGAAAGACACATGTACACACATACACACTTGTCCACCTTCATCTGACTAGGAATGCTCTGAGCTCATGTAATCTGGATGTTCATCTGATGGATGGTGAAGTTGTCATTCCCTCCCTCAGAGCAGGGCCGCAGTCTTTGCACTATTCACTGGAAGTGGCATTTTTTCCTCTCTGGAAAAGGCCTGTGGCTGGTGATTTATACCCTTTGCCAGACCACCCTAGTCAAAGTTTCTTGCCTTTCCAAAACCAGTGAATAGCATCCCTTTTCTGCAGTCTTTTGGGAAGCTGGATTCCCTCTGTAACCATAATGCTCCACATTCCTGCTGTATCCTTCATTGCTTTCCATGAGCCTGTCCTTCCTCTGGCCTGAATAACACCAGTTAGCCCAAACCCAAATAACAACATGGCATCTTTAGTGAAAGGACCTCAAAAATTAATCAAACCTCTCATAGCTTCTCTGTACAGCTGCAAAGTAAAAACTGAGGTAAAAGCTGGCAAAGCTGGTTTTGATTTTTTTGGGTGAACTGTGATGTTAGGTGTTCTCTCAGGTGGTGGCATGTCACAAAGGCTAAATGCTCTGGCTTATTCCACGTTCCTCTAGTTGCAACTCTCTAGTAGGTGTGAGCTACCATTTTCTATGCAGTGTCCTAGTGCAAGAAGTGATTTGGTTTCTTAATCAACATATCTCAAGGTGCTGGTTTTCTCAAGCAAAATGGTTTGGGCTTTTCGATAAAATATAGCTGTGAGAGCCCTTCCCATAGAGACTTTTCTCTTTTACTGTCTTCCAAGCTGCTCTGCCCTGCTACCACACTTGTGTTGCAAAGGCAGGAAGGCTCCTGGATTTCCTGCCTTTACATGACCAACATCACTTAGCATCCAGCCAGAAGATTTGGTCAGGATGAAAACGATATTGAATTTTGTAGGTCTCATTTATTTAAGTGAGTAAACCGTCTTTCTTTTCAAAGTGCTTCTCTTTAGCCTTCATTTCCTGTGCACAAAGTAGCTTTGTCTTGAGTACAATAATTAAGTTGTTGACCTTCCTTAGAGGTCAAACATAGCTTCCCTTTGGAGAAAGATAAAAACAAGCAATAATAGATACTTTGACTGGTCTAAGACACTTGGTCTTGCATATCTGTGATGTCGCTGTAATTTCTGCTGGATGTTTTTACCAAGATAATTCAGGATGAGATGCTGTTGATCCATTTATTTTGGTAGGTACACAGGATGTGCTGAAGTTGTCTTTCCCAAATTCTTTATGAGTAAAAAAAATATTCTATTGTAACTACGTCGATGAGTGTGAGGTAGGAGGTGCAGGCTCCAATGAGAAAGTTTCATGTGATCCTTACTGTGCCATTTTATTCATCTTAATGATTTTTTCTCCAATCTTCTGAGACATTATCTTTGATCTTGAAAAAAAGGTGGAGAAACCCAGGAGTCTTCATGCATTATACAAGCCAAATTGCTTTTATGTTGCTGCTCTTTTTATGATAAACAAATTCAGATACTCCCTTTAAAAGTACCTGTTTCTAACATTTGTGTTTGTTTAATTTATTTGGGTTTAAGTATGACTGCTAATTGATACTAGTGTCCCTAATTGATCCATGTTGCGTTCCACATAGTATATGAGATCACATCAGCAATTCGATTCCCAGTAGCTGTGCCTGTGTGAGTAAGGAAGGCATTTGGATTATCTGATTAGTCTCTGTAAGCATCAGCAGTGAGTTTGACTTCTTTTACATAGGAGTTTGAGATCTTGCCCATGGCATGGAAGCTGGGGGTGAACACAGTATCTGTTACAAACAGGGCAATAAATAGAAATCCCTGCAGGTGGAAGAAATCCATTAATTCCAGTAATTTGAGACTTTATTGCTGATCTGTGCAAATAGCAGTAAATGTGGGGATTGTACTACATGCAAGAGGAAGGAAAAGCAAATATAGGAACTTCATCCCTCGTGCTGGAATAGGATGGGCCAGACTTAATACTTCTGAATTATTAAACCTTCTTATTCCCTCTACCCTTCTAATTCTTTCCAGAAGCCTCTTTCAGGCCGTTAGAGTTCCTTTTTCTGGTGTGGACAGTAAAATCCAGTCTTGATGTACAAGTGTGTATACAGCCATATAAAAAGTTCAAACTTACATGTACCCCTGGAAGCAAAAGAACTAAATCTCACCGCAGCTGAGACCAAGCACTTGCCCCATCACTTGCTCTTGTGGCACTTCGTATCTATTAACACTTTAGGGGAAGCTCTTTACAGAGAGAGTGGTGAGGGGCTGGAACAAGCTGCCCAGAGAGGTGGTGGATGCCCCATCCCTGGGGTGTCCAAGGCCAGGTTGGATGGGGCCCTGGGCACCCTTGTGTAGCTCCAGGCCTGGAGGTTGGTGTCCCTGCCTGTGTCAGGGGGTTGGAACTCTGTGATCCTTGGGGTCTCTTCCAACCCAGACCAGTCTGGGATTCTATGAGCGATCCCCTCCTCATTCACCAAAACTCCTAAGTTCAGCTTCCTCTCCCATCATGGTGAATTAAAGATAAACATGCCTTAGTGAAGGGGGGAGGAGGGGGAGTAAGTGAAAAAAATGGCCTAAGCAAAGCATCTTCTCTTCTTCAGAAGCGAAAGAGCAATGCTGGTATCTAATTTTGGATGCCTGGGAAATGCCTTGGTACTGAAGTGGTCAGCACCATGTAAAAACGTAGTGAGAGACTGGTGTTCTCCACTGCCAGCAGTGGTTCAGACTTGTGTGGGCACCCCTCAAAACCCATAAGTAGAAGCTATGGTTGCAGCATTTTCAGTCGTTTTAGGACTTTGTAGGTAAATGTGGTCCAGCAGCAGCAAAAGGCAGTTCTGGTTTTAATAAAGATTAAAAAATATTTTTGAATGACCCTCCTTGTTCCTTACTATTATACAGTATTAAAATATAAGAGCACAGCCAAAGAGAATAGAAAACAAAGAGAAAAGCCTTTAAAAAAATTCCACAATTTTATATCCTTTCCCTACTAACCCACCACAGAATTCAAGGGTGGGGGATTCGAGGGCTGAAAGAATCTTTATATGGTGCCAAAAATTCCCCACAGATCTCTCTGGTCCCTCTGCATTTGGCTATTTAAAGCAAACACATTGTGCTTTAGATGCTCGTTTAGATCCATTTTCCATATGAGGAGGTGGGATGTAATTAATTAGCTGTTCTTTTGATTCCTGAGTATCACGTGTACATTTCATAAGGGCATGTACTTTTGACAGAGGCTAGGAAAAAGGAAATAAAATACAAGCTGCACCTCTTAAGTCTTCTGGGTACAAATGATGGATCAGCAGGGGATTATCATGTGTGTTTCATTGCTACCGATGCTGATTGAATCACATGAGTGTTAATACAAACCTAGAGGAAAAAAATCTGGATGAAATCACAGTAACAGAGCTTAAAGTGTTTATTTTAGTCATAATTGCCCTGGTTTTACATAACAGCTTTGATCTGTAGGTTGGAAAGAGGCAAAGCCAGTAGTCCACAGTAGAAGTAACTGAAGATAAACTTCTCTGTAGAGTTTAAGAAAATCAAGCCCACAGTCAGAGAGATACACACGTGGACATCTACAGCAGGGAGGTGAAACCCAGGCTCCAGCATGCCAAAAAACACAGTTCATTGCCATTGCAGCTAATGAAGTCCCTTTTCTGGATTTCATAGTGACTGCTTTCATTTTAACCTGCTAGAGGAAATCCAGTGTAACAAAGCAGTCATACAAAATGAGAGAAAAACCTTTACACCTCCCAGCCAGCACAACAAAAATAAATAGTGCTCCCAGACTGGAAGGGCCAGCTAGGTCCCCCAGGCCTTTTATCAGCACAGAGGTCCAGCTGTCCTTGCTCCATGGCCATGTTGGCCACAGATGATCCTGGAGACCCCTCAGGTGGTTCCTTCCAGATTGGGAGCCAAATTCAGTGTCGTAGCACAAATTTGGTGCCTATGTCAACCTAAAAAAATGACGAAAATGCCCCTGTCTTGCAGAAGCAGCAAAGTCCTGGGTGTCTGCTTTCTCACCAGGAATAATTTTGCTCACCAACCTGCAGACCTAGGGAGATATGGCACACAGGTGACAACTGTTTGTAGTCTAGCTGCTTGCAAGAGGATTGCCATGTGTTTTCTAGAGTCAGAATTAAAGCTGCCATACTTAACTCCTTTGAAAAGATACTGCAGCCTTGATGATCACAAGGAGACAAAACAGAGAGATTTAAACATTCACATATTCGTTTTCCCCCAAGATGTTAAACATTGGCCAGTGTAAATTAGTTTATCAAGCAATCATATAAGTTTGTTTGGGATTCTCACAAGGGTTCAGGCTCTGCACCCTTAACCATTGCTAACATTTTTGTCATCTAATGGACCAACATCAGCAGCTTTTACTTCCATACATACCCAATTGATCAATCTGATCCCCCAAATTGTATCATGAGCCAGGAATAACCATGTCTTCCGGCCTGGTTATATCCCATTCCCATTCTACACACAGATTCTTCTATTTCAGTTAGGGGGAAGATTTATTTGGTTTTTTGTTTGAAAATGTTAACTTAGTGAAAGCCCTAATGAAGGTAAGGTTAACAGCAGAAAGTGCTTTATCCTGGTATAACCTGTTCCTGCAAATTGGAACACACTTTATGTTTGCATCTTCCCTACCTGCAGGGAGGGGGCAGTTGCACCACAGTATTTCAGCATCCCAGTTTCAAGTGAGAGAAGTTAAACTGATACAAAGCCCCTCAGCCTCAAGCAGCCACTGGGAGTTAAAAGTGCAGAAATCAGATGTAAAACATTTCAGTAAATGCATGCAGAAATCTAGCACTTAACCCAAAATTATTTGTTAATGGAATTTGAACGTTGTTGGAGGGGGTGTGATACTCATTACACAAGGCAGGAAATTCAGAGTTAGCGCTCCCCTGTGCACCATCCTCCTCTTTGCATGTGTGCCTTGGAACTGGTGCCCTGTTACACACAATATATTGTGGGGTTTGGCTGCTCAGAAGTTGTCTACACAGTCTGGTTTCTGCAGCCTCATCTGACAGTAGTGGCCTCCAAAGGATGGGTACCCTGGAGTGGGAAACACCACCGTGGGCACAACTCCCCAACAGAGGTTTTAGGCCTCTCCAAGGCAGTCAGGCCCAGCACTGCTGGCTGGAAGCACTCAGAGAGAAGGAGCTGAGAGTCAAACTCTGCAGCTACTGGGGTTTGTCGTCTTCTTTGAAGCCTGTTTGACTTAATTTCAATATTTCCTTTATATAAATCAGGGTTAGATATGCAAGTTGCAAAAATACCCCACTAATTTAATATAGTCACCTCACTTGAAGTTTGAAGGCTTTAAGAATAAAAGAGTGATTGCCTCAACCCCCCCGTGATTAACTACACAGGCAAAAGCTTCTGTGTGGACCAAAATCAGAGCAACTCCAGGGGATTAGTGGCAGGTATCTGAGGACAAAATCTGGCTTGCAGTTTGGCAGGGATGGGGATTTGGAAACTCCATCCACCACCACCACCATATCCATGAAAAAAAAATCAAAGCACAGCAAGCAGTAGACAAAGTTCTGTTCTCTTTGAAACAAAGAGCTGCCAAAATGTTCATGTCAGGCTTTTTTTTTTCCTTGGCTTTTTTTTTTTTCTCCTTTTTTCCTTTGGGCAGGCAGACCTGGGTTGCAGCAGAGCTGCTCACAGCCTGACCTGCACCCAAGGAGCAGGACTGCTAGGCCCAAACCAAAAAGTCCAAAGGCCTGTAACAGTTTGTGTGCAGGGGGGTTCTTTAAACGTATTGATGATCACCAGTGTTTGCTTCAGCATCTTCTTATGCCCTTTAATAAAGCTACTGGCAATGAGGTAGTTACATTTTTTTAGGTTTGGTTTGAATTTCTCTGAAGCATAATTTCAGCAGTTTTTTTCTCTGTTCTTAAACACACACAGAGAAATTGCTTTAGACAGGAAGAATTTTCTAAATTGAGTTAGATTTGAATCAAATAAATGAAAAACTATTTTTTAAAAAGCACTGTGGTACTTTACATTCTTAAAAACTAAATTCTTGTATTCCCAGTTGTTTTCCAGTAAACTTTCATCGGTCTGTTCGGGGGTTCTGCAAGTGTGAATATTCATATTTCAAGCATCTGGCTTGCAAATCGAGCGTTTCAGAAGTACTATATCCTCCTTACTACACAATTGTCAGTAACACTTCAGCAACAATTCACTCACCAAGAGCTGGTTCTGCATTATGCAGACAAATAGACCTTTTTTTTTTTCTCCCCATTGACTGGAATGGGAACAGAAGCCATCCTGAAATAGTGGCCCCCCTGGTTTAATCCATGATAAGAGACAAGCAAATAGACCCTTTGAAATTAGTTTCATCTTTTGTGTCCCATTTGTTGTCTGAAGCAGGTGTCAATTGGACCTTTTCCTGTCTGTTCCTGGTTGAAAAGCAACATGTTGTAGTTAAACCCACTTGTGAATTGTAGTATTTTAGGGGGAAGTTCTTTACAGAGAGAGTTACAGAGGCTGCCCAGAGAGGTGGTGGATGCCCCATCCCTGGGGGTGTTCAAGGCCAGGTTGGATGGGGCCCTGGGCAACCTTGTGTAGCTCCAGGCCTGGAGGTTGGTGGCTCTGCCTGTGGCAGGGGGTTGGAACTCTGTGATCCTTGGGGTCCCTTCCAACCCAGACCATTTTATGATTCTATGATTTTATCAATGAAACCTCACAGGGATCTACTAAAAACCTACTTTAGGTTAAGTACCACAAGTCAAAAAGGGGTTAATTCCCTGCCTCCCTTTCCCATTTCTCATTCTGTTTCAACCTGTTTCTTGTTTAAAAAAACATCTCTCTACTGTCTCCAAATACAGTAAAAAGACTCTTCATACACAAGGGGCTGATCCTGCCTGCGCTGAAGTTCATTTATTTGTAAATCATTGAGAAGAAATTCCTTTTATAGTGGGCCCAGCCACAAATTTTCTATTTTCTTGAGCCAATAATCTTATCAACCACCTGCTTTGTGGATCTAGCCCTAGAAACAACCTCAGAGTTTTTAACCTTGTGAAGAGGCAACTCTGGAACTAAAAACTGCAAGAGGCTGGCCCAAACGCCCTGCTATTTGATCGGTCAGGCTGGTGGGCTACCCAGAAAAAACCACCATCAGCGGCTTCTGTAGCAACAATAAACCCACACATCCTATGTTTTAAGAGAATGACATGAGGTGTAAGAAAATGCACTGGAGAGGTATAAACTGTTACACAACAGAACTGCATGAAATGAACATTCATAGCCCACACAATGGAAAGATAAAGTCTGAGCTTGATCAGATGGGGCTGTGCTCCTTTATTGTGCCTTTTCTACAGCATCCCATGAGGATTTGTGGTTGGGTCTCACCACTTCCTGGAGACTGTTCTCACTGCACTGGGGTCTTGTTGATAATTGGAGAAGAATAATCTTGGTTGTTGATTAGCAGCAAATCATTGTCTCAAGGCAGCAAGGTGGAGCTCCAGGCATTGCTTTTTCAGTGCCATTTTCTTTCACACTTGGTGGCATCTGCAAGGATACTAGAGGAGTGAAAACCTCCTACAGACAGGTCAGCAGCCTTGGATAAACACATACTTAGATCTTTAGTGATTTCCTCAGTCTGGTGTCCCAGTGTTGCACGTTTCAAACTCTTCCCTCTCCCTCTCTGGCAAGGGCTGAGCACTGCTGTAAACCCTCTGTAACTGTAACTGTAAAGGGGAGCAAGCCTCCAGCCAGCTCAATCCCGTGCCTCCAGTCAACCAGAACAACTTCTCTAAAACTTCTGCCTCTGGCAGGACCAGGAGAGACACTCCTGTCTTTTCTCCAGGCACTGACGGATGCTCTCTCCCCTCTCCCCTTCACAAGCATGCACCAAGCATCAGGTCTGCTGCAGAGGCTCCCTGAGCACTTCTCTCCTGCTCTGACCATCTCATCCAGATCCACTGAGATGTGGATCTCATACCATCCCAGTATGGACAGCAGGTGAAGCTGTTGCTATCCAAACCACGCTTGAGAGCACTGGCGATGTGCACATTTGTTTGCTAGACAGTATGCTGGAAGTTGGGTAGCAGAGATTGTTTTTCTTAGAATTGAGAGGCCCCAGATTCTGTTCTCTCTCTCCATTACTTTATTTGACATGACACCATCCTCCTTTAAAGGCACATTTCCAATGATTCCTGCCCACTACCACCCGGGACACACTCCCCAAGCAGCTCTGACAGTATTTGCTCTTAGGATTATCATTGTAGGTGCTGGGGTGTCGCAAACACGGGCACCGCTATGCTAAAAGCTGCACTAAGGGAGGACATAAAAAACAGCCTGCACTTCAACTAGTTTATGGACTAAAGCTGAAGGAGGGAAGGTTTAGATTAGATGTTAGGGGGAAGTTCTTTACAGAGAGAGTGGTGAGGGGCTGGAACAGGCTGCCCAGAGAGGTGGTGGATGCCCCGTCCCTGGAGGTGTTCAAGGCCAGGTTGGATGAGACCCTGGAAAACCTTGTGTAGATCCAGACCTGGAGGTTGGTGTCCCTGCCTGTGGCGGGGGGGGGTGTTGAAACTCTGTGATCCTTGGGGTCCCTTCCAACCCAGACCAGTCTATGATTCAACACTGGTGGAACATCTAATCCAATTGCCTGTCCTTAGTCTACCACAAATGAATCTGAGACCTTAGCAGCTTAATAAAGAACACAGCAAGAGAAGGGACACGTGCTAGTTTAAATGATCTCTTCACCTGCAGTAATAACTACAAGCCTGTTCCCGCTGCTTCCGTACGGCATGCCAAATGGCTGCGCAACAGCTAACTCCTTCACTGAGCATGTTGTCACAATCCCTACAGAAGAGAGCTTTACCTCCCATAAGAGACTCTTTCCTGCATCTCAGCAAACAAATATGTTTTAAAAGACTGTTGCAGGTCATTCAGACATCTCAGCATTTGTCATCAGGCTTTGATTTGGGGGCCTCAGAGAAAGTGAATGGCAGGGGGTAAAACCTGCCCTTGGTCTTCATGTTTCTGCCACTTTTGTTGGAAAAGTCTCTCTGTAGTGGCAGGGCTGTGGCATTTTTCCACTTGTTTGGGTACATAGGGTGGAGTATTTATCTAGGAACGTTCACTGGAGATTCCATTATGGAAAGAAAGAGGATATTTATCACTAATGCTATTTAGCTCCTGAAGCACTGGCTCAAAACTCAGCTCAGTGTTAATTCAGCACTCTAGGATTCCAGACATCAGAATATGCAGGTCTCAAAACAGAATGTTTCATTGATGTAGCATAATTTTGTCTTGACAAAGCACTGCACAGAGATATAAGGAAATCCAGAGTATCAGCTATCAAGTAGAACTGATTTAGTAAGGACGATACAAGAACCCCCTGAAGCCCTTGTCCAGGAGGCACAACTGAGCCCTACCTGCACCAGTGCAGCAACACACAGACTGTGTTCCAGCCATGTTAAATCATCTTGGTGAAGCTGGGTGACCTTTATCACCTGAAGCCACCAAGAAATTAGCTTTCTTTTCTTTACCTTCCCTGTGGGAATGAAAGCCTCCCTGCAATGGAGGTAGCTTAAACTCTTTAGAGGAGAGTCAGACCTTCATCCCACTCACCATCACAGCATTTGCTGTGACATCCTCCTTCCCTTCCCCAGCTTCCTTCAGCAACTTAGCTGGCTTTCTAATCCTTTTTCTTTTTTTTTTTTTAATTAAGTTCCTGATCTCCAGAGTCACAAAAGTAGTCTTGGGGGAAAAAAAAAAGTCAGTTGCAAGCCAGTAATGTGATATTTTCCCTGGGGAAGTGAAGAGTTGGAAACTGTAGGTGTGGAAGGTGTGAATTGCTCTTTTTATCTCTATTTCTTTAATTTTTTTAGCTATCAGAAAGGCTGCTTGTCTTCTACACTACTGAAGGTAGGACAAGACTTGCCAGGAATGATCAGCCAACTCAAGCCTGAATCACACAACCCCTTAAGGTGTTTTACAACTTTGTCACCCATGAGCTGGGCCAGGACCATCTCCTCACTCTGCCCTTAGCTCCAAGATGCCTTCATGTGAAACTCCTCTCTGCAGTACCCACTGCCATGCACCTGCTGACGGCCTGCGTAGGTACATGCAGGGTGAGCTGCTGCATTATTCCTTATTGCACGTAAGAATTTAAATTTCAAGATTAATTTGGCTGAACCAATTTAATGGCTCAGTGCTGCCAAATCCCAGGGCTGCCTCTCTGCCACACAGCTGGCACTGCAGCCAGAAAAACCACCGGGAAACTGCTGGTCTCAGCTGATGGGCTGCGACTCGCTCCACCAAGGTAACTCAACCAGGTGTCTGAGCCTTTATGCCATTTGCACCTAAACCAAGCCAGGACTTATGCACTGATAGGAAGAAGGGGGTTGCTGGTTTCACTGTTATTTCTCAAAAAAGGCAAAAAATGCCTTGTGGCAAGCTCTTATGGAAGTCAGCAGAATTCAGGAGGCCCCATCTGGAGTCCTGTGTCCAGATCTGGGGCCCCCAATAATAGAAAGATGTGGAACTGTTGGAGAGGGTTCAGAAGAGGCCACAAAGATGATGAGAGGGCTGGAGCACCTCCCCTATGAAGAGAGGCTGAGGGAGCTGGGCTTGTTCAGCCTAGAGAAGAGAAGGCTGCAGGGGGAACCTCATTGCAGCCTTCCAGTCCCTGAAGGGAGCAGAGAAACAGGAGGGGAATCAGCTTTTTAAAAGGGCAGACAATGGCAGAACAAGGGAGAATGAATTGAAGCTGAAGGAGGGAAGGTTTAGATTAGATATTAAGGGGAAGTTCTTTCCAGAGAGAGTGGTGAGGGGCTGGAACAGGCTGCCCAGAGAGGTGGTGCATGCCCCATCCCTGGAGGTGTTCAAGGTCAGGTTGGATGGGGCCCTGGGCAACCTTGTGTAGATCCAGGCCTGGAGGTTGGTGTCCCTGCCTGTGTCAGGGGGTTGGAACTGTATGATCCTTGGGGTCCCTTCCAACCCAGACCATTCTGTGAGTCTATGATTTGGGCACTTTTGAGAAGCGCTGCCCAGTGTGCTGATTCCCACCACTCCGTACTGCCACGTCTTGGGAAATGCTACATCAGGAAAAAACTGTGCAGCATATTGAAAAGTGAAAATGTGGTGGAGCATAGAGGTATTAAAAAATATAAATAACAGGCAGGAACTTGGGCTGGATTCTTTTTCTCCATGTTCCATAATTCAGACTACTCATTATACATTTCTGCTTTTGCTTCAAATTTTAATACAAGTGGCCACTGAATTTCCAGTCTGTCACACAAGGTGCTGGAGGATTCAGAAATCTTGAGCCAGCTGTTAGGCCCAGCTGGTGGCAAAATATGTAGATGGGCAGGAAAGCACCAGTCTAGGAGAAGCAGGAAAACAGAGAACTCTAAGCTAGTAATTTCTTTTCAAAAGGTGGTGGTTACTGTTCAAGTTGTAATTTATTGAGATAAAGGAACCATGCATCTCAGAAAGACTTAAGTTGTCTGCTTGGGAAGGTTATTCTGGTTTGGGTTTGGTGTTTTTGGGGGGTGGGTTGTTTTGTTTTCTTTTCTTTTTTTTTTTCTTTTTTTAGAGAAGAGCCTTGTGTGTGCGTTTGCAGCTTATAGCTAAGAAGTTGAAGCTAGAAGCTAATCAGCCATTCTGTCTCCTATCTGCTGATCTGCTGGCGTTGGGGGAAGGGGAATGTGGGCAAACAGGCATTAAATTCCACTGGCAGGCGACAGGAAGGTATTCCTCGATAAGCAGCATCCAAGATGATGAGCCGTAAAGCAAAGCCCCTGTGAGGAAGCAGGGGAAGAGGCAGAGAAAGATTTTAGCCATCTGTCTCAACCCAGCCTTGCTCAATGCTCCCCAGAGCAGAGGTCACCACCAACAATAATAACCCTCCAGAAGCCAGACGTATGCTTTCCATTCATCAATAATCTACAAAGCGTCTTAAGGTGAAATCCTGGCTCCTCTGAAGTCAATGGGAGCTTTGCCAATGACTTCAGTGGAGCCAGGTTTTCATCCCAGATAATTTTAAAGCAACCCCCGGGCTTAAAGATAAATCAACGGCATCCTGGGAGTGGGTGCAGGCAGCCTTGAGCTGAGGAGGGTGGACGGGGCTCTACCAGCCAAGCTCCTCTGAAAAGCTATGCCTCCACACTCCTGGAGCAAACCCAGAGTTGACAGTAAAGGGGTGAAGTGGACAAGCAGGTATGCACCAATGTCTTTTAACTACTGGGACAACTGGGGTGCAGGACTCAAGTGAGCCGTGATGCTCTGACACAAAACCCAGTGGTGCTCATCCTAGTTAATCTAGTGCACCCACCTCTACGTCCTCCTCATCTCTGAGATAAATGTAAACGGAAAGTGAATTACATTGTGCTGTATCTTACTGTGTTTTTTTCTCCCTCCCTCTTCCCTCTCCAGCAATTCTCATGCTGGTCTTGAAGGATGTCACCTGGTTTCAATCATCCAAATTGAGGGGGTTTCACATTTGAGCAGGCACAAATGACATGCTACGCATTTCAGTCACTAGGACCACGCAGACTCTGTAAAGTGCCATGTCTCAGTTAGGCAAAATGCTTGGGTTTTTTAGGACTCATCACACCTTGTGCCTGCACAAGTGATGTGGTGGGGTTAGCCCATGCTGCAGTCAACCAAGATGGCTACAGCAGGAGATAGGAACACCACCAGCAGGACATGCCAGTGAGGACGTTGCAAATTCAGCCTCAGACATATTTTTTTGGCCTTGAATGCTGAAGGTGGCATGGTGGCTATGGATAACTGTTGTACATTTTTGTTGACAGGCTGGTGTAACGGAGACCATGGGGCCTTTCACCTGGTAGCACCATGACTGTAGCCCCAAAACATCTCCCCAGGAGAGAGTCCTCACCATGCGCTGGAAGCTGTGACATAGCCATGAACCCCCTTTGAAGCTGTGCGATGAGGAACACAGGATGTGTGGGGCTCCGGAGAGGCAGAACATCAGATGATGACCTACCATGGCTTACTGGCTCCTCACACATCAGCTGAGCTACACTACCTGGCAGGGTATCCTGCTTGTCGTATCACAAATGCTGCATACAGTGTGTGAATTTAACCCTCTTTTGAAGAGCTTGGGCTCAGCACGTTCCCCCTGGCACTGGTGAGGAGCTAAGAGTGCACAGGAGCCCAGTCTGCCTTTATCATCAGAGAGGAGAGAAAGGGAAGGTAAAAGCTGGGGGTGGAGTGGTGAGGTGTGAGTTGTGAACCTTCATGAAGGAGTTATCAAAGGAACACACCTCCCTTACCCCATCAGCACTGTCACATCCACTTGCTGATCTACCTCCCTGCTGACTGCTGTAACCACATCCTGGGAGCAGCATCCCCCTCAGAACCATGGCTTCCTTTTCCAGGATCTACATGGTAGCTGCTGGAGCAGTTGTTCACCCAGCTGGGAAAAAGAGAGCTTTTCCCGTTGCTTTTTAAGTCCATCTCCCCTAACGGTTGCCTTTCAGCCGTCTGCATTCATTGATGAAGTCATCTGCTGATATAACAGCGATCGTGAATTTAAATTGCCATCTACAGCGTGCGCACGCTCTCCAGTCGTCCCCAGCGCAGCCACGTAGGCAGTGTCACCATTCCCAAGTGCCATTTTTACGTGGACTTTTTCAAGTAGAACGAGGCTTTGGTTGCTCACTGCCATCTGCTCGCTAAGAGCAGCATTGCTCCCTCGCTGTCTCGGCACAAGGGCTTCATGTCCCACAAGGAAACGCACACCAGTACGGGCCCGTCTCATCTGGATTAAAGATGTCTCTTGGTTCAGTCTCTTTCATAAGGCGAGGGAGAACTTACATTACCCAGAGCTCAGCAGCAGATCCATGTGTGTGTTTTTCACCAGGCTGTCACTTGGACTGTTTCACATTACGAGCCTTCAGTCCCGCTCTGGCTGTCGATTTGGACTATAAAGCTCTGAAACGCAGAACTCACGTGCCAAGTTCCACTGTTCTTCAACAACCTGGATCCACCAGCAGCCATGAGGTAGGGTCAGGCTTTGGCAAACCCCGAGGACAGTTCTGCCTCTTCACTGCCCATCTCCCCAAGCCTGCCTCCCTAACTGCCCTGCTCCGTGCTCGCTGCTGTGCCTGTCCAGGGACACAGCCTCCAGCCTCCAGGATCACAGCAGTGATGGCAGGACTGCCCAGGCCAAGCATGACAGCTGAAGTACATCAGTGTTTTGATCTTCTCAGTATTTTGATTAGCCCAAGGAATGTTTGGGTTAAAAAAAAAAAAGGAGAAAAAACCCACAATTTTTTTAAAAACCACATGACAGTCCCAGAGGCTGTTAGGGCTTTATGTAATATTGAAGAGTTTGTCCTGGTTCGCTGCGAACTGAGAGCATCGGTGTGAGATCGGCTATTTATCGACAAGTGATTGATTGCCTGAGACATGCTCAAAGCAGTCTCGCAGGAGCCCCTACCCTGTGCAACTGTCTGTGCCAGTCATTCCTACTGCAGTGAATGTGGAACGTGTCTGCAGATTAAAAATCCTTACATCTGAAGGGTTTGGGTTTGTGGCTTTTGGTCGTATCTTTAATGATACTCCAATTATTTTAACCATATTCCTGCCTAATGCTTAATCATTTGCAGTGGTTATTATTGGAAGAGAAACCTATCTGACTGGAAGATCAGTTCATCAATTCATTCATGACCCCAGATTTCAGACGCATCAAGACATACATGAAACCCTCACTATGAGCTCTGGCTCTCCTGACACCCCCAATCTGCCAACTTCCTGGTTCAGGCACACAGTGGGCTCCCACAATGGGCTTCAGTCCCTGCTGGCACCACATGCTGGAAGCACGTCTCACCTTTGTATCGTAGGAACCCTGATAAGGACATGTGTCTCAGACTGAAAATATTTTGGATGGGGAATATTTCTTCCCCAGTTTGCCCATGTAGACATTTTGATATCAGTCCAACCTCCGAGCTGTCACACACTCACACAGGCTCTGATCACTCAGTTCCTCGCTTTTACCCATCACATTATCAGTTGTGGAAGAACGACAACACAGACTCCAAACCTTCCACTTTCTGTTAGATGACTTCTATGGTTCAGTTTTATTTGAGCTGTGTTTGTTCTTGTTACACCAAGCTGCAGCTTCAGCACCCAGATCATTTGGCTCCGTCAGACTGGATGCAAGATACTGAGTTACAGCGAGTGATAATCGAACACTTGTTCTCACATACTTTCAAATTCACATTCATTTTAAATTTGGGGGCCTCCCACCCGAGAGAGAAGAGACTGTACCTAATGCTGTCGGCAACCAAGAGCATGGCAAACAACGGTGAGGAGCATAAAACCCCCATGGCCTGAGTCCTCCCATGCCTCCTGCCCTGCTGGGGTGCTCGGACCCGCTGAAGGGGACAAGACACTTCAGTACAGCTCCGTCCCTGCAGTGGAAGGTACAGCCGTGAGCAGGACAGGGTGCTGTAGCAGGGTGCCCTGACAACCTGGGGTTTGTGGAGCAGTGCAAGGAGGAGGGGAACAGGGCAGAAGGGGGGCGATGCTAGGCTGCAGCAGGAGCGGTACAGAGGGAAAAGGGAAAGGGGGGTGGGAGCGAGAAGGGGGAGGACTGCAGGGGAGGGAGGCAGGGCAATATAAAAGCATCCGACCCGCACCTCTCCCGACACAGATCGAGGGGGCAAGAAAGTTGGTCTGGAAGCAGCAGCAGGAGCCAGGAAGAGAGCCAGCCGCTTGCAAACACTCACGCACGGTGGCAGGAGAGAGTGCGGAGCTGCCCCTGCAAGCCCTAGGGCACTGGAGGAGAGAGAGAGAGAGATGGAGCCAGGTATCCAGCTCTCGGGGGGCAGGCAGCTGAAGCTATTCGCAGCCCTTCGCCCTCCATCCCCCGATTCCCCACGGCTTGGGGGTGGGGGGCAGAGAGGAAAAGGAGGAAGGGGGGGTCGCGGGGAAAGTATAGATCTGCCCGTAATACCCCAAGGGTAGCTGGCAGCCGCACTGTCGAGAGCTGAGAGCCGGCGGGGGTTGCGGTGCGGCCCCGCTCCCTCACACCCGCACCACGAGGGGACGGGACGGGACGGGACCCAGCGGGGCGGGCAGGCCGGGGCGACGCCTCGACGGGCGTCGTGAAGGGAGGGGGAAGCCGCAGGGCGGGCGAGGACACGGCGGAGGGGAGAAGCTGATCCAGGGGCCACCCCCAACCCCTCGCGAGGAGGCAGGCGATAGCCCCAAGCTCTCTCCTCCCCTCGAAGCGTCCCGGCTTCCCCGCCATGTGAGAGTCGTCCCCAGCCCCCCGCCTCCCTCTCCCTCCCTCCTCCCTCTCACTCGCACACACGCTCTCCCGGCTCCCCTCCCCAACACCCCCCCCCCTCCTCGCAGCGTCTCCCCGTCAGGAGCCGAGTCGCGCTGCTCCCGGCCGACCCGCGGCTCCCCGAGGCGGCGGGGGACGCGGCCCGCCCGCTCCCTCTTTCCTTCCTTCCTTCACTCCCACTCCCTCTCCCTCCGACGGCCCACGGTGCCTCTGGGTTGCAGGGCTGCCCGCAGAGACGCCGCCGGCCCGCGGCCCCGTCGCGGCTACCTGCCGCCCTCCGCCGCAGCCGGGCAGCGCCGGGATTTTCGCCGCCGCCGCGGCGTCCCTCCCCGACGTGGCTCCGCCGTGGTGTGGCGGCCCCCGCTGCTGCTGCTGCTGCTGTCGCCGCTACCCCGCGCCCGCCGCCCGCCCCGCCGACGCCGAGAGCGGCGCGGTGCCCGCCGCCCGCCCTGCGGCTGCCGCGGCCGGCCCTGGGGCCGGGGCCGCTCCGGCGGCGGCCCCGGCGGCGGCGGCCGCCGCCGGGGCGGCTCCTCCTCCGCCTCCGCCTCCTCCACGGCCGCCGCCGCCGCGGGGCCCTAAAGCCGCCCGGCTCAAGAGGATGGTGCGGCTGGCGGCCGAGCTGCTGCTGCTGCTGGGGCTCCTCCTGCTCACCTTGCACATCACCGTGCTGCGCGGCGGCGGCGAGCCCCACGCCCCCCGGGCGCCGGCAACCACAGCCAGCGGCAGGTGAGTGCCGCCCCGCCTCCCACCCCGCGCGCGACCAACGGCCGCTCCCTCGCGCGACGCCAGCGTTCTCCACCTGCCTCACCCGCGGGGCGTCGCGAGGGGAGGCCGCGGGACGGGCAGGACGGGGCCGACCGGGATGACGGGAGCCTCGGCCCCGGTCCTGGCCTCCCCCTCTAGCCGCTCGGCGCCGGTCCCGAGCCGTCCAGGGGGGCGCCACGGCCAGGTGTTCATCCGCTCGAGGGCTTTCCTTCCGCGGCTCCTGAAGCTGGCTGATTCCCGCCTTGGTTTTACAGCCTTTAAGGGGACGGAGGTGGGAAAAGGCCGAGGCGCTCCCCGCGGCGCCTTTTGACGCTGTGCTGGGGCCGTCGGGGCAGCTCCCGGCGGGTTACGGGGACAGGTCGTGGCAAGCAACGGCCATTTCACTGCGTCCCTCAGGGCCTCACACGAGGACGCAGCTGCCAAGTAGGTGTATGGTCTGGGGAAACACAGGAACAAACAGCATCGCTTTCCTTGGGAAGTTTGTTTGAGAGACGGGGAGATGCTCAGTCCCGAAACGGCCAAGGAATTTATGGCGATGGGTGCTTGTGACCATAAAGGACAATGCTTGTGACCCAGCCAGGCTGTTCCCGCCTCCCGATCCCGTGAAACTGCTGGTGAATTATGTCCATCAGAGGTAAAAGACTTTTTTTTCGTTCTGTTTCCTTATTTTTGCAGGTGGTTCCTTTTTTATTTAGTCAGAATCACACGGTGCTGTTCATTTAAAATGGTTGGAGATGGTGACAGGAGCTGCAGAATCATCAAAATCCTCAGGGAAAGCTTGTAAATCTCTGGTCAACCGCATGTGCCTTGACCAAGTGCCTTCCCCTGTGTCCGAGTGTTCAAGAGAAATCAACCACCAAATTATGCCAAGAAATGACAGAAAATATGTAACTATTAGCCCCATAAATTCACGTAAACCCCTTTTGTCACCTCAGAAAGAATCACGTTACCAGCAGAGCACATTTCTATGAAGGGTGAGGAAAAATAGGGAGAGTTCAGCTGTAACGATTGCTCTGGATCCCCTAGCTGGTGGTCCATGAAGTGAAACCACTAGCTACAGGAGGGAGCCCAGATCTGCAGACTCAACATCCCAGTTGCAAACTGAATTCAGGTCGTCTTAACTTAGAAAACCTCCTCTTGAACTTGGTGTGAGTTCTTGGGAGCACTCAGCCTTGTGCTGTGGGCAAAGCCCCATGATGCTGTCTTTGGGCTGCAGTTTTATCACCGGCTTGCCATTCCAGGATGTTGGGTTGTTTTTTTTTTAATATCTTCAAGATTTCTGCTAATAATGTTTTATAAATGATGCTTTCTTTCCTCCTGGGCACTTGAAATGCCTTTTAAGATGATGTTCCTTGGAAAAGTAAATTTGGAGAGGTTTTTTATGAGGTGTTTGCTATCATTAGAATAGCCCTGAATTTGCCTTTTCTTGACAGGCTTGTAACGTAATGAGGGAAACATCTGGGCAAAGTGGGAACTCTGGGTGATGCCATTTCCTCAAGGAGCTCTTTTTAGAGCACTGTTGTAAGGTTAGGGTGAAGCCAGAGCAAAACCATCTTCAGATAATTATCCTAGAGTTTTATCATTGTAGTTGGCTGTCTCATGAAAATCAGTTGATTGTTTTCTTCAAGAAGTTTTTTTCTCTCTGGTGATTTTTTACAGGTGACTTAATAAAACTATGTGCCTTTAAAGATCATGATAGCTTTAGCAGCTCGTATTTTCATCATGTTTTGCCATTCACAGAACTGAAATTTTTATGTACTTCCCAACCAAATTGATTCTGCAGTTGTGTATTTGAGAGAGTGTGTCTGTACAAGACATTATGTGAAGAAAGTAAGTGTATTGATTGGAGCAATCAGTTAAACAGATGGAAGTCTTATCATTTTTTTTGGTTGGTTTGATAACTTTCATGGATTCTATTGCTAGCTAGAAAATACTGTAACCTGCTTTAGAAAATTGTACTCTGGCAGGCAGGTGCTTTCATTCAGAGCATCACAAGATAGATCTCATGGCAAATTTACTCTGGCATCTTCAGATTTCTGGTTTCTTGGGCACGTACTGAAGTGAAATGCAGAATCCTAGTGCATTGTATTCCCACGTAAAGAATCAATGTGGAGAGCAAAGCTGCACAAACCCAGATTCGTTGGTGTAAGCAAACAAATCTCTCAGGTTGCTATCAATTATACTGGAGGAAAAAAAAAACCTGATTTTCTTTTTTTCTATCTTGATAGGCCAAAGGGATCGGGAGAAGTGATTAGGTCAGTGTTTCATTTGGTGAAACTTCATTTGACAAAGTCTCTTGCACACATTGTGGCAAATCCAGGAAAGAGTAATCTTTGCAGCAACTGTTTGTAGATGTATTTTGACAAGGCAAATTTGTATAAAAACAAACTGGCTATTATCAAATGCAGGGTATGGCATTTTAGGGCTTAGGCAGTCTGTTTGCACAAATAAAGTGGTCAGTATTTGTTCTGCGTGTCTGAAAGGAAATGCGAATTGTTAGTTTAATTCCAAAAAAACCCAACCCAAACCCAACTAACCCCAAAGTAAAATCTTAGCACATGCTTGAGCCTTTTTACATTGAACGGATTCATAAGGAATCCTTAGTATTTTTAAAATAGTGTTGGAGATTCAAACAGTGTGAAATGAAAACTTGTGTGCATTTGAAGTCAAATTCATGAAAGGAGGAAGAGCTTTTCTTTCCCCCATCCCTTGGTCCTTCAAATGAAGGAATGATTTTGGAGGATCTTTCTTTTGGTCTTTCAATTATTTATGTTAACCCCTTCAATTAATTAGATTCATAGATGAAAGAAATCCAGAACAAAAAAAAACCAAAAAACTTTAGTCTGAAAATTAAACAAGCTCTTTCTTCCCCCTTCTTGATTTTGCTTCTGGTGTCTTTCCTTGTACTGTGCACGTCCCTCGAGTTCCCAGATGTCTGGGTGTTGTGTTGTGTCGCTGTGACTGGATGCAGTGGAGCAGCAGTGAGGAGATAATCCTGAGGTACTCTGCTGATCCTCCTTGGGATGGCTGGGATAGAGGCCCTGGATTTCCTGGTTCACTCCTGCACAAGTAGGCACTGAGCTTCTGCGTTGCTGCAGGTTCGTGCTACCATTAGAATTGGTTTGTGGTAGTGTAAGCTAACGTGAAATGGGAAATCCAGGTTGGAGTTGTAAAGTGTCTTGCAGTTCTAAGTTAGGACAGGGAATCAGCCTTTTTTTCCCTCCTTCCATCTCTATCAAAGACAAAAAGGGAGAATTGGTAAGGGAGAAACTTTGTTAAGTGTAATTTAATTGGCATCCAGGAACTATTGTGGAGTGCATTTATGAGATAAATATGTTCAGGCTTTTGCTTCTGAATAAGAGCATGGGAAGCTATATTAAAAGATGGGAAAATGCTGCTTGGGTATGTTTTTATCTTTTTACATAGTTCTAAATAGAAGAGAAGGCTTGAACATAAATTTTGAGAGACATTTGCGATAATTCATGATGCTCTAAAATCAGCTTTCGTTCTGAGAGAAAACAGTTCATCGAGAAGTTTATTCCCATCACTTCTAAGTTTTCCATAGCAGGCCTTGCCCACCAAGAAAAACAGTGATCCCACACCAAGAAAAATGACCTTGTAAAATGCAGTAACAGAGCCACCAACAATATATGCCATAGCACATGAAGTCAGAGTCTCTGCTGCGGTACTCGCAGCAGCGTTACATTAGCGTGATACCCAGTAGTTGTGCATAAAGCTGGAGCCATAGAAGAGAACATAATTTGAAAAGAAGCACACTGCTATAAACAGCTTTTTACTTTTAATCTCCTTGCTCCTGGCCTTGCCCCCTCCTCAATAAGCATGCAAGCAATTATGGCATGTCAGAAATGTTCTCTGAGCCCTACCAGAAGAAACACATTCTGCTGCTTACAAACGCTTGCTCAAGAGTCACTCGCCAAGCTGCGTGAGGACTCCTTTGCAGGGCTGAGCTCTTCATTTTAAAAGCCACATTCTCTTTCATTTGAAAGCCACAGCTCAAGATGATGAGAAGTTCAGAAATTGTGCTGTTACCTTTGCCGAGGTGCGCTTCTGTCTTTGAAGGTGTGTGTGTTCCTGCTGACCCTTGTATTGGATTCAGGCAAATTGCAAAATGATCTCCAGTCAGATACAGTGGGGTATTTCAGCTTTCTGGTTGTCTCAGCTGAAGTAGGACTCAAGCTGTTTACTTTGGGAGTTTTAGACTGACTTTTTTTTAAGCTTATTAAAGCTCAGGAGCTTTGTATTTGATTAGTTCCAAGAGGAACTGATGTATAAATCAGAATTGACAGAAAGACTGTCAATTCAGTGTTTTGCATTCATGTTTTCCAGACTGTCCTTAAGCCTGTGTAAGATGCCAATAAGTGGCTGTACATTATGGATTTAATACAAGCACCAAAAAACCTTTTCTGCCTTAACAACAGTTTATACATTACACAAATAACTTTCAGAGCAGGTGGCTTGTGAATGAAGCAGGCTACTTCTCTGAAAACCAAAATCTCTTTTGCTGAGGTGGTTACTCATTACAGAGGATGCTGTTTTGTGCTTTTTGACAGTGATAGTAAAACCTGCCTGCTCTCAGCTAGCTTTGCTGAAGCTCATCCTTACCATTCGCATATGTTCCTCCAGTTATGCACTAAGCTTTATGAATGACTTGCACAATGTGCAGTTCATTCTCTCATCTCCCAAGGGAGAGAATTATGTGTGCTCTTTAGTGGTTTTGCTAGTGGGCTGTGGCTTGTTCCAGGATCTAGGGGGAAGGAAGGGTGATTAGCTTTACGTGTGCGGCTGCTGCATGCGTGGAAGTGAAGAAGGCAGGAGACGGCGTGAAGGAGTGAGACCATTACTTTGAGCACAGAAGCACTTGCTTCTCAAAGTAATGGTCTCACTCCTTCACGCCCATGGCTCCCCAGAGAGATTCTTCCACTTTCCAAACCTGGCTCCTGGAAAACTCCAGAAAGTATTAATTAAGTTTTTCTTCATATATATCACTCGGATTCATTTCCTAGCAAACTAAAGCATCCCTGGTGAAGAAGAGCTACCACAACTTCAGGGTAGGATGTGTTAAGCTTTTTATTATCTAAGCCTACTGCAATAATTTTGTACAGGGATCCAGGTTATACTTAGTTGCAGGGAATAAAATTAGGCAGGTACAAATATAACTTCATATATTAGATTTGTCCAAGATGTTTGGATGAGGCATATTTGGCTGAACTTCTTTTTAGTGCAACAGCTATAAATTACTGATGAACACCTGCCTCTCAATTTTGTCTCTGCAACTACAGCTTGGAGGAGCTTTTTCCTGGTGATTATACAGAAGAGTCTATTGGAGAGCTTTGCTTCTGTTTTGAGCAAGATTTAGGATAATTTTCCAGTCTGTAATGGTATTTGGGTATTTGGATGAAAAAAAAAATAGTGTATGTAATCCTAAATTGATGCTGGGCGATCATGGTGGCTTTATGTGCATTTCCATGGGCCTGGAGTCAGGTGGCTGCTACAGGACAGAGGCCCCAGAGACATTCCCACTTTTGCCTCTGTCTTCACTCAGTTCATCCTTACCTGTGGGGATGTGTGTGGGGGGAGAGTGGTTGAATTGAAGCCTGCTGACAGGTGGTTCTGAGCCCTGTGGTGGCTGACTCATGGTCATGCAAAGAATGGTGGGTTCAAGTTTACTTCCTGAGAAGATCTAGAGCTGTAATGATTACCTGTGGTGACAATGAGAGTAGAGAGACAAGGTACGGTTACACAGAGATCCTGTGTAACTTCAGCTCCCTGTGAGTACTTCAGCTCACTTAAGTTTTTCAACACCACAGCTCTGCTGTGGAATTCTTTTGCTGGGTAGATATCAGTGTAGCCAATCCAGTTTACATTAAATGTAAATTGGTGACCATGTTTTGCATTCAGCAGTTGTTCCTCTGTCTCTACTCATGTCTGCTACATTTGTATATTAACAATCAGTGCCTTAATGTTCCAAAATGGTGGAAGACCTCTTCAAAGAAAGTGGAACAACGAAGGAATTACTGACTAGGTGAAAATTCTGGCTGTGTTGTGTCACAACATCTGAAAACTTTACAGAAACAAAGCACAGAAGACTGTAGTATTGATAATGATGCAGACTGTGCTGTCTTTCCCTGCCAAACTAATACATCAAGATACTGGTCATGTTTGAAAAACTTTATGAGCTAATACATGACAGAGATAGACACGACTTCCAAAAAAACAGTCATTGGTATGTAAAAGGGCACAGAATGCAGGTACTGCCATACTTCTTCATGCTTATCTTTAAAAATCTTTATGCTTATCTTCAAAAATCTTGACATGCACTCATACTTCAAATATATATGCAGGCAAACATAAACTAAAAATTGAAGCAATGATTTTCTCTGTGCTTATATCTCTCAAGTATAGAAATAGACAAGATTTAGCAACTTTGGAAGGTTAAACTGCCAAGAGTTAGTTACTTTCCACTATTCTGTGTGTTTTGCCAGTCTTCCTTGCAAACAAACATGATAGTACCCAGTTGTTCCTCATTTCTTCACTTCACAGTGGTGTTGGTGCTTGTTTGGCCTTTTTGTTATGATTTCTTTCTTGCTGTCTGCTTTAAGACTACACTACTTAAAAGCTCTTGGAATTGACTGAATGATGGCTTCCATAAAAACCAGTTTTTTAAAACATAAGTTTTCAATAGTAGCAGAGCTAGGTCACTAATGCATTCCTTCCCCCCACCCCCCAGTTTTATTTTCTAAATCACAACCAAAGCTCTTTAAGGCTGAGATTCCATTGCGGTGGTGTTTGTGCACCACGTGTAGCATAATGCACAGGCTTGAATGGATGCTGTAAGCACTGTCACAAACAAATAACGCAGTGGTAACTTAGAGCAGAGAAATGCTACATGCTCTAGTTAGTGGCACAAATGATTATTATAGCACTTTGATACCATTGTGCATCCAGGATGCTGGTTTTACAAGTTTTGAAGACAGAAAATGCCAGGCTAAATTCATAGTCCACAGCATAGAGATGAATAACATTTCCAAGAAGTGGAGTAGTGAGCTCATTGATACATCGCTAAGAGCAGAATGTTTCCAGTGTTGGTATTTCCATGTACTTTCAATTTGAAATACCAGAAAAAGAAAGAAAACAAAGTAAAATGTAACTTATTATTGTAATAAGTGATGGCTTGCCACAGTGGTCAGTTGTGTGGCAGTATAATACTTGGTCAGAGGAGCTGGTGTGGGCGGTACTGGTAAGCAGTTCCTTTATCCTTTTGCCCTTGTTTTTCAGTGCTTGGAGAATTCATAGCAGTGGGTCTTTTTTTTTTTTTAAATTTTTTTTATTCCTCCCTTTCAGCAGTCAGCAGGATGAAAGCAGGCTGGCTTTGCTCACCTCTAAACTCTCGTAGTGCACTAGCTATTTGGGTCCTTTTAATCTTGCAGAGGTGCTCATAAAGAACAGAGAGGAAAATCAGAGATGAAATCTTTCTCTCACCACTCTTGGTGGAGTCAGTCTGTGATGAAAGGCAAGAGAAGTTCAAATGTACTTTGGCTTTTGTGCCTCCATGCTAGACCTCCATCCTCGGTGCATTTAAACTGACCTTGCTCCACTGACTTTCACAAAGCAGGACAAAGTCAATGACTTGTCTTGGCTGCAGACTTGGCCAAAGTTCCTCTTGCTTTTGAATCTTTCACAGCTCATTTTTTCTACAGACTTGCTATGCACATAACACATAATGTGGACCTCCATCCGTGAAGACAAGCTGCGTTTAGGGATGTGGCTCTCTTCAGATTGCATGAATTCAGTTCCATCCATTATGTTTCATTCTTAGTTTCATACCCACTGTGAAATCCTGGGCTGTTTTGTTCCACAGTAGCTCTTCCTTGGAGGGATTAACGTTTCCTTGTAGCCTGCATGGCCATTGAGATCAGCACTTGTGACATAACCATTACAAGTACTGTGTAAGTATCTACAAAACCCTCCCAAATAAGGCCCCCTTCTTTTTCCATCACTGTTTACAGGAGCACTATAGAAAAAGCAGATTCCTTCCTTTCTAAGGAAGTTGCTGAATCGGTGTTGGTCACAGGTCAGGTTTAACTTCCAGAAAGCTTCCTTCAGGTGACTTGCCTTTGCATTCCCATTCAGGTGTTGAACAATTGAACACGGTCATAGAATCACAGAATCATTTGGGTTGGAAAAGACCTTTAAGATCATAGAGCCCAGCCTTAACCTAGCACTGCCAAGTCCACCTGTCATTGAAACACTTGTTCTTGTACATGTCCAAGAGGGCTGAGTAGGAATTGAGGCCCCCCTGGAAGAACTGTATGTAGGCTGAGATGGAAAGAGAAGGACACAGAACATAATGTAATGGAAAGTGCAGTGAAGGGGTCCTAGCAATAAGACAGCTATTTTTTTAAACTAGTGCTTAAAAAATTACTCATGTAGCTTTGGTATCTTTCTTGCTTTAGAAGTAATCCAGCAGCAGCAGATTTTGCTGTGAGGAAACCATAATTACTCCACTGGAACTAGCTGCTGAAGATGACTATAGATGTAACAAAATATAAATTTGCTTGGTTTTATTTGTCACATATATCAGGGCAAGATTTTAAAATCACTGTGGACTTGGTCTAGATTATAACATCAGTAATCAGATATTTACTGTCTGCTTGCACAGTGTACATAAAGAAAGGAAAAGGATTGATACTTTAAAACCAAAACATCTCATGATATTGACACATAATTTATGTGGAAATTACCGAGTAGTGTGGATTCTGTAACAACCCAATATACTCATGAGTTGCTTATACCCTATTTAATTTCATGGCAAGAAATTATTTATCATATGTTTAGGAACACAACAGCAAAACAACTGTCTTTAGTGTCTGCAGATACAACTCTCATCCGAAGGCCTTTTGAAATTACCTCAGAAATCAGACTGGACTTGTTTAAGGTGCGGTGTGTCTGTTGGCATTTTGTGCTGCTGATTGTAAGATCTTCTGAACTGAAGAAGTCTGTAAAGGTTCACTGCACAGAGCAGGCTATAACAAAGCAGTTAATGATTCTTGTGACATGAATGCTGCCATTTCAGTTTATTTGAATGACACTGGCATTCTGTCTTAAATATATCACTTTTTATTAGGTTTTTTTTTTTTAAACCAACTAGATATTAGGCATGGGTATGCATCTTAGCTAAACTATAACCTAGTGGGTCCATGCCTTTTGCACTGCAGAGTGCCTAGGGTTTTTCAAAACACGTAACCACAGTGATATTTTTATAAAGGAATGTTCACCTCATGGGATTTTTTAAGGTGTTCTATTTTTTTTTTTCAAGTTACAGCTTCACTTTATTGTACATGATGTCCAATAAAAAAGATATATGTCTGTGATTGGACTTTGAAAAAGGGCCATGGTGCCTATTCCATTTAAAGGGAATGAAGTCAAGCAGTAAATTTGCTGGTCGCCCTTTTCATATTGACTGTATCTCAGCCAGCAGTTGGTCTTTGATGTTGTAACAATAGAGCAAAGGCAGAGGAGGAGGAGGATTAGGACCTCCATAATATAAAAACAAGTCTGTATTCATGATTGTTATAGAGCACAGTCCATGTCTACTGGAGGTTTGCAATATAAACTCAACGATCTGCAGAAGAGCACAGCAATCTCTAACATTTGTAGGTGGCTTAGAATTCATCCATCATTACTGCTACTATCTCCTCTTAATTCAGAGTTTGTTTATGCATTCAGGGTGTAACTTTTGCTATCTTATTCCTTCCTACAATAGGAAAACTGTTGCAAGTTCAGGGTAGTGCTTCTGAAGTATTGTTTTGCTTTACAGGGGTTGATTGTCATGTTATTTAAGAAAGGTTTGCTGCAGTTGGCCAGTACAGTATTTATTCCTCATCTTGTGCTTTAAAGTCCAAGCTCTTATTAGGAAAAAATAGAGGTGTTGGTATGTGTATGTCTAACAGTTGTGAAAATATGGATCAAAAAGGGACATAGGGCAGCCACACACACTATGCCTGTGTCTGTTCCAGGCGTGCTGGAACAATAGCACCAAAGTTTTCAAGGGAACTATTTATCCTGATAGAGTCCTGGAGCTTTTGATACGCATTTAAATGGTAGCAGTGCTAGCTCTTGGTGACAGCATGTGGAAGGAAAAGAGTTATCCATTTCAGGAGGATGTGTAACATACAAAGTTGCACTAACTGCTGGTGAGCAAAGCTTGGAAAGAGCTGAATAATCTGTAATGGGTTGTTGTAGCCATGTGTGTAACGCTGCGGATGTGGAAGGCAGGATGAATGGAGCAGCCCAGGGGCGTGACAATGGCAGCAGCAACGAGCCTGGTGCAAGTGGATCTGTATATGAAGCCCAAAGGCAGCTCTTAGGAGTCAGTCTGGGGATGCACCAAGGGAAATTACTTTACTGCGCCCAATTCCAGTGGCTCTTGCTTTAAGGCATGATCCTGAAGTGTCTCAATGAGGCAGAACACCTGGAAGCTTCTCTACCAGACTCCAAAGCTGCCTGACCCAAGGAAGGGAAGGGTGGTGGAAGATGCCAATCTGTAGTGCTTTTGACAGTTCGTGACATGATTTAGGGGTGGATCCTGTGCCTTCTGGGTGTTCAGATTAGACCCGTAAGTCCAAACTGATAAACAAGTTACCACTTGCCAGCTAAGCTGCAGTATTCCTTAGATGTCTTATCCTACCTTCATCCCACAACAAAATAGGAGCTGATTTTATATTTATCAGCAAGTCAGTGCTGAGCAAACAGCGTTGAGCCTTCCCAAGGCTCTCAGAACTTTGTTCTGCCCTTAGTCAAAGCACTCTGTGGTATCAGTGGTCACCAAACGCACAGCTCTTCAGTAAGGAAACTGTGCTTTTATTTAACATCCAGCATGATGGCTGTTAAAAGGGCAACATCTGGTGCAGAAAATGCACACATGCTATTTCTGTGCTCTGCTGTATGTCTCCTTCATCAGGCCCAGATACAGCAGTGTCTTAGCTGTCTCTGCTTTCCCTAGTATACCAGCTATGAA
The DNA here is from genome assembly GCA_027925045.1 of Hypotaenidia okinawae. Lineage (NCBI taxonomy): Eukaryota > Metazoa > Chordata > Aves > Gruiformes > Rallidae > Hypotaenidia > Hypotaenidia okinawae. The sequence goes on from BSDF01000003.1 coordinate 6,969,275, forward strand.
AGCAAACTACGTGAGGCTTAGCCAGTATAAGGTGGGAGTTCTGGCTAGTTAGAAGCATCATCTAGTGTTTAAAAGAGTTTGCCCTTGAGGGATCAATAGCTCTGAAAAAGCTGCTGAAATCCTTCAGTGGCAGTGACTTTGATTCTTGGTCTTCTTTGATCTATCATTCATGGATTTTTTAATAATGTAAATCAGAGCTGCCTTTCTCACCTACCCATCCCTCTTTCTTCTTCTGTCTTTCTCCTAAGAGGATCATTTTTTCATGTTCTTAGGATTATAGGTACGGCAGTCTTAACATCAACATAAAATGATCTAATTATTTGCATAACATCAGAGTAAGGGCCAAATTAATACCACCTCTCTGATTTTTTTTTTATCCTATTGAAGTCTTCCCACAGTAAAATACAAGAGGAGTTGCTGCAATCCTGCCTTTGCACACATATGGACCAAGTCAGGAGAAAGAGCTGTATATGCCAACTCTGCCATACACACCGCTGCCATTGATAAAAGGAGCCACAATTGCATTGCCATAAGGTTACAAACCCCATGATATTCTCATGACAATTACTGAGGTTTATTTGTAGGAGCTGCATGAGGAAAAAAATGTGTATACTTATGTCTTTAGCACAGTTAAGTAACTGGAAGTGAGTTCTTTGCCACAGCCTACCAGGAAATGCTCTTCCATCCTGCTCTACAGTTTGCTGTATATGCTTTGGAATCTTTGTGCAGAAGCTGGTCTCCCTTCCCTGGGATCTGCCATATAGGCTAGGGCCCCGTCCCTGTTCCTCAGCAGAGGAGGTGAGGATACCTCAAACTCGAACTGCTTATCTTCCCTCTTCTACCTTGCCGTTGCGCTTGGCTGCTGGGACTCATCTAAAGATGCATTTGGCCTGCTCCATGCAGCTTATTGTCAGTGGCGTCTGGGTGGCTTCAGGCACATGCTAAGATTATAACAAGTTGGAAAAAGAAAACCATTTATCCTAAAAATAGCTCAGAACTCACTAGTGATCATGGGGCGGAGGGGAGACAGAAATGAAGATATTTTCTTTCCACGTAAGTGTCAGATTCAAAAGCATCTGCCTTGTTGAGTGTATGTATGGTATTCATTTCCTGTCTGCAGTCGATTGGAATGCCCCCCGAGTCGTTTGAAATTGAAAATTGAGTCATGCTTCTTTAATCAGCTCTAGGAAATAGCCCCCTCCCTTACTGTTCTAAGAAAATTTATATATACATGCACAGAATTCATAATATAAAAAGCCCACACTTCTCTCCAGGGCAAATCCTCTCTGTCTGCCCTCTTAAACAGAGAAGGGTCTTGTGTGTCTTCGCACTTGCTCTTCTTCCCCATAATGTCACTGGAGGGAGGCCTTTGTCTTGTGTATCTGCTTCCTCTTGGGTTCTTTCTCTTGTTCTGGCATTAGGGCAGTTCACAGAGATGTAGCAAGAGGGCATAATATCTAGCACTGATGTCTTGATACAAAAATAAGACAGTTATTGCATGTGCAGATGCCATTTATGCTAATGACTTCCAGTTGCCCATGAATCAGTCTCCAAAGTTTGCTAAACAGAGAGGGTAAAACTGTACACCCGGGCTTGAAAGAATACTTTGCAGCAGGGGCAGAGGTGCGTGGTCCTGAGGCAGCTGCTCAGATTGCTGCTGCTGTTTTACTGTAAACTCCTGGGTGTAGTAACAACCCCTTCTAGAGAGCGTTGTGGGGCGTGGAGCTGGTGCGTAGATATTGAATGTAAACAAACACTGCCTTTCCTCTGCCTTCACCCTCTAACTTTCATCAAAAGAAAACAGAGTATTGGTGGGGAAGGCAGCTCATGGAGGGTCAAGTAAATCATCTCGCAGTGATTCGATGGGGTGTGTGTTTTGAGCATCAAGACTCAAGTGATTTGCCTTTTTTCAGGCACAGAAGTAATATTGCCAGAAGCACAGGAAACATCATGTTTTTGGAATATAACACTTGTCTGCTTTCTTGCTTTCCCGTTATTAGCTTTTGCTTATGTGATGAAGTCATCATGTAACTTTTAGTCCACAGGGACTAAACACTTTCTAGTCTCTAAAAACATCTGCCAGCTAACACAGCCAGAGTCATAGACACTTTTGAAAGCATAGGGTGGATATTCAGTGGCATATGAGAGGGAGACGCAGAGGCTGGGAATAGCTGTTTCTTGGAAACGAACTGCTGAAGGCAACTTTGGAAACTGAAAAGATTTCAAGTAAGGTTACTCTTCTGGCTGGGGAGAGATGAAAACTTCATTTATTGAAGCCGGTTCACCTAGTGAAATCCTAGCTGTAGTGATTTAGTGGAATAAACTTGCAAAAGGACCTAGTTTAAAAACCTATGAAAATCATTTCAGATGTATGTTTGTTCTCTTTATTTACACTGACTTTTTGGTCAGGCTTTGCAGACCAGCACACACAGAGTTGTGTACAACAAGCAGTAATAGTGTGTTTGATTGCAGCTTAAGGCAGATTCTCCCATTCTGTTGGTACCCTATGTTTAAATTATGATGCAGATGTCAAGTGATAGGTGAGATTGGACTCAGTCGATTAAATTTAGCCATGCACATAAATGGATTCTATTTGAAGCTTTATTATGCTCCTGACTTTATTTAATAAAACCTGAAAGAAATGGAACTTTCAAAGAATTGGCATTTTGAGAGCACAGGTTACTGGGGAGGAACTGTTGGGCTATTCTTCAGTTGTACATTTGCCTGTTCAGCTGCTAAATCAGCATGTCCTGTCTAGAGAGCTACAGCCAGGCAGTGATTACAGGGAAGATCTTCAGAGTTAGGAAGAGCAACTAAATGTTTACCACCAGTTCAGGCAACTGAAAATACGTATGAAATACAAGCAAAATTTGGCTCTGGCTGTCTGTCAAAGCCCTACGCAATTTGAAATCTGTGCCCTTGGCCATCCCATGGATGGTTGACTGTCCGTTGAAGAACAAAGCACAGTGTGTACTATGTTAGAAAATTCACTAAAGGGCCTTGTTTTTTCCAGCAGACATGAAGCTGTAATCCTCACCAAGTCCTTTTTATTATCAAAGTGTTTATACAAACTGGCAGTTCTTCACCTCCAAACTGAACCAGACTGTTTGTATTTTCCAGCTGAAGGCAAACATGAAATACAAGCAAACAAGAGAGAGTAAATAGCTGTGCTGTGAACTGTATGTCCACAACACGTAGCAAAATGTTGCCAGATCTGGTTGGTTTTCTCCTTAAACTCTGAGGAAAAAATGTCTGCCAGAGCAGTTCAGATGAGAGAAACTCCCAACCAGAGGCTGATTGAAGGGTGGGCCAGAGCTTGACAACTGCAAGTGAATCAACAGACTCAGTAGGGAAGGAATGGTGGTAGGGCCACTCCAGCCTCCTGGATGTGGCAGTTCAGATGGTTCAAGGAAGCAACAGCCTTTTCCTGTGCTGCAGGGTGTCCTGTTGTGGTGTTGGCCATGTGCCAAGGAGTTGTAAGGCACTTACTGGAACTTAGATGTGAAGGGAGCCTCAACACTACCACCCCTGGGATCTCTGAAGTCCTAACGTTAAGTCCTTGCCAAGTTCTCAAGATCTTCTGTGTAGGTATGGGGCCTACAAGTTTTTAGTGGAAAAAAACCAAAATTCAGAAGCTGTGATTCTGAGATCATTGTGCCCAGATGCTCTGAGATTCTGCTTGAGCTGTAGACAGCTCCTGAGAGCAATTTCAGCATAGGGCAGAAAATCAGCTGTGGTGGGCTGGGTATAGGCTTGGGCATCCCTAGCTCCTCACTGCATAACTCTGCTGTCTACAGAAGACCTCTGCTCCAGCAGTGACTGCAGATTGACACATCTACTCTGAATTTTGGCCATCCTAATTGCAACAGCATTTGCTGCTCCCTCCTCTTCTTCCCAGAAACAGAATCATGTGGAGAACGACACAGCCCCTGGGGCTACATGTCCCATAGCAATACCCTGTGGGGTGGCTGGGCTTGGTATCTGCGTAGCCCCTTGGTCACATATGCAGTTTTAAGTCAGAAAGAACAGGGTACAATGTCATTTTACTGCTTTGTACTTTTAAAAAATAGACCCTGGTAAACAGAACTGCTTTTTACAATTATTTGTTTGATTACCATCTATAATCAGTGACTTGACTCCTATTTACACAACGTTTAAAGCAGATGCTATAGTTTGGAGCCCCTTAGTGAAAACAATTGGGTACAGGCAAGCCAGTGTAGCCCATTTTAAATGATGGATGAACAGTGATTATCCAAAACACACTATTACTTATTGCAACAGTTAATTTGTGAAGGCTTGCTAAACATGAGGCCTTTCGCTTCAATGATATATGTGAACATGAAGGACAAGGGCCTTTTAAGAAGAAATGAGAGCATCTCATTAGCTGAATGGTTGATGTGACACCCCTCTGGTCTGACTTCTTCTGGAGATACTGACCATCAGTGACTCCTTGGAGCAAACCAGAGCTGTGAGGCTCATACCACTGCTTGCCTTCAGCCAGTGACACAAATTACATTTCATAGAATCATAGAATATACTGAGTTGGAAGGGACCCGTAAGGATCACCAAGTCCAACTCCTGAACCCAAGCGATTTGCCTGTTAAATGAGAAAGCCAAGAGAGAGCTAAGGAAAGAACAAAGGTGTTCTGCCTGCCTGGACTCTATGTGGCATTAATCATAGGAGAAGTTTTTCTCTGTGTGTCTCTGATAATGCTTTTCAGCTGTCAGCTTCACTGTCTGCTTAACTAACACTGTCCTCATACCTCTTCCTGGTAGCTCCTGCGCTGCTTATACTCATGACCCCAAAACCCCCCAAAACCCCCAGGAATCAGATCACCCAAGTTCATTCCAGATCTTGGATCTGCAGAGGTGAAAGTCCCGTGCAGTATCCCGGTGTGTCGCGCAGCCTCCCCAGACTGGTTAATTTTGAAGTGATCATTTAGCACTAGCTTGGAAACACACGACAGCCTTCAAAATCAAAACAATCTGTTGAGGCAGGTGGGAAATGAAACCAGTCCTAATGGCTATAATGGTTTTCTGTGAAAGCCCCAGGCCTCATTTTGTCTCTGATAGCAATATAATCTTTTATAGCGTCTGTGAAGTTTCCTAATAAACCAACGTTCCTTGTTCCTGGTGGTTGAAGATGCTGTACAGGTGCATCATGAAAGTGCATTGACAGACTGTCGGTTTTCAATTCAAGACCTCTTGTCAAGATCATTTTACAAGATATTTCAAAGGGGTATACTAGGAATAAAAAGGCAGTGTAGCTGCAGCAGGGATTTAGTAACAGATTCCCTTGTTGTCTGGGAGCTGTTAGGGATAAAAGTTGCATCGGTTTTCCCCAATTCTTGCAACTCCGTAATTAGCAGTGCTTGCAAATGTGCCCTTAGTTTGGCAAGTGGGGAGGGAATGAAGGGAGGTAAGAAGGATGAGGGACAGAGAAAGAGCAGCTGTTCCAGCATGTTTTCTGTAGCTCCGGTTATTCTTCAACTTATTCTCTGTCTTGGTTGTTTTTCCAGAACTGGAAATGGGATTAAAATAAGGAAGAGAGCCTCACCTGCTAAAAATGCAGAGAAATTCCCTTTTTCCTTAGATTAGTATTTTTTCAAGTTCCCATTTCTCTTTAACTTCTCTGTGGGAAAGAGAAGTGGAGCGCTTCCCTGCAGCTGATGTCTAACGTGACAGAGGCAGTGGAGGGAGTTATTTGATTATGGAGAAGTTAAACTGCAGTATTGGGTAGGAATTTTTTCCTGCATACAGGGTCGTCTCTTGGTGTCTAAACCCCTGCCACGGTGCAGGACCCACCTGGAGCCCCAACATTTAAAGTTACCCTCACAAGCACTCTGTGAATCACTGCTCTTTGGTTTATAGGTGGCCACAAAGACGCTGATGGGTACTGAACTATTGCCCTCCCTTCTTCAGTGATGGGAGTGGCGAGGTGTGTGGGTCTGTAAGGCAACCAGCGTGGCAGATGCTCTCTCACTAGGGTTTGTTTCATTCCCTTGTCACACCGCTGTGAATAATGTGTGCCTGCCCTTATATACTGTGCACACTCAGAGCACTCAAATCCTAACTAAGCTGGTTTTCTGTTAGCAACTTCTATAAATATCTGATCCCATGGGGCAGCAGAACTGTAGCTGACAGCAAGCATGAGTAACCCCTTAAAAATCATCTTAATGGAAAGTTTAAAAGTGAATAATCCTGTTAAATGAAGGGGAAAAAAAGTGATTTATCTTAAAATATTTAGAGCAGATGCATCATTTGGGTAAGAAACCAGTGTGCCTGAATTAGAAATGTCATAACTTCAGACAAACTGAGTCACTCATTCAGAATGAAGTGACATAGCTTTTAAAGGAAGGCAAGCAACACCACTTTCCCAAAAACAATTGGCCATGCAAACTGTGTACAGCTAAATAGTAGTATAAATATGTGAAATAATGTAGAAATAAGAGAAGAATATCCCCCTCCCTCTGCAAAAAAAAGGAAATTCAATTTAACCTATTAGCTCTGGAACACAAACCCTCTTTCCTTCAGAAAGGATGTTGGCATTGCAGAAAGTACACGCTTTTTCCTGCTAGATTGGTCTTGGAAGATCCTTTGCTTGAGTCAAGGCAGTAGAACAGAGTGAACCCACAGTCTCATCATGTGCAGTTCAAACTTGCTTTTTACTTAGATTTTTACCAGAAACATACATTTCTAGTAATATTACAAATCAGCTTAGACACCAAGAATCATTAGTCAACCCAGCTCTTCAAGACAAACTCCAAACATTCCCCCTCCACCTCCAATTCTGTTCTTGACTCTGGCTGCCACTGCCATCAGAAACGCGTCCCTGACGTCGAACCGGCGTCCTCTGATCACGTCCACCCTGAGGACACAGAGCGGTCCATCCCTGTCCTTGCCGCAGCAGCCTTTCGGTACGGGGCAGTTCTCATGTTGGGCATGTCCCCCCAGTTTTTCTTTTTATCGTTAAACAACCCCAACTCATTCAGTCTGTAATTAATGACAGTCCCTGCCCCAAGCAGCTTGGTAGTGGGCCCGATCAGCTTGATGTCATTACTTCACCATGACAATTTTCTAACTAACTCCATGTGATATTCCATCTGCCTGACACTATTAAAAACTTTTTATATAGCCCTTATTATTGTAGTTGCTGAGCTCCCCGCAAACATCACAGTGAGGAAGGGAAGTGCTCTTATCCTCACCAAGGCACAGGCAGACCATGACCTGCCAAGATCACACAGTGAGTCTTATCAGAGACTTAAACATAGGTCTCTAAAGTCCTTGGCCAGCTCTAGCTGTATGGTATGTTAACATGAAGAATCAAGGCACTCCTGAAGTGGCAAGCAGACGGGGAAAGTATGAAATTGTGTGTGAGAATTTTATTATTTTTTAATAAAATCTCACTTTATTTTTAATAAAGGAAAGATTATGGGCATGATACCCCAGAAAAAAGTCATTAAATACCACATTTTTTGGTTGTTCCTGTCTGAAGTAATTTAATAGCAGCACAATTACACCTTGTTGTTTGTCAGATGTAACTGAGAAACCATTTAATCCTTATGCACTAAGACATTTGCAGTTAAATTCTGTGTAAGAAGTGTTAAGTTAAATCAGCAGCATATGGGTAAAGAACCTAAAGTTATCTAAGTGACCTTCAATTTTGTTTCCCAGAGCATGCCACTGTGTGATTTGCTTTCTGCTTTATGTTGACTGAGGGGTGTGTTAATGGATAGGTGGCCTACCAAAGGCATCTGGAAGTCCTAGCCAGTCTTCCACAGAGAGAAGGTTTCTTGGTTTAGCCTTCAGGCAATACAGGCTGCTGGGAGCAGATACATTTTCAGCACTGCACAACGTACACCAATTCACAGTGAACATTTTGCATCAGTGCTGTAGATAGACATATAAAAGTGGCCTTTTGGCACTTCTAAAGTGTAGCCATTCTGATCAGGGAAATGCCAAGACAGCTTTAATTCTGCTAAATCTGATTTTGCTCTTTACAAATGTACCACAGCAAGAAGGAGAGAGAGGAGAATGACCTTAGTATTTTCCTTGAGACGCTTTCACCTAGTCCCAGATTAGCTCTTAAATCTTGGTTTATTTAACTCATTGAATAATTTCCTGTAATGTGCACAGATTATATTGTAAAATCTCTTCAAAGGTCAGTTTAGAGCCTTCTAGGCAAATAAACACAAAATAAAAGAAAAGGCATTGGAACTGTTATCTCTCTGAAAGCTTAACAAAAGGTATGCTAGCTTAATTTGAGCCAGGGGAGCTGGATGGAGATTGCATTTAACCAGAAATGCTGGCAAAAATATGCTTCAGTGGAGCCAGAACCACATGTGGCCATTCCACTTTAATTGTGCTTGTTTTAAAAGATAGGTCTTTAACATTTACCCTCTCCATGCTTGCTGTCTCTTTATGAACTGAAAATAAAAGCTCCCTGGGCAGTCATATGAAGGGCTCAGGCCTAAAATTCCTTAGCTTGAGTCAGAAGCAAAACCTGTGTTGAATCTGCCTCACACATTTTTTTGTAGCCATAAGATTTGACTTCTCTGCCTGGGTTGTTTTTTTTTCCCCTAAGTTCCCAGTCTTTGGTGAGGTCAAAGGCAGTGGCAGCAGCGCTACTGGTTCGAAGGCAGCCTGCTGTAACACGCTACAAAACCCGAAAGTACGCTCAACAATAACAAAAGCATTAACCGCTGACCCACAGCTTGGTGAAATTCAATCCCACCATTAGGCAAACATGAAAATGAGATCCCAGAGGAAGGAGGGTTCAGATGTTCAGGACAGAGAGGTTGGGTGAGGAACACAGGCACCAAGATGGAAGTTGTTGCAGACCGAGGGAGAGAGAGGGAAAGGCTGCCAGTTCAGCGGTAGCATCTTTTAATGCCATGCATTTCAGCGTGCACTGGGCAGTCAGTGGTTTTGCTCCACTTTGGAACTCAGCAAAGTAAAATGGACATAATAAAGATATCCTTCACCATTTTAGGGACACGTTTAATGTGATCTCATTTGATTCCCCAGGGGATTGCTTCAGAGCTTCGTGGTTCCACACTGGCTTTAAGTTACTGCTTGTGTCAGTGTGTAGGTGCATGGCCAGGCTGGAATGTTACAGGAACTTAGAAGAGCAAAGCACCAAGCCTGACACAGTTTTATCTTGTGTCAGATGGCTGCAGATTTGCACCTTTGTAACTAAGTGTATTTCAGGGAGAGTCAGGTGCCAAACTTAGGAGCACCCTAGAAAATACCTGTCCTGTATCTTGCATGTTTCAGGAAGGAGCTGTGGGTCTCTGTGCTGTGAGGATTTCTGTATGCACTCTGCAGCCAGCCCTGTCAGGAAGCTGGAGAAAGGGGCGCTGGCAGGACCACACGCTCTCTCAGTTGTTGTTACAGTGCGTTGCTTTTTTCCCCAGAACACACTCACTGCAGATGACCGTTCAGAAGACAGCTTCACCCTGAACCCCGAGGACAGACAGGAATACCCTGATCTCCAGGCTGCTCACCGTCCGTTCCCAAAGCAGCGATTCGGGCAGGAAAATGGGCACACGTCCTTGCAAAGAGATGGACCCAGATCATTCCTCCTGGATCTCCCAAATTTCCCTGACCTGTCAAAAGCAGATATCAATGGGCAGAATCCCAACATTCAGGTACAAGTTTATGTTAACTTGTGAATTTTGTAATTATTTTATTGAACTACTGAACCAAGAAAACTTTCAGCCTGGCTTCCAGGACATGAAGTCGGTACATTCTATCTTTCTTGGGCACCAAGAGACAATGTGTGTAATATATATTATATATAATGTATGTCTACAGTATGTATATGGCTTTAACCTGGAGTGCCTCCTTTGGCCCCTCTTACCTGGCCTTGGTGTCTGTACAGTTTCTTACATCTTCTCACTCCCTTCTCTGGTGGCAAAAAGCAGTTGCTTGCAGTTTTTTTTCTCCTAAATGTGATTCCCAGAGGCACTGTGACCGTTGCTGATGGGCTCAGCCTTGGTCAACAACGTCTCTAGCCTTGAGTCAGCTGGTGTTTGCTCTGTCGGGCCTAGGGAAAGCTTCCAGCTGCTTCTTGCAGAAGCCACTCCTGCAGCCCCTCCTCCTCCACCAGAACCCTGCCATGCAAAACCACAATAGGTTATAAGAGAACAAGTCTTTAAGTTTCAACTCAAAATGTGGTCCTCTGTATGGAACAGAGGCTGAGAGTTAATTTCTGCAGCAGCTGCCTGCAGTAAAAAAAAATCTGTCTGCAAGAAACTTTGTTCTATGTTATTCCTCAGACTGTTCTTGGGTTTGGAATGGCCTCTGACAAGCCACTCGCATCTTGAGACTTCAAGGATTAGAAAGAGGAAAAAATGAGTGATTTGTTTTTAATTCGGAGCCTTAAAGCAAAATTGGCATTAATAAGCAGCCTTCTCTAACCAAAACAATAAATCGAAATGTTGTTCTGCCCGAGATGTGCTTATAAAAACAATACACTAATAGAACTGGTTTTCTGGTTAAATTAATTCCTGGCTTCTTATAGCCCCCCAGCCCACAAAATTACCATCCTTTTGATATGTCAAAGGAGTACACACATAAAGATACAATAGATCTGTTGGTGAGAGGCCAACATGATCAGGCGAGAGCAAGCTGTCTCCAAGCTGACATTCCATGACATCACAGATGGCTTGCTACCTTAAGAAGCCTAGCAGATTTGGATCAAGTGCAGGTCCAGTACTTGATGGGCCAAGGTAGTAAACACATTCAACGTGTGGTGACTCTACACACGCCTCGTGCTAGGAGAAGCCTTCCAGAAAGGTTTAGGAAGGGACGGTAGGGAAGCTGTAGGGGCCCCAGATCGTGGCATGAGGTAAATAGTGTAACATCACTGTTTGAAGAAACAGTATATATGAACTGCAGAGGAGGACAGGAGCAAACAAAACCCTCCTCTGATCGGTAACAGCATTTAATGTTTAGACCCAGGGAATGCAAAAATGGGATGGAAATGTTCCCCTGGCTTGTCTTTAAAGTAACTGCTTCTGCTATAACCACTTTTTCCACCACCTGATCTTGGAAATGTGTCAGCCAACTATGTCAGCAGTTTTACTGGACACGGAGAACTGGGAAGCACAGTCCTGTAAACCGGAAAACATTGGGCAACATTAACCCAGAGCTTTTGGGCACAAGGATCACCTCCTCAGAGACAGGCTCCCTAAGTTCCATGTTATATCTAGTCTGTTTACTGAGGTGCATAAATGAGGATATATAAAGGTGCTTTGAGTTCTTGGCTGACAGTTCTGTGGCGTGTCAGGCCTCATGGAGATAAATAAATTAATTTATCCCAGTTATCTCCCATTAATTCATTACACAGTCAAATGAAAATTTATTTCCTTGCCTAAAGGTTGTAAAACATGGCCTGCTCTGGGGAAAAACAGGATGATAGTGAATTCTTGCTCATTAAACAATACCATATTTATCTGAATGGAAATAATGACACTTGTTGACTTGCAAGTTTCTCGTTGTCTGTTTGGCAGGTGAAAGCAGAATTGATCTGTGTTTTTCTTTTTGCACAATGGCTTCAGGCTCTGTAAGTTACAACCCTGGGGGTGTTAATTTAAAAGTCCTGGTAGGACAGTAAGGTTGGAAAGGAGAAATAAGCCTCTGTGTACTATGTGCCCTCTAGTACAATGGGCACATTTAGCTCTCAGAGATGCACGGCTTCTTTTCCCTTTTACTAGTACAAATCTACATAGACCAAAAATAACATTTTAAAGAGTAATTATATCTGGAAATTTTAAAAACCTAATGAACAGATATAAAACTCAGCTTGAAACAGCAGGTTGAAAAGTTACTGTTGGAGTTTGACCCAGCTAAAACGACCACATGACTCACTGTACCCCAGTGAGATGTGGGAGAGAATTGGGGGAAAAAAAGTCAAATTCATGGCTTGAGGTAAAAGCTTGATCAGGTGATAATCACATATAAGCAGGGTGGACTGCATTCTAGGAAAAACTAACAAGTCAGAGCTGTTTGACTCTTTGCATGCTAGACCAGGATTCCTGACACTTACTGTGACTTCATTCTGTTACTCAGGAGTAAGAACTGTTCTTACTCTGAATAATAACCCTGCCAGTTACCAGGTCTGCATAGGCATCCCTTGGCTAGTTTGTCAAATGAGCACAGGCTTACATGAAAAGGTTTTTAAACATGCAAGAGGAAATCCAGAAGTTTCCTCTTCCAGAAGTCTTCCACACACAGACAGAACAGTTAAAAGAGAAAGTCCCCAAACTGAACAGCCATCCTTTGCTCAAGAGCAGGCACTGCAGTTACGCTGTTTCTGGTGCTGGGTCTGTACCATGGAGATCGCCCTGCTCCTGAGACCATCTCCCTGGTCAGTATTGCTGCTTTGCCGAGCTGGCCACAGCACCAGAAATATGGTGTAGCCATGCCAGGAACCAGCTAGTCCTTTCAGCAAGCCAGAGAGACTAGAGTAGGCAGAGCAGGGTGTCATAGGGCCACAGTTAAACCACTTTCAGTGCTAGGGCTGTTATTGCCTCTGCACAGATTTCTTACTGTCATGATGTAATGAGCTCGCTGCAGAGTGCAAAATTCAGAGCTGGTTTTTGGACCAGTTTTTTAATTCTGGGGTTTAGTTGGGCCATCAGAGGGTGCAACTGGGACTGGCAACACTACAGACAAAGTGCAGGTTTTGAGTCGCAATATCGTCTTTGCTCCCTGCAGATTTTGAGGGTCCTTCAGTTTCCTTTCAGCAAGTCCAGAAAACTATTCCAAGTGAGCTGTCTTGGCCTAACCAAAGGGAAATGGGTGCCACTACCGATATCATTTTAACTGAAGTTGTTATAAATTTAACATTTCAATGTCTTACAGTGAACACATTTCTGTCCTCCTGTTATAGTTACCTGGGTGCTGACTTGCACATGTACAGAATAGCAACTTCTGCATTGCAGATTTGTATCACTCACGTGAAGGCAACAGAGGATGGAAATGCCTTCGAACCCACTGCTTGCACAATATTCCTGAAACAAAATCTCCCAGTTGCCTAGGGCGATGTTTACACCATTAAAGTGAATTCAGAAACATTGTCTCAGTGAGCAGGACCAAGTACACAGAACTTTCTGTGCGCTCCAACAGGCGGGGATAATATTTATCTTCTCTATATTTTTGGCTAGGAGAAAATTGGATGTTGGTGGCTGAAGACATCTGTGCTTGATACAGTTGTTTCATTAGAAGTTTCACTGCAAATCTGTTGTTTTAAGTACCTGTGCCAATTGTTTTTAACAATTTTTAGGGGACCATCCTTATTTATAGCTCACACAACCATAAAAGAAGCGGCTTCATTTTAGTTTTAAATACTTCTGGAGATGATTCCAGATTTATACAAGAACCATGTTACTGCAAACTTTTGTGGAAGCTTGAGGAAAAAAAAATTAACTTTTTAGTTGTAATAATTTCTGGAAGAAAATTAAGTCTTTAAAGTAGTCTCCAAAATAGAAATACTAAACAAGATCTATTTATTAATTTTTTCACAAAGGTGTTTTTATTGGAGTAGTGACACAGCATAAAAGCTTTCCCAGAGCTGCTGAAAGTGCCCGTTTTTAATGACTCAGGTTCTAGATCTGATTCCTTTTTTCTGTATTATAAACGAGTCCCAGTACAGAAAGCTATCAAACAAGATACATTTGTGTATGTGTAGTCAGGGGTAATGTTATAAAGGCGTCTGTACTGGGAAGTACAGAGAAGTACTGGGAAGAATTCAGTGTTTACTGTTTTTTTCAAAATTTTCAGCTGGGATAGGGGAGTAATTGCTCACCTTGAGCAGCAGCCTCTTCTCACACCTCTGCCCTCACTTCTGGGTCATACCGTGGAGGGATTACTAGGGTCCTTCCTGCCTCTGCAACATGCATTAAAGAGTTCATTGTCACTGGGCAGAGCGTAGCTGAGGCCCTGAACATAAACAGAACCAGGCTCAACTGCAGTCATCTTTTATTTTAAGTTCCAAGAGTGGCAGTTCAGGCAATCCCAGGATTCCTTCTAGAATTTCTTTCACTTTTTCTTCTTTCACAGATGTGGGTTTTTTTATGCCACATCTTAAACAAACAACTGGGCAATCCAAGCTTAAAATAGGAGAAAGAGGAATATAGGTGTGGATCAGACTGCCACATTGGGTTTTGCTTTTGTTATGTTCATTTCTTAAATAGGCTGTTTAAAAAATCCTGCTTACGCTGGGGTGGATCTCCTTGGGTACCTCCTGTCCCCAGACCTCTTTTATCTTTTAAGACAAGGGGATAATTAATTGGAATAAGGTCTCAGGGCTTCAATTTCTTATCTGGTTCATGGGTGTCAAAGCACCATAGCACATCAAAGTGAGTTACAATAATGCTGGAGAGGAAAGAACTGCTTCCCTGCCCAGGTATCACTGAAAGCAGCAGCATGTGATTTTGCCTGCTGCTGACAAGAACACCTATCCTGGGCATTGGGTCACCCTGATGGGCTGTGGCTTCCCTCTTTGCTCCATGTTAGCTAGCTCTAATCCAGATGTGAAAGGCTTTTGGTGCAGGCTAAGTTCTTGTCTGCTGGAAAACTCATTTTAAAGGCCCTTGCAATAAGCCTCCTTGGTAGTAAACACGTGCTGAAGTGCAATATCTGATCGCACAGCCACGTCCTGAAAGGAAGTTAGTAGCAGTGCTGTCGGAGGTCTGGTGAGGTCTCATGAGCCTGGAAGTTTATGTGCTACACCTGCCTCTCTTCCCCAGTGTAACACAAAGCGTAGTGCAGGTTTCTCTGTCCTTACAAACCTTCTTTGGCTTAAACATACTTGGGTTCCTGAATAGGTATTTGAAATCAAATCCCTATGGTTTTTCGAAGTGTACCTGCCTGAAATAATGGGAGTCCATTCTGAGTCACTGTCACATCATTCCAGATTACCAAAGAAAAGGGAATGACTATCAAGTGCTCCCTCTCTTTGTTTTATGAGAGATATTTTCCCCCACTTTGCTGAATCATTGCTTACAAAGTTATTGTGGTCTTAAAAATACTCACTGCTAAAGTCCTGGAGTCATACTAATTTTCACATGGGCAGCACTAAAGCCCCGCAACTGGCCAGCTGCACACAGTGTTAGCTGCTCAGGAACACTATTTCCTTTCACTTATTGTGAAAACTCTGTTTTGCTTGGATAGATGCAACAATGTTGAATCCATGAACCAACCCTGATGTTTTTAAACTTATGAAATCCATTTTAATTCTTGGTCTGCAGAAACTGAGGTTCAATGAAGTAATCGTTCCAATTCCATGTTTAGTCTGGGAGTAAAATCTCTCTTGTGTAAAAGATGCTATTAGGCTGACAACAGCACTTTCCCTCACTCTTGCTCTTTCTCCCAGTGGAGCTTCTTAGTAGCCTCAAACTCGTTTCATTTCAATGGCTTGGGCTATGGTCAAATGCAAAGCATGAAAGAGATGAAAAATCTCCTTTCTCCAAACAAGGATGTGTGGGCACTGTCTTTATGCAGCTGTGTCAGCAGCCACGAAGCTATGGCAGCGGTTCTGTCTTGCTTCCTATGTCACAGTCCTCTGTGGGTCACAGGTAGCTGGAGAAACACTGATGGTCTTTTCTTTCTTTTTCTTCTGCATGTGGCTAAATACTAAACCTTTCATCCAAAATGAAAATCTATAGAGCCATGTAGATTACTTTTAGCATAAGAGTATATTGTTCTGATTTTCCTGGGCTTACACAACCCAGTTTTCATGCAAAGACTGCTTTGCAAATCTATAAAACACGAAGAACACCATTAGGTATGTCAGAGCGTCACTTCAGTATCATGGCTGTTCAGCCAGTCCAGTGTAATCACTGAATGACAGTGATTAGCACAGAACATCAGTGCCTAAAAAGGCACCTAGATGAACAGTATTTATCCAAGAGTTTCATGATTACACGCTGTTCAGCAGAGAAAAAGAGTAACCAAGGATTGTCCCTGTGCAGAAGTATGTTTACATTCATGATGTCTGTGAGGGAATTGGGCAGCAAACTTTGAATTTTGGCTGTAGGCTTCCATAGAAACCATACGTGGGTTGTGTATGATTCTGTTCCAGCACAGAAAGAGGACCTGCTTCAGAGGGCTTAGCAGCAAGCGGCTACTCGGCGCCAACGGTTGAAAGTGGTGCTGGCGCTCATCACCGCAGCGCAGGGTTTCACGTAGTGCTGACAGCCCACGTCGCCTGCGATGGAAGCGCCGGTGCTGCAGGGAGGCCAGGCAAGGGGAAGGGCAATCCTGCCTCTAGTGGGCAAGGCCAAAGCCAGCCCAGCAGAGACCCCCGGCTCTGCACCTTGTGCTTGTGGACTTACTTGGCCCTGTCTTGAGTCAGTCGGAGCCCTCGGAAGGGTCTCAGCACGCTGGTGTGCATCACACTAGCCTCCAATTCAGCCTCAGCGCAATTAGCGTAACGGATCTGGTTCTCTTTTTCTGGTCATATATGTTAGGGTTTAAACATCTTTTCCCCATAAAGCAGAAAACTCTGCTGCAGAGGTTTTAGGCACAGTGTGGGTTGTTATTATTTTGTGCGGGATTTTTCCTAGCCTTTGTTCCAAGGTCTGATTCAGCAGAGGTAGCAGAAGGAATCACTCAGCTGCCACATATCTCTGGGCTCAGTAATCCCCATATGGTTTACACCATGGGAACGCAGCCCCTTTGCAAGGCAACACCAGCCATTTGTCTTTGCTGTAGAGAAAGTCTCCCACTGACAGATGGGCTGCTCTTTCTTGGATCCCACAGGTTACCATTGAAGTGGTGGATGGCCCCGACACCGAGACAGACAAGGATCTGCAGAAAGAGAGCAGCAAGCCTAGCTGGCCAGTCCCGTCACCTGACTGGAGAAACTGGTGGCAAAGGTCCTCCACCTTGACTCGCATGAGCAGCGGTGACCAGGACTACAAGTATGACAGCACTACTGAGGACAGCAACTTCCTAAACCCTCTCGGTGGGTGGGATAGCCATGCACCCAGTCACCGGACATTTGAGTCCAAGGAGCAGCCAGAGTATGGTAAGTTCGCGTTCCAGGCCTCTTATGGGCACCTTGGGATTGTAAAAACGAGTTTGGGGGAAATGAGAATGGTGAGGCATCGCTGAAAGCAGGCCAAGCAAAATAGAGTTTTTTCAACATGTGGCTTTTGTTCATCAGCTTTTAAATACAAATCTGTGCAGATGCACAAGCTGTACTGTGGTAGCTGCATTCCACCAGTAAGTCTATAATCTTGAAAATCATACCAGTTATCCCATAAGAGGACCTTTTTTTAGTCCTAAGTGTACTTTTTTAAAAGCAAAGGAAACAAGGTTTCGTATTTATTTTTAGAGTAAGGATAAGTACAAATTTAGAACCGTGCGGTGGTTTGGGAACTGAAGTCTAACTATTGGATAAATAAGCAAGAACTGAAACGTGGTAGTATTTGGTGGGTACACAAATAAGATGAATTATGTTGGTGCATGTGTGGGGAGTGGCGTATGCAGCAGGAACATTGTGTATTTGCATGTGTAATTCTCTTCCAGATGTGTCATGGTGAAAACAATTGTTTTCAGCTTGTTGTATGAAACAGTTGCAGAAAGTAGAAACAGAGGAGCTACAGTTAGTTGCTCACTACCCCAGCGGGCTGAACTATTCGTGTCACGGGGGTGAACCCATGTGTGCTCACAGGTAGTTCAGGGCAGCTACAGGTTAAGGTGTGTGTAAATACTAGTTAGAGCGGGGTTTCAAAGCCATGGTACTTCTACCCTGGCACTTCTGTTGGGTTCACCAGATACTGCAGAGTGGCTGATTCCATCTTATTTCTCTCTTGTGTTGGTTAACGTTAAGTCCTAGGGCCTAGAAAGTTGAGAGACACTTTCCTGGAACAGTGCATTTAAACATGTATGATATATGCATGTATGAAATTTAGTGGCCAGGATATTAAAGTCTATCCCTTCTTTTTGCAACTGCATTTCTTTGTGGGCACACTGTATTGCCAAGAACTTGTATATAAGGTAGTTATTCATTTAGGTAAAATAAAAGTGCTTTCACAAATAGTTAGTTTTGAAAAAGAAACCCAACAAGAATTACAAATACAAAAATAAGAAGAGTGGGTTGAGCTCCAGCTGAAAAATTCAATGTGGTATATTTAGTAGTAGATCGTGTGTGTTTCACAGTGCAGTATAAAGAGCAGGCCTGAAAATTATCCTGGAGCTCTCTGCCATATTCCAGAGCACTCTACTAATTGCAAAAGACTCCTAGCCTTCTGACTAACCTAAAATGTCCTGTGCCATTTGCCTTGGCCAGCAGGATGTAGCAGTTCCTGCCCCATGGGGCTTTAATACTAGTTCCAGCCATTGCCCTGTTCACACATTTCACAGCTCCTGAGAGAAGGAGTGCAGGGCTCTGCCTGCCCTTCGGGGCCTCCCAGGCAGGGCTCTTTGACAAGCATTGCACCTGCTCACCCCCTCTTCCCCACCAGTCACATGGAGAAGGGAAATCAGAATTGGAAAAGAGCTGTGAAGGAGAGCAGGCCCAGGGAGAGAGGTCAGAGCACATTTTCCTAAGCCATCTTGTGCACACAGACGGTAGCCATGGTGCCACCCGCATCACACCGAGGGCTCAGGATTCACATCCCAAAGGGCAGCAGTGTAAGAAAAGGAGGCAAAGCACATAAGGTCCCTGCTCTGAGAACCCACGTCTAGGCAGCTCGCTATGAGTGAGATATATAACCTTCCCATACTCCTGGCAATAAATGTTTAATAGCACCCCACAGAGTTGTCGTCAGTCATTACATATGGTACAAATCAAGTTACGTGTTCTACTAACCAGCTCAGGAAGCCCACAGACATCATGGCAGTGGAGGGGGAAGCGGGAATCACAGGCGGGGATCTGTCCCTGTGTCTTGCCTGTGCATACACATTCAGCCTATAGCTATAGGGCAGGGCTGGCTCAGAGTCACTAGACACGGTTTTGCTTTGCTACAATTAACCCAATGAGCAAGTTGTGATCACCGGGTCAGTTAAACAGCTGTAGATTGCAGAGAAATCCATTAAGCCAGATGTTTCCTAGGGAGAGAGAGCACTCAGCTGCAGAGGCCAGTGGGAAGGCAAGGAAGCTGGGATTGGTTCATGGACTCCATGTAGTGGCCTTTATGAGGTAGGATGTGCAGCAGTTACCTCAGCAAAGGAGTGAGGTTTAAGGGGTTTAGATACTTAGAGTGGTGCAGACTTGATAGTGTTTGCCCTTGGCTGTAAACCAGAAGGGAATAAAGTCATGTTTCATTTTCAGAAGGCTCCTGCTAGTGAGGAGTCCGATTTGATGCTATTTACTAACTCGCATGAAACACTACAAATCACGTGTTACTGTGGGGGCAGGCTACGCAGTTCCCTCTGTTCATGGCAGTATTCCTGTGGTATCTGGTTCCTGTTCTAAGGGCTGAAGAACAAAATTGCCATTTTCATGTGTGACCCTCAGCCTCCAACACTCCAACATTCCCTGTGTCCTAAAAATTAATTGAGTGTTGTTGTGCTATTGCTGCGCTCTTTGAGAAGAAGAGAAAGAAAACTTCATTTATGCTGTGCCTGATTAGTCTGTGGTCAGTCCCTACATACAGGGGAATTACGTGATTAGATGTGCACTGTTAGTTCATGACCCAGCTTTGCAGCTGAGGATTCTCAGCTGCCAAAAGGTCAAAAGAGAAAGGAAACATTTTTTCAAATAATGTTGCATGCATTTCCCTGAGGAGCATCAAGTGTGAAAACCAGTTAAACAGCAGGCTTACGCCTGGCATTTAGCCCAAGTTTCAGGTAGGGACATCTGGATTCCATTCTTGTTTTGCCTTCCTAATAAAAACCACTACACAGTAGTTTTGGGTAGTAGGAGTTTTGTTTCTTCATTTCCTTCCTCATCTTTGGTCTTACACAGATTACATCGATGGTGAGGGAGACTGGAGCCCGTGGTCCCTGTGTAGCGTCACCTGTGGGAGCGGCAATCAGAAGCGGACGAGGTCCTGCGGGTACGCCTGCACCGCTACCGAGTCACGGACCTGCGACAGGCCCAACTGCCCAGGTGTGATCATGTTCACGTGAACTGCTGTCAGAGGGGAGCGGGGAGAGGCTGTCCAGGGCGGGAAGGAGAGCCCTCCTGTTCCCAGAGCCCGGGGCCCGTTTGTTCCCTGGCTAGGTAAGAGCTTTGGTGGGAAAAGACACGCTGGCCCTCACGGCCGTTCATGAAAGGGAAGGTTCTTTGCTAGGAATGACGTGCTGCTAGATGCAGTCTGTGATCCCTTGGGTCTTAAAAGTCAAACACAGGCTGTTTTTTAGGTTATGGCACTCATTTCTGTGTACGTTCTGTATTACAAAGGGTGTAATCTACTCTCTTGAATCAAATTTGTATTCGTTTTCAAATCTGAAAGCAGCTGTGCTGTTACCTCAGCAAGCCTGTATTTTGCTGTGCAGTGAAGGGGCATGCCTGCCTTGTGAACATACAGCTCTCCCCCAGTTATGTGGCTTCTGAATTTTGGGCTCGATGTACACAGGGTTGCCTTAAGGCTCTATGTGTGTTAATACGAAAAAAGACGTCAGGTGCCCTGTTTTGCATTTCACTCCAGAGATCTCAAGGCATCAAGCTACAAAATGTCCTATCCTAGAAAGTCAGTGCAAAGGTGGAAATGTCATCTCTGTTTCATTATGTGTTGCTTGATAATTGGAGAATTAGAAAGCAGCAAGTCTGGTGCTGCAACAGCTGGGACCAAACAGGATGAAGGAATGTATAGCTTGGGCTTGAATGTATTCTGAAAATACATTCAAGGAGCCTTCCTTAGCTCCTGCTGTCTATAGACACTGGCATTTAAAAGCCAGTAACCAAGGTGTCCTTACCAACATGCAGTTTTTTCTTTGGTGAATCAGGGCTGGGCACTCAAACCAACGTCGTAAAAATGTAAAGCTGCTATGGAAAACTTCCCCGAGATGTTCCTTAAACGCTGCTGTGTGTTTGGATTTAGGCAGGTTTGTGCTACAGTAGTGCAGTACTTGCCACAATGCACGGGACAGAAGCAGTTTTTGTTACTTCCCAAGACTGGGAAGAAGTAAAAACACATGCCATGGGGGTGTGCATTTCACTGAGTTTACTTAATGACTCAGAAAGGCCGAAATTCTTAAACTGGAGGTCAGGTTTTGAAATGTCAGCGGTGCTGGAGAGAAGATGTAGGAGCATCAGTGAGAGAGTTGAAGTTTCTCACTCTTGGATGGATGCGTGCATCCAGGGCAAGGTAAAGGCTTCTAGGCCTTCAGCAGTTCAGAAGAAAACATCTCTGGCTGCTCTCATACATCCTAAACCCTCACAAATAAGGGGTTAATTCCAGAAGGCAGCATGTAGCCCCCAGTGATACTCTCCAGTATTTATTACCAGCAAGCATCAAACAGTGGCAAACTTGAAAGAGTACATTATGTCATGTAACAGACCCCCAGCAATCAACAAGCAAAATATATTCTCTTTGAGGCTGTGCTGACATTTTTGAAATTACAAGGGCAAAGCCCAGCTTCTGCTGTTTATAATTCCAGCAGTGAATTACTGCCTTGTAATGGGTTCTTGGGTATCTATTACTCTCCATCTACTGCTGAACTTTAGGCAAAACCCTGTGATGATTTTATTGACAAGCAGCCTGAGGCTGTTTTGAAGCTTTGCAAGCCACTATTATGCCCCAGTTCAGAAGACTGGGAGAAAGTTCATTGATGGATGGTAAATAGACTTATTAACCATATAGTTATCACTTACTGAAGAGCTTTCTGCTCTCCTTGGAGGTCTTTAATTCAGTGGAGAGGGGGAAAAAAACCCAAACCCAACTTAAACCTGTTTTAATGCTTCTTTGAAGAGACATTTGTTTTAAGGCTACAGTAGGGAAGCATCAGTCTGGTGGGTAGGTCAAGCTAAAGCAGCGCTCAAAGGATGTTTACTTTGGCAAGATCAATTAATCCATTTTCTGGCAATCTGTTTGTCTCCACTGATTGCAAACACTTAACAGGAGGCTGTAGGAAAATCTGGTATTTTAACACACTGTTTTATTTGATTGTGATAGGTGGGGGGAGGTTAGTTATTCTCAACTGCTCACACTTTTCAACTCCTTAGCACTGGGAGACCATCAGGCACTGGTCTTCTTGCAATAGAACCATTCTCCCCTGTACTTCCTGAGAAACGGTGTCCCTCACATGGATCTGAACTGCTCTGCTGTCTTGAGGCATGTCACTCTGAGAAAGGAGCACAAAGGCTGTCTGTCTCCTTTAGACACCATGCTGTATCCAAGGCTTTACTGCTTCCCATAGGACACTTGTTTTACCTTGTCAGCCACTGGTGATCCATGCGCCAGAGAAGGTGCAGGTCACATAAAGCTGTGTGTGCAAAGCTCCTACCTACCTGAGTTATGAGGAGGTGCTGGCAAGCCTTCATTGGGAAGAGGAGGAACAAAATTAGTTCCCTCATTGCTGTCCCTACACTGAGTTCCTTAACTGACCCATTTGTAGCCTAAATATAATCTGAACTCTGAAAACTTGTGACCTCTGGAGTAAGCTAATGCTGATCTTCCAAACACCACAGCTTGGTTGGAAAACAGCCCGGGCTAACTCAGCTCACCTGTGCTCACTGCTTGGGAAGACTGACTCTGGCCTGGCCAGAACCAGGACACTAATGCTGACCTTCCCAACACCACAGCTTGGTCGTTACGCTTCTCAGTGAACACTCCCTCCTCCAATCACTTCCCTGCCAGACAAAAGCACCTGGCAGAACTGGGGAAGGAGGGGATAGCAGGGAGGCAGTTGATCGCATTGTGTTTTAGCAGGCAAACACCACCACTGCTAACACATGTTTGTCTTAGGGATTGAAGATACCTTCCGGACAGCTGCCACAGAAGTCAGCTTGCTTGCGGGAAGTGAAGACTTCAACGCTACCAAGCTGTTTGAAGTTGGTAAGCAGCCTGGTCAATCTCTCAGTGACAGATAAGAAACTTCCTTAGATTTTCCTGTTTTGACTCTCATCACAGATTTTGGTTAAAATGTCAGCAATAATGGCCACTTACTGTCTTGCTTAAGTTTACAATTTGAATCTGAGCATGCTTCTGTCATAGGATCTTTCTTCTCTTACTTCTTATCAAATTCCTGTGCTGCTGTCATCATAAAATGCTGATTCTATGTCCTAGTTCAGAAAAGAGCTATAAGGCTCAGGAAAAAGCAAATCACACACTCTAGCATTTTGCTGAAATAGCCTTGGATGGAAGATGCTGTAAAGGCATTTTAGGTACAGCTGTCACATTAAAAGAAAACTCCCAACAATTATTTTTATGGGGATGCATAGCTTTACCTGTGCATGCTGCAGTGGGGCTAGCCAGAGCAATTGTACAGGGCATGACTTGATACTGCTCTACCTACAAATCAGCCCAACCTTTATAATGTTCTGATTTCATCCCTTCCATGAAGCCCTAGTGTGGCCAGTCTTCCACACCGGATGCAGGACTGATTGGATAAATAATGTAACCCAGCACCTCCCTCCTGTGGTGACAGAGCACAATGGTTAATGACAACCGGGACAGGACTCTTTGAGATGACAGAAAAACAGGGCATGCATCACTAAGTAAATATTTTGCAGGAGTGTTTGCTGCAGGAGCTTTAGGACCCAGCCTTTGCCTTACTCCGAAGTCCTGTTAAGTAAGTGTGGAGCAAGATGTGCAGGGGTTTTTTGAAAGCCTGTAGAGACCTTAAATAATGTTTCAGGTAGGAGATGGATTCTCCCAAGACTTTTGGAAAATAATGAAGTGCCAGTATCAAATGTGCTGCTAGTCTATAAATCTCTTTAACCCCAGCTATAATTCAGGGCTCCAGTGCCCTTAAGTCCTCCTAATGTACAGACTCTCCAATATTATGTCACATACACCTTTTTAGAATCTGGATTGCTTTTGGCTGTATTTGCCAGCTGAGATGTCGGTCTCCATGTTTGTTCTACAGGTGCTTGAAACACCGCTCTGGGAAAATGGAGCCCAAATCCAAACCAGTATTTGTTAAGTTAAAGGACAGCCTGACTCAGGGCTTCATAGGGAACTTCAGACAAAGCAATCCAGGCCTTGCTTGCCATCTTGGAATTTCTATGAGAAACTTAATCCTTCAGCTTCTGAATCTGCTGTCTCACAGGGTGAGGGTGTGGGCGAGGGGTTTAAACTGCAAACTGGCATCAAAAATCACTGTGATTTCCCTATTTCATTTCTGCTGCTTGCAAACCCATGATAGCATCTCCTGTGGGAATAACAGCAGCTCAACTAGAACTTGCCAGGTAGAAGTGCCAAAGATGTCACGGAGCTGCACTGTGACTCAGGCTAGCACTGCCCTGAGGCCCTAAGGGTTCACATGTGAACTCTTTACCTGACAGGACGGCATAGCCCCACATTTCAGGCAGGGAGCTGAGTTTTGACTGCCCTTCCTTTCTCAAGCAAAGTACTGGTGCTGAAGAGTTACGCTTTACTCATTTGTTATCGCTGAGTAGATGAGCTGGGATGCTGCATAACATATCTTAAGTTTCCATTTCCTGCCCTTCAACAGATACTGATAGCTGTGAAAGATGGATGAGCTGCAAAAGCGAGTTCTTGAAGAAATATATGCACAAAGTTGTCAATGATCTCCCCAGCTGCCCGTGCTCTTACCCCAGAGAAGTTGCATACAGCACTGCTGAGATCTATGATCGAATCAAGAGGAAAAACTTTCGCTGGAAAGATGCGAGTGGCCCAAAGGAAAAACTGGAGATCTACAAGCCCACTGCACGATACTGCATCCGCTCCATGCTCTCTCTGGAAAGCACCACGCTCGCAGCACAGCACTGCTGCTACGATGACAATATGCAGCTGATTACCAGAGGGAAGGGGGCAGGGACACCAAACCTGATCAGCATTGAGTTCTCAGCAGAACTCCACTATAAAGTGGACATTCTGCCTTGGATTATATGCAAAGGTGACTGGAGCCGATACAATGAAGCACGGCCACCAAACAATGGGCAGAAGTGTACAGAAAACCCTTCAGATGAAGACTATTACAAGCAATTTCAAGAAGCAAGGGAATACTGAAAAGATTTTCCTTCTCTTCAGACAGAAAATTGCATTCGTTTCCTGGATGCCAAAGAACTGATAATGGCTGCTGCATTGTCTCCTTGTCAGGGGTTGATGGGTTTCTTTCTAATGAATGTATATAGTTGTAATATAATACATAAGTATTTTTCACAGTGTGTGTAATTTATAAACACATATCTCTATCTATCTCTCACACACCTATTTTTACATACAGACATACACAAAACCTGTCCTGGTAGGATTTTGTACAGCAATAACAGTCATTTAATAACATGCATTTCATTTTATTGCCCAGCTATAATCTAAGTGTGGGCTGGGGAGTGGGGAGCAGCTGCTGTCACTATCAGGCCCCAAGGCCCCAGCTGAGGAGGGCACACACTTAAAAGTTACTGTTAACACTAGGATTGCAGAGTGTGCTCTTCCATGTGGCAGTGGTGTGCAAGATGAATGCACCTACAGCATCAGTTTTCTCTGTAATTGATGTAATGCCCGGTCGTATCTAAGAAAGGAAGGGTAAGAATACTCAGAAGTGAATATAGACAGTTACCAGCAGTTTTCTGTTGGAATTCTTGTTGCCTTCTAGCTCAGTGGTTGTGAAGGAGTTGTTACAAACAGCCCAGTCCTGGAGACATCTCAGATACAGAGCTACAGCTGTCAGGGGCTGTGTCTTTATGTTGGGGAGCGGTTCTTCAGGGCAGCTACCTGCAAATGAACATGCCCTAAGTCTTTGGAGGAGTGAGGCCAGAGAAGGAAGCCAAAGGAAAAGAAAATTTACAAAAATCACAGTTACTTCCCAATTTTTAATAATAAGAAGAGTGTTTAGATCTGCTGTGAAGTGTCACAGTTTAGCCCCAGCCAGCAGCTGAGCACCACGCAGCTGCTCGCTCGTGAGCCGAACCCAGGACAAGAAGTTTATTTTTTTAAAGAATGGGAAAAGTGGAATACACATTTCTAAGCTCCCTGGGATAACACATGCAACCAGCCCTTTCCTCCCTTTTATCATATGCTGAGTGCACGGTGTCCTGCAGAAGCAGCTATTTTTTAAGGAAGCTGTCTGGGAGGAGCTATTGGTGAGTTAAAGTATCGATTTTTTTAAAAAAAGCTAGCATTATTTTTGTAAAGTATTTATTGAATTCTAACAAGAACTCACATGTGGGATAGGTCTCTAACATGAAAGGCTTCTGTAGATGGAACTTGATTACCGAAAATAAGACTGTTGATAGGCAAAGACTTTACTTCCAAATTTTATATAGTGCAAGTTTACATACATAATCCTGTAATTAAGCAGCTGATACCTGCGTTCTTATGAAAGCTAATGATTACACCATGGGTAAATAAATACTTAAGAGTTCCATCCTGTGAAAAGCTGTTGTGCTGCAAGTCAGTGTCTTCATTTGGAAACCAAAACTAAATGTCACTAGAAAAGCGCCTGTTTTGGTCTGATGCACCTGTGCACGCTGATGTGGAGCCTCACATGGGTAGAGCCAATCTTGCCTTGCAGAAAGAATCAAGACAACCACAAAAGACAATTCCTTCTTCTATATATGTACACACATAAATACTGTAAATCTATTCCCTAGCACTCTTGGCCTTCCAGGCGCTGGCTGGTCCCATGCTCACAGTAAGTCCACTAGGTCTGGGAAGTGTCAGGCTTGTGTTGGTCTGCCCAGGTGGTGCAGATCAGGTCATTAAAAAGCAGCTTGGCCTTTGGACACCCACTCTGACCAAACATGTGGTGGGTACGCTGCAAAGGCTCTCCCCAAAAGTGCCAGACCCAGTCTGACAGGCTGCAGAGCCTCAGAAATACAGCGGTCCAGGCAGAACTACTGCACATATGCAATGGCAGCTGATCTACTGAGGTAATGGCAGCAGCTGGAAATATTGGTGCCCTCACAGGCTCTTCCCACATGCAGGCTTGAGTGGGGGTTGAGGGAACACGTGGATACATTCTAGCATTAGCTGGTAGTAACAAAACATGGTTAGTTGAGCAAGAGGGTAAACATGGGGATCCCCCCTTAATTTTTATAGAAGCCAGGTTTTGTAAATTCTTGCAAGGTCATAAGAAGGAGCCATGAGCTGGTGGAGCCAGTTAAATTGACAGCAGATGGATGAAAGGCATAAATAGCTCCAGGATCAGTCATTTAATAGAGAAGACAGGTATTTTCTGCAATGGGGGAGAAAGCCCTGCTATTTACTTCACATAGCAGTGGGGGGACAACAGTCTCAGGTTTCTCCAGGGGGGTGATAAGAGGGCAGTCACAATTCCTGAAATACAAAACACATCCCCACAGCTTATGGATTAGTAAATTTCTGCACTATTGAGAAATGCTGCTACACCATTAGTACTGACCATAACCAGGTGCCAGGGAAGAGGAAAAAACACTCTACTAAATGAAATGGCACACAACTTCTCCAGTGTGACCACTCGTAATTTGCTAGAAACTCTGAGGCAGGCCAGTAAGCACTGATAAGGACCTACCAGCTTTTTCACAGGATGAGCCCTGTGCACAGACCAAGAGGGTATTTGCACTTCTGCAGTCTTAAGCAATGGGCTTCATTAAAAACAAAGTCAGTCCTGGATTATAATAAATTATGATTCATTCAGGCCTGGGCAGGGTTTTTTTGTCTTCTATTTTATCTCCTTTCCAATGACTAAAATTGTACCTGGAGTGACTTTGTATATAGTAGTCCTTAGTGAGGCAGCTAGAGTTTACCATGGCCAAATCTGGGTCAGTTCCTCAAATACAGAGCTCCCTGTATTAGAACAGAAACTGAGGAAGGGTGTACATTCCCATGCACAGGTCCATAGGTAGAAGGAGCTGCTGTTTTGTTTTTAGAAGACCCAACTGAAGATATTGGGGGTAAGGGGGTGTGGGGGTGGTGTTGAAACAAGTGGAGCTAAACAGAGCTCACGGTCTCAACGCTGATAAGTCCTGAGAGTCCCTCATTTACCTCATTTACCGATTTCTCCTCAACAAAGCCAGAGTAAGGTGTTTTCACCTCCTGGGTTTACTCCTCTGCACTACCTTTCTCTCAGGCCAGCGCAGCTGTTTGTGCAGCAAAGGGAATCAGTCAAGTCATCCAAGTTATTTTTAACCCTGATGAATCAACAGATACAGATTACAGCATGGCTTTACAGTCGAGTTGGCGGGAACGCCTCAAGCTGGCGTTACTGCTGAGAAAGATGTGTGGAGCGGTGCCCCGAGGCAGCCAGCAATGGATTGAATGCCTACCTTTGACGGTGAAGAGGATGATGAGTAGGCCTGGCTTCACATTGCCCGGACAGCTGCTGAGCAGCAAAATTCCACTAACACAACCCACAGGGATGCAGACGGTTTATAGGACAATATAGCAAAAACCAAAACCATACATTGCCGAATCCCCACAGCCCTGTGTTAGTTACCAGCTGCGTTCCCCCCGCTGTGCAAAACAGTTAGCCCTGTCAACGCATTCTTTCACAAAATGCCAGCGAGTTCATGGGACTGCTGTTCCCATATCTAGCACTTCCACTGGGATGGGAGCCTTGGTTGCAGTGGGTAACTGATGAACCTGACACTTGCAACTGAGCAGGGTCAGGCAAGCCAAAAGTGGGAGAGGAGAAGCAACCTTTCCCAGTTGAAGAATCTGCTGCATTGAGGCAGGGAATTGCAGCATTCCTGCGTACCATTTAGAGAGGGGATGGCCCTGCCAGGCCACAATGCCACAGCCTTCTATCTGTGGTGGTCTCCTGGTCTGCCACAGGAAGGCAGTGAGGTGATGGCCTACTCTCCTAGGGAGCTGGCCTGAGGCTGAGTACCTGCTGACACTTCCCCAAGCCTCCCCTTTTCTGCCCTTCCTGCTTTCCCCATGAAGGCACCCCTGGAGTCGCCCAGCAGCCAGCATGGCTCCCTGCAGTGGGTACCTGCTGGGCAGCACTTAGGCTGAGCACCAGAATCACACATTCATCCCTTCTCAGAAAAAAGTACTTGCCTTTGGGCTGGACAGACTACACAGAAACCTGGTGAGTGCCATTCCTAGCAGGGTCAAGCAGCTGGCAGGGCAGCGGGCTGGTTATAACCCACTCAGAGTTACTCTGCAGGCTCCATACAGTCACCCGCACGATCATCTGACACCACAGGAGGGGCAACCGCATGGCATGGCTCTTCTTAAACCAGAGGAGGAAGGCTGCAAAGCCGATACGGACACACTTGGATCTCTTGATGCTCACTGCATGTACCTGTGAAGGCATAAGCACAGCCACGTTTCTCCCATCCATACACATGGAGCCCAGAAGGAGGGCATGAGCAGTAAGACCAGCAGTAAGCAGCAGAATAAAGCTGACACCTTTTCCAGTAAACGCATGTGAGTGTTGGTTGCTGCCTGGCTGCATGGCAGTTATGTGACAGCTGAGAGAGCATGTGGTTTTCTATCGCCAGTTCTCCCCTCCCTTCCCTTTGTAACTTTTAACGGAAAAATGCGTGGGCAGTTTCCATTATGCCTGCGCCCTGTCAGACAAATTAAGGGCTTGGCTAAGAAATCACCGGTTTCGTATTTCACACAGAATACACACACATGCATGTATTTATATATCTATGTAAATTAATTTAGGATATCCTCTAGTCATGCACTTTGCAGCAGTACGTTGCTGAGCGCAGTGTCTGCAGGAGCAGACCCAGAGGAGAGCACTTCCCTTTGGCCTGCATAGGGAGGATGAGGCTATTTTTGCCCTTGCGTGGTGGGGAGAAGGGCCAGGAAGCTGAATGGCAGCAGTCATTCTTCAGCTCGGCCTTTTACTCTCTGAGTGGCAGGTTTCTTCATTTTCCCTTTTCAGCCGCGTTGCTAAAGCCGCAATACACCGTTTATGACCGTGTTAATTTTCTATCAGTTTAGGGAGTTATAAAGTTTTTATCCTTACTTCTTCTCTATCACAAGAAGGATCAAGGGTGTATTTTTAAACACACAGAAGCTTTTCATTCGGTAGAATGGAACAATTTATAAGGGACTCAGAACGTTATACCATGGAAGCGATAGCAGTACTGCACAGGCCAAACCAGCCAACCCCAACAAAACTAAGTGTGGGTGGCTGTAGCTTTCAGAGCAGCGCTTAGATAATATTTCCTTTTTAAAGCTGCACAAACGACATTACATGTGCTAAATGTCAGAGTTTGCTAGTTTATTATGGGCCTGACCACTGCTTCGCTTAGTGTGGAACAGTGTTTCACTCAGGAGGGATCTGGTATGACTCCGAAACATGCCTGAGGCGAGAAAGGGTTGGCATCTGCACACTGCAGAGGCAGAGGCAGCATGTGAGTCAGAAAGTTTGGGGAGCAGAGAAAGCTTGGGAAACAGCTCCCACTCCAAGTACCCTCTTCTGGGCTGGCTCCTGCCTCTGCACTGCTGTGCGTAACCCATGGGCTTGTCCCAAAAGGCAAGCTGCGGCCATCCCCCTTCCTCGCTTCCTGGGGCAGCTCTTGAGGAGACATTACTCAGCCACAACAAAACAGAGCCAGGGCACTGCTGGCTTTGGGAAAAGTCCTACCTGAGTGACTAGGACACTTGAAGTTAGGTAAGAAGATGGGACAGATACAAAGGTACTTGCCAGGTAGACACAGGGATTCCTCTGCAGTGTTTACTGTCAGGCAGTTGATGGGAATCGTCTTCAAACCATGGCACAGCCTGGCTTCATACACCTCCCACCTGCCAAAGAAGGATAAGAGCAAATTTCAAGCAGTTTGTCAGCATTTTTGTGGTCCCTGTCACCTCCTAAATGGATAGGGGATACATGCTGGCATGATGCCTCCACCCAAAGCCAGTCCCCACCAGGAGGGAAAAGCAGATCTTCATTTCATGTGCTAATGTCCTGGCTGCCTCTGCAGCAGTAACCAAGTCTGACAGCAGTGCACCGGTTCTCTTATACCGCCCTCATCACACAACCTGCCTGGGAAACACACAGAAGAGCATAGAAACAGGAGTCTCTTTGGATTGAGAAAGCGGATGCAGTACAAGGAATGGAAATGACTTCTGGCCATCTTGGAGAGGAAACAAGAGTGATTAGAGTCTCATTAGGCAGCCTCATTAAGGGTCATCAAAATTTAAATCAGTGTGTGGGTAATGATATCCTGAAGGACAATGGCCTCAGAGAGGGGAAAGGGAAGGAAAAAAAGCAAGGCTTGAAAAGGAGCCTACCAAAGGAAACACTGAAGCGATGCCTGGCCCCAGCAGGCTGAGGGCTTCCCTTGCCTGGCCATGCCCTCTCAGGCACATTCCCCAACTATTTCACAGCGTGTTTAATCCCTACTAGGTACACAGTACCAGAGAAGCCACATGAAAAGGTCCAGCTGGTAGGTGTAAGGGGAAGAAAAGCTATTGAGCCTCTTTTCCTGAGTAACAGCCCACATGGACACATGTTCACAGAGGCCACAGCACAGTGGTAGCTGCACCACAGCTTTTAGCTGTCCGCAAGAGGTCAGTGGCAGTGGTTAACCTTGACAAATAACTATGTTTTGCCCTTGCCCATAGTGGCAGAGCCGTGGGTATTCCTGTAATTTAATGCGACTTTTGCTCCAAAGGTCAACCCCCTTTCTCTCACACCCATGCCAGCCACCCAGGACGGTGGGTTTGCCCCTGTCCCAGCACCACCAGCTGCACAATGGAGCAGAGGCAATGGCTTGGGTCACTTGCCCAGTAACCTCTTTCCCTACAAGGAAAGGGAGACCTGGCCTCATCTTCCTAGCGCAGAGAGAGAAGGCATGAAACCACCAGAGATACACAGGCTGGAGGTGGGAAAGGATGCTGACTCAACCTCAAACCCAACTGCAGCTATCATTGCTAGGCTGGGTGGCCTGGTTAGAAGCCCATGGGGCTGCCCAGCAGATTCAGTCTGTGAGCTGAAAGGAGACCAGCAGCATGCTCCGTGCCTGACCATCACCAGCACTGATGGAGAGGAGGACAGTGGAAGCTACGTACTTCAAGATCCAAACACATACAAGATCCAGCACTGCCAAGCTGAACCTCAGTCCTGGGATGAAAACAGCACCTTGGCCATAACACAGGCCCCTGGGCCTCACCTTACACTGAAGGGACACATGGAAGGAAAAACAGACTTTGACATCTGAGTCACTGTCAGGGGGTGTTATGCCTGCATTAGAAAGGAGATGAGACCAGGTAACTCCAGATGTAGGAGATCTGCAAGGTCAGGAAGTCCCACAGAACTATCTGCTCCATCTGGCACCTTCAGGCTGGGAATTGTACTGTGAGCTGCAAAAGTCTCTTTAACCAGAGCTTGAATAGGGAACAGAAAATTTGATAGACACTGTGTGATTTGTTCCTCCCAAGAATATCCACCTCTTTCTCTCACAGGTTGCCTTCTGCTACAGCTTTCTGTGGGCATATAGCTGCTCTCCAACCTCTTCAAAGCCAGAACCCTCCAGAGAGATTAATTTTCTGGCAGCAAAACAAAGGGGAACAGCAGTACCATCACCCCACACACAGCTAAATGATGTCCACCACATCACTGCACCCCCAAAAATGCTGAGAGCTGCCAGGCCCTTCTTTGTACCAGCATTCCCAGCTTTTCTACCAGCTGGCTGAGTTTTTCAGGTGGAGCCAGGTGTGGACTCCAGTGAACGCTACTGCAACAAATGAGGCCTGTTTGAAATGCCAATACATTTGCTGCTCACCCTGGGGTGCAGGGGACAAGTGACAGCACCCCTCCTACCACTAATTTGCCCTGTGTCAGCTTTGCACAAATGCAGTTGCACATGGTGGAGGCATCACTGCATCTCTGAGCTCTCAGTTCTGACAGTGCAGCTCAGCACCACTGGCAATGGCCACTGCTTTGCCCTTATTTACCCCAAAACACTTTCCATGCCAGATTTTTCCTTTTTTTTTAATGCAAAGAAGCAAACCCAGACCTCCTGCACGAAGATAATTTGTCTCTTCTGGACAGGTTCCAGCATGAGGAGGGCATTTTATACATATGGGCTCTCTTTCATGTTTGATTGCTGGACCAAGATCATATTGTTGTCCAGCTCAAGAGGGGGTGGGAGGTAATAGCAAAATCCATTCAAATCAGGCAAGCATTAGGTAAACTTAGCTAAGAATACATACTCGTGATTAGAGAGCAGCGCTTTTTCATACAATTAGACCATTTGCAGGAAGGCAAAAAGAACCAACTGTGATGCTTTCAGTGCTGTGGGAGACAAGCAATCCCCAGGAGACCTCTCCCCCAACGCACTGGGTCAGCATCCCTGGGCAGGTTGCAAAGGAAAAGCGTGGTTTAAAACACCCTCAGAAGGTCTATCATTGCTTTGCAGCTCCAAATGCAGCCCCCCATCCAATGGAGACAAGGATACAGGGAGATAATATGTGAAAACAAGCCCTGACTGATCAGAAAATGTTTGAATATTGTCTTCAGATTTGCCCAAGGTGGGCAAAGCACTGCTTTTGGCATTCAAGAGCCGGTGGCACAGCCAGTGCAGGAGCAGGTTAGATGAATGGGACTGTGGGGAAAGAGACCCTGTACCAACACACAGTAGCAAACAACAAACGGTCGTGTCTGCAATACAGTGACTCTTTGTGTCACCACCTTCTCCTCACTGGGAATGGCACAAGTGGGCATCAAAATCCGCAGGCACAGCAAAGGGCACCCACATTTCTGCTCAGTGCCACCTGTGGCAGGTGGTGGGGATACAAAGAGCCAGACCCTTCACCCTCTGAAGTCAACGGCAAAGCTCAAATCATCTTTAGCCCAGGCCGTTGTTTCGGGAATGAACTCTACCAAACAGAAACAAGCAAACATTTTCCATTCTCCTCTCTTCCTAGGCATTGAGCAAGAGTAACTTGCAAATTGCTTCCAGTGACTTTGAGACAACAAGGGAACAAACAACTATCAACAAGCATTACACTCATTGCTTCACACGAAAACAGTTATGAGACTGAAGGGATCCTGACAGGCAATTGGAAAGCATTGATTTTAATGCTAATTTTATTGTATTTTAGACCAATTTTCCATGATTTAAAATGTGTGAGGTAATAAAGAGCTGGAATGCCTTCTTTTGTCATAATATTTCACACCCAAGGCCTCAGAGCACTTTTGTGAATCAAACTCTGCAATAGTTTTGCAGAGCAAACGGTTTAGGAAGCAAAGAACTGGAAATAGAGGGCAGTTCTCAGAGCTGGGGGTGGTCACAGAGGAGCCTATAAGAAAACTGAAGCATCTGGCCTCCCCGGTCCCGTGCCGGGACCATGGGCTCTTCCCCTCCTTGGGCAGACATCTGCTGACCACTCATGGGTTCCCTTCACCTGGCACTGGAGCTCCTCACGTGCACACCCCTGCTGCACTGTGCCATGGTAGCAAAAGAAATTTGGGAAGAAAGGTGGGATGGCTTCATCAAGGGAGGAAAAAGTAAAACGTGCACATTTTGCATTCACTATTTCAGAGTCTCCCTTGGAAGGAAACAGGATCAACTATCTTGGCATCATTGCTAACTGGACCATAGCTAACTGGGACCATTTCACCGTCCCAGTTCAATTCTCATGGCCAAGCAGTCCCACTGCAAAAGCTAGTTGTAACTGGTGCTGCGAAACAAAGAGCTCAAAGCCTGATCAAATAAAAGAGGCTGTGCTGCTTCTTGGTGATCCCACACAAACACATATGGGTGAGGCTTTTTAGTACTTCCATGCACAGGAACTTGCCTATAACCATAGGCAATGGTAACTCAAACTTCATTAGATTATTGGCACATAACTAAAGGGCTTCAGGGGACTATGAGCTGCTAGCTTAACTATACCCATATAGCAAAGCTCATATAACTCCTTCCCAAGAGCATTTCTCCACCACAGGCAGAATTTCCAGATTAGACAGGGAAAAAGCTGAGGCCTTTCCACTAATACAGCCTTTCTCACATGAACAGTATGCTAAACCCAAAACTGATTATCTGCTGATGGTTCTTATGAGCAACAGTCAGCCCCTACGCACCTTCAGGTGGGACAGGCAGGCTCAGGCACCCGGGCTGCAACCATGCCTGGTATGGTTTGCACTTATGCTTCTGTCACAGTGCAAAACCTCTTCTAAGTCCCTTGCAGGAGTCTCAGCTACTGGAAATATTTATAAGCTAATTTTCCCCACAGCTTTGAAATGTGAAAATACTATTCTCGTGATTTTTAGGGAAACCCATGGTGTCAAGAGATCTACCTGGCCAAAGTCAGAGAGGAAGGGCTATGGCAAAACTGGGAATTGACTATAAATCACTTTTTCTATAGGTCTGGATGCCTACCTGTGTGATCTGTCCTAAGGAACCTGCTTTGGCAGGGGGTTGGACTCGATGACCTCTTGAGGTCCCTTCCAACCCCTACAATTCTGTGATTCTGTGATCTCCATCTTACTTCTAAAGGGATAAGCACTCTAGGCAAGACCACTGGGAAGTAGCTTTAATACTGACTTTTTTCTAAGATCTCAGTGATTATGTCTCATTTCCACCATCAGTTTAGACAGAAACCAAGTAGCCACCAGACTGTGTGAGGCAAAAACCTGTGCCCCACACCTCAAAGGAACACACATACAAACCCTCTGCACCTCAAAGAGTATGAAACAGGGTGCACACCGGGAGCACAGACAGCACAGACATGTGCTCTCAGCAGCTCTCAGGAACGTGCTGCTCATGGGGTGACTTGATGATACTCCATCCTGCATCCAGGAGGGCTTTGTTCTCTGTGGAGTGAAACCTCAGCCTTCAGTTTATTAAATGCAATCACAGAAGCCAAAAGGATGAGTCATAAAACCAGTTGTGTAAGCATGCATATGATGAAAGCACAGAGGACATGCATTTTCTTCACAGAGGATTGCTTGGGTCTGTCAAAGCCCCTCTGATGGGCATGGGCAGACAGTTGGGGGATAGCCATCATCCATCACCTCCCACTAGATGCCAGAGAGGGCTCAGGCCTGTGCACGTATTGACTGCAACAAAGCAAACAGCAGGTATGGACACGGTGGTGGGGACACCCTAGCACACTGTCTCACCTGCAACACCAGTCATAAAGCGTTCTCTGTGGCAAGCCAGGATTTGGCCAAAAAAAAAAAAAAGAGGAGCTATGAGTCCTATCTCCTTCCATTGGATACAGCACTGCCATCCCCCACCTCGCTGGCCACATCAGCTCCCAACCCACATTCCCATTGCCCCTGTCCCCTAGCTGCTTTTAAAAGAGAAACCAGGAAAATGGAATGGTGAGGAAGATGGATGAGCATCCCCCTAAATCTCCACTAACAAAGCTGCTTGGACAGGACACCTTTGCCAGTGAGCAGATTGCAAACAGCACTGACTGTGGGATGCAAAACATACAGAAGCAAAGGCTGCAGCACGTCCTGGCTCAAGCTGGGCAGCATTTTTCTGATCCCCTCTATGCTCAGCAGATTTCAAAGCCTTCACCATGACCAAACACCTGCCTGACCACAGGAGCCACAGCAGGATGGGCAGAAGTGAATCCTGCCTCTCTCCTGCATTGGGTCTTTGGCTTGAGAAAAACACGGCTGCCTGTGGAGCAGCACTGGGGAAGAAGGAAAGGGGGAGCAAACACCTGCGGGTGCTGCTGTGGCAGAGATGGTTCAACCTCAGAGAGGGACCTGCTCATATCTCTGCAGGGTCTGGAAGGAAAACAAAAGGGGTAGCTTAAAATTAGCTCCAGGGACATCTGTCCCTTTACACTGCATCACTCACAAGCATCCACTCCACGGCTGTGAGCTCCTTTGGTGGTGTAGGTAGACCCTCAGAAAAGCGACCAGGGGGTTGGCT
Organism: Hypotaenidia okinawae; assembly: GCA_027925045.1. Classification (NCBI taxonomy): domain Eukaryota; kingdom Metazoa; phylum Chordata; class Aves; order Gruiformes; family Rallidae; genus Hypotaenidia; species Hypotaenidia okinawae. The sequence goes on from BSDF01000003.1 coordinate 7,006,143, forward strand.
TTGTTCTCCTCACCCAGTCTGTCTCTTTTCCTTACCCCCTGCCTCCAGCCAGATGTGTTCACTGCCTCCCTCCTGCTAGCCCTTGCATTCACCCTGGTGTTAATTCAGCAATTCAATTCAGGAAGCTGATCCAGCTGAAATCCTCAGCAAGAAAAAAATTAAAAGTTTCCAACCAGAATATAAGTTCTGCTTTTGAACACAAAAACCTTTGTAATTAAAGAAGAAAAAAAAAAAAAAAAAAGGAGCAAGCAACTGAGGTATCTTCATTAAAAAATCTCCTTTTAAGCTGAAGAAAAGTGCCATGAAAGTACCAACCTTCTAACACCATAAGCTGAGTTGAAAAGGAGATGGTGACTTTAGTGAAGAGACTGCAGGCTGTATGGAATTCATGACTGGTTTAGTCTTTTAAAATAAATCAGCTGGCAGAGTAATGACGTGACCTACTTAATTTGTTGTCTTGAAACTTGATGAGCATTTAAGATTTGCTCCCAAGCCTGGAAAAGGAAAGAGGGGAAGAAATGCAGGCACCATATCCAAATCCCTACATTGTGATGCTGCTCTCTTCTAGGCACTACAAAAGACACCGTGACAACAGTGCTACCAACAACAAAAAAATCAAGCTCCAGCAACTCTCACAAGTAACTCCAGTCCATCATCCTGCCTCAAAGCAGGTCAAACACAGTGTTTCTAGCAGAGATTTGTTCCACACGTTCTTGAGAAGTTTCTGCTGATGGAAGTTTTGCTCCACACCTGAGCAAGATGTCTGCCTCACCAGAGAGCTTTTTGCCTAAGCCTCCATTTCTGCTTTGTAGCCCATGCACCCCTTTCTATGCATAACAGACATGGAGAACAATGCCTTCCTTTCCTCTGTGCAGCCATGCTCCAGGCAGCTGGAGGTTGCTACTGCAACAAGTCCTTACCCTTGTCTCTCCTGGGCTTGCACCTTCTCCCTTATTCTCTTTTTACCTCTTAGATCTCTTCTTACTTTACATCTCTTCTCATTTTCCATTCTATTTTCCATTTAATTCTCATTTCTCAGCCTCCCATAATGGGGGTTTCTCTGCAAGAGTACAGTTTTGTCTATGCATTTCTGTCCCTGTGCACCCCAGCTCCAACAAACTTCCATGCTTGTTTCAATTTCAATGCATACTACAGAGCACACCTCCCTGCTGCCAACCTACACTACTGAAAACTTTCTGTGACTCATTTAGAATCCTCTGTTTCCGGTTATTTTTTATTATTTTCATTACCTAAGATTATATAGGCTGCCCTATCCAAACCAAAAAAAATCAAAAATCTCTTCAAAAACCATTAAAACCCCAAATCTCTTTACTCTTTCTTAGGTGAGACACTGAAAAAACTCCACTGATGCCATAAGAAGCAAAGCACTGCACACAAAATGTGGCCCAAGGGCTCCAGAAACCCAAAAGTTTGGCAAGCCTACCCTGGTACTTTAATTAAAATGCCTTGTTAGGTTTAAAAGTGTTTGGGTGTTTGTTGTGGTGGTTATTCGTAGGGGAGAGAAATTGATGCTATCTACATGGGTGCATTTAGAGCAGCTTAATCTTCTTTGAGATGTCATACTTTTTTCTCTGATTTGATAAGATTGTGGCCCTTTAATAAGTCGAAGCATCCAGATACTTCTGACAATCTGGCACTCAAATTGTTTGCTTTAGCCTTGTGGATTGCACAAGAGACATGAAAGGTTTCAGCGTAGCTGGAAAGTCACTTTTGATGAAATCACACATCGCTCCAGGGGCTGCATTCTTTACAATTTGTGCATACTGATGATATGTGTCTTCAGATGCATTTTGGCAACCCCGTGCCACTCTCAGAAATCCATCTGGGCCTCAGGAACAAAGCAAATGCACACGGACATGAGGAAGACAGAGCTGGCACAGCTACCGGATGGAATTTCTTTAAGGAAGCTAAATCGCTTGTTCATTCTGCTGGCAGAAAAAGATAGGAAAATGAGTGTTCCTGTTCTTGATGAACTTTGTGATATTGTTAAACCCTTCAGACAACATATAATTCATGGCAAAGCTGCGGCAGAATTCCTTTGCACTTATCCAGAGTGTGGCTCTCCCCCAAAACTCAGATCTCTGCCTTCGTTTCATACACAAAAATTTACCCAGATGAACAATAGCTCTAACTTTAGAGAAAAATCAGAACTCTTGCCTGTATTTTTTGCTTTAACCCTGCCAAAATTTAGTAGGACTCCATCAGCTACATAGTTTTCTTTCACTAAAAGACAAAAATACAAAAGCAGAGTCCATGCTGAGCCACGAATCAGCAGGTGACTTCTGAAGAGTTTGCCAGGTAACGCCTTGAGCTTTGCCATGCAAACACCAAAGGGGACAGCACAAATTATGTCCTCCCCTTGGCTACCCCCTGAGCCCAGAGCAGGATGAGGAGGTGGCACATACTTGAGCTCTGACTGCCAAGGCCAGCCTAAATCTCCTTCACAGGTGCCAGCAAACGTTTGAGTTGTGCTGGCCAAGGATGTAGCCCAGGATGCAAATTGTAATTAATACCCATCCCAGCTTTGCATCTCTTTTGGAGAAGAGCAGTGAATCACTGAAGTGGAGGCCTGCAGAGGAAATCCTCAGCCACAACAAAAAGATTTCATGCTTTATCTCCCCTTCTCAAGTATTTTAGCAGACAGACGGGGGATTTTCCTCCCAGTGACAACAATAACTACGCTCATTGAAGAAAAATATGTGGAACAGGAAGACCTGCATTCCTTGTGTGAAAAATAAGAGTGGTCAGTGCCAACTGCATTTTTCAGGAACAACTCATCCCCATGAAGAAATGGCTGCTGTGATAGTGTCAGGACCAGTGAGGCTGATGGTAGCGTGCTATATAACTGACAGATGGGGGAAGTAGAGAGAAATGTGGGTTGATCATTGTTTCTTCCAAAGTTTCCATTATTAAGATGCCTCTTTGACTCAGAATTGAATGATTCATGTCTTCCCTACTCCTTGCTCCCATTGCTTTGTGCAGAAATTGTACTTTGTTCCTAATTGCACAGTTCCCAAAAGTTTAGTTATTTTGTGTTTAACAGACCCCTTGAAATACATCCTGTTGTCTTGGGCTCTTCAGGGCAAGGATTTGGAAAGCTTGTCCTGCAGTCATTTAGGCACATGCTTAACTTCACTTGTAGGTCCCTGAATTAATTATGCTTACCAAAATGATATGGCTTAAATGCAGTCCAGTAGTCCAGACAACAGTACACCTATTGGCTATGATGATGATGATGATGATTGTAAAAAGACAACTCAAAAAGGGGGAAAAAAAGATCTGGGGATATTTGCTAATCACCTCTAGAGGGGAAAAGAGTGACAAAGACATCAGCCTCACATGTGAGGTAAGGAAGTGCCCATGTTTTACCGCATCAGGTAGTTAAAAAACAAGGACACAAGGAGAAAGTGGTTAGGTGCTGGAACAGGCTGCCCAGAGAGGTGTTGGATGTCCCATCCCTGGAGGTGTTCAAGGGCAGGTTGGATGGGGCCCTGGGCAACCTTGTGTAGATCCAGGCCTGGAGGGTGGTGGCCCCGTCTGGCAGGAGGGTTGGAACTTGGTGATCCTTGGAGTCCCTTCCAACCCAGACCATTCTATGATTCTATGATTTCCCACTCTCTACCTGACCACTATCATCCTCAGAGTAGGAGCCCATGGATCCTTCTCAGTTGCAGCTTCCCAAACATCCTGGAGTCTTCCCCTCCCCGGTGGCAATAGTGCAAGTGATTCTCCCACATCCCATGGTTTTGCTTAAGTCACCCATGGCCGTGACATGAAAAGACATTGCCTCCTTTAAATAAGGGTGCTGCGACTCCCTTGTTTCCATTGTGCTGGATCCACAGGGCAACAATCAGAGTAAGAGACATCAGGGCACAAAGTCGGTACGCGACTGATGAGGGGCACCACAGGCAGGCATGTGTGCACGGGGGCCGTGCACGCCAGCCCACCACTGGCTCGGTGCATGGCGCTCACCGCACCATGCTCGCCTGGGCAAGTGGAGGAGGCTATTCGGCGCCAGCCGAAAAGCAGAGAGACTGAGCTATGCCAGTCTCACAGTGTAAAAACACTCAGCTCCCTCTCAGCCATTAAAATGAATGAAGAGCAAGACTGTTTGGATAAACATCAGCCAAAAGAAACCTTGGAGGCAGTTAGCTGCTTCATACAATATAGACCATGTTTCCAAATACAAATATTACACTTGGCAAAGCCACTCCTTTGCTTCATGAGTTATGTTGCATTTTTTGTTATGTTTAAGTTTGTGCAAGAGGTATAAATAGCTGGGCTGGTATTAAATGAGCTTTTCATTTTTTAAATTTTTTTTTTTTTTAAATATCAAAATGGTCCCAGCTCTTCATGGAACAAACATACACTATATTCTTGTGCCTGAATTTTTGTTGCTAATTACAGAAAGTACCATGTAACTGAAAAACAATGTTCAAGAGCCAGACATGAAAAATACAACTTTCCTATATGAAGTCATTTTTCAGAGAGCTGTCTGGAGAAGGGCATCTGGTTCACCATATAATTTACATGTTTGTGTACATGCTTATTTGCCTCACGGAAGAGTAATTAGTTTCTGCTCACACCGTGCTAGGACATGAAAAGACCCATGTCCAAACTGAGGAAAAGTGCACAGGACAGAAATACCCAGAGATGGTCTTTGGTCACAGCTGCTTTGGTAGATCCTATATTCCTCAAAAGGCAGTCCTGATCCCAGACCTAGAGACACAAGGCTACGCTTCCTACTGCATACAGCCAGCTCCTCAACCTCAGTGACCATCCCCACCTTGCCTTCTCACAATGAGAAGATACTACAACCTGGAGGCCCACAAAGCCTCTGTAAGCCTATTTTAAGTTAACTTTGGCAGAAATACATCTGGGTTTGGAGAGGAAATTCTTCAGTGAGAGGAAGCAAGTTGCTCTAGGTGGTTATTCATCCCAAACTCAAGCACGACCACATACAAATCACCAGAATACATAGGAGGCTAAATAGCACTTTCATTTGTTCTTTGATAAATCTGAGTGTGCATAAGCACCAGAGCCCAGCAGCGTTCTCACTAGCTGAATCCCCAGCTGGAGAGCTCCCAGCCACAGCCCAAACTGACACTGCTTCTTCATCAGAACAACAGCAATGTCTACCTGGTTTAACCAATTCATACCTGAATGGATAAGCAAATTACTTGGATATAAACTGAACTACCCAACAGTGATGCAACACTTAGATAAGCCACAGAGGAGGGTTGAAATACACCTTTAGTTTAGCATTGCAAAGGATTTTCAACTTTAGACAACACACTGTCTATCCCTCCTGTCTATCCCTCCTGAAAGACAGTATTTGCTTCCATTGAAAAAAATTCCCAAATATTTCCAAGTCTTTTAGAAGTGGCATAAACCCACCATGGCAAGCAGACAACTGAAAATATGAGAGCACGCTTAATCCTTCTGCAGCCTGCAGGTCCACAGCAAATGCATATTGCTTACTACCTCCAGAGAGGTACTACCTCACAGGCTTTTGCTTGTGAGGGGAAGTGGCAAATGTCCACCATGAACAGCTCTTATTTAGGGTGTCACACAGGAACTCTCCATCCACCCATCTGACCTCAGCAGTCAGGAAGGAGCAACCAAGGAAAGTCTCACCTGCACAAATGCTGGAACAGCACTAGGTCAAATGCTGCAGATTAACAGCCAAAGCACAAAATTAAACAAAAAGCCATTTCTACTGTAATCATTCACAGTTTTGCTGATGGCCAGAACTATTCATCAGAAGCAGATGAGTGTGCACTGCAGTATGTTTTTATAAACAGCTCGTTTACTACTCTTCTGGTTAGTTCCCCTTGTACCGATGCAGGGAAAAATACTGACCACCACCAATACTGAGGCTGATGGAACAGGATAAGAATTACTTTTAAAGCCCCCACAGAAATGTTGGTAAGTCTGGATCCTGACACTACTCTCTGGGAGCCATTGAGCATTCCAGGAATAACCATCCTATGGCAGTGTGGCCACTCTCAATTGAAGGGCCTTCATGCATCTTCTAAGAAATGCTTCTTGACCTCATTTTTCAGTTCAAGTCTTCGGCTGGGAGAAGTGGCTTGTTTTTCAGCCAACACAATAATCCCCAGAAAACACACTGGGGGTACTTAGACCTACCTGGCTTTGTTCTCATTTTCTATGAAAACAGCAACTCCCAAAACAAAGGTGTGGGAGAAAGCAAACACCCTGAGAATAGAGAAGAGCCATTCGCTGCGTTTGCTTACTGCTGTTCTTCATTTGGAAAAAACTTGTATTTTTAACACCACAGAATTAGCACAGGGTGGTGAACCATAGGCTGTCATTAGAGGCTGCCAAACGAGCCAACGTCCCTTGTGTCAGTAAGTAAATAAGGGTGTAAGAGTGTTGAACAAACAAACAAACAGAGCAGGCAGGGGTGTCTTTTGGACTCCAGCATTGGTCAGAGGAGGAGGCGTCTAAAGAAACTCTGTGCTATTTTCTCTCTGCTTTTGCATCAGACACTGGGATGGGTGCCTTGAGTCCCTATCTAGACCCGTGAGATCAGTTCAGTTACTTGTTTCATCATCCCAATCTTTCCCTTTCAGTGGAACTGAGGAATCAATTACAGGGGGGTTGTGGAGTCTCCATCTCTGGAGATATTCAAGACCCATCTGGATGCCTAAGGAACCAGGGGGTTGGACCCGATGATCTCTGGAGGTCCCTTCCAACCCCTACGATTCTGTGATCAAAACATGAAGAAAATTCAGCCTCTGGATGAATAAATTGGGTCAGTGAGATTCCTCTACAATCTGGGCAAATGCTGGCCCGTGCAAAGACAGCTGCACACTTTATATCAACGTTTTGCTCACACAGAGTCACATCACAGTAAGAGCTGGAGTAGGGAGCCCTCCTGTATAACCATGGGCACAGGAAGGAGCATGGGGCTGCAGAGTCACTTTCTGGAGGCACTGGAGCAACAAACATGTGGGCAGGTCCAGCGCAGCACGGAGGTGGCAGCATGGTCAGACAAACCTGTGTGAATTGTACTGATGTACAGCTCACAGCCCTGTATGAACGGTACGAGCTCTGTGCCTGCCATACATGGTGATTTAAATATTCTCTTCTCAATAAGGCCCTGGGAAGTGAAATGCAAAGCAGGCATGGGATACTTGTCTGATGGTGGCCTCACCATCTGAGCTCAAACTTTCCTGCATTCGTGTGCAGAAACAAAAATACCATCCTTCATCTCCCCTCCTCCCAACTGCCCACAAAAGACTACCAGAATTTCTTCTAAAATTAAAATCTTACTCATGCATAAATGGAAAAACAAAACAAAACAGACAACTAAGGAAAATACACAACAACGTACATGGAGTTGGCAAACACTGGTCTTGGTTTCTGTGTGGGGAATAACCTGGCCCAGCCAGGTTAAGTCCCTTGGGCCCTCTTACAGCTATATTTATGGTAGTTGTGATTCTGCTGATGACTTCAGTTTTCTAATTCATACAACCTTCTCATACAATTTTCTCCACCTCCTTACTCCACCTGCATCCCTAATCAAAAATTGTCTGTTTACTTTCAAGACAGATCCTTATTTTCTTACTCTCAAGACAAGCCTTATTTTGTCTCTTTGGCTAAGATAGTTCTGTTAAGAAAGAGTAAGACCTTTAATATACTTTGATTTTTATGCTTACTATGGACTGAAGAGATAGTATTAAAGCTCTTTCTTTGTATTTTTTACAGTGTAAAAGCAGTACTGCATTAAACATATCCATCAAAAAGAAATACTGCTTTCACTTGCATATTGCTACCATGAAATCTTTCTAGGTGACCTACAGAACTGCTGACTGCAATACTCACACAGACAGAGGGGACAAAGAATATGTGATGCCCAGAAAATGTTTTAAAGTCATGATCTAAAGGTAGAAAAAAGAAAGGAGCTGCCAATTCCCTGGCGCCATCCCCACTGCTGTACTGTTTTCTAAGGAGTTACTGCCTCTGCAGACAGACTGCCCCGAGGTTCTTCTTCCCCACTTCTTTGTGCGAAATAAATAGGTGAAAGCAGCCCATAGCTGCCTTCCAGCAAAAAGTGGATCCTCAGTTATGAAACAGACATGGGACTTGTGTTCCCTTGTGTTTGCAGTGGCTGTTGCCTTTCAGAGGTGAGATGTTTGTTTTCCAAGGGGAGGGAGCTTTCCTCCCCATTCACAGACATCCCTCTAGCCATGCAGCCGTGCACCCATGGGCTACCATCGTGCACAACCCAAGGAGGTTTCAGAGGTTTTGCCTGGAGTGGCTCTGGAGCAGTTTATTACAAAACTCTGCTGACAATCCTAGGTGGGCATGAGGTCTGTTAAGCAGCTTGGAAGAAGTTTCCCTGCATAACTCAAAGGCATCATTCAACCAAAGCTAAACACTCACCTTCTTTATACGTTTGCATCAGGGACATGCTTTCATTTAGGTTACTCATATTTAGCATTTTGTCAAAAAGCTCCCAAAGGTCTTGCATTTTGCAGGGGCTACAAAAACACAGGAGCTGCGTAGCCAAGTCAGAGATGGCCATAACCCCCCTGGGAGGCCTGACAGCCCCTCATGTTTACTGTGCTTCCCTCCATCCATCCCACGGGCCCATGTGGCTCCAAACTCCAACGTGTTCACAAGTTAGTGACATTTCTATGGGAGGGCATACAGAGCATTAGGCAGTCATGATTTAGCTGGTGAGGAAGTAATGACTTACAATAACATTTGAAGTAGGTTATTAAATATGACCCCCTCATTGTAAACCCCATGCAGAGCAAGATATTTTCTTGTAAATGATTTACCAGCAAGCTTTTCATACTTCTGCATAGTAGCTTTTCCATAACCAAAGTCAGACTCACTTGCATTTCCCAAGCCCTGGTAGTGGCTTTTCTTCAAACTGTGAAAACACCTCAAGGCTGTTGCCAATCGGTTAGGGAAGCTCAGCAAAGAAGCAGAATTCTGGGCTGTTTTGAGGACACAGCTACTTTCTCTGAAGTGAACTTCACCTTGTTAGAAATACAACCCAAAACTTCTGAAGTGAAAGCAATTCAGATTTAGTTTTCCTCTTTTCTCAACTACAAGGTGCTCCACCAACTGTTCTCATTTTTTTTCAAGCTCCCAACACAAGGTCACCCAAGCACCTTCCAGAAATACGCCCACTGCTCTGACTGGCGTTTCTCTTTACAACCCAGCTCTTTGGGAAGAATTAGTCCTGAAACCCATGGCTAAACCATCTTGAGCTGCAAAAGTGTAGATCATCCTGCTGGAGGCTAGAAATGACACTGCCAACATCAGGGAGCTGTGAAAGCACCCAGTAAACCTACTGCAGTCAAAACCCAGCAGAGCAGCCTGACTCGCAGCATGGGGAGGCTGCAGTGAGGGAGCAAGGGGAGCAGCTTGCTTATTTCCTTATTTTCCTTTAATCCCCAGAAGGAAAGGCTGCTTTAATAGCAGGGAGATCAATCTGTTGTGCTGCTGCCTTAGTGTTGACAAGCTGCTGGTTTGTAGTGCCAGACTCAAGTCTATCCCAGTGCTGCAACAAGGGATATATTAAATAAAATTAAAAAAAAAAAAAAAAAGGTTGTTCTTGGGACACTCAGTTAAATTCTGTTAATGCTGAATCTCTACCTCCCATCTGCCAAAGAAGGGGTACTGCCCTTCTCTGAACTCTCAACTACACAGCCAACATGGGGCTGCAGGGTGGGCCCCTGCCTGCACACAAGCGTCCGATGCCCACAGCAGCCCCTGCTTGCTAAACGCCGATGCCTTGACTAGTGCAGGGAGGATTTCGGCCAAAATCCTGGGATGGCTGTAACCATACTTGAGCCAAGACAACTCAAACCATGCCAGAGGGCAGCAATGGAGCACCCAGAGGTGCTCTCTTTGGTGGGGGAACCTTAAATCCTGCTTGCCTGTCCTCCACTGGGAATGGCCAACTTTAATGTGAATCTGCAGATACACCTTCTCAAGGCAGAGAAATCTGGGAATACGAAGCGATCGCTGCGGTATTTATATCCCACTTTTTCCATCATGAATAAGTTCTACTCATGTCCTTCTGAGAGGCATTTATAGTTTTGCAACATCACACAGCCCAATCCAAACTCCCACTGGAGTCCATGGAAGCAATCTATCTTGTGTTTTGTCAGCTCCAGGCCAGGCTTCAGTCTCCAAAGGACAATCACAACTGAAGATAAGCAAACAAACTACGTGGATTTGTTTGGTTTCGCCTTTTAAGTATAATTTTTCATCTGTGTAACTAGAACTGTTCCTTCACAAATGAGGCTGGATCATATTGCATGCTGCAGTTGATAGCATGGGAAACAAAATATTTGCATTTATTTAGCTAGCAGATTTCTTTTGCCTTCTATGGAGAAAAAAATGCCTCTGCATTTTTACTCTCACAAAGAATAGTGCTTTCTGATATCCTGAACATCTGATGTCCCTTAAAAAACTTAAAATAAGTACTTAAAAACCAAATTATAAGCATATACGATGAATAAAGCCTCATTCTTGCTTTAGGATCAGGATATCCTTGCTTTAGGATATAAAAGGTATCAGTATTGAAAATATCCAACATTTGATGTCAAGCACTGGATGCTCTGTAAGCCTGTTCATACCTACACCACAAGCAGCTGGAAGAAGGCTACATTTTCAAGAAGGCAGATGATAGTTTCCTTGAAGCAGAAATTCTTATAAACCATCCAAGAGAAAGATATTTACCTATGAGCATGATTGTAACCTCAATTTTTCAAATGGCTCCAGCTTTGGACAATTACAGGCAACTGAAGCTGCCCTCCTTAATGCCAGCCTTATTCATGCCTAGTGCAAGCTATGCAGCTGCTCAATCACAGCCACAGAGCTGAGCCCAGCATGTGCAGAGCCACCAGGGAGATGACTGAATGTACTGCCGCTCAGCACTGGGCTCTGGGTCCCTAAAACCAGAGAGGTGTGTTGAATTTCAACCTGCATTTCCAACAGCCAAAACAGGACAAAACACTGCGGAGGTTTTACATAGGAAGGCACAACAGGCTGATGCTCTGCCCAACTTGGACAAAAGCCGTGCTCACACCGCTGCTCCCAAGCACACGTGTAGCAGCGGGCAGAACGGGATATATGGAGTAGCGAGATGCGATGTTACCACATCTGTTATTTCCAGCGCTGAAACCGTGTCACTGTCTGTGGTACCCTCCTGTGGCCAGGTCTGACATAGCAATCTCTGGGCCACCTGCGACACTTCTATAGCCATCTCTATGCTCTTCTTCATCCACACTGACTGCTACACCACCCACAAGACTTTTTCACTCCTAATTATCTCCACGCCACGTATTCACCCATAGCAACCTCCAAACCACACACGGCACTTCATCCCCAGCCATCCCTGCGCTGCCCGTGACCCCTGGGCCCTGGTTTCCAAGCACAGCCCTCAGTGAGCACAGAGCTCCCACGGGGCCAGACCTTCCAGGGTACAGAAGCCCTGGGCTCTGCTGCTCACTGGAGACTGCCCAGAGGAACAGAGATGTCCTTTCCAGAGGCTTGTATGGATGGATCCTGTCTCTTTCCAAACCTTATAATCCAGCTGCTCCTGCAGTTCCTTTCCAGCTGTGTGCAGTGGGCAGAGCCCACAAGCATCCCATGGCTATTCTGCATCACCAGCCACCTCCATCTCCCCTGTTTCCAGCAAGCACAGCTGCTGTCAGCCTATGTCAGGCTGCTGCTGGGTGCCCCTGTCGTGGCAAGTCTGGGCTGGGAAATGAAAGGGAATGGTATGAGGACACAAGATGCGGAGGGGTTTCCTCCTCAACTCAGCCCAGATCTGCAGCGTGCTCAGCAGACACATGGCACGCCTGATTTCAGAGGATGCTGAAGACACAGGGGAGCCCAGAAATGCAGGAGTTTTACCCAGTGTGTTTCAGAGGAAGGCAGCTGCTGCATAATGCCCTGTGCCTGTCATTTCCCTTCACAGTCCAAGCAGAAAGGCTATTCTTGTGGCTGCAGGGTTGGGGGGGGAGGGGGGAATTTTTGTTAAGCTTTTTTTATTCCTGATATGGCAATGCGATGCCAACAGATGGAGCTGTTCAGGGCAGAGACCGCTCACTTTGGGCAGAGCATGAAGGAAGCAGCAGATGAGCCCAGAATTCTAATTATTAAACATAATGAAAGATGAATAATCTCCAGCAGGAGACAAACTCTATTTACTATGCTAAAGTGAAAAATAAGTCTGTCAACAAAGCCATAGCCTAGAATGGGGGAATCCCAGGATTCCTCCATCTCTGTATGCGAGGATGTTCGTCCCAGGAGAAAGGAAGGACTCACCACAGCACTTCAGCAGAGGGTTGAAGCCTCACAGTCCTGTGCTGGACTCACATCATCACTCACCAGAGCCTCAGATCAAAAGAATACAGCATGTAGGACTTCTTCCTTTCCCCCAGCCTAATCTCAGACTTCAAAGACAGGACACATCAGCATGTCAGAACTTCCCCCATCATCTCCTTGGACCTGGACCAAAGTCCTCAACCTTCTTCCCTAAACTGAGTCCACAAGGGCAGCATGAAGCCTTCACAGCTCACCAGCACCCAGTAAGGTGCTACAGGCTATCAGGAGGACAGAAAAGAGTAAACAACATGTGATCCTTCTGGTATTTGTGTGGATGGACAGTGAATTTGAGAGCTGCATTTTTTCACCAGAGAGCAAACTGGGATGAAAAAAATCAGTCTTCCTGAATTTTTTTCCCTGGTAAGATGGACTGAAACAAAATGTATTTGGTATCCTTATTGGCACATGATTAACAAAGAACAAGGACTTGCAGCATTTTTGTCAGTGAAATATAAATAGACAGTTTAAGATGAGGAGGAGACGTCAGCACTCATTTGAAAGGCTTTTGCCTTTTTGTTATTTTCAGGTAAGGAGAACTTATTAGTTACCAGGCAAGGGAAAAGGGCTGGTGTCTTCTTTTCAACCACATGAAAGGTTTCAGCAAAGAAGAAACAACAGATTATGTGGTCTTTCTGTTATAGGCCCTGCTCTAAAAAGCCTACTTCTATCTACTTTCATATAATGGATACAGGAATTCTCATGGTGAAGTTACCCAAAATCAGTTGCACTAATGGAAGGACATCTTTGATGGAGAGTTTCCAGATCAGAAAGAATGAACGGCTTCAGTACAGAAAGCAGATACAGATGCTTTGTCACCTGTACCAGCTCCTCTGTTACCAGCAGGGATGCACTGGTTTCTTCAGGTGATATATAGCTTAAGCATGGCACTACATTATCATGCAGTTGTTTTTTACCAGTTGTGAAAAAAACAAGCAATAATAAAGGCAAATAAATTGGTAGAAAAAGCAACCAACACCTTTTGCACTAACCTAAGAAGTTCTTAACTGTCAATTAAGCTATTCTGTCATCACTGGAAAAACAATGCCTGGTTTCTTCCAGATTTGTGCCAAGTGGAGCTGACAACCACCTACCTTATAACATTAACTGGAAAAAACCAAACAACAACCTGTATAAATGCTTTCTCCTGCAGGGATCCTAAAGGGACTCATCAGGCTCCTTTCAATTCAAGAACTTACTGTAGTTCCTTATTCTTTCTGGCCTACATACATTAATTTAACTGGGGAAGCTTAATTGTTTACCCTCTCTTAATAATATTGGTCAATTGATGCTGTTTTGGGAAGAGAGAAGCGTGGAGAGAACAGGACATAAAGATGGACATACCTAAAGACAACATATGCACATAAAAACCTTATTTACAGGACCACACTAGCCTGAAAAAAGAAAAAGCCTAGGATTTACAAATTAAGAGGTAAACATAATTAGTAGCCAGCTTAGCCACAATTATTAAATAAACAAAATACAACCCAAAAAAAATCTCATTAAAATGTAGTTTATGGAGCATATTCTTTGACTTACTTAAAAATGGGGGCTTCAAGGATTTTCACAGGCAACAAATTATTCTGCTGACCCATGGCAGTAATTCACTGCTAGGAGGGGCAACAGCAAGAGTGGTGGAAGTCGACTTTAGTACACTTAGTACACTGCAAACCATCATGCTGTAGTATTCAGAAGAATCCTGAAGGAGTTGTAACATATCCACGAGGCAAGGTTGAGGCAAGGGTGAGTGGTACAATGCAGGTCTGTTTGGGGTGGTTTTTTTTGGGGGGTGGTGGAAAGAATCAACAGGTCCTGTTTTCTTCATTAAAAAGGAAAACTTTTATTATTTCTTTATGTGTGTAATTTATGAGACCACCTAATACACCTGTGGGTCATTATATTTCAGTTATATAGACAAAGGACTAGAATTTGAACTAGGCTGAAGACAAAGAACAGGGGTTTCTTGAGTGTTCAAAATCCACCCTGTTACCTCAGACCCCTGAACACTTTTGGGTGCCAATTCCCAGCAGGGTTAGTGCTGACCAACCATCTTATCTGGGCTTGTCATCACCACAGAAGTAGAAGAAACTTTGTTTTCAAGAAGTTTACATGACTTTAGAGATAAACAAAGTAAAAATGCTTTTATTCTAGCCAAAAAAAAAAAAAAAAAAAAAAAGGGCATCTTAGTTTCAAAATTTAAAAGAAACAGAAAAGTACGAAAAAAATAAAACAGCATTAGCCCATACCTGACCTTAAAACTCTGAGTCACATTTTGGACAACAGGGTAATTCAGTTGCCTTGTATATTGCTTTAACAGTGAACTGGGTTTCTGATCACCATTTACACTTTCAAGTTTCCTTTTCTTTGAGTCCTTGTCTAATTTAGGTACCTCCATTCTGGTGGCCAAGATTCTTGAAGTTTACCTGGCAATAATTGTTTATCTGATGTGCAAAAACAACACTCAATTTTATGCTTTAATCTATTCACCCTTTTCCCTGAGGAATGAACTGGATTGACATTCTGAAATTGTAATATTTTGCAAAACTCATATCATAAGGCATTTCCTGCTGTGCCATAGCCTTGTTTGTCATTTGGCTTGCTAATTTTCTTTCATGGACATTACATGACACAATACAATAAACACAGGGTTTGAAATGATCTTGCTCCCCTCCTCAGAGACACACAGTATTAGTTTCAAAGGCCATGATGTCACAGCATTAACTGCTAATTACCTCAAGAATTGGCATGCTCTTACCTCTCCAGAGGAGTTCACTGCTTTTCCAAATGTTTAGCCTGCAAACTTTAGAAACTGTTTCTTCAGCAGATTGACAAGTACACTGAGAGTTATTCCTGAAAAAATCAGACACAAATGCAATTTTATAAACATGGCGAATTTTCCCCAGCAACATCCAGAGTGCATTCTAGCAGTTTCTTCCAGAGATGGACTGCAGTGGAGTAAGAGCAGCATCCAACAAGAGAAAGAATCACAGAGAGGGCAATGAGGGTGCAGTTCCAATTTATACCTAATTTAACATCAGTAAAAACGGGTTATTCTGTCCTTCTCATCCCTCTTCCAGCCATGTGCTCCTGTGTTGGACTTAACAGTCACGCAGCTGCAGGGCACAAAAAGCCAGCTTGCTGATCCATGAGCAAACTAACATCCCAGAAGAAAAAGTTTATCTCCTGCAAAATTTTACTTTCAGATTTAGCCCCAGAGAGTGCTTTGGGTGGAATTGTAATTGATGGCTGTGACGTGTTGGACTCTGGTGGCTACCCATGCCCAGCCAGGTGCTCCCTCCCTCCCACTCCTCAGAAGGACAACAGGGGTGGGGGGAGAGAAATTGAGACAAAAAAATCATGGATCAAGATAAAGATAAGGAAATCACACGCCAAGTGCCATCACCAGCAAAACAAACTCAATTCAGGGAGAATTAATCTGACTCATTGCCAACTAAAATAGATTCGGATAATGGGAGGCAAAATTAAAACAACACCTTCCTTTCACCCCCTCCTTCCCAGGCCCAAAGTCACCCCCTCACCTCCAAATCCTCCACAACCTCCTACAAGAGGGTCCCACAGGACTATTTCTCACATTTTTTTACTCCTCACTGCTGGGTGCTGTTTTGTCCTTTTCTTAAAGCCCCTTCATGGCGGCCTGGGCTGGGCGGGGCTTCGGTGCAGCTGTTGGAACCGGTCAGAACCGGTCAGCTGAAACTAGCCCCAGCTGGCGCCAAGCCTTGCCTCACAGCCACCACAGGTGTCTTTACTCCAGTGTCCAAAGACCCGTCTTTTAGCCATGAAAATAAATGTTTTGAAACATGGATGGTTTGATTTCAACTTTAAATTAAAATCTCTGGCCTGTGGGCAGACAGATTGCCAGCGAGCATCACACTGCCCACCTTTACCTGTCAGGTACAGCTCACGCTTTAAGGACACATATGTTTAACAGGATTTCTATTGCACATAAAATACACGCAGATGATGTTACAACCCTGGCTGATATTGTGGTTAATTGGTGTTTATCATTAACCTCGACCACAGGGGTTTTGTTGCTGCTGAGTTCTATCACAGCAAACTGAAATCCTTGCTCATGTCTGTGTTGTGATGGAACATGGTTCACTAACATGTTTCATTTAGTTCATGAGGCAGACAGGAGTGAGTAAAAAGACATTTATTGCGTTCAAATCACCGTTAAATGATACTAATGGTCTTTATAGGGATTTATTCCCAGGTTATGTGGTACACAAAGGGAAGTCACTGTAGGATCTAAACCAATAAAAGGCAGTGTACAAGTCTTCCTTGTACTAGTCTGTATTATCTTATAATGGAGTGAATAATCAGGCAGAGGGCTATTAGAACAGAACAACCTCACAGAAGTTTTTCAGTAAAAAATGACCAGAAAGAGGCAAGTTTTATTGGTCAGTAGTGCTACCTCCAGATGTACTATAGGAGTCCTTTACCACAAGCTATTGGTCATGTCAGCTTTCATACAAAATCTCAATTCAATTTCCTGCAAGTCATAGGTTCTCAGCATCTCCTGAGAGATCTGGACTCTGATAATAAGGCAGAGGCACTTTCTCAACTCATTTGCAAGGCATCTACAAAAACCTCAGTTGATATTCCAAGCCATAGAAATTCTGTGTTTGTCCTCACTTTGCCATAAACCAAGAGCCTTTCACATGAAAATCCTGGCCAGGTGTAAGGTAATAGTTTATACTGCCTTAACTTGTCAAAAATCCCTTGGAAGATAAGCCTGACTAGCACTGTGAGGTATTTAAAAATTCTTATGCTGGTTCCTTGGAAGTTCTCACTACTATTTCCTCTCATTCTTTCTCTTTGTTCCTTAAAAATAATTGTTTTCCCATTGCTCACTTTAGATTGATTTCCTTTTCTCCCATGTTGTTCTTTGTCTACTCTGCTATCTAACAAGAAACTTTATTACCTAGCCACATAGCAAACTTTACTTTCAACTCTTGTTTTCTTCTAAGCCTTCACCTGCCAATCAAGCTGACCTGAAAACCAAATATCCTAAGTGATATTTGAACCTGAAACACGTGTCTCCACTGAATTACAGGTGGGATTCCAGTCACTTAGAATTACATAAGTACAAATACTGTTAAGAGTGGCAACCCTTTTGGGATTCAGGAGATGCTTTGATATACGGCTGCATATAGACTGCAGATGGTGTTCAGGTATTCACAAACATAACACCTTAAACACTTTTCACGTAATATAACAACTCTGAAAAAATTGATCCTGCTGCTACTGAGTAACTAGAACTCTTGGTATTAGTGACTCAATTTGCATAACAACCAGAAGAAACAGAGATTACAGCAGAATTCCAAGTTTCTATTTTTAAAATGTGTAGATACATACTCTAGAACTTTCAACTTAATTCAGCATCGTTCTGCTCAAAAGAGAGCTATAAAGACATTCCAGTTACCACACACTGCCACGAAATGTTTCACCTGTTGCATCTGTAATACCCTAGTAACCAACAGTTCTCAAGTCTTTTTCTAGACTCTGCTCAACCTACATTTTGGGTAATGATACAGGTTAGCACAGCCTTGCACATAGCCCTGGATTTATTACTGGCTTTGCTTCCGTTTCATTGTCCTTTCACAGCATCTTCCATACTCTGCTTGGTAGGTGAACGGTTGCAGTTTCCCTAAATCAGGCCCCCTCTTCCTCTGCAGTCGAATCTTGTATTTCACAGTGTTTCTACAGCTTAAGCCAAACTGGAGAAGCATGCTCCTCATCTACCTACAGAATACACAGAATGGAATTCAAATAACCTCTCAGCATTTTTTTGCTGCAACAGGACTCTCCACTGTAACTACAGCCCCCTGAAGTTACTTGTTGCAGGGCCACACTGTTAAGGCACAGAAGCAAAGATTAAGGTACAGGAGCAAAGGAACACAGAAAATGGACTATATAGTAGCTTGGGTCTAGGCTGTTACACACTTTTAGTAGTGCAATTTATTATGCAGAAGACCAACTACTCTGGCACCAACCTGTCTGCTACAGAATACTCTGGGACACGTAATTGTGTGTTTGAATATAAAATCAACAGTATTCAAATTGTTTGTATTTATGTGCATGTCATCTGGTTGCCTGTCCTTTATAATTTTAGCCAGCTATTGCTGTCAACTGTATAATTTCCTCCTAGACTGTACTGCTTATGCCAGTGGCAACAGTTACTCATCGCATACAACAGTTTACAGACCATGTCATTGCAAAGTGTGTCTCTGTCCTCACCATTTATTTTTTCATAAGCTCCTTTTAAGTCCAAAATAGAACCAGCAGCAGACTTAGACCCACAATTTAATTAGCGTACGATCTCTCATTGGCTTACATGGGAGTAGAATGATAGGAAGTTCTCCTCGAGCCAGTCCTTGTGACTGCTGATAGAGAAATTTGCAGGTGCTAATACAGTTTTCTTCTCACAAGTACCTTAGGTAGGAGGTCAGCTCTATACCTGGTTTGTACTCTGCATCTTGCTGTTGACTGTGATTCTCAAGAGAATCCTTTTTTTCCTTTTCCTTCTACCTAGACAGAAGGAAGAAAACTTGGACAATGAAAAGGAACACTGCTCAAGTTCAAATGATTCCCAAGTACCTTCCTGAAGAAGCCCAACTTTTTTGGCAAAAACTAGTTTGGAGTATTGCATGGACACAAACAAAGTAAAAGCAAAACGTTATCTGCTGTTCATGATTCTTGCAATATATGTATGTCTGCATAAAAATAAAATTTTGGGAAATTATCTGCTGCAATCCAAATCTCAATTAAGAGATATTCAGCAAGTAGGGGAAAGAAATAATTTATTAATTTACACATTTTACAAGCCATTCTGTCATGGTTATTCCCTGAGAGAGTGAATTTATGTTGAAGTTTCTATGAAGGTGAAACTAAAACGCACTGTTAAAATGACAGCAGGGGCTAACACTGTTACTTTAACTTTTCCACAGATACTGTCATTTTCAAATATGGGTACTTACACGGGATCTTCAAATTTTCACTCACTACATTATGAGCTTCCACATCATCACTTAGTGCTGCATGTTAGAGCAATCACAAAGGCTCTGACAACACAGCTTCTTTGCTGGAATGTTTCTAGAAGTATCGTAGTCTGCACTGCCACTGCCTCAGCCAGTGTCAAACAGAAGAGTTCCTGATGTCACCAGACAATGAGTATATCAACTGAGGATCCAGTCTGATATCTCAGCACAGAGAGATGCAACCCTGTGTTTCTTACTATTTACAGAACTGTGTAGAAATATCTTCAACTGTAGGACAACACTGATGTCACAACAAAAAAAAAACCCACAACACATACAAGATGCCAATGTCACACTGTATGCTCTAACAGAGTGAAAAAACTCAGGCTATTAAAAAAAATTTATTTAAGATTTTTATCCGTGAAAGATTGGTACTACAATCAATGTAACCATTTAATCAGTCAAGTATGTCTGTTATAGGCAGGCACAACATTACAAAACAGGCAAGTACAATGCCCGGTTAAGCAAATACAGTCTGAATACCTATTCATCCACTATTTCTGAAAACAAAATTATCAAATATCCACCAGGGAAAAAGATGAACGATTTTAAGTTTCTCTTTGGCATATCCTGTCTTATCAGGACAATGAATTAATTACAAAAGTCTTCTATTGCTGCCAGTGCTGTGAAGAAAAAGAGTACTGAAGATTGTATGTCAGAACTTGTTTTTAGGACTTGGGTGCTCTGGCCAACATATCAGAACTGGTGACAAACAACAGTTCAGCTGCCGATGCTTCACAAGGCAGACAAGGATTACATTGTTTTATAATGCAGTTTTGTTGAAGGTATAAAAAGAATTACAGTAATTTTATGCACAGTAATACATATTACACACAGTTATATAAATACCCATGCTGTGGCTGGACTTTAGGAAGTTGCTTTATCAATACGAAAGCTAGTATCAGACCTCCCAACATCCATTTAATACGCATTGCACTTCGCATCCAGTAATATGTTCAATTTCTGTACCTCTCAAAAATAGATTTCAAACAGAAGCGAAGAATAATATCGAATCTTTCCATAAACTTTGTTTTCTTATTTACATTGTAATATTCCATTATACATAAAGACTGCGTTACAATACATTAATCTTCATATAGCTTTTTGTAATACATACAGCATGAAGCTATTAACATCTTAGTCTGGGAACAGAGATATGACTTATAAGACTATTTAAAAACAATACTAGCCTTAATTTTTGCTCTAGTTTGTTTCACTGAAACCATTCTTTGAGAAAAAAATTCCTCCTTATTGGGGAGGAAAAAGCCAACCCATGTTCAAACCACCACTGGATTTCCTGAAACCACTGAGAAACTTTGAAACCATAATCCTTTTTGCATAAGTATACAGCCACTTTCAAAGGCCTGTTACTTGTAAATTTAGAACATGAATGACAATTGTGACAGTATTTTCTTTTCTTTTTTTTTTTCAATTTTCAGTTATTTTTCAAACATAAAGCAATGAAGACACAATCATTAACCATACATAATCTTCACACAACTGGGAAGAGTTCCTATTTTGTTAGGGAAAAAAAGAAATGAACATGCACACACTTGCATTCACGGAGTGAGAACATAAAACTACAGCAGCACTTGTCTCAAGTTATGTTGCACATGGTTGCAAGACAGGGTATAAAACAAAAGTAGGATTTCCAACATCTGTTAAAACACAAAACAAATTTATTGTACAAAAAGTCATTCACATTCTTTCAACGAAGTAAGGAATCAGCCGTTCAGCTTTCCGGACTCTCCAACCGGCAAACTCCTCCTTCTATCGCCACGGACTGTCCTGCCACAGCTCCAGGAGGAAGCCTTGAAATGTGAGTCTGGAAAAGTCAAGAGGGCATCAAGTGAGAACAGAACTATGCAGGAGACAAAGCAAGCTTGTAGGTATTTAACAATGAAGCTGCTCCATCGTTAAAGTCTGAGGGCAAATTACAAAGCAACTTGAAAAGCTGCAAACAACTGGGGTTCTCTTTTTGTTTTCCTTATGTTAATGTTTAACACATGAAGAGGAGGACTGGGACAAATGTGTAGAAAAGGTAAACTGGACGACCCAGTGCACTGAGAGAAGAAGAAAGGAATATCCAATGTGAAGACAAAAGAAAAAAACTGTGGCATTCCATGGTTTGTACTTTTTAGGGATATTGAAAAAAGTACTGCATACAGAAAAATACCTTACAGAAATCTTAGACACAATAAGCTATTTGACAGAGATGAACACCTCAGAGCAGAAGGCAGCTGTGATGATCAGAATGCAAAGATGACATTTTCTCTGCACATAATACCTCTCGTCCACCTAAAGAAACCAAAGACTTCCTCTAAGATACTTGTTGCCAGCTGTCAAATAAATGGACCCAAAAAGCAACTGTGTTTCTGTCAACAGGAATCTCTTCTGGGGAGCAGTTTTAAAAGCAGGCCTTTGAGATGGTTCTGTAATACTTCAGCCACAAAGTAAAAGCCAGAAAGTGGGCACATGTGTTTGTGTACACAAAACTTCAGCTTATAACTCTATTGGAAGTCAGTGACACTAAACAGCTGTTAAAAATCCTTCATATTCTGAGGTTCATTTTATTTCTGATGGGGAAAAAGCAATCACTTCTTAAAAGGTACTTTGACTTATTGTTAAAAGGAAGGACTTTTTTTCCTCCCCTTTTGCACATGTTTTTGTAACGTGAAAACTGCTTATGTTTTCCCCCACACTGTTGATTCCCAGTTACAGGAAGAGCCATTTCCAGATACATCGATTGCTTTCATAGAGGGCCAAGTGGCTGATGTTATGTTTAAATAGAACAACAGAAGGCATCAGAAGCATGTTTCTACAAACTTTACTGTTTCCTACTTTCGGAGCTCGTGGAAGAAAGTGGCAATAGCAGGGACTCAGCAGCTCAAGCCACACTCCAGCTATCCCTCCCACCGAAGCAGAAGCACTGACCTCCATTCCCCTCATGAGTGACACATTTCATCAAGTGATTCATTAAAGATCAGACAATAAAATGCTTAAACAATTATTTAATGAGGATCCAGAAATGATTCCTACTACTATATAAAGCTCACAACCTAAAAGTTGCTGGCATTTAGAAATTACAGCTTCCTGTAAAGCGCAGCCAACTACCTATTTAAGTTTTTGGAAGTACATTAACCCATTTAAAAGATTTTAAATCCTGCAAAATGTGTAACTTGCCATAAGGCAATGGGTTGGGATCAAAAAGTAGAGAAGTAAAAGTTCAGTAATAGAAACTTCCACTAACTGAGCAGAAAGTGATTTGAGATTAATCACAACTCATTGCATCGTCAGAGACTGTATCTCAGAGGCAGCTTCTTTTAATTCCTCTCTTGATAAGGGTATCCTGGTGTCTGCTCTTAGGTGGTCTTGTTTTCAGTAAAATTACAGAATGAGATTTAATTGGAAACATTTAAAAGCTTTCATTTTACTGCTAAAACTTTGATCTCTGGCCTTCCTACTTGATATATGAACATCTTCCTATTTTCAGAACAATTTTGGTTATGACCCTGATTTACCACTTCAAGAAGAAGAGAGTCCTTTCAAATCTGTTCCAGTTTCCCCCAAAATGTAGCTGACAGTTTTTGGAGAAGATATTTCATAAGTTTAAAGGGGGGAAAAAAAAATTAAAAACTAAAAAGGAAGAAAAACAAGTGGCAGTAGGATATTTTTTTAAATTTTATGACCAACAGAACAAAGACATTTTTCCAGGTCTGTGAAAAAATTGCTAGATGAAAAGTGGGATAGGATAGCAATGTAAAAGCAGGACTGCTTGACAGGGACAGTAGCATATTTCCTCCATGGAAGGCTGCCACGAATTGTTTAGTGAGATACTGCAAGCAAAGCAAGACAGTTCTGTGCTGTAAGGCAGGCATCATTTGTAAGGGAGATGGCTTGTGCCTCAGAATTATAATCAGAATTATTAGCTGATCACTGTAGCAATACAATGAAAAGCACAGAGGCCCAAGGATGCTGCCAAGAAGCACAAGAGAGGAGGTTTGCTACTGAGGAAGAAAAAAACTACTAGCACTATCAAGATTATAATGAATCTTACAATCAATTTTTTCATTATAACTACAACAGCAAAACAAATCTGTGTGAACTACTTTTCTGACCCAAGTTATGAACTAACCTTTTGTTTAGGCTCGACTTATCCCACAACCCAAAGTTAAAGGCTTAACAGACACTTATTTATATAATTGCAGGAGTAAAATCTGAGGCTTCATTGAATTCACATAAAGCTTAGAGATCATGTTAATTTAAAAAGTTAGTTAAGCATAATATCCTAGTGAGATTCGGAGAAAGGAAAAGAAAATATACAAGAGTTGATATCAGATCAATATCTATCAATACATTACCAAATAGCTGGGCTGTTTGTGTCCAAAACACATTTCCTACACAAAAGCTCACTTTCTATAGAAGGAAAAAACACATTTCCCATACACCCTCCCCACCTCCTAAAATCAAAAAACCCCACTATACACTAGCATCTCTACATTTCCATTTGCATAAACACCCAAACCACACACTACAAAACCTCTTAAAGCCTTTACTTGCATCCTGTTTATTTGCATACTTTGTATGATGGAGCAAATACAGATGCTGTTTTACACCAAGTACTTCTTACTACTTTCATGACTGGATATCTTATGACAAACAAAAGCAAGAGAGATCTAAGATGATAGTGTTTAAAATACATTATCTAATAAATAATATAAAAGGATAAGGCCATATCAAGACAACTTCAGATAAACTCCCCACTGAATTCTTAAAATTATATCTCCCTTGTTCTTAGCCATAAGAACAAACTCTAGTAAATAAAAAGAAAGATCAAAGAGCATTTAATATTTTAAAATGCAACCACAGAACTTATTTTGTACAGTTTGTTACATTTTTATATCCTAACATCATATTTTACATTAAGTCCAGATTGTAGAGTGGATTAGATTTAGATTTTAAAAACAGAAAAATAAAAAGCAAACAAAAAAGAACAACACTGGAAAGCTTTTAATTGAATTCAATTAGTCTGTCAGCTTTACAAGTTGAACGAACCCACATCTGGGGGAAATTGTGCCTGAGAGCACAAAAACAGGAAAAGAAAAAGTTTTTTCTGAATTAATCCTCTGCTCAGCTTCATGGAAGCCTCTCTTTGACCAAACTGTAGGTTAAGGAAAGGTAGGTTAAGAAGAATGGGGCTATCATATCTTCTGCTCCAGAGACAGATTTTTTACTGATTTGACTTGGTTTCCTAGCGAAAAGTGAAGTTGGTGAGGGCCTAGTAGCAGCAGAAGTCCTGATGGATAGGAAGCCAGTTAGTCACTTTGTCTCCAGCTTAAAGGAGAAACCTTGTGGCCACAGTTCAAAAGAAAAAAAGAAAAGAGAAAGGCCAGATGAAGTTCTTAATCCCACCAGGGGAAGTCTGGATTGGCTAGTAGGAAAAACTGATATACTTAAAGAGTGGTCAAGCACTGGAACAGGCTGCCCAGAGAGGTGGTGGAGTGTTCAAAAAAAGAGTAGACATGGCACTTCAGGACGCGATTTAGCAGCATAGTGATGCTGGGTTGACGACTGGACTTGATGATCTTATAAGTCTTTTCCAACCTTAATGATTCTTTGATTTTGCTTCTTAGCCCTCCACATAGCACAAACAAGCTAACCAACCTTCAGACACTGATTCTTGTTTCATGTATTTGCTGTCCCAACACACAACATTTCCCTATTTCCCTCCTAACCAAACCAAAACCATGGAGTAACCAGCTCCCCCAAGCACAGTGCTGCAGACACTGTCCGTGGAACATTCCTCTCAGTCTATTTTGATGCACACTGGAAAGTTTCCCACTACCCTTCAAGTCCAAAACTAATAGGTCTTTCTGCCTTGAAATAATACTTAACTGTCACAGGGACAATAAATAGTTACATCTTTTAATCATGAATATTTAATCTATTTTTGAAGTGATGTGTTTTTAGTATACCTTTAGAAAAAAAAGTTGTACAAAGACTTACATTACTTCATGCCTCATAGACAATGATTCTGAAACAACCTTGAGACCAGCTAATGTAAAAAAGATTTTTTAGTTTTTAAAGAGTTGCTCTCCTTTTATCCACATAAAAGTATTAGTTTGCCACAACAGCTTCATTTCTTTTCATTAAAAGCACAAATATAGTGTAAAATGAATATAAAGTTTAAGCCAAAAGGCAGACAGTGCTGCATGAGAAAACTGAAGTCAATCAAACGCTGCCAAGAGGACAGAGTACAACTACCAGATGGCAGCACATTCAGTTCTTAAGCAAGTCTAGGGAGTACTTCATGTGTTTAGCTTTCTTATTTCATGCTCAGGATGTGCTTTAGACAGAATAATTTATACACCAAACTTTTTCCATTCATTATACTATTGAGATGAAATATAATGAAAGACCAAGGACATCATATACTTAATGAAATTGCTGCCTACAACTTTACTCCTTAAAGAAAAGTACCACCAAAACCATATATTCTTTAGAAATTCAAAGCTTTCTAGCTGGGTACACACTTCCACCATGAGAACCATCTGACCACACATTCTCTATTTATTATCTGGGCAGTAGCAGCACATTTTGGCAGCAATAACAATACTTTGGAGCTCTGTCTCCTGGGAAGCTCTCTCCCTCAACATGGTTTGAATGTACACCTGCCATGTAACAGGAGAAGGTGCCCCACAAAATACTGGCAACTGCTGTTACTGGAATATCCCATGTGCAACTCCTTTGGTGAAATGTTTAAAAAGAGGAAAGGAACAAATAGAAAAGAAAAGTGGAGCTCCAGAATGAGGGCAAAGGAAAGACAGACATCCTGATGGCATCCTTCTGGCTCTCAAACACTGAAAATACTGATTTTACATACAGGTTGTTTACAAAGCTAACAGTTTTCCAAGATTAAATTCATTCTGTGGGTTAAGTATATTACTACACTCCATTTACATATGTAAAATATGGATATTGCACTAGGAAAGAGAATACCATTTTCAGAGATTTGAAAAAGTAAAGCATTCTAATCTCTGTAAATCATACATATATTTAGACAGACTAAAGCCATGTACCAACCAGTCATCTATTCAGCTCAGCATCCCAGGCTTTTGTAGAAGTATTGTAAAATATTGCCATATAACTTAAAAAGTTCTTGTTACTACTCTGAATTGAATGTGCTACGTCACGTTATTGTACTTACATCTGCATACTTCAATACACAGTCCCATCTTCATCTGCTCTGATCTAAAATATGTCAGCCAAATATGAAGAGAGTTCCAGAACTATTGGCTTTAATGCAAGAACTCAACCCAAAAAATCTGAATTTATCTTCCCATCTTAGAAGCCTTAATTTCCATGCAGGTCTGCAAGTGAAATACTGTAACTGGTATCTTAGCATTGAAGGTTATTTTCAACAAATATAAATACCTTATTTTTATGAGAGAACTGGTTGCTCTGCTGTATGTACAGGGTTCTTTTCAAGTGAAAATTTCTGACTGATCCCCCAGTCAAGAACACAGATTAAAGAAAGAAAAAAAAAAAGGATAACAGTGACATATACTTTTCCTGTCTCATAAAGTTAAAAGACTGTCTCTGTAGTCTGACATGAGCGACTGAATTATTTCACTCAGTATTTCTGTTAACTGAACAGGCCAGTAACTTTTTCCACTAATTTTCAAATTAGAATTAGGATTCTTCCAAGATGTATTTCTTCACCCAACAAGCACTGCATAACTGCCCTTTCTCCTGGCAAAGACTTTTCACAGACCTTTCACTCAAAGTAAAATACAGAAGCCCATCATCAGAAAACCAACAGCAATCCCTACAATCGGTGTTTGTTGTATGTATCACTTCAAACACAGAGGGAAGTTAATTTTGCTAAACTTTTCAGTGTTAGTAAAAGGTGAGTAAACCTGATTACAGTACCAAACATCTCAACAGGCAGAGTAAATGGGAATGGTCTCCCTGGCCACTGTTTCCTCACACTGGAAAATGAAATTAAAACTTCAAAACTTTTGCATATTGCAATCACAACATTTGGTGTAGACAGCACTCTCTGCTGAGGGATGGTTTCCCACACAGCAATAACCAACACTCTTCACTACTGTTACCCCGTATGATGCACAGCAACTTGGTTTTGGTTCATTAGCCAATGGAAAGAATGGCACATGTAGCTTTGCAATATTAAAACCTGCCATAACATAAAGCTTAGTAATTCACATCATAAGAACTGAGGATCTGCCAAAGAGAGATTTAAATTGGCAACTGAATTGGATTAGGCTCAATATTGCAACTAAATTTCTAGAAATCTGTTGTCTAGGTCATCTAGATGTTAGAAAAGCTAAAACCTATGAAGCTGAACTACAAGGATATCTTAGAAGTGCTGCAACATTTACAGTAATTGCAAAAATTAGCAACATTTATACACAGCTCACGTAGTAAACCCATACCTACCAAGAGCCATAGGTAACTGAAAAATTATTTCAAATACCTACACATAAAACAGGACCAAAACTACACATTGTTGGTATTGAGATTGGGTCTTCCACTAGAAAGAAAGCAGTCTGACTTCAAACGCTAATTAAAACTCAGTTTCATTTTTCAAACTAAAACATCATCCACCATCAACTCCCCTCAAGCACTAAGATAAAAAACTTGGGAGATTTAGGAAAAAGCCCTCAAGTTCTGTGGCACCTCCTGTCCACTTACACTCTGTACACACAGGGTACTGTGGAGCCTGAGTGAACCAATATTCTGCAGGGCCTGCCTGAGGTGAAAGGGCTCCATTCTGCACTGATACATAACACTGAATCAAAGGCTGCCCACCCATTGCCAGAACCTTCAAGGATGCAGTGGGTATGTGAGTTCTCATTGCAGGGAAATGCTGCACTGTTATTTGCACCTGAAGAACTTCTGTTACTTTGCAGTATTCTCCATTGGGCAAGAAGATAAGGAACAAGAAGATACATAGAGACTATGTAACTAAGAGGAGTCCACTTGTATCCTCCCCAATAACTTCCTTCTTTCCCATTCTCTATTTAGATCTAAAAATCACATTATGGGTGAATTCAAGGTGTTATTTACATGTCAGTCATGCAAACTGACATTTACCAAATGCTACACAAACTCTTAAGACCTTAAATATTTTCCAATTGCCTGCAACAGTATGGATAAAATTCCAAGCAGCAACACTGTAGTTATCAGGAAACAGGTATTTCCCCAATAGTGACAACACAATTGATCAAGATCTCAGACTGTAACCTAATCAGTTCAAGAAAACTGGAACTGATTAATTGAAAGCTGACAGAGTATCTTTAAAGAGGTCAGAGCTCTGGTAACAGGGTGACCCCTTCTTAGCTGGTGCTATGATCAGTTGTTGGATCTATTATGGATCCATAAAAATAATCTGGAAGGTTATTCTGAAGATTAGTGTTTCAGAAAAAAGCTTGGCAGGAAATCTAAGAGAGCCAGGTACTTATCAAAGACCTGGAATTCATATTAAGTAATTAATGAGTCAACATCACAATGACTAAAAGGAACAAACGTACCTCCTCAGTTGATTAAGGTATTTAACCTCCCAGAGCTTCCATCTAGAAGGCTTAACCTTTGCTAATGCAGCAGTTACCACTACAAAATGAGCTCAGTAAGTGCAGAGGGAGTTCACAGACAAGTATTTTCTATTTGTTCTCATGGCTGTGGCCAGAAAAATCCAGAGCAGCCTAGAGTATTTTCACAGCTTCACTAACAGCTAGAAATAGTTGAGTGTCAGCTTATGTGACAATTCTACTATCATACAGATGGCAATGCAGGAATGTGCTTCAGGAGATGCTGAGAAGTCCATTGAGCT
Source organism: Hypotaenidia okinawae (assembly GCA_027925045.1). Classification (NCBI taxonomy): domain Eukaryota; kingdom Metazoa; phylum Chordata; class Aves; order Gruiformes; family Rallidae; genus Hypotaenidia; species Hypotaenidia okinawae. The sequence continues at coordinate 7,035,456 of BSDF01000003.1, forward strand.
TCCCAAAAAACAGGCCTAACGTTGAAAGCATCTGCCATGGTATTGCTTCAGAAAGGAGGTCTGATGCTGGCAACTTCTAGAACAAAATACAACTCTTCCTTACTCTCATCAATGCTGAGGGCCCCAGGCACCTGCCTGGATAAGCTATAGCAATAGTTGGTATAGCTTAGTTCCAAGTAGCATACAGGAAAGTCAAAGCTGTTCAGACTAAAGGTTTGTTTCCTTCCACATCCAATACCTGACAAACACTGGCACCAAGTCATTATGAAACTACTTGTGCCAAGAGGGATCACAGGAAACAGATAAGAGAGTACAGCTGCACCAGCAAGGATGTGCCTTGATCAGCTGCTAGTGGCAGTGATGTAAGGGATGAAGGACATAAGAATCAGAGGGAAGTTAATGAGATGTTGCCTCTGCAGGTACTGAAGATGACATTGCCAGTGCTGTCAAGAGTGGAGGAACTGGAAATACTTCCAGCATTGAGAGCTAAAGGCAAATAACAGGGCATGCAACCAGAGGTGACTGTGTCAGCAATAAAGGTGTGAACTTAGTTCATCTGGCAAGCCTCCACACTGCTTTAAAGTAATGTTCAAAGGGAAATGGTCACCCTTCCAGGCAACTGTTTTTTTAAAAAAAGACTGGACACCTTTCCAGACAGTGTGCTTTGAATCAAACAATTATTAGTCACAGTAGTAAGTCGTTCCACAGCTCTTGCAGGCTCAGCCATTTTATACTTTCAGGTTGGCAAGTCAGCATTCCAGCAGTCTAGGTTGGAGGTAAACAGCCAGCTGCAGGACCCACTCTTCTAAATTGGGAGGAAACAAACTCTGGTTGCAAGGATACTTCTGAATCAGTACTTGGAGAGCTCACAGTGCTAAAAGCCAGAAGAACCAGTAGGTCAGGATGTATAAAATCACTTCAGGTCTCCAACCCCACTTGCCTGCCAACTGTTCTTTTAAGGAGTTGTTGATAGTTAATTGTTTGAGTACATTTCAACTCTCAAATATACCAGCATCTGGAGGTGAGCTGGTATCTATCTTGTCTTGTAAGAAAGGCCTCCTATCTCCACAGTCTGTCTGGGGTTCAGAACCACCATTTGCTAGGTCCTATTTTGAAATTCATTAACCTCCAACGTACAAAGAACCAGACTAAGATTATAAAGCAGGAGCCTCTTTTTCCTCAGGATGGACCCCTTTAAATAATTATGATTCTAATATTAGTTTAATTTGTAACAGCAGACACTTAAAAACCTTCTCACTTTCCAAAAGTCTTGCTACAAAAATATGTTCAAGTTTGTTAAATGGACCCATCCCTAAATCAGCCACTATGACAACCCCTTGGTTTAAGAATAACACTTGAGTCCTAGATTGATGAAAGAAAGAAAAACTGAAGCTCTTTACCACCCTAGGAAAACAGGAAAGCAAGATGTTTCCCTACAAGCTGCTGCCTGATCATTTTTCTATGGTACTCATAAACAAGTGATATTTTATACTCTTATGAATCCTTATACCATTATTCTTTCATGGAAAGCACTCACAATTAATCATACCAGAACAGTTACTTTATTAAAGAAAAGGGATTTTGTCTTTTTTAATTATTATTTATTTTTTTACTTGCAATACATTGTGTTCTATTTCAAGCCCAGTTTTCCATCTATAACTTAGCTCTAGTTGAACAGACTAAAATTCCAGCTTTTATGGCAGAAGACTTTTTTTGATCAATAGAAGTCAGCAGCAAAAGCATTTGTGGTTTTTCTCTGGAAAGCATTTGTGGCCACAGACTCAAAGGAGGAAGAAAGGGAGCGGGATTAACTCTTCAGTGAAGGTCAAAAACATAATTCAGAAGTGAACCAAGAAGAGCAGCTGTGTCTGTCAGCACAATCAAGATTACCAGCTGGAGAATTTACCAGCAGTATGAAAACAATGCACACCAGATGTCAAATGTTGCAACTGTGACTAGGAAAACATCTCTGGGCATGGCACTGTCATGCTAGTACTCATTACCAGACAGATTTTATATTTAGCATTTATTTATTAATTAGACAGACACTACCAGGAAGAAACAATGCAATTTTGAGCTTACAATGTGTGCCAGAAGCAGGTGTGATGCTGTAATAACATTGCAGATTCAAATAATTCTCCTTATTTCAATGTAATATAACAACTTTGAAACTCACTAGTGAATTCTAGAACATCTGCAGCTGAGCTTGCTTCAGCTTCACTCAGTGCAGCCCGAGATTTTAGCTGGAGATTGGATTCTTTCCTAATAAATCTAAAATAAATATTAAGAAAACAAGTAAAACCACACGCTGTTCCATGGATAATCAACTGGAAAGAACTTTACATGCATCATGAAAGAGTGTACTTCAATAGCACCTCTACCAGCAGTTCCTTCACCAGCTGCTTTTTATCTTCCTCCTCCTTCTGGGGCATTCTTGTCTTTTTTTCCCCCCTATACATTTTACTCCTTGAGGATGAACTAATTTTTTCCCAATGCTTCATCAACCATGTTCCAATATTCTTGCTGGTTAAAATAGCTGATGTCAATTTCCTTATTTTGTATGTTCTTTTATTATCTCACTCCTGTCCTTCTTTGTATGTCTCTCACAAATGAAATATGGGGAGAAATAATAAAAAATAAGTAAGTAAAAAGAAATAGAGAAGGATTTGGGTTTTGTACTCCTCTCCCCTTCCACTGTTGATGATGAAACCTTACTCAGCAGATCCACAAGCAGCCATTTCTGGAGAGAGCCAAAGAATATAGGCACTCAAATGCTTTCCTTTTCCAAGCTTTAAAAATTCATCTTCCTTTAAATTCTGTCTCTTTCTGCTGGTACAAACTTCCTGCCTGTCATCTTCTCTTCTCATACATGCAAATATCCCAGTAAACACCCCCAACTCCCCCATTAGTTTAACCAGATGGGGGAGCTTCTTATTCTAGCTCTTTTCCCCACTTCTATCACTTCCTTTAAGCAGTTCATAATCTTGCACACTGATGGCCAAACATTTATAAATGTCTACAGAAATTATGGTTTTGCCTCCATGTGCAGCTGCTCCTGTGTTTGTACTCATCACTCATACACCTCTCCTAACATCTCTAGTTGCCATATCACAAAACTTGCCTTTTCCTCCTGTCAGTACTATTATTTCTACAAGTAGGCAGCTCTCATCCTCCTATTTAAAATCTCTACTATTTCACATCAAGGATTTTGCCAGCTTTCACAGCTAAACTCAAGTTTTAACATATTACTTCTTTCATTCCAGAAAAAAAAAAATCAGACCCTAATAAACTAAAAGAATCATGGATATTAATATCTAAATTGTTCACCATAGAAGTTAATCTAGGAACTATCTCAAAGTTCATTTTATGTCCCCTCCCTCCTCTTCCTTGGTGCTAATGGTTTATCTGAAGGAAGAAAATACTGTAGTACCCTAAATAGCCAGTATAACTGAATCAAGCTGGATAAATTTAATCAAATACAATTACTGTCAGCAAAAAAGAATGGAAATGTGTTTGAGGCACCTTTTCCTGATGTAACAAGCCTATGCTAGCATACATATTAACTGCAGCAATTTAAAAAAGGGAGGGGGTTAGAAATGCCCAGTTAAGAGATACATTTAACCACTTATGTGCCCATTGCTTTCTTCATTCTCTTAAGGACAGAAATTTCTTATATATTTCATTATTTCACATTCTCTTTAGCTTCTGCACTCATTCTACCATATTTCACCCTAATCCTCATACCTTACCTTAGCTTTGCCATCCTGTGCAGACATATATCCTACACACATGCTCTCTGTTGTATGGCTCCACAGAAATTCCACTATAAAGGAAAATGCAAGAAGTCACCAAAAATGTGTTTGTTTAAAATATAAGATTTAATTTAACAAGACTGGAATCTTGAGAAACAAATATAGCTTAAAAAACAATTTGGGAAAGGACAAGACCCAACCTTAAAACCTACTTACCAGAATAATTCCATCTCAGAAGTAACAGCTATCAAACAAACAAGATTTTCCTGCACTATCTGCAGTCACACACTGCAGAACTAATAGCCAGCATGAGAATATTACCTCAATGATATTGAGCCTCCAAGGTGAAAAATACATCAGCTGCAACCACAGTTAAGAGACAGGACCAACATTTAAAGCAGAGGCCTGTTCCACCCATAAAGTAAAAGCAGATATAATTTGGATTTTCTTGCTCTGAACCCAGATATAAGTACAGTGGCATAAACCCAGATGGCATAGAAGGATTAAACAAAGTAGCAACAATAATTTTTTCACAGAACAGGGCATAAATACATAAATATGTAACTACCAGTGGATAAATGGAGATGTGTGGTTTAGCTGCACAGGTAGGACACAGGAAAATAAGCAGACGTAGTCAAGTTTGCAAGGTGAGAACTTAAGGGAGCAGGAGAGACATTTGGTGAAAGCAAAATAATCTTGGTGAAGTAGCAGGAGACACTCAATGGAAGCAGAGTGACACTGCACAATAAGCAAGAAAGATGCCTGGCAAAATTAGAGCAATTATATACAGCATCAGCTCCCTGGTACTGTATACTCACAGCTACTGTAGGATGGAAATGCTGAAGACAAACTGGTGTGCTTGTAGTGATAATGATTTAGAAAGCTAACTGCTGCTTACGTGTTAATGCATGTTAATCCAGTAAGGTGGTGCTCTGACGTTTGAAAGAGGCCCAATATATATCAATAGTTTAAACAGCCTGTTCCTGTGAACGCTAATTCCCTCATACAGGTATCGTTATACCTACAAACACCCCGTACTCAGCTGCAACACAACATTCAGAGAAGCAGCACAGCATTTGCATGTTTAGCTCCCATCCAGTGGAACATTAGAAACTGCCACACTGCATCCTCCTTGCTGTATGTCACAGTCATTTTTCTTTGTGTTCATCAAGTACATAATTTGATGGGGGGAGGGGGGGAAGACAAGACTAGTTGGTTCAGGGTGTTTCATAGAATATTGTAATAAAATTGCACTCAAGTATAACATTTTCCTTTGGGTTACAGGAGGAGTCTTACATGAGTTACAGGAGGAGTCTTACATGAGTTACATAAGATGCCATGAAAGTCTATTTCCAGATATTTCTTTCTGGAAGAGAAAGACTTTCATATACTGCACAAAGCATCATTAGATGGTTTCAAAACAATTTTAAAATTCCTTGTGTGCCTTTAATAGGGTTGATGAAGATCCTTTGAACCGTTTATCCCTGCATAGCAATTCAACCTGAAGCAGAAGATCAAAGTTTAGACAACCCCAGCAAGACCTGAAGATTCTGACAGATATGTAGATTTCATCATAAAAGAAAAAATGAACTTCATTTAGGTATGTGCTTTGCTCTCCTTGCAACAGAGTCATGACTGATACCACCAAAAGTTAGTCAAAAAGCTTTCAGAGAGTGGAACACATTCAGTGTAACGTAGCCGCCCTCGATGAGACCAACCCCTCCCTAACACCCTAAAGGTTCAACTGTCAGCGAAAGCATTTATTTTCAGGAGAGAACTGCAATCTTATCTTTCAATTTTGAGAAGCTGGGCAACAGTTCAGGCTAGATACCCTCAAAATATTATTCTTCTGCCTTTCTTTTAATGTTTTAATAATTTATTTTTCCTTCTACTCTGTCAACCAAAGGTAACACACTCTAGCATGAAACATGGGTACTGCCAGTAGTGGAATTAACACTGAAAATCCTAAATTACACACTTATCTGAAGACATTTCACACATTTTCACCCATTTAAGACATCACTTGCTTGTAATTTTTATTCAATAGTTAAAAATAAATAATAAATATTATCATCCCTGCAATAAAGACATCAGAATTAGTTATTGAGTTCTTTGGTATTACACATCTTCAACCCAAATACTACATAAGTTTAATTATACATTAACTCAACATACAATGTAAGGCAGGAAATTTCTGCAGTACAGAAAAGAATTACTTTTGAATAAACTGTGCTATAGTAATCCTATTTCAGTGGAACAAAACCAACAAAAATCAATAGACAAATGGCCTTTACTTATAATGTATTATACATGGTGATTGTTTTTCAATTAATTTTTGAGGAAAAAAAACCCCAAATAGTCCTTAATAGGAACGTGATTTCTTACATGAATGACAAGCATTGCATCAATATATAAATTTTTCTCTCACTTCAAAACAAAAAATTGAAGGTTAAGTTGATCTTGTTTGTTATTATTTAATTGAATTTGTGTTTTCATTTTCTTAATGCTTTTTTAAGGACAGAATTCATATTATATGATGTTTTTTCTCTACAGCAATGATGTCACAATTATTCCATTCTTAAATCTGAATACTGTAAATGAAACTTGCAACATTCTTGGTATATTTAGCAACCCACAGTCTGATTCTGGAGTCAGGATTAAACAGTCTTGGCTTTCATATAGTTGAGAGACAAGAATAAGATGATTGTCAAAGTCTATTTGATAGTCTGCTTCTTCAAAAAGACAAGCTATTCAAGCAAGAACGACAAAAATATGACACACAAAGGCTATTTCTAAAACTTTTTCCTCATCCAAGCCTTCCGAAATTCCTTTGTTGCCCATCATGAAAATCCCAGAACCATCATTGGAATTTTAAGTGTCCAACTCCATGATCTCCATTTCTTTGTAATAGCAAAATGTACATGACATTCTTCTGGACAAGATGAGATGTTGATCAAAAGCATAAAACATGCATAAACCTCAACTGCTGGGTAGAGAAAATGTAATGTGATCAACTGTATCAAGCAAAATTCCTTATTGGAGTGAGTGACTGGGGGGATACGATCAGCCTCGAGTCAACCAAGACAAAGTAGTACATGGTATTTCAGGATTCTTGCAATGCAAGCCAGCAAGGTGCAATATGAGAACCAAACTGAAAGCTAGCATACATCTCACCCTGTGCACCTGTAATAACTTGACCCTAGCATCCTGAAAGTCACTGAACAGAGAGCAGTAAATACTAGAGTTTGCATGGGTTAACCCATCATTAGCAATGTCATCTGCTGGGTCACCTTCAGCACACAATCTGCCTGCTACTCCAGCCTGTCTGTGAGCCAGCAAACTCTGCTGACACAATGTTAGAGGTGTTTGTGGGACAAAAGCAGTAATGAATTAAAGGGGTCTTTTGAAACAATACCCAATAAATTAAAAAGAAATCATGCAATTCAAGAAACTCCAGGTGAGATGCTGTGATCTGCCTTAATACATGAAGTTAAATTAGGTGATCAAATTTGTCATGTCAGATCTTAAAAGATATGAAAGCTACTTGACTCTGTAATACTCTGGATGGAGATGCATTAAATGCTTGGGGAAAGAATAGTAAAACAGAATCTTACACAAAGGAAAAAAATAATTCTAGTAGCATAACAAATATATATTAGACAGGTCCATGTGACCCAACAGATAGGCACATCGCCTGACCGGTCACATATGCCCACATCTGAGGAGCACCACAGGAAAGCAGAAGGTACAAGTGTCATGCTGAAGTAATTCATATTCCCCCAGTCTGAAATCCCTGCCCTCAAAGAGGACCCCAGGCTTTACAGTCTCTGAGTTGCATTTCCACACACCTCTGGTAACAGCCTACAGCTTCAGCTTCCTAGACACTTCCCCATGACAAACCACATGAGTTTACTGTAACACACTTGGTCTGTAAAGCAGTGAGACACATGAGGACCTTGTTTCTAGGACAGTCAGGACTGAAGGGCTGTAAAACTTAACCAGTCCACTACTGACAGAGGCAAAGGAGAGTTTTCTATTCATCTCAATATAAATAGCAAGTAAGTACTCCTCTTGGCTCCGTATGGACACACAGGACATAAAACTGAGACTTATCTGAACAGATATTCCTGGGCATAACAAGAAAATTTCTAACCATAAATCAACCTCCCTTATAAATATTTAGTGCATGCTTCAAATTTTCACATTTTGTCCTGCAAAAGGAGGGACAAAGAACTTCACATATAGCAATTTTACCATATGAACCACTAAGAAGTAGCAAACAGTTATATGCATTATTCCTAAAATTGCTAAAAATGCAATTTCTTCCCTGAGGGACATACCCTGCCATTGTTATTTCCACACAACCCTCTGAATCACAATTCTACTTGGAAATAATGAGTCAGAAAGAACACTCTTTTCCACAGTTTGAGAGAGCAAACAAGGCTAATACTACCATTGCACTTCCTAGAGCTTTATAATCTCAATTGCAATTTCGTTAGTTTTCTCTGTGGCTTTTGAACAACCATAAATACATACAAACAGTCTTTACTTTACCTTTCACTTTGAATTAGTACCTAGCTCCAGTAAAAACAAGCAAGGAATTCTTACCTAGTAGAGTTGGTTTTTCCTGCGATGATTCAGGCTCTGCTGAACACCTGCAAGACCGAAGAACTATCACACCTCCGAGTACACCATCTTCATTGGCTAGGAAAGGTGAACCTGGGCAAAATCATTGGGGAAAATTACTTGCAATAGGAATAGTTTATTCAGGGTTTGTTTTTTTTTTTTTTTTTAATTTAAAACACTTTCTTGACTTCCCCCTTTAATCTTGTCACTGTCTTGAAAAGACTGTCAGGTCAACCATAAAGCTGATGCTTTTGTGAAGGCATCAGTTTTATTTTTCCTAGTGTTTCTAGTGAGCAACTATCTAAAAAATAACCTACCAGTAATCCAAAAAAGGAAAAAGAGCTACCTAGAATTTAAAAAAAAATATTGGAAATTAAGGTTGTGAGTGCAAACACATTTGTTCTTGGATCAAGGAAGTTAAACAATGGAAAACAGAGTGTCAAGTTGAAAAAATCATGCCTCTATTTAGTTCTTTTTGCACTATAATTTATGTAAAGATGGCCACATATGAAAAAAATCAAGCAAATTTGGGTCAATTTTACAGTTCATTCATTTTTCCCCAATTTAAAGCACTTTGTACAGAGACATCATCAAATTGCTGTAGACTGTCTTCCTTGCTGTTTTATGAATATTAGCAGAAAAGCCAAAACACATCCTACTTTTTAAAGTGGCTTTTCTATTGTTAATTTAAGACATATGATACAAAACATCTATCAGAAGCTGGAAGAGTTTTAAAGTTAGCTGAATCAAGTCTAACTATTCTTTTTCTGGTTTGTAATTCGAACTGTAATTGTAATTTGTCTTGAGCCACAAAATTAACCAAGTTCTTGCACATAAGGCCAAATAGACCATAGTCCCACATTTACAATACACTGTGATTTAAAGTTGAACATGCAGTTGCATCAGACATTTCATATATTTCTTTTTTTAAAATAAATTAGAATACTATGTCTAGTGTACAGACACTGTAAAAGGATTTGCTGGCCACAAGAACTTTAGAGAAAATCTACTCAGCACCCTCCTTCACTTTGCCCACAGCTATTCCTATGATTAAAAGTACTCTTTTAATGCAAATAACAACAATAAAACCTCCCAATAAGAACCAACTATAAGCTTTACTGTAAGGAAGCTGAAAAACTTTAACATGCTTTCTCTCAACATACAAGCAGCCATGTTCTTAAAAGCGATACAAGGTGGCCATTACAAGAGAAGGCCATATTGCAGGAAAATAATACTTGTGGTATACTTAACAAATAGTCTTGTGGTTTTGTGTGGCTGGGTTCTGGTGGAGGAGGGGGACTGCAGAGGTGGCTTCTGCAAGAAGCTGCTAGAAGCTCTCTGCAGGCCCAACAGAACAAACACCAGCCAGCTCAAGGCTGGAGCTGTTTTTGACCAAGGCCGAGCCCATCAGCGATGGTCACAGTGCCTCTGGGAATCACATTTAAGAGGAAAAAAAACCACAAGCAGCAGCTTTTTGCCCCCAGAGAAGGGAGTGAGAAGATGTAAGAAACTGTGCAGATACCAAGGTCAGTGATGAAGGTAGGGGTACGAGGCCTTCAGGTCCTGGAGAGAAAGATGTCCCTGCAGCCTGTGGAGAAACCCATGGTGGAGTAGGTGACTCCCCGCCACCCATGGAAGAAGACAAGACCCCACCTGCAGCTCCATGCTGGAGCAGGTGGAGACATATGGAAGGCGCTGTGACCTGTGTTGGAACAAGCCTCTGCCAGCACTTGTAGCCCATGGAGAGAGACAGAGACACAGAGAGAGAGACAGAAACATCCATGCTGGAACAGGTTTGCTGGGGGGTGGGGCTTGTGACCCCATGGAGGACCAGGCTGGAGCAGTCTGGGCCTGAGAGACTGAGAGACATTCTGTAATTTATGACTGCACCCATAGCAGTGACCCACGCTGGGGCAGCTGGGGAAGACCTGAAGCCCTGTAGGAAAGGACTCATGTTGGAGAAGTTAATGGAGGACTGTCTCCTGTGGGTTGGACCCCACGGTGCAGCAGGGGAAGAGTAGGAAAAATGCACCCCTCAGCTAAGGAAAACATCTTGTGAGGAACTGACTGAAACCCCCATTCCCTGCCCCTCCCCATGCTGCAATATGGGAGGGAGAGGGAGGGAAAGAAAGGAGCAAAATCATTACTAAAGTCTGCTAAGAAGGGAGGGGTGTGGGGAGGTGTTTTAAGACCATATTTAAGGCCATAGTAAAACACTAAGACTGTATGATTGCACATAAAAGCAGACAGCAACTGCTACTTAAGAGATTTGATGCCATGAAAGTCTTATTGTAGAAATGCTTAAGTTACGCTAATTGCTGGGCTAGGGAGGCAGTGTTGTTCTTTCTCCAATGCTCAGGAAAAAGTAGATGAAAGAAAAGCCTGTAAATGAACAAATCATGTATTTCTTCATTTTTCCCAGTATTTTTTCCAATTATGTGCCATCATCACTGATCATGTTTTCAATAATCAGAATAACTGGCACATGCTAAGCTCACTCTTTTTAAATTATAAGAGAAGACTTGGCAGTATATTTCTTTCCCTGTAGAATCTGCAGCAAAACATGTAACACTACATTTCCATGAGAATTCTGTCATTTTTACAGGGATTTCTTTCCAAGAGCTAAACATTCATCTTCAGTGGCATACAGACTGAGAAATCACTCAGAGTATGTATTTTGTGAGACTTTTTTTTAAAAATGGGTTTCAAACAATTTAAAACGTGAGCTTTAAGCACATAATAAGCTCTTAAGCCTACATAATGAACTCTAAAGCCCCATATTTCAACCAGAGATGCCCTACCTATACATGCATGATTATGCTCATGAGAATCCCTTGTGTGCTGCCAGCATAAATAGCATTTATTTATTGACTTTACATGGTGTCCATGGTATTGCCCTAAATATGTACACAACTGTTTTCTGAAGCAAGCTACCTCTTTCAGTGATTATGCACCACAGAAGCTTTATTACCAGTCCACAAAATTCAAAGGTTTTAAGTCCACCCTTAAACACTCAAAAGCCAGAAAACTGACTGTATTAATTCAGCCTTTGATGGAGTACAGTGCCACTAGAAAACTCAAAAAGAGGATTAATTTAATGGCACTGTAAATGATAAAAGCATTATAAAAACATGATAAAGTACAGTTTTAACTTCAACACTCATAAACCACACCAGATAAGCAAGATGAGTCAAATTTGGCCCTTGGAGGAAGGACAAATGTTGGTTACGCCAAATGAGACCAGGTCTAACTAGACTGACTTTGTAAAAACTGACCATAATGGTACTAATGTGGTGGTGGAGATGAGTAAAATGGCTTAGGGTGACTTGTGGTGTGTAACTAGAATGGACTATTAAACTGGGAAATGTCTGAAATGTCTGTGCTATGCAAACAAAGCAAACTCAGTGAGACTCATTATCTCTCTCCAACAGATGGAAACACAGCGTTACTTGCCCAGTGGTGCACAACATCAAAACCCAGACCCTACAAGGCTATCCTCCTTTGTAGCATCTTGACCAATACACTACAACCTAACAACGAAACTGATGGGATCACGTTGGCTTTCTTGGTGCAACCAGCCATGGTTTGGAGCTGTAGCAATAGAGATTGAGCCAAAAAACAGTTGCAGCTCAAGGAATTACTGAGATTTATTATCAGCTGATCTACTGAAGATTTTTTCTTTTTTTTTTTTTTTTAAAAAAGAACAACTTTTAATCTTCTACATCATTTTATCATCAGCTGCAGAATGAACAAAATTCCAGAAGGAAGAAAAAGTCTGAAGTACAACTTTGCTCCTCTGAACACACACAAGCAGCAAATGAAGATGCAAACACACAATCACCTGTAAAAGCCCTGCAGTGGTACACAATTTTCTCAACCATGTCACCCTCATGGGTTGTTTCCCCACTTCTGCTGAAGGTTGCCATCCACAGTCATCAGAAACAAATTGTGTGACTACACCCTCATTGGTTCTGATTGCTTTCACCAGCAATTTCAGCTAAGCCATCTCAGTCCAAAACTAGCAACAATACAGTATGTGCCTCCAATTCAATGAACAGTCTAACTTGCAGAGAAGAAATCTCTAAATAGTGGCAGTAAAAAACAGTTGCCTACAGTATTACACCATTCCATATTATAGTAAATTCACAGACTGTTTCTCCTCCCCTACAAATCAGACTCTAAGCCAAATCAAATACACACTGGACAACGCATTCTTTAAACAGATTGTATTATTTTCCAATTAAAACAATTCTTTAGAAAGTTAAAAGAGGGATTAATATATTAATTTTCTTAAACAAAGGTATTTCTCAATGTGCAGACTTTTTACTGAGAGCTGGAACTATGCTAAAGTGTATTTTAACACAGCAATGCAGTGCAAATGGCCTATGTTAAGCAAGATTCTTGACAGCTGAACACTAGGCATCTATTATTAAACCTGCATAAATATTGGTACAAAGCAGTATTATACCTTATGTCTAAACAGAACCCATGCAGAGGAATTAATTTGACTGTTCTCAAAACATTGTGAATTCAAAGGTTAGGAACATATTTCATTAATTTAGCTCTAAAAATTGCTTTGTTACAGCCAAGCCATTGAGAAAAAGAAATAATAGTGCAGACTGCTGCAAAATATAACAATACAGGTAATGGCATTTTGTTCACATGCATAATATTTAATTAGTTTTTTAAAAGCCATTTAGAAAAAAAAATGACAGTGGAGATCTCTGCAAAAATAACAATATAGATAAGGGCATTCTTTCATACACAGTATGTTTAATTAGTATTTAAACAGGAAGAGAAAAGGTGCAACTGAAATATGGCCATGTGTATTACAGTCATAATGGTTTCTCATTAGAAGGAAAAAGTAATCTGGCTCCCATGCTTTTACATAATATTTCTCTCTGCACTCTTTAGAATGATAGATCTTGCTATATAGTTAAAAAACCAGTAAAAAATAAACTTAGTATGTCTATTAGCCAAAAATAGAGGGCTTTACTGCAAGAAAACAGAATTGCCAGACAAATCTTTGATCTAATACCTTGCTAATGACGAAACTAACAAAACCTGAGGCTTTTAATACCATTTTTAAGTCTCATAAAAATCCTTGTTCCTTCCCACTTACACTGAAGAATTTGGCATGAAAAAAAATCTAAAGGAAAACTTCAGCTACAGCATTAACTAATAGTGCTAACTGACTGGCCACACAGGAAAGAAGGGGTAGGAAAAAAACAAAGCAAGCCCATCTTTCAATAGCTTTGGTTTAATTCTCACCTCCTCTAGTTACAAAATTTTATGTTACAAAACACATTTCCCCCCTTCAAAGCTCAACTAGAGTGTTACTGTCTTCAGACATATAGAAAGCATTATCAAGTTTTTATCCCTATGTTGTGTATGTTATTAGTCTGCAGTAATGGTGTCTCAGCAGCTCCACAGTCACTGATCCCATCAGGTTCTGTAAGAGAAACCACATCTGAACATCAAGATGCAGGTTCAGCCTCAGACCAGGGATAGAGGGTACAGATGTCACAAATGCTATGGCAAATAAAGCCTCAACACTCAGCCTTGCTCTGGAGGAACCACAGCTACAAGCAAGGAACATTGGTTTTTAATGTCTCTTGTAAATTAAACTACTCACATGATGAAGGTTGCCTGCTCCAAAGTTTCTGATCAGTAACAGTTGCTCATTTTGGATCCTGTGCTTTTTTCCCCATTTGCAGCTACTGCACAGATTGGGCCTCGCACAGATTTGATACTAAACTGTGTAAGAAGTGTTTTATTTACACTTACCCTGCTGAAGGACTCACCAGCTATTCATCAGATGGTTTACATTCATACTCTTCCACAGTACAGAAACCATTACCAGCTTTATTGTTTACATTTGATTTCAAAGTCTTCAGAGCTCTGGTATAAACACTGACTGTGGCATGGTGGAACCAATTACATGCTTTTGCATCCCCCAGTTTTAAGAGGGGGCAGCTAAGCAGTTCTAAATCTTCTCAGGCTGTAATGTGAGTGAAATTCAGATTTTTTCAGGTCAATAATCTACAGACCACCTACGTCACCAGCCTTTGGCAGCTTGTGTACTGAACACGTTTAAAGTGAAGCTGTTTGCCACTGCTCTTGCCATGTAACCCACTAAACTTCAAGCAAACAATTTAAATAAACATTAGAGAAATATATAAGTACTAAATGAAGCCTGCTTTTAATTTCATGCACCATTATTTGTTAATTGTTTAAGCACAAGCTTTCTGAACGAAGAGATCTCTGTATTTTATGATAAGTCATCTAAAACATCTGTTTGGAATTTTTAAAGAAGCTGCAAGGAAAAGCACCTGTGCTTTCAAACTTTACAGGTTAGATTTTAAGAAATCAAATAACTGAGGATACTTCTCTCCAGCAAAATCCCAATGCTCTTAATAAGGAGAAGCACAGTCTAGAAAAACTTTCAAGTAACATCACCACATGGTGTCAGATTTTCAGCTGGTTTTGTTGTACAGATAAAGAAGAGGTCTGTTCAGTTCTACCATCAAACACAAACTTGTGAAACTGTAAAATGCTGGTGGATGAAACATATGAAGCTTCAGGATCCCTTCACTGTCATCTCAAATCTTTTTTCTCTGTGTCATGGTGAAGACATAACAATGCTTCCACATCATTCTTCCTCTGTTACAAAACCACAAAGGATTTGCAAAGCTTACATGTGATGTAGCACCTCATCATAAAGCAACAATAACCCTGTGTAATGACAGTCCCTGGTAGTCTTGTAATTGGTTTTAAGCATGTGGGTTTTTTCCACCAACCAGTGTAATTGGGAAATTCATGTTCTATAATTCCCAACTGCCCAAACTGTTTCTCCCAAGAGAGGTATTTGACACAAAATTTCTAAAAGAAAAAGTGTCAGTGCTATTGTTTGGTTAGTATTAGCACCTTTCTGCAGTCATTGCTCATTTGTGAATGGCACAACTTAAAAATTCAAGAATAGACAAACATATTTCCACTGAGGAAAGGACAAATATCAGATTCCATCTATGTCTTTCAGCTCATTATTTTCTAATACTTTATAAGAAGCTTTAAAGTATAACTTGTAACGCCACCATTGTGAAAATCCCAGATTTCCCACCAGAGAGAGGACACAAACATTTACTCTAAGTCTACATTCCACAAACTTGGCTGCATTTGAAAGGAATGATGAGTAATGAAATCCTCTGTTCTTCTGTTTGGAAGGTATTTGTGTTTACAGAACACCATTCTTCGACTGCGTACCAAGCCTTTAGCACTCTTCAACTAAACATATCAAACCCCCTTGATTTACAAAAAAAAATAGCTATCTTTAATTTCTGTCACCTTCCACTCAACCATCAATTTTGCATTCTCCATAGTAAGCTGCCTCTAAGAAAAGATGAGAGAAGCACATCTGCCATTAGTTTGCTCATCACCTGCTGTTTAAATAGTGCTCACTGTTTAAGCCAGGCATTCCCTAGCTGGATAGATTCCCAGGGCTCTGTGGAGACTCAGAGTTCTGTAAACAGGAAGCACCAATCCGATGGCAACTGCCAAAATCAGCTGTTCATCCCTCCAACACAAGTAATGCACATTTTGACTTGTGACAAAACATTGCAGCTCTGCTTCATTAAAGTGTTGGGGTTTTCCCCCCCACCTTGGTCCATTATAATTCTGGCAAAGGTTTGACATGACCACAAAGTAGGGCTTTCAGAAAGAGTAGCAAGGAAAGAATCCATGCCACCAGCAAGTAGGCTAGTAGCCTGTTTTATCCTATTGTTTCACACCTCTAAGAATTCCTGCATCACATCATACATCCTGAGAACTAGCTCATCAACACCTATGAAAATTCAGAGAAAAAAAGCCCTAATCTAGTGTATGTCTAATATTTTCAGTGTTCAGCTGTTGGAGTATATTAGCAAGACATTGCGTTCTCTCTTCAGAATTTCCAGGATTCCCCAAAATTATGTTAATGGCTACAAACAGTACTATGGCACATGTAAACAGCAAGAAGTATCTGAATTTTGAGGTTTTCCTCAATCAGTCTTCATTCGTAGGACAGCTGGGAGGAAACTAGATTTTATACTAATGAAATCCAAGCACTTCACCTACAAAAACTGTTGGTTTTATCTCCCCCCTCCCCTCCCCATCCCCCATCAGCACTGCCTCAAAGTACAGCTGAAAATCACAGAACAGTGAGGATTGGAAGGGACCTCTGAAGGTCATCAGCCACTGTGTACAAACACAGTGTTCAAAAAGTGTTATAATGCCCACAAGGAAGTTTGTGGGGCAAAATTGTCTGTGGATTCTAAGCTTAAAAAATGTTAAGGGCTCTAAAAGCAGTGCAAGTCAACATATATGCCAGAAGTCTCACTGGAATCTCTGTTATCTTCAAAAGTTCAAGCTTATATAGATACTTTAAAATTCCACATTAATATTTTGATTATGTCACAAAGGAAGAAAACAAAATCTATATTTACAAGAAACTAAACATGTAGAACCAGTGCTGTGAAATCCTCTCCAATCAAGGAAAACAATCATTTTTACATTACAATAGTCTCCAATGAAGTCTACTTCTCTTTTTCAACAAATTAATTTCATCATATAAACAGCAAATCAGATTCTGTCCAAAGCATTTAATTAGAACATAGAGTGGTTTTGAGGTCTATTATATTTTAAAGGGTTAAGATGATGAATAATTTTTATTATTGCTCCTAAACCAACAATTCTAAAATATGCAATGGTTCACCACAGCGAGTGGTTCAGGCAGGAAATTCCTTCTTCAAACATCTCTGAGTATTCTATGACTCACATAATAACTGAGATATTTCCAAGGGTTTTCCTTTAGATTCCCTGAAATATTCCTCTGTCACAGAATCACAGAACCATTAAGGTTGGAAAAGACCTCCAGGATCATCTAGTCCAACTGTCCCCATATTGCTACCTAAACCATGTCCTTAAGTACTTCATCCAACATTTCCTTGAGCACCAGGAGGGACGGTGACTCCACCACCTCCCTGGGCAACCTGTCTAACCACTCTTTCTGAGAATAACTTTCTCCTAATCCCTGGCCTGAATGTCTCCTGGTGCAACTTGCAGCTATTCCTTCTTGCTCTATCACTAGTTATCTGTGAGAAGAGGCTGACCCCCAGCTCATCACAGCCTCCTTTCAGGTAGCTGTAGGTAGCAGTGAGGTCTCCCCTCAGCCTCCTCTTCTCCAGGCTGAACAGTCCCAGTTCCCTCAGCTGCTTCTAGTAAGACTTGTTTTATTTAACAATTTTTAGATGTAACACCACACTAAATTTGAAGCCAACTGCAACATAAGGCTTCAGCCTTATTACAATAAACCAGTAATTTTATTTAATAGGGTTAATTGAATTTTAAATAGTGTTATACAAAGCTTAGGCAATTAGCACCATATACTTACCGATAAACTTGTTTTGCATAGTCTCTAGGAGAGCTTGGTGGGCATCTTCTGTTTGCAAAGCACATGAACATTCTCTGGCCAGTATGGTTCGGACAAGGTGCTCTCCACAACCTAAAGAAATATTAAGATTGGCAACAATCAAAATACAGATACACTACAAAGAAACTCTGTTGTTATTTTATGCCATCACAGCCAAATTAAGAAAAGAAAAAAAGTGCCCATGAGAGTGATCTGCAATGTTTTGTTGTTTGTTTTTTTTAAAGACTGGCACTGAATGCCATGAAAATTCAACAATGCCAGCAGGTTTTCCTCAGAACTTTCCGAAATTTCTACTGCATGAAGTCAGAAATGAAAAAAGGTTGCATACAGAAGGAAAAAACAAAAGTAGTGAAACAGCAAGACTCTCTGACTTGTCATGTTTATCCAGGTTCTATAATTCTCTCTCAAAGAATTTACTTACTGATTATTCTCACAGGAATGATCCTTGGATGCAACTCTCTCAAAACTAAGAACATCTTTAGTGAAAGCCACAGTTAACTCCTTTGCATAAAGTAATCTTCTGTTTATTCCACCTATTTATCTTGTTGTCAGCAAAGGAATGCATGAATGTACCTATGCTCTTTTGACAGGCTGCTCACTGGAATCCTAATAAAAATTCCTGTAATTTTTAAAGGTTTAAGAAACCAAACCTAAATCCTCAGAAAACAACCACTTATTACTCCAGTGCTTTCTATAATTACCCCCCAAAACCTGTTGATGACAAACAGGTTATTAGTTCCTAATCTGTAGGAACACTTTCACGCTTGCTGCTTTTCTCCCACACTCTTTTCTACTCCTGTAATGTGCTTTGGGACATAGAGCTGTGGTCAGACTGGACAGCACATGTTTACTGGAACAGTGTTTCACTGACAGGGAAACCCACTGGTGATACCTTCTGCATATCCACAGAAGTCACTGTACTATTATGCCTCCCATTTGTTGACATTTTTCCTCAATGGCAAGGAAGCAGATGGAGCAGTCAGAAAAGGTCTACCCAAGCACCAGTTAAGGTGAAATGCATTATCCAGTTTGGAAAAAGGGAAAGGCACAACTAATTAATTTGCAGCTGTAATATCACAATGATTTCAAGTTATCTACATTTAGGTGATGACAGTTTGATCAGACCTGTAACTTCAGAGTATATCAGGGCCTAAAATAGCATTAGACACCAGAGTAGATATGGAGAGAACCCAAATACTCTGATTTCCCAAATATATACACACACACACACTTCTAGCAAATACTTCATTAACCATTACAAGATGCAAGCACTGTGATGGCTCCATTTAAAAAAAATCAGCTATAGTCCAGTTGGACCTACTAGCTCAGGTGCAGAACTACATAAATAGACCTATGCTGCTTCCAGAGACAGAAATTGGCTGGAAACAATCTCACTGCTTTCACAAGGTGGAGAGCTGGAGCTGGTAAGACACTAGACCTAAGCTGGTTCAAAGGCAGCTCAGTCTGCATGGATAACACTCTTTACTGGAAGCACTAACGAGCCCAGAACAAAGGAAACTGAGCAACTCTGGCTGAAGCCAGCCTAGATCTGGCACAAGGAAAGAACTAATAACCTAACTCAACCCAAACTGGCTCCAGTGCAGCCTGCTGAGTGTCTCACTTGTGTTTCCAAATATGCTGAGTTTGGAGCACTGACTGGTTTGGGCACAGCATTGCATGAACTCACACTGGCAGGTCTAGCGCTGTGTCTAGGAGCTACTCGCAGACTGGCTGCTCGCTCTTGCCATTGCTTTTAAGCCCTTATTAACATGGCAACCTACTCCAAGAAACTCTCTTTCTGGTTACTTGTCACACAGATACATCCTTCCCCTTAAAGGCACAGTGAGTTTAGAAATACTCTTCTTTAAAGACTGCTAACACAGTAGGGAAAAAAAAAAAAGATCCCTCAAGATGCCTTACCCCTCATTTCAGAGGGGAAAACAAAAGGCACCCCCTCTTGGAGCATTATATACATTAGATGACAGAGAATAAGCCCAGGGACCAGACTGCAGAAAAATTGTGTACACATGTCTTAAAATCTTGGTATCTTCAATCATCAAAATTATACCTTACTCTTATGTACTCCTCCTAATGGGCAGTGTCTCCTGATTAATACAACTTGGTTAAACCGAACTGTTTGAAGTGGGGTACTTCTGGCACTGAATTTACATATAATTGGCACACCAGGAATTCTTTCTATAGCAAACAGATTGAGTAAAAAACATTTATGTATTTAGAGGAAAATAAAAGAGCTGAAATACTATGACAATTACACAGCAAAGGGAGACAGTTCTTTAAGGCACAAGCTCTTGAGTTATTGAGGCTCACAAAATACGGTGTTCTAAACAGGAGGATCTACCAGTTCATTGTCTCAATACGTCCATGCTCAAAAGCTTTTGTCTACAGCAGACCTGAGAGTTATTGAATATCTATTCAAGATAATGTATAAAGAATATGAAAAAAAAACCCAAAAACAATGCAAGATGCATTTTATCCATAGATCACAACATGGGTTCCACTTTTTTTTCCAAGTAAGAAAATTTAATTATCGTTAATTTTTGCTGTAAAGACTCAAAACAACATAAGCATGTGCTCCAGCTAAAACTTAGCAAGTTGACTTTTTCTTGAAAAGAACCTGTTAACACCTTCAAATATAAGATTTGTGCTGTACATGAGGTAAGAAACGTGGGACTTAGAACGTGAGTTAAGCAAATGAAACACAAAAATCAGTGTGTGTCTATGCATTTCCTATGCATCTATTAACAAAACCAGATGTTACTACAGAGTTTTTAAATAATTCCTAAATTGGCATCAAAAAGACTATAGCCATTTCTTAGCATGATGTATGTTATTTTCCCCCAAGACAATGACTTTATTGAAGAGTTCCCTTAACATAAAGTCAGCTACAAAAATTGAGAGAGAAAACTTAATACAGGTTAGGAACAGCTGCAGCCCGCTGATGTGATCCAGGATCGACCACAAGGAAAGCAACCTTGCCATTCTACTAACACATCACACATCTCTACAGCCCTACAGACAATGTCATTTCTTTTTGTCATATTTATGTCAACCTATAAAGCAGCAAACTTACAGACTGCTGCTGGCAGCACACGTAAAAATCTTTCAACACATCACATTCCAATAATCTGCAGGGACAAATAACTATGAAAATAATCCCCCTGTTTTGGAAAGAAAAAAATGTTACTGCAGTTTCTGATGTAGGAACATATAATTTGGAATGAGAAAAACAACTCAGCAGTGCTTCGTGTATTTTAACCAGATAAAGGCTAGGAAAAGTAATTACCTCAATTAGTTCAATAGAATTGCTCTTCCTATTATCTTGTTAGAACCAAATACTAGAGGATGAACTGTCTTGCATGTTTAGCAGACCGGCATATGTCTAGTCTCAAACTGGGAAAACACTTAAGGAAATACTGGGGCTAAAACCAAAATCAATGTATACAGAACTGTAGTAATCAAAACCAAATTTAGAAATTACAATATAAAGTTGTGGGTTTAAATTTAAAGTTCCATTCACTTGCCATCTAACCACCAGCATTAGTTAACTTCTGAAAAACCTGTATTAACAGCAAAAAAGTTGTATTAACGTGACTCAAGACAGCAACTACAGTCAAAGCTACTTGAACACATTCCCAAATCACATACACACACTGCTGAAAATGTAAATCTGGTTCATTTGCTTAACTATCTCACATTATACTATAGTTAACTGCAGTTATGGTTTGCATTTCTTTCACTGACTAATACTAAAACCAAACTAACAGACACTCCTAATAAGAGTTTTTCAATTCTTAATTAAAGTCTCAAATGCACTTGTTTTAGTAACTTTCCTGTAAACAGAGTTTAAATCATTTTATTATCCTTTCCCAGTTAAGATGATGAATTCTTCAGTAACCTGAAGCTCATTATATCTCAGAGACAAAAGCTTTGCAGTGACAGATCAAAGCTTCCATAAGCCTTCACACAAGAGTGACTCAAACGGAGATGACTATCTGGAAAAATTCAGTGGGTTAAATGAGTTCTTCTCACTGAAATTACTGTTTCATATAATAAACAAATCATTTTTCCTAACACAGCAATATTGCGCAAAGACAGTGCTGCCGGCCCATAGCCCATCTGCTGGCAAAAATACTGCTGCTGGAGCTACCGTTGTCCTTGTTTGCAGGGGTAAGTGCAGCTAGTCATCCTCCTCTAGGTTTGCTATTTGCAAAGCAAGTAATGTGTAGACAGGAAATCTATGTTTGATTTTGCTAGACAGATAAGTAAGTATATAACCAGATAAAGACTGGCATTTTGATGCAAGTTTCTAGCCTCCTAGGTTAAGGGGAATTAAGTTTAAAAACCAGAATCCTAAAGGCTGATGGCAACACACAGCTCCTATGACAAGGGAAACAAAGGATAAGACTCAACAGTCATAACACATTTATTTTGCCTTCAAACCAACCGGCTTGGTGAGAATGAGATCTTAGGAAAAAGAATTAAAAACCCTCAAAAAACAAACTAACAAAACCCTTACCTCTCTTCAACCAGATGTTTACAACCCTGTCTGAAAAACCACCTGGAAGATCATACAGAAAACCTCTGGAGATCATACAGAAAGCATCAGAAGTGATATTCAAAGACACAGATCATGCTTTTAATGCAGTGTTCCTTTCAAAGCACAAAACTGACCAATAGTGAGAGATGACTGCCCTTTTCTGTGGGTATATAGAAGAGTAATTTCTAATAATACTGACACTTTTCCTAGTCAGGTACTCGTTGACTGATAAAAGGTCCCGACAAGAACAATCTGGGAATCTATCACCTTTTTCCATAGTCTCTTTTTCTTCTGCTGTCCTGTAACATAACAGCTCTATACAGATCAGGAGTCCTCACAAGTTACTACTTCAGCCAAAAATAGCACAAAGCAGCACAAGGCCCCCAACAGGCATTTTTGGAGCTTCAATCACAGCAAGATGGTTGTTCCTGCATTCCACACTCCAAGCACCAGATGTTGCCGACCAGTAAATCACAGATCAGGCAAACCAGAAGTACCTGTTACGCTGTACAGCGCTGTACAACAAGTGAGGAGACACATGCCTTCTTGCAGAGGGATGAGAGACAGGAACTGATCATAGAAACCTGTTACCATGCCAACACACAACAATAATTTTTCCAGTGTCATTCACAGTTGTAGTAGTGGGCAGATACCCTGTAAAGCAGCTCTTTGGTGCCTGAATATCAATATACATACAAGACAAGAAACATATCAGGGTTATGTACCTTTGCAGGGATAAATGTGAACCAGACACCTTATTGACCCATTTAAAGACTTAAGGATTTTTTTTTTATAATCCATAGTTCACACACAGAATCACTAGGTTGGAAAAGACCTTTAAGATCAAGTCCAACCGTTCCTGTCCTATGCTAAACCTCATCTACCCCTCTGTTAAACACACCCAGGGATGGTGACTCAGCCCCCTCCCTGGGCAGCCTGTTCCACATCCCCACAACTCTTTCAGGGAAGAATTTTTTTCCTAACATCTAATCTGACCCTGCCCTGGCACAGCTTAGTGCCATTTCCCCTTGTCCTATCTCCTGTCACCTGGCTGAAGAGACCATCTCCCACCTCTCTACACCCTCCTGTCAGGTAGCTGTAGGCAGTAATAAGGTCTGCCCTCAGCCTCCTCTTCTCCAGGCTGAACACCCCCAGCTCCCTCAGCTGCTCTTCATATGATTTGCCCTCCAGCTCCTTCCCCAGCCTGGTTGCCCTTCTCTGGACTCGCTCCAGGACCTCCATGTCCTTCTTGTAGTGAGGGGCCCAGAACTGGACCCAGCACTCGAGGTGCAGCCTCACCAATGCCAAGTACAGGGGCAGAGTTACATAGAAGTACACACCCTGATTCAGTTTTTGTTTCCTGCATATACTTGATCATATCAATACTGACCAAAGCTTGACAAAGGCACGTTTTATGAGCACAGGAACCACAAGCCATTACGCTGTAGAGCCAGACCCAGTCTTTGCATTTCAAGTTGTGTTTAGCTTTATGCATAAGCTCTAAGTATTTTTGAGCGTTTTGCTCTGCTTAGCCCATCAGTAAATGAAACCAGTGTAAATCAGTAGCATACCACTGGGTAGGTACGTACTTGCAGCATGGTAGCTACAGAGACAATCCAGGTGCTGTTTGTGAACGTGTCAGTTGCTGACCTGGGAAACAGACATGTCAGTAACATTGAAGCTAAAGTTTAATGTTTTCCATTTTGCCTTCCTAATTTACCTTCAATAGCCAATTCCTCTATTCTGTAGTAATTTGCTAGTTAGCCTACGGAACACTTCCACAACAGCCAAGTTACTACTAGGAGGGTTTTGGTGTTTGATCTTTGGTTTGTATTTTTAAGACTGTTAACATGTTTGATTTTCAGTGATTAAATTGGACACTATTTTAGACTTCATATTATTTTAAAGAAAAGGTAAGAAATCTGAGCTATAATAAAATTGTCAACTAACCTGTACCAAACAGTAACTTAATTCACAGGTTCTACAAACCTTAACTTGCTATAGACTTTGGTCCTTAATTTGAGCTTCATGCAAGAAACTAAGGATTAAATTCCTGGGTTTTTTCCTCAGCATAGCGACTTCTCAAGTAGATTTCTAATGCTTGAAATAACCACAACAAGAGAGGAAAGAACCCAGCTCAATATAAGCTGAACATCCCATACAATGCGTGCTCTGCATCTTATAAAGTTCTACCAATGGAACCAAGATGGCAAACGAAAGGAAGGCCTTCTGCAAAACAAGGGCCTCCGAGCAGCGTGTCAGAAAGAAATTGTTCTTCTGCTTCTTTTGATGGGAGATGCTTTCAAGTCAGGAAATGAGAAACAGGTGTGCCAGAGGGCACACACACATCCATGCACCACACTGAAAAACAGGCGTTTTCAATTTTCAGACATGAAAGAGACTCCTGTTGAATGGAAGGAGAAATGAAAATCTAGCTTGCTTTCTGCAAGCCATAAGCAGAGAGCTTATGGAACTCTGACAAGCTGCCGGAGCCTGTCTAGCTATTGAAATGTAGGGTACCTCAACACAAAGTGTTGGAACTTGTTTTGAAGGAGTACAAAATGGAATCTTGCATTACTCATATTCATTTGAGAATTAAAAAAATAATAATCTGGGTTACTCTGCTGCCAAAGTACGAGTCTCCATCCACGAGCTAAAGACAGAAGTTACAGGTTATATGCATTCTCTTATCTACTCCACACAGCAATGTCTGAACCTGGCCTTAAGTTGTCATAATTCTGATGCTGTTATTTCCAGTTACATAGCAGTGCTTAGGCACAAAGTGTCAGTTAACCATTCCTGGATAACTTCTAGTTATGTCTAATGGAAACAGTGAAACATGTATTTTAGTAAGCTCTGGTCGTCATTACCAGCATCTCTGGGAAGAGCTGACAAAAAACTCAAGAGCCAATGATATTAAAAAACAAAATACAGCATAATAAAAATATTTAGCTGGCAAGATGCTAATACAGTTAGTTGCATATTAAAATAAAACATTAAAATCTAATTCTGAAAAGACATAAAATGCTATAGTCTAGCATAAGGCACTAGAGTACTACATTGAAGTTGCATAATTTTAGCTCTCTGTACTGCTATCAGTTCTTGCATCTTGCCTTCATACTAGCAGGGGAAATTTTTAACTGACTGACCTGCTGCCAGGAAGAACACCTGCAAACAAAGTTCTCTCCAATCCTCGAAGCATTGATCCTAGAGGGATCAATGGAGTGCATTCTTGTCAGAGATAGAAAATGCTTAGCTTCCAAACTAATGAACATCTACTAAGAATATGCAAATGGAAATCTTCCAAAAATTTGTAACTTCAGTAAATTTGGGCAGGTTTCAAAGATAACAAAAGACAAATTCAACATCCAGATAAAGTGTCTCTTTTTTTCCAAGGAAAGGTGAGAAAACACTTTCTATATGCTCAAATGTTTCATATGTGTAAAATAACCTAAAACCACTCTGAAGAGCAACTTACCCAGCTTTGCTAAAATTTAAATAAATAGTTAAAATATGCCAAATGTATTTTCCTTCACTTCCAAATAGAGACCTCACCCAGAGTACTGTGTCCAGCTCTGAGGCCCTCAACATAGGAAGGACAGGGACCCGTCAGAGTCAGTCCAGAGGAGAGGCTCAAAGATGATCAGAGAGCTGGAGCACCTCTCCTATGAAGACAGGCTGCTATGTTCAGCCTGGATAAGGCTCTGAGAAGACCTTATTGCAGCCTTCCAGTACCTGAAGAAACAGGCAGCCTTCCAATACCTACAGAAAAGCTGGAGAGGGACTGTTTATCAGGGAGTGGAGTGAAAGGACAAGGAGTGATGGGTTTAAACTAAAAGAAGGTAGATGTAAATTTAAAATTAGGAATAAAATCCTTACTGTGAGGGTGGTGAGGCACTGGCACAGGTTGCCCAGAGAAGCTGTGGCTGCCCCCACCCTGGCAGTGTTCAAGGCCAGGTTGGATGGATCTTTGGGCTAGTGGAAGGTGTCCCTGTCCATGGCAGGGGTTTATAACTAGTTGGGCTTTGAGGTCCCTTCCAAACCAAACCATTCTGTGATTCTGTAATTACTTTCTCCCAACTACAGAAAAATGTTTAAGACAAAACCAGAGTTCAGTTTGCTGCAGCCTCCATTTCACTCTATGGCCTTGCATCCAGTTGAAGCCATTTGGGCAAGGTATGGAAAACAGGAACAGGCCTAACAGTGTTCAGAGAAGACAGTGCTGCACAGCTGGCTGCTGCCCCAGGTTATAAACACACCACTCTGAACAGCATCCCTTCTTCAGGGGACTACCACTTCTAAAAAGCCCATGCAACCTCATGCTCACAATATATTCTTACGTTAAGACCGATT
This sequence comes from Hypotaenidia okinawae, assembly GCA_027925045.1. Lineage (NCBI taxonomy): Eukaryota > Metazoa > Chordata > Aves > Gruiformes > Rallidae > Hypotaenidia > Hypotaenidia okinawae. The sequence goes on from BSDF01000003.1 coordinate 7,062,211, forward strand.
AAAATTTCAAGAGCCAATATGCACTCTTTGATTGTTGCATCCATCCAGTTCTGCTTTAAAACAACCTTCCCACCATCAAGTCAACCAACCACCCTGGATTATTCAGCTTTGAACACTGCGGTACCGTGTTTAATTGACTGCTTCTTAGCGCTACCATTCTCACAAATCACCTCTGCTTGTTGCTTCCCCTCTCTTTACACAGCCTTGTGGTGGTAGTAAGTTAGTTCAGACACCACGTGCTACAGCACTGAAGCCTCCAAACGGCATCTGGACACAAATCCTGAACTCTTTACAGACACATTCGCTTCAGAGGTAAATACTGATCTGTCTGGAGATAAACCTCTTTCTTCCTCTCCTCTCTGGTTCACTGTAACAATGACATAACTCTTCTCCATGCACAGCTGTTTCATCTGTGATGCATTAAATCACCTATTATTCCCCAAATCTTATGGGACCAGACGGATTTTGAGAGATAAAGCATATTTCTACAAAGAGGTTAACTATCTCATAATGCCCATCTCACACAATCTATACAGGATATAAGATTTGCACATGAAATTCCTCTGGACAGTTGTAGCATGGAGCCATGCAGAACCACAACAGAAAGACACAGGCCAGACCCGGTGGCTCCTCACCAGGTATCGGCAGTCTCTGGATTCCAGGGTAGCCACTACTTGCCCTCCACACATGGGATCACAAAGCTAAAGTCCTACATCACAAGTCAACTTATTGGAATTAAAGCTTCCCTGAAAAATATTTACTCTGCAGACTTGTACATCACTGCAGTTCCTGTCAAAGAGTACTTTTCAAGTAAAAATCTAAGGTCTAGGGACTTCTGGAGGGAGAGACCAAATGCTGGCTGAGCACATAGCCCAACAGCCAATTTAACAAGCACAAACTATCTCTCTCCATAGGTGTCATTTTGCTTATCCATATCATATGTTCCATTTTTCCAGGAAAAGAATCCATGAGGCACAGAGTGGACTGGAAAGACAGACATGAGCAAAGAGTACAAGTCTGAGTAGGAAAAGGCAGGGTAGGAAAGTGAATACACTTATTTTCTTACTAATAAGGGTTTTGGGAACAAGAGAACGCTCTTTAAGCGGGGGACTAGATAATCTCCAGAGGTTCCTTCCAAATTAAACAATTCTGTTATTCTTCACAACATAAAAACCGGGCCATTTTTCACTTCATGGAATGATGCATCATACACATATCCAACACAGCTTTTAAAGCATTTTGATGTAATCCCTAAAACTCCTTTGTGAGATCAGAAGCCAATGCTTTGGACCAGAGTCCTTAGCAGCCAGTCCTTTAGGATGTGGGTGACTTCACCAACACAGGAACTTGTTCAGAAAGTCACACACATTCTGCTTATTTACACAGAACACACACAGTCTGTGTGTGTGTTCCTAAAGTGTTGCTGGTATCGGTACTTGAATTTCATCCAGTCAGGAATGTGCAAATCTGGGCTGGGGAGAAGAGCAAGACATCATTGAAAGATTTTTTCCCCAGATCAAATCCTCAACTACACAGCAGTTTGGGTCCATAAATCTGATACCCCTGCTTCCTTCTCAATAAAACACTAATCTGAGCTCAATCCAAAGCCAAATTATATTGGTTAACATGCTTAATTTTTCTAAAAGGTCAATATATTTAAAGATTCTACTGCCTTTTCCTTAGGATTATAAACCATAAAAGGTCCCTAATTCTAAAATTCTCCCTGGACAACACATCACTGTATGTTTCTTGTATTAAAAGCTGGAGACTTTGAAACTGCTGTTCATTTCAGCTGTTACTGAAAATCTTCTATTTATATTTTATATTTAAGGTTCTGTATATCCAAAGCAAATTATTACTTTTGAACTTATCTCCCAGGAAAAACACAGCCTGCCTCTTATCTCAGTAGTATTACTTTTAGCACAGTTAGCAGATGAATAGTCACAATCATCATGGATATTCCAACTGAGGAGGTGGCTCAATGTCACATCTCATATTATTTTCAATGGGAAGAATATACACAAGGCCTTTGATTCTTATTATACTCAGGAAAAAATAGGAAATGTTTTCTTAAAGTACAGCCAAAAATGGACTATTGTTTCTCCTGTGGTTGGGTTTTGTTCACAAATGCTTTCTGTCCAAATGATACCCATCTTCTTGTGTTTACATTCATATACCAACAAAAACATTCACTAAAGAGTTCCAAGTGGCCTTATGAGTGTGGTTTTGGCCTCTTTTTTATGGGGAGGTCAAGGGGGTGCTAAAGAGGAGACAGTTTTGTTTGTCTCTGTGACACTCACTCTGTGAGTGTGAAAACATGTGCAAACATGCATGCACAAGCTTTTAAAGACCAAAGGTATGACTTCTACTACACTGACCCAAAAACCAGTTTAGCCATTAACTTACATTTAAGCTGAAGAAAGGCCACTGTTAACACTCACCTCATTTCACAAGCTTTCACTCAGTCTCTACCATCATTCTTTTGTGGAATGGCACTTCCATAACATTGTCAGATGTCACAGTTAAGGTTGTTCAGGTCACAAAATGACAGAATCACAAGGCTGGAAAAGACCTTTAAGATCATCAAATCCAACCATTCCTGTCCTATGCTAAACCACATCCCTAAGTACCTCATCTACCTGTCTGTTAAACACACCCAGGGATGGTGACTCAACCCCCTCCCTGGGCAGCCTGTTCCAGATATCTTAGCTATGCCTCCAGGTGCAACATTCCCTGAAATTCTTTAATTTTAATATTGGTTTTGAGATACTTAGAGCGCTCCTGTACTGTTTTTATCCTTCAGTTGTCACTAAAGTCCCACAACTGAATTTTTCCCTTAATTTTAATATACTTCAGAGTTCATACACTGAAATGCCTCAAAAAACTGATAAAAAAAACCAGAAGGATTTTACTTGTTTCCTCAGAAACTGAATTTTAGATTGTGAGTTACAGAATAAACCTTGAATTTAAGGTGTTTTATATTCGTTGTAATTCTTAAATTCCCTTGTATCCTCCATTGTGTCTTTAGAAAGTCTTCATCTTTTGATTTCAGTTGTCCCACCCCCTGTTAAACTGTAGCCATAAAATATGTTTTATAATATCCTGTATTTTATAAACCATGAAGTAACTTTTGAAAAGTCAAAACAAATAAAACCAAAGACAGTGTGGCTAAACAAGGCCAAGAGCCTGTTAGAAGTAACAATATACTGTTCAAAATCTTGAAGTCATGCCCAAGCAAGTTCAGAACCACCACCTTTGGCTCATTCAATACAAAATCACGATAAAAATGGCCAGAAATATTTGAGAAATAACTTGCTAAAGGCATAAGAACTAATACCAAATCCTCCCTAAACATGCAAAAGCAGGAAGCTTGCCAGCATCCAGAGCGCCAACGGAAGATCAAGATGTAAAAACATCTTCAAATGCATGACCATTGAAAGAAAGCTACGCGAATTTGGAAACACTTCTAATGAACTACTTTTATGGCAATGCCTTTTTTTTTTAAATGAGGAAGGTATTGAAAGATATGTCTCAAACTGACAATTCAATAGAAGGATTTTAGAAAAAAAATGAATAAAAATGCAATAATAAAACTTACTGTGTTACTTATCATGGCATTTAAACTAAGTCTTCTCTTTTTCAAGAAAGCTTCAACAAAACCATCACAATAAGAAAATCATACCCAGCAAAACTTAAATAACTGTTCTTCCAAGTACAAAAAGAAATGAGAAATCTTGAGAAAGTCATCCTGACCTATTAAAAACAAAAGATATCTCCAGCTTATAAAGCCTCAATATCACAAATTGACAGAACCTTGGATAACACAGTGAAGGTGCTTTTCCCAGTCCCTTTTCCTTGGAGAGCTGCAAACACCCTCTATCTGTGTTTATTCTTGCAATCCTGTCAATTCCACATGGATTTCAATGGGAAAGAGTTTGCATTCTGTGTACTTGGAATTACTATTCCAAACTCTCTTTTCCCCATGCCAGAGGTACTCCCCAAGCTGTTCAATCTCTTGCTGATCACAGCCTCCAAAACCCAAAGATATGAGCAATTTCACAATATGAAATTAGAATAGTTTACCAAACCTGGCCCTTAAAAATCACTTGTAGGAAACTAATGCCAAAGAACATCTTTCTTCAAGATTGAATATAAAGCCTGATATAACAAACTCTCAAGGCTTGAATTTCTATCCCCAGCTATCACTAAAAGAAGTTCATAAGTCAAACCAGCATAAACGTGAAACCTTTTGTTTCCAAAAGAATCCTCAAGTTAAAAGTCTTCAGTTTCATAAGTGATATCAGTTAATAATTTTGAGCATACTTTCAATAAAACTTCATGGAAATCATAAACTTTTCAGTCAAGATTATATGTTTTTAAAATTCCATATGTGATTTGATGAATCAGCTGTTCTACTAACACAAAATATTAAAATTCTACATATAAAGTACTTAATACACATAGCAATTAAAGCCTAATTGTTTTCTCTCTCCCCCCACAACAGAAAAGAAATTCCCTGTAGGAATATCAGGATATTGTTAAATATTTTTAGGAAATAAAATTATTTATAATAAATTTAGAAATTTAACAGTGAAGGTGCTTTTAAAATTTAATTTATATATTTATTTATTTAAAATTATTTATAAATAAATATATTTATTTCCAAAGGGAAATATTGGGATAAATTTGCCACTTAAAGACAAAAAATGAAGAGACATAAATTAAGGCAATAAAATGTTATTTTGTGAAAGCCACAGAAATCTAAACTGATTATAAATTTCAGCATTTACATATGAGTTTAAATACCTTCACATACAAGTGTATAGGTCTACATGCAAAAGGAAATATTAAATGAACGTGCATGCATACAGTTTTTATTTATAGAGAACACTCAAGCTCCATTTGTTGGGGTTTTTTAAAAATATATGCCCAAACTGTGATTTTAGGTACACCAAGTAATAACACTTATATTCTCTTAGCAAGGACTTTTAATCTGAGAGCTTTCCAAAGCAAAGCATCTTCTAGAGTTTAAACAGTGGCTTTATTTTCTAACAGCATCATCCATGAACGAGGTGTATTAACATATTATTTTCTTGCTTAGCCTTGACAATTTCACCTTCTGAATATTTGCAGATGTTTACACCCCCATTCCAATCTCCTGTTGTGATCCAGCCAAGTTGTAAGTTTTGTTCTTTCAACATTTCCTATAATTTAATTTTTCCATCCCTCTACCCCCTAATTAACTTCATGGTTCGCATTGTTGGATGCTCATATTTTAAACAAGAATCAGGCATCGATATATTACAAGACTGCACTAAACATAAATTACATTATAAAATAAAACATTATGAGCTTCTGAAAATGGAAAAAAGAATGTTATTGATTATAAAAGAGTTCTCACTTCCTGTAAACATTTCTATCTCCCTCTCTCTCTCTCTCACACACACACATGCTTACTTTAAAAGAAAACCAGAAACAAGAGTTTAATTAAACACCACTGAATTTCCAATCACTGGATACACAGATGGCCATGCTTCACAGACTGACAGCAGTCTATTTCAATTAGCTGGGATTGCTATGAATGGAATGGAATGGAAGCTAGACCATTTGAACCAGAGACACACACATATATTATATATATGTGTGTGTGTGTGTGTGTGTGTGTGTGTTTGATAGTTATAAATAGGATAACATTCAAGTATTCACCACTCACTATATAAAATTGGTACCAGCACAAAAGAGTCTACTTCAGGCCATCATTAAACCCAGACATCTCCTTTAAGTGTATCAGGATGCTCTCTGCTACTCACAGAGTTCAAACCCAGCTGACTTTGTAAAGAACAGGTTTTAAAAACTCCCGAGCTTTTCCCCAAACAGTCTCTCAAACTGGGCTTGTGCTCACTAATTCCTATGGTCCCCAATACTGCAATATTGAAATACATTTATTACACAGGTAAGCAAATGTGCTGAGGCACGTGGAGGACAGGGAGGTGATTTGAGACAGCCAGCATGGCTCTATAAGGGGCAAGTCCTGCCTGACCAACCTAGTGGCTTTCTACAATGGAGTAATTGCATCAGTGGACAAGGGAAGAGCTGCAGCTGTCATCTATCTGGATTTCTGCAAGACCTGTGACAGAGTCCCACACAACATCCTTCTCTCTAAGTTGGAGAAATATGGATTTGATGGGTGGACTGTTCAGTGGATGAGGAATTGGCTGGATGGTTGCATCCAGAGGGTGGTTGTCAATGCCTCAAAGTCCACATAGAAGATGGTGACAAGCAGAGTTCCTCAAGGCTCTGTGCTGGGACCAGTGCTGTTTAATATCTTTATTAATGATATTGACAGTAGGATTGAGTGCACCCGCAGCAAATTTGCTGATGACACCAAGCTGGGTGGTGAGGTTAATGTGCCAGAAGGATGGGATGCCACCCAGAGGGACCTGGACAGGCTGGAAAAGTGGGCCCAGGTGAACCTCATGAGGTTCAACAAAGCCAAGCACAGGATCCTGCACCCGGGTCAGGACAATTCTCGTTATCCATAGAGATTAGGAGATGATGGGCTTGAAAGCAGCCCTAAGGAAAAGGACTTGGGAGTACTTGTGGATGAGAAACTGGACATGAGCCACCAATGTGCATCTGCAGTCCAGAAGGCCAACTGCATCCTGAGCTGCATCAAAAGAAGTGTGGCCAGCAGACATACAGGTGATTCTGCCCCTCTACTCTGCTCTGGTGAGGCCTCACCTGCAATATTGTGTCCAGCTTTGGAGCCCTCAACACAAGAAGGACATGGAGCTGTTGGAGCGTGTCCAGAGGAGGGACACAAAAATGATCAAAGGGCTGGAGCACCCCTCCTATGAAGACAGGATGAGAGAGTTGGGGTTGTTCAGCTTGGAGAAGAGAAGGCTCCAGAGGGACTTTATAGCAGCCTTCCAGTACCTGAAAGGTACCTATAAGAAAGCTGGGGAAGAACTGTTCCCCAGACCATGGAGCAACAGGACGAGGGGTAATGATTTTAAACTAGAAAAGGGGAGATTTAGGTTGTATATTAGGAAAAAATTCTTCAATATGAAGCACAGATTGAAGCACATGTGGGCACAGGTTGCCCAGAGATGTAGTGGAAGCCCCACCCCTGGAGATATTCAAGGTCAGGCTTGATGGGCTCTGAGCAACCTGATCTAGTGCAGATGTCCCTGCTTAGTGCAGGGGCATTGGACTAGATGACTTTTAAAGGTCCCTTCCAACATAAAACATTGTATGATTGTATGATTTATTAAAATAAAATCAATATGGTGTCCCTGGAGTAGAAAGATCTTCCAACACTTATGCATTCAGTAGAACTTTGATTTGCCTTTACTAAAAAGGACTGTTACTAACGCTGAACTTGAGGGTGAACATCCACCCAAGTTTTCAACCATGTGAGACAGACTTAAATACAGGGGCAATTAGAAAGGTGTATGACTTCAGAGGCAACACAGGATATTTCTGCTGCTCTCCAGCTCCTGTCAAATTTTGGTTCTACACCCTATTGCTTCCCCCTGTTTCTGTAACAGGAGTAACTCTGCAGTACTCTTGAGATATAGCTTACATTACCCTCAATCTGAACTCATCTCTCCATTAATATTTTAATTCACTATTCATATAAATACTTTATTTGAAGTTTGTAAACTAATTATAGAGAAAGGTACTGCATACTGATAACTCTTAACACCATAAAGCAGTGATCCAAACCATAAATTTGTGTCCTGACATAAGCATTTATCAAAAGTTTTACAAATTGTATTTCTGTTTGAGACTGTTCATACAGCTGAGGGGTTGGGTGGGAGGATGAAATGCAGCTTCTTCAACTGCTTTTATGTGGGAGTTGCAAAGTAAAAACATGTTCTCCATGAGTTCACCTTAAGGCTTTTGTGTTCTACAGTATTCAGCCAGGGTAACAATACAGTTAGCATTTCAATGTCTGTCCCAGAGCAGTTAAAAACATCCCAGCTTACATTCCCAAATCTTACATTGCAAAGTGAGCTGTCTTCCTAGCTATTGTTTGGTTGGAGGGTTGTATTTTGTTTTGCTGGGTTTTTTCCCTTTCTGATTTTTACTCTTTCTTCAGTCCTGTTCCATTTAGTAGACCTGTTGACAAACTTGTTTCTAATTGGTATCTCCTGTGCTCAGCGTGCCAACTGATAGGACAGCTCTGTGCCACAGCTGGCTGATAGGCATCAAATGAACAAAATATTTTGTGCATCCAAATCCTGAGACTTCCAAAGAAGAGAAGAGCAGCTACCCCAATTCATACATTACTTTCACAATTTCTGCATAAGTGTTTTCCAAGATTCTTATTCTAGAAATCTGGTTTTGCCTTTTCCTCTTCCTTTTGAGAGCATTTTGAGACACTTACTTTAAAACAGTAATTAAATATTTTGGAGGCAAAAATACCATCTGTAGCATTTTTGTATCCAAGAGACTCTCTTATATATGTTAGTCCTTTACAGAACACTTCCAGTCACAGCAGTATTCCATGCTTAGCACAATATTAGGCTTATAACAGCACTTCATTCCAGGAGGACTGGTCACACAATACTCAATAAATAAATCCTTGCAGTGCAAGATGAAAACTTTTTAAATAGGATAAAAATTCACATGGTTGTTAAGTAAAAGGTCCAATATAAGCACAGAAATTAATTCATGGATTTAAAGACACTGCTGACATATATATTTATATGGAAATAAATGATAAACATGTAGAACGTGGTCTGGAATTAATGTTAATATTTCAATTCACCATTCATATAAATATTTTATTTGGAATTTGTAAACTAATTATAAAGATAGCAACTTTTTGAAATATTTATAAAAGTAGTAAATACCTGAAGTACTCACAGCAGTGGAGTAAGGGGTATGAGCTCCTGTATTTTCAGCCCAGCAGCCACAACCATAAAGAGCTGCCTAAAGAAAGAAGTGCATCTTTCATAAATTTAAGTATAGAAGGTTTTTGGTTTGTTGCTGAAACAGCAACAAAAAAATCCACAAAAAGCCCCAAACCAACAAAAAAACCTCAACAAAAACCCAACCAAACAGAAGAAAAATCCAGTTATTAATACAAAAGATAAATAAGAAAATTGTAACAGTCAAAACTACAATTCCAATCCATTTTGCTACATCACCTGTGTGACCTGCCCTAGGGAACCTGCTTTGGCAGGGGGTTGGACTTGATGATCTCTAGAGGTCCCTTCCAACCCCTGCAATTCTGTGAACCTTCTTTTACCATTCTTCAGAACTAAGTATCATAGATGTATGGTATCCTAACCTAACTTTACAAAGAATGAGGGTACGGATATCAAAAGACAAAATAATTCCAGCTGTTCCCTATTTATATGAAGTCTATTTCACTCCATTATTCCAAAAGAAAATTTTAAATACACTTATACACTTGAAGACATCTGCTGTTGGGACAGTGGCAGAAGTCAACCAAAAATGCAGCTGTTACAGCCATGGAGTTTGACATTCCTGATGCACATCCCTCACCTAGTAACAGTAAGGAATGCCCATACTCAATGTGTTCTTTCAACACCTTTGTCATTTCTACCAATTTAGAAGATCTTTTAAAAATAATCAGGACAGCTTCCCTATGTTTTGATGAGAATCTTATTTAAAACCACTTTAATCATTTAAGAGACTGTCTGTGGTGTTAAGGAGGTGCTTAAGCCCAAGAAATGAACTTCTTAATAGCTCTGTCAAAAGATATCCTACTATGGAACTTCTCACCTATCACCATTTTATAATGGTGATGGAGGACACTAACACCAAAACTTGCATTCCAATGCAGTGATAATGCTTTCAGAATTTAATGTGAAAGAAGGGAGAACTTCATCAGTGTGCTCATCACAGCTCTTGGTTATTGTCCCAATTTCTGAACAATCATTCCCAACTCCAAAGGTATAATCACCTGACCGACTCTTCCAGGATGCTTTAGTGCTAAACCTCCACTGGAGACAGCAGCAGCAACATTTCCTTCTTGGTCAACAACAACTGCACCAACTGTATCCAATGTTCCTGAGTCATTCTCCTGCAAGATACCCAAACAGAAGCAACTAGTGAAAATAGTATATTGAAGTCACATTATACTTCTTAGCAGTGGGGAAGCTAACATGCACAAAAACAAGTGATAGGTTGGTCAAGAAAACAGATTTGCTGTTCATGCACCTTGGACCAATCGTGCTGCCATAATTTTTGTCAGAATGTTCTCTTGCTTCAGGCAGGACCTGAAGAAAACTTCACTGAAAACAAGGTAATAAACATTGCAAAACTCTTTCAATGCTTGGATTACCTGCCTTTACTCTCCTAAGTGCCAAAAAATATTGTTTTCTTAGTGGTGGGCACTTCTCCACTAAAAAAATGATTTAGTAACTCATTCCAAAGAAGCCATATAAAAAAAAAGCCTTTCCCAAAAGCTTTGAGAAGGCATTTTCAGAGACTCTGATCTATAAAGCCATGTATGACTGAAAAGAAAAATCCACAAAAAGCAGCTTACAATGTAAAGAGAAAATTCTGATATTCTTAGTGAGACAATAAATAGAAGCCTGGAGAAGAAATCTCCTCCAGGCCAGAGTCTCCCAGACTTGTTCTCAGTTCAGCAATCTTTAATGGCTTTCTGGTTGAAACAAATCACCTGCCACTCCTGGGTCACTAAAAAAGCATCTTTACTTCCATTGCTTCTTTAAGACTTGCAGATTTGCTCCCTTAGGAGCAGGTGTCTTTCAGCATTCATTCCTGATGCAAGCTGTCTGACTACTGTCTCACAGCACTTCAGCTGTCTCCTCTCAGCTCTTTCCATCCTTCCCCCCTCCCTAACACACCATGCTCAGTCCCTCTAGAAGAAAGAGCAGTTTTCCCCTCTCTGCCTAGGCTTACCCTAGATTCCCTTCCCTGAGGAACCCAGGCTAATGCCCTCCGACTTCATGCCCAGTCACACACTTTGGATGGGAAACAGCATGCAGTGTACACAAAATAAAATTAATAAGCAAAACACAAACATCATCCTTCATATACTCCAAACATGAATGCTGCTGTTGCACAAGCCCTTAAGCCTTTAGCTGGTCAATCCTTCCCATATAAAAAAAAAAACTTACCTGCATTAAAAAAATCCTACATAAATTCACACATGCAAATAATCCACAGGATATTAAACTATTCATGTAAGCACATCTTTTCTGGACTAGGATTCAGAGGGAGGAAGGGAAAAAAGCCCTACACCCACCTATTCAACTTCAAATTATCAAGTTCTCATCATCAATTAACATTTCCTTGGGCATATGTCACTTCTCAAGCAGAATTCTTAAAAGACTCATGCTGATGAGATTCTGGCTTTACTTAATTTAAAAAATAACACTTGAATTAATTCTGAGCCACCTTAATATTAAATATATGCAATGCAGCACTACAGTGTTCTACATTATTTTTCAAGCAACTGGAACTCCTAAGGCAGGAGTGTCATCTTTGGCTTTTACCCAGAGTAACAGTAAGTTTCTTCTCTTCACCTATACCTTCATGAACCAGTTTGACACTCAGAGGCTGGAACTAACCATATTCAATACTAAAACAAACAGATGGATGTCCTAACAGCAAACCAGAATTAACTGCTTAGAAAAAGAAAAATGAAAAATTATATACCTCGGGTCTCAGCTGGCCCTGAGTAAGAAAAGTAAGTGTAAAAGCATGGAAAGATAAAAAGCAGGATTGGAGAAGAGAGGAAAAGGAGAGGGAAAAGGAATTTTAAGGACTGGAGCAAAGGGGATAAGAAAAGAGCAAGGTCCCTTCCAAGTTCTAAAAACAAAATTAAGGAACTCTTCTTTAACATCCCAACAGCAAATGTATTTCACATCTCCCAGGACAGCCAGCCACAGGTTTTACTAATCCAGTTAAAACAACACTATTCACTGGAAAGAAAAGATCTTAAGCAGCAGAGAAGGCTGCTTACTGGAAGGTGCAGACTCCCATCCTTGGAGGTTTTCAAGATCAGACCGGATAAAACTAATCCCAACATTAATTTCCCTATGATTTCTATATAGAGAAGAGCTACTAATGTGCTGCAGGTTTTGTTGTCCAACCCCTGCCCTCTTTTAGCAAAGGAAATTACAGCCACAACAAAAAACTTGATTAATAGACAACTGCAGATATGAAAATGAAGCCCATCAAAGTTAGGAAATGCCAGAATTAAGGCCACCTGTGTAATCTTAATTCATATTCAATCAAACACTTGCAGCTCCCCTAATAAAGAGAAATACATTTTGGAAGGATGAGGCTCAGTACAGATCAGTATGTTTTCCATATCATCTGACAGCAAAGAGAAAAACGCTTGCAGCCTTCTTTGCAGCCTCTGTAAAACTATTTGCTCAATCTGACATCCATCTTCCACTTTAGCTCTCACATGCATCAAATATTTTGCCTTCAGTAGCTATATAAGTGTTGGGGTTTTTTTTAAAAGATATTTTAATCAAAAACCCACAAGCCCTATACAAGTACATGCTGCATGAAAAATATCTTTCCTGCCATTGTTTCCTTTTAAAGATCTATTGCATATCAGTATTTGTTGTCAATTATTTTAATATGGGGCAACTCAGGATGCTGGAAACATTTGCTAAGGGAAGCTTTTTTTTAACCTGGCCCACACAAACTTCTGAAGGAAATCTGTATCACTGAAGCAAAGGAATTCCATTTTCTTCCTTTGCAGTAATACAAGTTTGGAGGGTTTTTTTGTGGTCAAGAAAAGAATCAGTGCAGATGCTGTATTTATCCTCACTCAACAAACAGAAAACCAGTATCAGCTCTAGTCTGTGTCCAATGGGAAAAATGTGTGGTCATATCTACTCTAGACCTATTCCTACGTTTGCTTGCATTTCAACTTTGCTGACTTAACACACAAGTGACATCATGAATCAATTCTACAGTTTAGTACCAGACACCTTCTGCATACACACAAACTGTACTGACAGCCCTACAATTCCTGAACCAGTGAATGAAAAGTCATCAAAGGAACTTTTTGTCCTTCTCCATACAAAAAGGCATTGTGTGCCTGAGAAATTCCAGGAGGAATGCACCCGGTGAGAAGACTTTCAGTGTCACACATTTTATCTCTTCCAACCATATGAACACTGAAAAATACAAGACCTTGTCAAGGTAATATCAAGACAATGAATAGAAATATGTTAAACACTACAAGTTATAAAGTAAAAAGTCCATATGGATCCAAAAAGGGACTAAACAAGATCCAGCTTGCTCATCCTTTTTGTTTTATGCAGTTGATTCATTAATTCGGCACCTTAGATGTCAAAATTTTGCAAGTTCCAAAATTAACCTGATGATTACTTAGTGACACTGGTAATATCTGACTTCAACTGATAATGTATACTAACAAATCCACTGCAAAAACAGTTTGAGGGTTCTAACAATGGAGTATTGCAAAATAAAAGCAATCTGTTAGGGACTTAATATTTTAGATGGAAACAACTGAAAGTCAATTTGAAAACCTCAGATTATGTCATGTGCACCTTGAGACAGGAAAGGAAGTCCATTTCATGAAATCATGGACCAAATATTTAGAATTACCTAAGAACATCCACACAAAGCAGGAAGATGCTCATCTGCACAAATGCAGAGTTCTATCAAGTATTTTAGAAGCCTCATCCTTCCATTCTTCTGCACCTAAAAAAAATCCCATGAACACTCATAATTCTACAGTCCCCTAAGGAAAGAATTAGCAGTTTAAAAGAGCTCTACCCAGTGCCCACTGCAAGATACCTACACACTGGGCCCTTTCCCTCTTGACTTGAGACTGTTCTGAAATTCTGCAAAAAGTTATTACCATTAAACTTCATCACTGAGCATAACAACTGACAAAAAATTCAAGCTGAATCAAGTTGAAGCAGTTTACATCTATATGCTATTACTCATCTTATCCACACAAATAAATAGTTCTTACATTTCATGATAATTAGATCAACTAGATTCCCCTAAGACAATATGGAGCTGTTACAGTATCCTCCTACTCAGAACAGGGCACCACAGAAACGTATGATGTTCCATGCTGGCCCTTTACAGGTTAAGTGTGAACAGAAAAATTACAATGCCCAGAATATTCCTAAAGAATATTCCTAAGGAATGTTTTGCTGTTCAATGCAGACAGATGTATTTTTCTTTTCTAAATATGCTCAGTTATTGTCTCAATACAGTAGCTGAAAAATATGAAACTGCATATTCTATTCATATAATTCAAACCGTTGGACACATACTTGAGCATGTGTTAAACTAGATAAAAACCAACTCCATTTTAATGAACTTCAAATTAAATAATGTTCTTTATGGAGATAAATAACCAGCCTATAAAAACCTAATTTGTAACACTAACCTATAAAAAAAATTAATGGGCAGTGGAAATGCTCATTCAAATGAAGGAGAGGGCAAACTGCTCTTAAGTGTCACTTCAGCATAGCTGTAAAAGGAGTTTACAACAGCAGAAGCCAAATAAAAAAAAAATAAGGATTTTAGCCAAACTCTAAGCACCTATTTTTAATGCAAATGTCCTCTGGTAAAAGACAGTTTAACAGCAAGACAACAAACATTTACTTCTGATGTTTACTGGCGCTTGAGGTGAGAACTTCAGAATGGCATTAACAGGTCGCAGCCAGACTTCCTATGAGTGTGTTTAGTTAATTAACACAAAACCAAAAAGATTTCTTAACTCTGTAAATCAATAGATCAGTCATTAGAAAAAAAATTTTTTAAGTCTCCATTTCTACACTTTCTATATTGGGTGAAGTTATTAACAGATCTTCCTGTGTGCAATCACATAACCCTCTACAAACCCAGCACTGGGTGAACAGTGAAAAATAATACAGCAACAAGAAAATTCCATTTTATCAAGAAAAAAAAAAGCTGCCTAGCTTTTCCATACAATCTGTTAAATTTAACAAGCTTCTCATTCTTTTTGAGCTTGGTATAATTTAACTGTTATTGAAAAGTAATTTTTAAAACTGTTTATTTTTAGCTGGTGAAATTTATCAGCAGATAACTTCCAAGTAATGTCAACCCTTTTTGCTCTGAAATACTTTCTCTTCACATAGGCCTTTTAGTTATTATTTCCATTCAACTTCAGCTTTGTTAAGATCTTTTCTACCTTGCTCTTCCCCCAACTTTTAAAATTGCATAGACAAAAAACCCACCAGAATTTGTAACGACTGTGCAGTACTACCAACAGAGGCACATAAGCTAAGCTGCAGAGTAAGGTTGAAGCTGGTGAATCAAACTAGAATGTTAACAGCCATGAAGTCCTGCTGAAAGGGAGATATGTGCAACTCCCAAGAAGTACACAAAATAAAAACAATTACATGAGTATTTATCAATTAACACTTTGGCAGATTAACTTTTAGTTATACAAGCATCTAAATGTTTTTAAAAGATTTATTTTTAAATCTTTTACAAGAGCTCAGCTTTGACAGTACACGTTTTGGGATGACAGATCATGTGCCTCTTCCTTGCTAAATTACTCTACTTTTTGGGGTTTGGGATTTTTTTGTAATTGCTCTTGTAGAAATAGATTTTTCATTTCTATTTTGTTCTGAAAAACTAAACTTCCCATGCAGCTGCACTTATCATACACTGTGAATAACACAAGCAGGTCACACTGATAACATGGTTTGGTTTTCATGCCCCCTCCATGGACAGGATGTGCCCAGAAAGTTGACAAAACTGGTGTATGTTACTGGATTACTTACCAGTGAGTAGAGCTCTATTTGATCACCTCCTTTACCTACCACCATTGGCCTTTGGGGGTCTCCCACAAGCGCTGCACATGATTCTGGAGCCCTTGAAATTTCAAATTGCAGGTCGGTAAGCTCATGCATTGGCATATGTTTCAAGCATTGACTTGCCCCTTATTACATGAACATCAATACTGCACAGAGACCCCTCCTCCCTCAGTTACATTTTAACACCATTAATTTCACAAGGAGGTACGTGAAGTTCTGGAAATAGGAAAAGTTTCAAAACAGGTAATTATCTTTCACCCTCCCCATCCTTACTTTCCTTACAGGTCTTGTCTCCTCAAATATAGAAAGATTATCAGCCTGCTAGGGAAAAGGTCATATCTAAGAGCATAGAGGGAAATGCCTAATTTATCACTGCTTTGCATTTGCACAGACTACAAAGAATAGACTTTTTTGCCAAATCTCTCTGGTTTGTGCATTATTTATATCAATATATGCAACTATATAAGGCAGTGGTGAGTCAGCCTAACAAAGAGTAATGGCTGATCCATAAGGCCACAGGTTCCAGACAAAGCACAAGCATTCAATTTAATGAGCTACACTTTGATATTCATAGTAAACAGAAATACTGGAATTGACATTCTCAAATGGTAATAATGGCTCTAAGTGCAAACTAAGAGTGAAGGGAACAGAGGAAATCCTAATAGTTTTGTAGTACAAGTAATATGGGCCAGGTCAATGCTAGAGGCATGCACAGATGCACATGTTTACCTACCTGATATTTCAAATTTCACCAATTGCAGCTCCATAAATGCAGTGCGCTCAGGAAACATTAAAAAGTGGGAAACAGTGACAGAGATCCCAAGCTAAAGAAAATGTTTCAGTAAATAATTATCTGTTTGTGTTTACATTTGTCATATTTCCAGTTCAAAATGTGCATACTAGTTTTTCACAGCACAAACAAGATACAAAGTGACAGTTTGATTTTCAAATAGCAAGGCAGAAAGTTTTAATTGCACTAAGTCATCATTATATTATCTAAACATTAGGGTGGTCAAGGAGAAATGGCTTCTGAAGCTACATTAGTCTCATTTTATATACAACGTGAAATTTATTAGCAATCAGCTGTAAGTTTAGGATGACAACAAAGTTTTGAACAGGAACTAACCTTTTCATTTGATTGTCTTCTTTTCTTTAGTTGAATGAGATCTGTTTCCACCTTCTCAGCCAATTCCAGCTTCCTCTTGTTCCTCTTAAAAGCTGCTAAACTAAACCCTATAAAAATAATCCAAAAGCATTTAACTAAGTAAAAATTACTTAGTTTAAACAAATATTTACAAGTTTACATTTTTGAGGTCGTGCATCCAGATATTTTTATTGATGCAAAAAGTATCAACAAAAAAGGCAGCAACAAATTATTTAAGTATCAGTAGATGTTTATGTATTTTCCTAAATGAAAAAAGTTCTACTCTTGTTCAGCAATAGGGATGGCTGGTGCATCTAGTAGAACACTGAACACATATGGAAGCTATGGTGGTCTAAATATCTGTTTGGCAAAGCAGCAGCACTGCACAGAAGAGAATGGAATAAGCAGCTTGTGTTCAAATCATTAGGTTTGACTGCTGACAAGTAAATAGATACCATGTGAGCTCATTCTGATATCCATAAAATTAGGCTACTATTTTATTACCTTAATTGCATATCTCTATGTTTACCCATATATTTCAAGCCACACAATAGCCTAGCAATATTTTTATGTTCCATAATCCAACACAGCCTAAAGACCACCTAGGTCTTGAAAAGACAAACGTGTATTTTCCACATCTAAGCCCCACATTCAGAAAGGAAGTGTTCTCTAAAGGAGAGTGAAAAAAAATTGTTATGCTTAAGAGACCATAATGACACGTTCCCATTTTAGAATTTTTCAGTTCAGGAACAAAATTGCAGACAAATATTGACAGATTTATTTTAAATTAGTTTTGATTTAATATTATCCACAGATTGTTTTAACGTTCTCTTTGAAATGTAAAGGGGGGGAAGTGTGTCTTTTGTCACTTGTTTAGTCATGCAAAATCAAGCTATTATGAATGCAGAGGTATACACAGCTAAGTCACTAATAGAAGGTAAAAAGCACAGATTTCCTATTTAATTTATAAGCCTTAAAAGCTGTCATTTTAAATTAAATTCTGAATGCAGTCACATCGCTATTATTCAGAAGACTGGAACAGCTGCAAGAACAGTCTATGAATAAAATCAGTATTGCAGAGCCAACAGAACACAAAGCTTTCATTTACAATTCTCAAAGCACACAGACAGTGAGCATTTTACTTTCTTGAAACTTCCCTGTGCAGGTGCCAAAATCACCTACCAAATTCTCCTTTAAACCTGTTTTTAAGTACATAAAACTGGACCTTAGACTACTGCCGTTATTCAAGTCTATCACCTACACGTAATAAGCAAGCTGGCATTTCTCTCCAAAAAACTAATGAATACCAGTTCCTTAAAACTGTAAACATATATTAATCTGCCAT
Organism: Hypotaenidia okinawae; assembly: GCA_027925045.1. Lineage (NCBI taxonomy): Eukaryota > Metazoa > Chordata > Aves > Gruiformes > Rallidae > Hypotaenidia > Hypotaenidia okinawae. Next base: position 7,080,497 of record BSDF01000003.1, read on the forward strand.
CACCAAGAAAGGAACTCAGTTCCTACTGTAGAGAGTTGATTAATGCAGTTACTCTGGACAACACATTTCCATATTTGAAATGAGGTCCAAGAGGTAAAACCCAAACACTTGATAAGGGGAAGCAGGCAAAGAATCTTTTTAGTCTAGTACTAGTTGGGCATGGGGAGGAATAAATCAACACAGATTTATTGTTAAACTTGTTAAACAGAAGTGCCTCAAAATAAACCAAGCCAGCACATTGTTTTTAACAGAATTTTTAAGCAGGGAAACTTGTAAGTTGGCATGACTTCGATATATCTAGCAAAGCTATGGGCAGAGTCACAATATGGGTCAGTGAGAATGGTGCCTGGCCTTGGTACTTATCAAAAGCAGGTATTACACAGGAAGAAATATACCTAAGCCTGCCACTGCCTCCTGCCAATTCAGAGAAAAAGGCAGGCTTAGGGAAGGAAGACAAACACAAGGATGAAGAAGCCCATACATGAAAACCTGAAGTTTGCCTCGTACTCCAGAATCTAATGCTAGTAGTGTTCTGAGACCTTCTGGAATATTTGCACGTTCACCAGGTCAAATATACACAGAAAGATCATGGCAAAACTAGAGAACACATGGGCTGGTTCCAAGCTGCCCTGACAGCTATACTGAACACTACTACTACTCAGCATCATCCCTCCAACTAAACCTTTCTATAGCTATATATACATATCCTATAGTTATTACACATATCCTACCATTTTTTCCACAATGTATGAAATTATCCAAGTTTAAGAGAGATGTTTCAGTTACTGAAGTCCTCAGTCTCCAGGTAAGCAATTAAATTTTTCAGATTTTTACTTTGTACTTTAAGATTCTATATCTTATTTCAAAACAAGAAAAATCCTGAAGATTTGCTTTGAAGGATCTAATTTTTCACAGGAACTTCTTAACTATGTTGTTAATTCAAAGTGGTAGCAGTAAGCAAGGGCAGGTCATTATTATCAAAGAAGTAGATGTTTTACTAGGCAATAAGAAACAATACACACAAGATGAGACTTGTCCATGCTTACAGAATGGACAACACTACTCTCCAAAGAAATAATTTTGCTTACAAGCCCACCTTTGTTTAGGTCCCAGGTGTCAGAAATATTTCAGTTTCTGGGTACCACAACTGCCTTTCACCTGTATGCTGGGATAAAGAATTCTCATGCACATTACCCTCTATAGCTTTTCTTACTTCACTGGTCTCCTAAGTGGGAGAAGTGGTGCAGTGCACCAAGATACTTTCACTGGATTATCAGACATCCAGAGTCCCAGGAGATCCTGTGGCATGCATTTTTTGCATATCTTAGTCAAACAAACAGATGAAGAAAGTTTTCTAGTAACACATAATCATGTATGTTAGAAGGGATCTCAGGAGGTTGTGTGTCCAACTTCCTAAAAAAGCACGTCCTATTCAAAAGGACTGTATAGGAACTTGTCAAGTTTTTAATACCTTTAAGGATGGAGATTTCACAACTCCTCTGGGCCTCTGATCAACCTTGTGTTAAAAAATATATGGTTTTAAATCAAACCCACACATATTCTAATTTATGTGACTCCTCTGTGACCCTATTCCTGTGCATCACATATCACCGTAACTAAGTGATGCAACAGTTAAATGCACAAATACAAAACCACCTATGTTAATGAGGCAAGCATTTTGGTCAGATAAAATACATAAACTTACCCTGCTTCTCCATCACAGTATCTACAAAACTGGTATTTGTCATATTAAAGTTGATACTGTTAAACTTGATAGATATCTGTATCCATCAGTCGGGGTTCTGTACTCCCAGAAACATCTGACCGTCTTTGTTGAGAGACTGTTTTGGGGAAGTTCTTGGGGTGGAAGAGGGTCGTTTTTTATTCTTGTGCCTCCATTCCTAGAGTTACTTACATGAATTCATGTATTAATTCAGTAACTCTTAAGTTTTATTCAGTTTAATAGAATCACAGAATGGTCTGGGTTGGAAGGGACCCCAAGGATCACACAGTTCCAACCCCCCTGCCAGAGGCAGGGACACCAACCTCTAGGCCTGGATCTACACAAGGTTGCTCAGGGCCCCATCCAACCTGGCCTTGAACACCTCTAGGGATGGGGCAGTTTAGGATGAAATACCATCCAGTTTAGGATGAAATGTCATCCCTTTCAGTATGTGAGGGAAAGGAAGTCTATTCAGTCTTCTCCTAGAGTGAAAATTCTAGTACTCAAACTACACTCAACTTCAGAATTGTAGTTAGGAATAACATTCACTTGAAAGTGGGAAATTTGGTTTTAGCCAGGACTGAAAAATAATTGCCTTTCATTATTTAGGGAAAATAATTATTACCAGTGATTACCAATTCCTCTCAGCAGGATAAAACAGCTAACTCCTTCAACGTGACCAAGGAACTATGAAATAAAAGATCAGTTCTTAAAACAAAGCCTAGCATTTTCTCTTTTTGCCTCTGAAATAATTTATGCCCAACTTCAGATGATCAGTCAAAAATAAAATGTCTTGAATTTGATTGTTCTTTTCTGCAGAATAAGGGAATAAAGACTAATAGCAAGTGAAAGGCTGGCTGCCCTCAGTTTATTGCTGCCTGTCTGATGTTCTATCTATGTAAAGCCACTACAAATGCCATTAAACTGGCTAGTACTCTGGTTGCTTTCTCTTGCTCTACAAGTGACAAAAGAAACTAGAAAACACAAGTGAATTTCACACTAAACAAATGAAAGGTGACATTAAAAGTTTTCTGGAAAGATCCTGCAAGTTTGGTCCTTTCAAATAATATATTATGGGGTTTTAAGTTCAATAAAGCATTTTATGAACTAAAAACATATCCAGGATTCAAATATTAATGATGCATACACAACATGGAAAAATAAACTACTGAAAAGTTATTTTGAAAAGAAGCACTGTACATAGAAGGAAAATGCCTAAACACAATATTAAGTTCAAAATCCACATCACATCTAAACCAAAAGCTCAACTTTGTGGTGTGGGTGTGCTAAAAAAATTCATTTGTCCTAAATGACAGTATGAAAACCACTCTCACCTTCTCCAACAAGACAGCATATTCCAAGCTTGGGAAGAGGAAAAGGACACAACACTGTTGAAGACAGGCATGTTTTCCTAAAACAAATGCAATATAGCTACATCAGCCTGGTGTTGCCTGAGCCAAGGAGAAAGGGAAGCAAGAGAGGTATTGACTGGGGAGGGAGGAAGCTAGAAAAACAGAGGTAAAAAAAACCCTGAGTAGATGGAATTTTAGTTTAAAAAATTCTTGGATCACAGCCTAGAGGTATTGTTGTTGGAATCTGTGGAAAGGTATTTAATACAACATCCTTTAATTTTGCTCAAGAATTTAAAAGCTTAGATGAAAATCGAATAGGTGCCTTCAGATAAAACTCCCTGCCAGTCACTACTGTGTAAATACACAGTAACAGCACAAACACTCAACCTCATTTTTAAAACAACTGCATCTCAGAAGCTACAGAGCACAACCAGCTCTTCTGTTTTGCTTTCTCATGCATGTACATACTGTCATCGAACTACTTCAGAGCTTCTGGGAGAGTGGGGAATTAAAAACAAGAACAAAAAGAACCCCACAGCTTTACAAAATGTTTGTCTGTTAGTGTTCAAATGCCATGCTCATCCTGATGAGAGACATCTAACTAGACTGAGAACAGAAGTGTATCAGAACTAGAACTTTAATAAAGCTGAGGACTTCAGTCTCACATTCACAGTATTTATCCCAGGTCCCTGCAATGCAGCATGGGGTGCCTTTTAAAGAATGAATAATTTTCAAGGACCTGAAGACATCTTCCCAGTCCTTCACATTCTCCCTTCAAACCCATAAGGTACCGACAGGAGCGACCCACACATACCCTGTATTTAAATGCTTTGCATTTTGGATCTGTGCTAGATGGTAGAAGCATTGGGTGGAATATTTGGACATGGCAGAGTTGTGGAAGTTGAGACAAGTGATGGGGTTGGTTCTAGAGAATGCTCAGTGGTTGAGCACAGAACAGGTGGCAGTAGCTCTTGCTCAACACCACTCTCCTGCCTAAGAGGTTGGTATTAGTGGACAAGGTGTCAGAATGTGTGCTTGGCAATATATTATCTATAAATGCACAGTCTCACAGGCACATCTTGCTCAAAGTTAAGAATAGTAGAGATTTCCCCATTTTCAAAAGGTTCCATTAGATAATTCATTATCACAAGATCCTCATCTGCTACATTATCACTGCTAAGCCATAAATACAGCTTTTATATCAGCTTTTTACATCATTATCACCACTGTACAGAAAGAGATAAAGTCATTCTCAGCAAGCAGGTCAAAAGAATAAAGCATTGGTCTGCAAGTCAGCTCAGAGATGTCATCGGTGTGCCACTTGTTTGTCACAAAGCTTCCACATCATTTACTCATCTCTTGTACTGATCCTGCTGACATTCTGCAGATTGCTCACTCCCATAACTCCTTTTACCATGACACTATGCACAAGTAAAAATTCAACCAAAAATCTTGACAGTTCTATCATATGATACAGTGACTCAGTAAATGAAAGGCTACTGTATTCCCAGCTCTATATAGGTCTCCTTAGTCACCTTTCACAGGCTGTTAGAGATGATCCAGAGGTAAGAGAAAAATTATTAGAGAGAAAATTAGAATGGTCTTATTCAGAGACTCCTTGAAACTAGTCAGCTGTACATACAGAACAAAATTCAAGACTAAGGTACTATTTTTCTTCTTTTAATGATGGTAAGATTCATAGATATCTACTTGTTCATTCTAGGTCTGTATACTTTAAGTAAGCCTGTACCTGACTATTGGGAGTACACTAACATTTCTTGGCCAAAGTTAATGTAAAAACCTTTTACTGAAGAGACCATGTTTCCTTACAATTCCCCTGCTTTTATAAGCTACATCTAGCCCCTTACATATTTTTGGGCTTGGTAAAAAAAAGTAATTAAGTGAACAATTAAGTTTTCAAATAGAAGTTAACAAATACAAAATTTTAACACCACTAAATCACAAACCAAGATCAGGACAATGCTTAAAACCTTCCTATTTACAGTGGTGAAACAGCAAGCTTGGGAACACAAACTCCAATGTTTCTATTACAGTCGTAACAAATTATCATGAAACAAAACATTATGCAACCTATGGCTGTCCAGCAATCATTGCTTAAAAGAAAACTCTAAATTTAAAACACCAAGAAACATCAAAGAATATTTTTAAATCTTTAGAGTACAGATTGAGCTCTGACCAATCATATAGCACCCCCTGGCAGACATTTCTTATAGTCAACTGAAAGAACCAGAATGGAGCTCTCTGCATTTTATCTTTCTATTCCATGCTAGAAGAGAATGCAAGTATTGGACAGAAGTGAATATACTAGCAAATTAGTTAACCCACAGGAATTAAAATGATCCAGTTAAGAATTCTGTTGAGCAGTTGCTAAAATAAATGGCACAAATGAAAACAAACAGATGAAAATAAATTTTATGTTAACAAAGCTATTTTAAATGCCAAATTAACACCACTTATGCTTGTGTTGGGACCAAATACTAGTAGTGCTACTTCCCATATTGCCATACTTTGACAGAAACTGCAATTTGAATGGGAACAAGCTCCATGCTAGGCATCAAAAGGATATTAAAAAATTAACCTTTCTCAGAGCACTACTATATAGATCTGTTCTTCATCAAAAGAGCTCAGGGTAAACTGTTTCTGGACATGCTATTTAAAACTACTTCCTGGAAGAAATACCCTTTTTCCAACAAGCAACCTTTCCTGCTCTCTAGTAGACTTCCATTCAAACCATCTTCTGGGTACTTCAACCCACCTTTTTTTCCTGGCTAACTTTGAGCCATTCTATTGGCTGCACTAAGTTGTTCAGATTTTAGGACTACAAGTGAACCTACCACTTTATGTTCAATTCCAGGGAGGATTTACATCATGGCTGGTGTTTTTTTCTTCTTTCTTTATTGCCAGTGAAACATGCAGTTACCAGAGCTCATTTACTTTGCATATTATGGAGCAGAGGTGGCAACTTTCACTGTGAAAAGACAAGCATCTTCTACCTGAGAGATACCTCTTAGCTTCCTAAAATCAGATACACATTCAGACGAACCAAACTTCCTAATCAAGCCCCCAAAACCTTGGAGTTTCTCTTCAGATCTCTTTCATTCTCACTGTAAAACAGAGAAACAAAACTGAGTCACTGACTGAACCTCACTGCATAGTTCCAGCAATATGTTTTCCTTAATGCAGTAATAGTGGAGGAGAGAACTGGGAGTGAGGTGAGGTTTGGAGAAGAGCCAGGCTAGGTAGGCAATACTGCTGGACAGGGAGACACAGAATGTCACTAGAGTATGACAACTTGCACAGGCAGCCAAAAGATCCCAGGGAACATACTTGCATACACAAAATTCCTCCAAAAGAACCAGAAAACAAAGCAGGAGTAGATAAATATCTTGCTACAAGTGGAATGCCAAACTGACCTATAGTAGCATCTACTATTCAACAACATGATGTGATTTTTCTGATGACACCAAGGTATTAGATAAGAGGACTTGGCTGTAGGATTCTGAGTAGTGAGTGGCCTGAAAATAAGCCAGTAAGTTTTATTCAGCACATCAAAAAAAGGTCAAAGAGGGACTTCTTCACACAACTCATGGTTGCAAAGGTTTCTGCAGATGCTAGAAATCAAAATGGGCTCAAGAGGAAACAACAATATTAGTGCAGAAAATGCCACTGATTACCTACATGTATGCAGGAACCAGTCATAGCTCAGGAATGTATAACCTGGGATAGCAAGTGAGGTAGGAAAAGGGAAGTACATGTCTGCTCTGGTTTTCTATTCTTACTGTTAACATTATTTGTGGCTAGTCTTGGAGTTCAGTTATCAAGCTATGTATATCCACTGCAGCTGCTTTTGTTCTTATGTAATATAACTTACTGAATTACTAATGGTCACTTCCACCTGGTTAGTCAGAGGTCCAAGCTAGCTAGCAGCAGGAGTACTGACCTTCCTTCTCTTTCTCTCTGAAGATTTACCATTGTAAGCAACTGTAAGATTCTGTCTTACATCATCTCATCTTTGTTAAATCAACTGCTTCGCATCTACTATAGGCTGAACTGAAAAATTCAGATTAAAATGGTACCATTATTAGTGCTGGCATAAATATTGACAGTTAAAGATGTACCTCAAAATTTATGTTGCCTGTTTAAAGTACCAAAGCTTTTACCATTTATAAGAGGCTGCATGATACGGTAAATTAGCATTTCTAAACTGTAATTGTACTCTTCACACTTTGATCACACTTTCAAAGCCATTTCTCTAGCACAGGGTAAAAAAGCTCTAGCATAACTTAGAATGGGCTCTAGTACTGGCCAGAATTAAACTCTGGCACAGGCAGGATTTAATAAATTTAGCTTTCTTGCAGCCTGTAGGCAATACAGGCAGATCACATTTCAGGGTTGCTTTTTTTTTTAAAAAAAAAAATACAACACGTGCTCACTCCCCTGGAAAGTCACCAGATTTCTACAAACAGCAGAAATCCCATTTCCTTACATGCTTGGCAAACTGAAAAAGACAAAGCAGGTGAGCCTTGACATAAACTTGATGTAGTTCAACAAGTAACAGGGTTTAAAACATCATTTCAGTTTGGTACTCAGATACTTTGATAGCTCTGAGAGAATTATGGGGTGTAACTACAAAGCTGATCATGCAACTTTCTTTGTAACTGATCACAAGGAGAGCTCCATCCATGCAAAAACCAACCACACAATCCCCACAGCCTTACAGCATGTGTAACATTACTCCTGACATCTCAGGTCCAGGAAAAAGGAGACAGAATAAACACAACTTCAAGAATGTATTTTCCACGTGCAGCACAGAGAAGCCAAAACATATGCACCTAGTTCTCTTATTGCAAGGGCATGCCCAAGATTTGGATTAGGAGTTTTTGGAGGGTTGGGTTTGGGTTTCTGTAATTAGGTTACTAAATATATTTTCCCAACGTTTGGCCATTATTTTAGTTCTTCATTTTATAGAGCTTTTCAATAGCCATGTAATTTGATGTTCATTTACCCCCAATTCTCCATGCAAAGTCTTGCTTGCTTGTAGCAAGTATTACCAGAAAGTCTCCAATTTTTTTATTACATTATTTAATGCAATACCTTGCTTCATGTGAGATCTTTGGTGGTTCCTTGGAAACAACATTCTCTTTAATTGTTTTTTAAGCACATTGAACTTTCCCTCCCCTGGTAACACTGGAAAAAAAACTCTCTCAGCTTTCTTACATGTTACCTGTGAGACATTTCCCAATTTCTCTAACAATCTATGTTGTCAGACATGGCTTTGCTAGTAAATTTACACGCTCACTGAACAGAAGTCTACATGGTACAAGACTAGCTTTGCTATGGACTGGGATGGAAATCAGCCTAATATTTTCTGGAACTGAAATTTCAGGTTTTTGTTTGCTCTTTCTTGCTGTTATAGTGTTGCTTTTTTAAAGAAAAAAAGATCAGATGTCCTATCATTAATGATCATACTGCAAAATTTAGTGTACAAAAATCTCAGGAAAAATTACAACTTTCAAGATGCTCAAGCAATCTTTTCCCAGATGCATCTTAAAATGTTTAATAATGCAGTCTTAATGTGAGCTAGCCTTGGGCTCAGCCAATCGATCCAACCTGTCCAGATCCTTTTGAAGAGCCTCCCTACCCTCAGGCAGATTGACACTTCCTCCCAGCTTAGTGTCATCCGTGAACTTACATGGGAACATTGGATCCCTTCATCCAGGTCTCTGCTAGACACATTGGACAGGACTAGACCCAGGACTGAGCCCTGGGGAACACCACTTGTGACCAGCCTCCAGCTGGATCTAGCTCCATTTATCACCATTCTTTGGGCCCAGACATCCAGCCAGTTTTTTACCCAGCAGAGGCTGCACCTGTCTAGGCCAATTTCTCAAGCACAATGCTGTGAGAAATGCTGCCAAGGGCTTTACTAAATTCCAAGCAGACTACATCCACAGCCTTTCCCTCATCCACTAAACAGGTCACCTTTGCCATGGAAGGTGATCAGGTTAGTTTGGCAGGACCTGTCTTTTGTGAACCCATGCTGATTGGGCCTGATCACCCAGTCTTCATGCACGTGCTGTGTCACTTAAGATGACTTGTTCCATGATCTTCCCTGGCACTTCAACAAGGCCACGTGGAGAATCCTGAACCTGGGACGTAACAACCACATGCAGTGCTACAGGCTTGGGGAAGAGTGGCTAGAAAGCTGCCTGACAGAAAAGGACCTGGGGGTGTTGTTTGACTGAATATGAGCCAGCAGTGTGCCTAGGTGGCCAAGAAGGCTGATGGCATCTTGGCATGTATCAGAAACAGCATGGCCAGCAGGTCCAGGGAAGTGATTGTGCCCCTGTACTCAGCATTGGTGAGGCTGCACCTCAAATACTGAGTTCAGTTTTGGGCTCCTCACCATAAGAAGGACATTGAGGTCCTGGAGCGAGTCCAGAGAAGGGCAACCAGGCTGGGGAAGGGGCTGAAGAGCAAACCTTATGAGGAGCGGCTGAGGGAGCTGGGGGTATTTAGCCTGGAGAAGAGGAGGCTGAGGGGAGACCTTATCACTGCCTACAGCTACCTGACAGGAGGGTGTAGAGAGGTGGGAGATGGTCTCTTTGCCCAAGTGACAGGTGATAGGATGAGGGGGAATGGACTCAAGCTGCACCAGGGCAGGGTCAGATTAGATGTTAGGAAGAAATTCTTCCCTGAAAGAGCTGTCAGGGCCTGGAACAGGCTGCCCAGGGAGGGGGCTGAGTCACCATCCCTGGGTGTGTTTAACAGATGGGTAGATGAGGTGCTTAGGATGGGTATGGTTGGACTCGATCTCAAAGGTCATTTCCAACCTAGTGATTCTGTGAAATAGCAGATTCTACAATCTAATCTTTTTTGAAAAGGAAACTGAAGCACAGTACTATAATAGTCAACTACTTGCTTTCTGTAAATTCAGTTAGACATCATCTCTCATTTATGTGAAGCAAGCTTCTCAAGCAAGAGAAGTAGAGAACATCCATGAAGAATTCAGTTTTAAGTAGTTTACTTCACACTACAAAGAATATCTGATTGAATCCCAGTCCCTGCCACCGATTGTTTCAACATAGCCTTCACTTACCCTAACCTGCAATCACTCTTTCAGCCAAACATTCATGTAGTTTACACTCAAGTCTGAACAGTCAGAGTCTGCTTCAGAGCATCAGCCCGTTCCTGCAGCAGGTCTGGTCTCTGCAATGGCTCAAGCACAGCATCGTACATGTGTGTGCCTGTGTGTATAAACCTGGGTGAAAGCAGAGGCTGTGGGGAGCAGAAGGGGGTGAGCAACTTTAATACCTTTCTCCCACCCCCTCCCCCATAGACACTGCAATAACAAAAGGAATTTCTGCCTTGACTTTGCAATAGCATTCATTTCCCAATCCTGGTCGTTTTAATTGTTTTAATGAAAATTGTTCTGCCAAATAGAAGCAAGCTGAATGTATTGAGGAGACAAAAAGAAATCACTGATATTTTGGAGAACATTTGCAAAAAATATACTGTCTGTTTCTCCAATACAAATTCATAGTCTGGGATAGGTAAACCAAACCAAACAGCAGTCATCCTTATTTTTAAACAACAGCATTTAGGTTTGCTCTGGCCAGGTGCATTATAGCTAGTAAGATACCATCTGGCAATTAATGCTACAATCTAATCACTTCTGTCACAACAGAAACACAGTGGCACTAGAAACAATGGAAACTTTTGTGCATGCAAAAAGAATCAGTCCAGAAATCTCCCTTCTGGAGTATCTCCTACACATAGGAAGCAATGACTTTCTTTAAAAAAAGCAAACAAAAAACCCCCATCACCCCACATCAAAAAAATCCCCAACCCCAAAATCCCCCAAACATTGTGGTTTTATTCTTTCTAGAGTCAGAGAAATAAAGGTGTTTTGCTTAACTGAGTCCAAAAATTCTGCAAATGCTGTTTTGGACAGCAGATGGGTAGGGCAAAAGTTTCAGTAATGTGGAACTAGAAAACAAAATTTGTGGTTCAAAGTGAAATGTATTGTGAGTATATATGAAAATTGGCATGATCAAGTTAAATGCTGCCACCGTTTCAGAGGTTACATTTAAGCACTGAGTATTAGCAACTTTGAACTGCAATTTCTGTATATTTATCTACATTTAGAACTAGACCACATAAAAACCTTACTGGGAGCCTTGGGTTTCAATCTTTGGTTTAGGGACTATTCATGTACTTTATGGAATAGCACTGTTTACCATAAAATAAAGAAACATCCTGCAATCTTCTGTGTTCTCTTTCTTTGAGTAACAATTCAGGGGTTTTTCTGCATAACTTCAACAGGAAGAACAGGGCACACTCTTGCCTACAGCAAACTACAGACTAGTAGCAAAGGCACTTTCCAAAAGGGAGGGGGACTGAAGAAGAGAAGGAAGGGGAAACACATCTTCCTTTCCATGGGTAAGTGAACTAATTTTTAGACTACTATACAACTGGTTTATCAATGCAATATAATCATGCCTATTATTTTAAGACCTGACTACTGCTGATACAGAGTAGAATCCAAGCCCATTTTCTGGGTCAGGTTATTCCATCATATTATGTGAAGCAAAGACTCCCCAAAAAACAAAGGCAAATGAATGTGACAGCCTGTTTAGACCAGAGCAGCTCTGGGCAAAGACAGAGAGATGGGTGTAACAGGAGGATCTGAGAATCAAATTGGCACCTGCTCAATTTAGATACATGCCTAGATGGAGCTTTTAGGATCCGAGGTGGATCACAACTAGATACTTGCAGGACTGAGCTGTTAAAGAGTCTATGTTTAGTTAAAAAAACCCCAAAATAACCAAACAAAACCCAACAAAAAAGTCCTTCATTGGATTAAATCCTAGAACCACAAATTCACTTGAATTAGATGTTGCTAAAATGCAGCTGAAGTAATACTTTATAATTTTTTTTCCTATTTAGACACATAATAAAAAATAAGTAAACTTAAACCATCCTTAAATACCATAATACCATAAGCTAGTTGAATGTTAAGAACAGCAAAGTGATGTACACCTCAAAAGCTGAGGCACCATTTAAAATTACTCTGTCCTGTTCTTCCTACTGACGCCACCAGTTTACTCACTTGTAGCCATGATACCTGGAGGACATGCTGGTATCCCGTGATCAACTGCCCATCTGTAAGCTCCTTCACCAACTAAAAAGCTAGGAGACACAGAAGAGGGAGTTTAAACAAAACCATATAACAAATCCCCCTTTTCTTGCAATTATTTTCTCTATTTGGTTTGCTCATTTTAAAATTGTAAGCTGTCTGCATTTCACAGGAATGTCAGCTATAATTACAGTTGGCAACCTTAGGTAGTTTCATTTAAAGACTATGCAGCTCTGACATTAAGTTTGGTACTGGATAAAAAAAACACGTGCTATTAAATTTGATAGCACCAGCTTTTCATTGCAGCTAAACCAGGACAAAGCTGCCTAAAGTCTTGCTCTCTATAACAACTTAGTAAGATTCTGAAGGCCAGCAACATGGGATGAATGAGGTGAGAATGGTAAGGGATTTCCAGGGAAGGCAACCAATGCCACAGGAATATCAAGAAGTCCTTGGAGAACTACAACATAAGCTAAAAATAAGCCTTATTTAGAAGGATATAAAGACTGTCTCATGGAGTTTGCAAATGAGCCCAGTATACTGAATTTTTACTATGTAAAAACACCCAACAGTTTGAGAAGTTGTTTCTTAGTACTGAATGTTTTCTAGTATAGAGACAGTATGCACCACTATGACAATGAATGACAGCAAAAATATTATACATAGATATGTCAATTTTAAGGGGGGAGCAGAGGGGGAGGAAGAAGGCCTCAGTTATCTACACTGTTTCCCCTTAAATAAATTAATCTGATTCCCTAAAAAGGGGAATGTGGCAGCTGACAATCACACATTTTCAGAAAGCTGCTGCACAACAGTACTAACAACAGTAACACAGTAAACTACTCCCAATTGTTACTTCATAACCCCCCTTTGGAAGTAAGAATAACACATCTGCCTAATAGACATGAGAAGTAAAGACTGAGGACTTGTGGGTGCTTCAACATTTTCAGAGAAATACCAGAACTATAAATATGAAGCTAAAGAAGTTCTTTCAGCTATAAAGTTGTCTCAGAGGCCACATAGTACTACAGTTTCTGAGAATTGTATTGATATAGCAAATTTGTTGACATTAATGCTGTTGGAAGTTCTCTTGACAGTGCTATATCTGACACCTGCACCTGTCAGTATATAGCCTTTTGAGGCCATATGTTCTATCTTCTCTATGACTTAAACAATAGAAGAGATGTGTCCAGTCTTTCCTTACAAAAGTCTCTTAAAAAGCTCACTATAGATAAGAATTTGAATCATTAAATACAAATTTCTTGCCATCATTAGTGCAGCTACTGTAGAATAAGCTACTGGCTACTTTGGGAAAATTAAGTAGTATTCTCCATTGACTACAAGAAGATGGGTTTGGTCTTTGAAAGAGACATTTTCTACCAACAATACAGTCTCAGGAAGTGAAGAAGCACTTCCTGTTCAATAAAACCATTACACACAGCAAGGAAAGGTAGGTGGAGAGCATAGCAAGCTCAGTTATTAGAAGGTTTATGTATGGTAACTTGAACAGCACAGATCAGTCAGAGCACTGCAGTTTATAAGCAATCTCACAATTGCTTTTTTAATACTTAAAAGCACAGCAACAGCCACTATGCTTTATGAAGGGTGCCAAAAAAGCACCCATGTCTCAAAGCTTAACTAACATGCCTTTTGCTTTGCTCACACTTGTGTTCTCAATTCCTAGATTTCTCTCCCTCCTATAACATGAGCACAAAGTGTTTTCCAGTTCTGGTCAAGGAATAGTTGAACATCTAAAATCCAGTTGAGGCCCCATAACACCACAGAAAACATTCACTTTTTAAAAACTTTTCCATTCAGGTACCTTGAAAGGACAGTGTAATCACAGAGAAATAGAAATAAAACAGCTTACAAAAATAAATAACAATCAGGATTGCAGTGCTTTGTTGTCTATACTAGCTAAGTCCATACCTCCTATACATTGATACAGATTCAGTTAGAAAGAGTCCTACAGGACATGCAGCATGACCTCATCTCTGCAGGTAGTTGAGTGTATATCATCTAAACACAATGAAATCTTTACACCATTACAAAAAGCCACACACACAACTGTACCAGCACCGCTGATAGGGTGGTGGGAAGGTGGGAACCAGCAGTCTGGCACTGTGGAACTGCTTTATCTGTCATGGGAATCATTTATGTAGCCACACAGAAAAGCTGTGGCAGGCAAGAATGACCAGGGCAATCAAGATGACATAAATGCCAAAGTACCTCTAAACAGCTACCACCAAGCTTGATTTATTGGGGGAGAGGGAAAATAGGGAATAAAGCCAGTGGGTTATAGAAAACAGTCAAAACCCCACCAAGTTTCAAAAGCCTTTAAACCAATTCAAAATACAGTTTTCCTCAGAGTAGGGCAGGACCCAAAACAAAGGATGAATGACATTGTGTTCTGCTACTCCTGAAAGCTGGTTCTGCACAAGATAACACCGTGTTTCTTCCAAATGTATCAAGGAAAGAATACTCTGTTACAGGCTGAGAACACACAGAAGATGAAAGCATCCTTCCAGCAAGGAGCCAACATTTGCAGGAACTTTTGTTCCCAGGCAAACTAGCACATACTAATAGAAAATGCAAGAGGTCTCTAAAAGAGGTCTTTTTAGGCAATTTCTCCAAGAAAATGGTTATCCTGGCACTATTTGCTCCAAACAGGACAATTTAATAGGGGTTGTATGGAGACAGGCTAAAGAGAAGCACAGAAGTTTGTCAAAGATGGTCAAAGGTGATCCTGAGCTTAAACTTGCTGTGCAGTTCTATAAAATGCAGCAGTCCTCTGAAATCCCTGTTACAAAGAAATTGTTCTGAAGAAAAAGAGAACACTGATAAAGGGTCTTCACTACTGGCACTTTCTTCACACAGCACTGCCAAGTTACACAAGGTACATAACCTGCCTGGAGCACTGTAAACCTGAGACAAAGAAAACCTACTAACAGATGCTTTCCCATATGGGAATTACTATTAATACTGCAAACAGCATACAAACATGAACTTATCAGTAGTACTAAAGTTCTGAGAAAGGAAACATGAAGGTGTGTTGGTACACATATCTACAGTTAATAGTAAGCAGCTGTAAAAAAGCCTTTGTCTTTAGGAAGATCAAGGTTTCAACCTAAAAAACAGAAAAACTTCAAACATTACTACAAAATATCTAATCCATTAATATGTGGCTAAAGACCACTTCCAAAATCCATCCAATATCTAACTATGCAATTATAATAGTGCTTTATTTTGTAAAGTTAGACAATGAGCAGGACTGCCTTATATAATATTATGTAATGTTTACAAGTTCTGTATTTTCTGCTCTTGCACACAGGCAGAGAAAAAGCTAACGACATCGAGCTGAATAAAATATGATAGGAAGATACAAGGACCTTGGAAGTTTCCACTAATGCACCCATGTATTCAGGAAATTTCTGCTTTAAACTTTGTGAATTTTAATTTAGATAGGGGAATTCTGTGTTTGAAACAAGACAGACAAGAAGATACTGAGCCAGAATGACACACTCTACAGAGCAATTTACAGTAAATTGGTTACATGACTTAGGACACTTGATGACTCCCCTTCCCAATAAGCTTACCATCTCAGAATAAATTAATCACTCATTAGAATTTCTTCTACTGAAAATTAGAAATGATCCACTTTGAACTGGTTTTTCAACTGTCACTTCAAAACCAGGTGCTGAACATGGGTAAACAGACAAAAGTAAAAGCCTCCATATGTTCTTTTACAGACAAGAATCTCTGTAATGCCACTTTTACTAATCTCTCAATCTCTGAATTTTTCTGGTGCAGTTGTGTGCCAAACATTCTGCCAGAATACATTAAGCTAGTTTAGGTCATGCTGTAGAAACAGTCTCTACCAGACAGGTTTTTAGGCTAAGCAGTGTTGGAAAGGTTCTCCCATAAACTATCTTCCCATGAGAAACAAGAAGCAGCTTGCTTATCTTTAGAAAGAAAAATCAGTTACTAAAATCCTGACACTTGCTAGGAATGCCAAAAATACAAGCACTCTCTTGTTATTTTACTATATATATATTCCCAGCTTGTGCAGGAATATGTTTCAGTCCCAAAACAATGTGTCACTTGGGATACTCTATATGTACAGGAGCATCTAGCAAAGCAAGTCTAAAGCACAAACCATCATATCCCACTGGTATAGACAGTTCCCAGGGTAACTAATCTGCTGTAATAAAATACACATTCAAAATCCAGAACTGAGAAAAGGAAATTAAAACATACATTATGAAACTCAGGTCCACAATGTTTGCACAATAAACTGTATGTGTTGGTTCCAAAGACAGTTCACCTCTCGCCTTGAGTTTGAGCTCTCTTGTCTTTGAAAGCATCTGTTAGCCAAGACCTTGCACAGTGTTTGAAAGATTTAGTCTTCTCCTTTGAGGGCTAGAGGATATAGTTTCTTTTCTATTCAGTTATTTTTAAAATAATAGCAACATAAACTAGGTCATGAAGTTACTGCAGACATGCTGAAATGCCCAAGTGCTTCCTTATAACTGAAGGAAACACTGCAGTGATACAGCCAAAACTAAATCACAGGTGCTTGGTCCTGGAGCTGACTTCAGTACTGGTTCTGCAACACCAAAAACATACACCTCATTTGACACTCTCTTTAATGTCACTCAGCTAAGCCCTGGCTTTCTTTTGACAAAAAACCAACACAAACAATCAAGTTCTCACTACAGTTACATTTTTGGTTTTTTTTTTTTCATTAAAGACAAGAGTTTTAAACAGAAAATCTGCTTGTCCATGGTTTGACTTCAGGGTGGCTTTTTTGATCTATGACCTTCCTTTGCAGCATGACAACACACTGAAATAGTGGTTTTTCCTCACTGTTTAAATTGGAACGTTATATCATCCAGATACAGACTATTTGGATATGATTATTTGGAATATAAAAACCTATTTGGAGTAAGAATAACATACTAAGGAAAGAAGAAATTTGTGAATCTAAATATACATATTTTAAACTACATAGGTAGTAATTTAATATATCTGCAAATACTACAGTCCATTAGCAAGCAAATTTCTGCATCAGGTATGATAACTGAGGATACCAGCCAATTAATATGAATGGATCATTCATTTCTACTTGTCAATTTAAACTGATAATGAAAATAAAATGTCTTTAAGGGCAATTGATTCTGATAGATTTCTTGGATTCTTTCCAAAATGATGCAGTATTTAAAGTTTCTATTCATTTAACAGTTATCTCTTCCATCTTAGTATTATACCCATCTCAATAAAAGACTGCATGTTTCTATCGTTGTTGTAAACACTATCAAATTATCTTTAAAATAGCTTCCCATTTTGGCTAAGATAAGGGGAGGTCACTTAGCACTGCACATTTCCACACCATAGCTACAAAATAAAGCCACAAGGACAGGTAGTAGATTCTTATATATCCTTGTAGCATGATTCTTATATATCCTTGTTAAAAACTAGGCTGCTTTTTTTTAAAAGGTAGACAGAGGCAAAGGCAGTAGAGTTTCATTTTAATCTTGGTCTATTTAGTGATTTTTTTTCAAAACATTACAGTAAAGAAACATAACTGGAAATAATCACACAGACCAAAATTATCACAAAATGATGTTGCCATCTATTCACAATACTTCATTCTATCCACAGCTTCATCAAGTGCACAAGATGTTTCAAGATCAGAGAACAAAGCTTAGCTTCTTTTTAAAGGTACACTATCGCTGGCATATAAACCAGCACCAGCCTTCTTGGGATGAGATACAACCTTCAAATATTGCATGCAGTAGAGACAAAAGACCAAAGTAAAGTCAAGCAGAACAAAGCAATTACCAAGGTGGAATTCTGCCAGCAGAGAGTTTTCCCTTCTGCCCTTCACACAACAATCTATTTGCAACTGAAACTGGATTCTTGATTCCTGAAAAGAAAGATTAGCAAAAAAATGGGAACAAAACATTAAAATATTTTTCCACATAGCATTGCAGTGCTCATTTTGGCAATGGAAGGAAGTCAGCTTCCTTCAACTCCCAAGGCTTTGCCAATTCATTAAGACACCTTGTGGTGTTACATTCCAGTTTAGTAACAACTTTATCAGGTTTTTCCTTCGCATGTTCTATCAGTGGTGACAAGTCTTCTAATCAACACCTCCTTCCCTTTATTTTTATTTTTTTTAAATTAAAAAGAATCATATTGAAATATTAGGAGTGACCTCCTACCACAGAAATCTCAAATTAAATATGTGGTATTATACAGGCCAAAGATGTTTTATGAGCATTGATTTTTCAAGATGGAAAGAGCTTTCAGTTGGATCTATTTGGCCAGAACAGGAATTATAGGATTCAGACTCTCTCACACTCCTTCATTTCCTTCTTGCCCATGGTTGGAAGGGATACATTTTGTAACAAGCACACCTTGAAACACTTAATTTTACTATTTATTTTAGAATTATATCTACATGAGGAAGTTATTACCACAGTTTAGAACTACTGAGGGATAAAGAACAAAGCCTGAAATGCTGTCAGGAAAGCTATTCAACAGTAACAGTTAAGGCTCTTCAATGTACTTATGACAAAACCTGAACAAAGCCTAATTGGGACTGTACACCTGTATTTGCTTTGTTCTGAAAGCTAAAACTCAACACAAAGAAGAGAAGCACATTAGTTCTCATATCAATTAAGTCCCATAGGCAGATGTATCTAACCGTGTAACAGTAATTGATTAGGTGAAAGAAATGGTAATAAAATACCCCCAAACAACCACAGTATACAGAACTGTGATGTCCAAAGCAAACAGCTTGACAGATGAGCAACTGGCTCCTATTTTCAAGAATACATGAGAGGCTTCAGTTTGGAGGCTAACACCCCATGTAGTCTTCTGACACTCTAAAGGAAACTTTGCTTCTTTACAGTCTTAATTCTACCAACTTAACTAAGAGACCAAAATATCAATTAGCCTGATGGTTGATGTATCAGTAAGTTCTTTGAGGAGACAGAGAACAAAAAACCCAAATATAAAGCTTACTCTTTTTTAATAGCTACATTTTATTGTAGAATTATTGTTCTATAAATTCACATGAGCAAACTCATTCCCACTGTGAATACTGCATAGCAGCATACGATTATCCTGCATCAAAGGATTACCAGTTAGCTAGTAAGACATGTTACACAAAGCAAAGCAACACAAAACAGTGTTTCAGGGAACAGGAACTCATCCCTCCTTTTTTAAAAGGGGTCAGGATTTATTTAAATAGGGAAATATTTATAACAACACCCCCTTCCAAAAACATCACAAAAAAGTCACAGTATTGAGCTCTGCACTCAAATCAGTAGTTAGCTTTATAATAGGCATAGGTAACATACCACTCAGTGCTCCAACTGCTCCAAAATTTAATGACTTTCCATCCATTATACTGGCATCACATTCTATCTCACCCAGAAGGTTTAGGTTAGACCCCAATCCTGCATTTGTGAAAGGAGAATCCTAAAAATAAGAACAAAACATTATAAGGCCACATCCACAACAGACAACATCAACACCTATGCAAAACTGAATTGATGACACTGATCTTGGTACAGTGCACTTTCTTCTTCCAGTAGTGTAATCTTTCAGAATAAAAGCAAGAGAAGTTTGAACTGGGCATCTCATGGATACCTTATGACCTCAATAGGGTGTGATATATTTCAGGTGTAATAATGCACTAATATAAAAAACAATCACTGAACAATTTAAGATATTATATTGTAGCAAAGGCCTTACACCATGAGTGAAAAATCTCTCCCTCCCCCAAAATACACACTTCTCTCAGACCCTAACCATCAAGCAACATTCACATAATATCTAATAATCACCACACAGACCACAGCCTATCTTTGAAACTCTTAAGTATGACCCAACACCGCAACAGAACTATACCTTGGCATTCTAAGCCTACAATTGCAGCTTTGCACACAGAAATAAACAATCTGTATCAGAAACAATAGACTTTGTAAAATTTCTATTTGATCATTAGCATAAGGATGGTCATTACTGCAGTCTGGAAGTTTACTGAATAAAACCCAATATGTATTTCATAGAAAGTATGGAAAACCAAACTAGTAAAGACCTAACTCCTCTTTTATTAGCACTTTCTGTAGCTTTTTGCAAACTCAAGGTTCTCAAAACAAGAAGTTTTGCATGCCAGAATTAAAACCACCTGTTTCCTGCCCCCCACCCCCATTTCATCAGTGCATCCCCATGACTTCAAAACCACAGCATTTCAAAGTAGCATTGTTCGGAAGTCCCACTTCCAGCTCATTATAATCCCATCTTTCTACATGGAAGCACAAAAAGTACAGGATAAAGGAAGATGACAGCCCAGAGCAGCCAAACAGTAAACTTTCAGAGAGGTACTGCATGCTTTCTGAGTTTCACATCTGTTTTTATTAAGCAGCATAACAACCTGATGGGACAAAGAAAAATGGTTGTCTAGACCACACGTGAACACGTCAATGGAATTAGCTGGTCATGCTTTTGCAATACATGGAATAAAAGCTGAATCAGGAAATATATCTACTGGAAACAGCTCAAAGTTCTGTTTTAAATGTTAAGCAAACTGGTTCTCTTTTATACATATTAATTTGTAATCAATGCAGGGAAAGAAAAGAAAAAATAAAATAAATCGGTTAGCATTTGGTAGCTTTCAAAGGAGCAAGTAGTGAGTAAATTCAAAACCTGTTTTGAAAGATGTTGATTCTAATTTACAGAGATATTTAAAGTGTTTTTAGTGCTTGAGTCACCAAAATATTATCTTTGTGAAGAACCATGAATGCATAATACATAATCATGAAACAGATGGTAATCCCTGTAATCATTTTATACTACATATCTTTATTTTCTGCTTTTTCTTTTTGCATCCAAGAAATAGCACAAGATTTTATCCCATTTTATCTCATCCTATTTTATCCCACACTACAACCTGTTTTCAAATTCAGTGTGTATATTCATTGTGCTTTTCATTTTGACAGTTATGCCTCGCAGCAAATAAATACATTTTTAAAAGATGTTAAGATATTGAAACTTCTGCAGCTTAGTGCACAAAAAATAACTTCCTAGAAAGGGGAGAGGGGCAGAATGTGATTTTAGAAAGGCTACCAAGATGATGGGCTTGAAAAGGTGGAAGAGCACAGAGCAGCCACTGCCTTATCTGACTTAATTTTCTTCATATTTCTAAGAGCCTGGGGAGCAACGAAGTCGGTGAAGTCTAGAACTAAAAGAGCAGAGAAGTAATGGAAGGCATCTGAATGCAAACAGTTAAAGGTACCTGGAGGACAAAGTACAAACAGGAATGCATTAGGGTGAACAATGCTTACTCCTAGTGCTGTCCAAGTTCCTTGCCCATAGCTAATCAGAGTGAATAGACCTGCAAGCCTGGAGACAACTTTCTGTGTTCTACTCCAAAAACATTCGCTCAGTGCCTTATACTCAAAAGCATTAGCAAAGAGGAAGAGTTTTGTGCTCTACAGATCTGTTGCTGCCACAAAGCAAAGGCAGCTGTTACCTTAAAGCCAGATGCCATGGCCAAATCTTAGTCCTACTAAGTCCAGAATCCTTCTGCAGACAAGACACAAAGCCCCCTACTACCTGGTAAATATAATATTCCACAGGGTATGGAAAAAATGCAGGATACAGAGTGGCACTGGTTCTTTATTTCTAAAAATCTGCACATGCTTGATGCTTTGGCATAGCACCTTCACTGGCACAAGATCAAGGATGCACCAAGAGACAACTTACTCAGAGGATCTCAAGACGAAGGGAATGCCACCAGTTTCTCCCTACAGAGTATTTATCAGAATACTACAGAATATGGGATAGCTAACAACTCTATGCCAACAAAACTGCAGGTGTCTTCTTGGTGGCATTAACTCTTCCATTTTTTGACTCACAAGGAATCTCACCAGTCCAATCAGTCACAACATGAGTAACTTCTCCAGTAAAAAGAAATAAAGAATAACTTCCAAGCACCTGTTCAAAATTTCTGTGGCGCTTTCCTTAGCTCCACAATTGGACTGCACTCAATTAAGATGCTCTCAGAGTTACCATGAGGAAGATGGGCTACTGTAACTTCACAGATCTGAAAAGTGATCTGATAACAGCTTTAGAGAGTGCAGGAACTGGGTGTGAATGTACAGAGTTTCTAACACTTTTGTGAGTGTCTCCAAGACCAGATATAAAGCCTTTGAAATGAGGCAGGGAAAAGCTTTCTAGAAAATGGAAACAGAAATTCCCACCCTCTTTATGAATAGGCAAGGACATGAAATACATCACATAAATACATCTCTTTTTGAAAAGATGAATCTCTGCAAAGTCTGACCAAAAGATTTCAAGATTCCAATAAATGGAAGAATAAAACTTGTGAAATTTAAGGTGTAAATTCCTTAAAGGAATGCAGAAACATGATCGAAACACAAGCGTGTTGAGCTAACTCAGCAGTCTCTTCATACACTCAGAAAAATGCAGTACTGCAAAAAAAATATGTGCCTACCAAAGGGTGAAGAAGTCAAAGCTTGTATCAAAGAAAAGGGAGGGAGGGAAAGAAAGGAGAGGAACAGGTTTATAATAGAGAAAATAATTGTCAGGAAAATACTTCTGGTTGAAAACACAAGCAAAGATCAGCCTAAGGAGACTGAAACAAAGACAGGAAAGTAAACCAAGGATGAGCTTTACATGTTAACAGCAAGCCCTACTACTATAAAAAAGTAAAAAAGCAAAAGATAAAAGACAAGCAAATGGCTATTCAAAGCATTTTAACAAAACACAAGACTTCAATGATGTGAAAATACTAGGCTACCTGGCAATTACTCCACCACTGAAGTATCTCTAACTTACAACATAAACCTGCAGCAAAGGAGAAAATACAAAGCTTTAAGACATGAAACAAGAGTTTCATTTTCCCAAGTTAGCCCATCTTGTAAAAATTTTCAAGCTACCAAGGCTGTTATTTTTTATTTTTAGAATCCTTTTTACTTTGAGATGTATTTATAAACGTTCTGACAGCAAACAGGCATGCTGAAGCTTCTAGCTGTGGTCAAAGTTGGAACATTTGAAGAAGTTACTCAACACTGTAACACTAATAGTCCTGAATTACATCTAGGCAAGCAGTTCAAATGCTCTATTTTCAACATGCACTAAAGAACATTCCATCCATCTTTGATACAGTTTTGGCCATGGTTTACTTGCAACTTCTTTTAAAAGAAGGGATTCAAAGTCTACAGGCATTTCTTTTTACACACTGTAATTTTTTTATTTTTTCTGAAGGAATTTAGTGACAAGAAGTAGTAGTCTACAAGGATGAATCATGTCCCTTTCAATTGAACCAGCTAAAATGTTTTTAAAGAACATTTTTGTCAGAGATTACTGTTAGCCACCCTGCTGCAAAACATCACTGCATTGCTTTTGACTAGAATTAACAACTTCCAGTTCATTACCCATTAAAAGTCTGTCTATAGTGACTGCCTCAGTACAACAAGGCTGCTGGCCTTGTGCTTTCTTCTTTAAAGAAAAGTCACTGGGACTAAGATCATATACTCAAAAAAAAAAATTATCTTCATTACTATAAAATAAACAAACAAAACTGAAGAAAAATAATTCAACAAGAAACAAATTCTTTCACTGTAAAATTTTGCTGACAGCCACACAAACCCACCACTTGAATACAGCAACAAATATCCCTTGCATTGAGCCACAAAACCAAAAAAATGCAAAGTAAACTGAGCAATTTAAGTAGCTAGGAGATTGAAGTTCAAAATGTAACATCAACTTCCACATCTATGATACTAATTTCCAATGTAAATGATGCTCATAATGAGATTCAAGAAATGAGTCATCTACACTACTACACTAATCTTAGACAAAGTTTGAAATCTCTAGTTCTTTTACAATAAATTTATGTTCTCATTTCCAGTACCTGAAGAGTAGATTCTCTTAAGTGCTCTATAATCAAAGAAAAGCTTGGGATTGCACATTGCTCTCACACCCAGGCACAAACGCAATCAGCATCTGGTTTTGTTGAAAACTGCAGATTTCAAGGGGGGATGCATGTGTGGAGGGGAACCTCTTCCTCTCCCCCCCAAAAAGCTGCTCAAAGCCCTTTGTGTTTGAAAAAAAAAGTCAGACTTGACATGGTGGCTGATAGCAAGGGTGCAAAAAGAAACGGTACTGCAATAGTGTCTTTGCAGAAGCACAGTGTACATGATGAGTCTTACAGAGCATCTTGTCCAGACCCCTTTAATTACCAAAAGCTGAAAGAGGTAGCATGTTCTGTTTGTTTCTCTGCAATGACAGAGTTGACAACTGGAAAACAGAACACCTTTAATCAACTAATCCAATTCAGCTAATGCTTAAGAACCAGCAGAGTTATTTTATCAGTATCCTTGTTAGCTTGCAAAAGAAATCTACCTTTTCTCTAGTTAAAAATTATTAACACAGAACACTGTTTCACTTGAGACTCATACAGTACAATAATGCAAGGCTGCTCCTTCTCCATTTAGAGCCTGCAAAAATAAAACAAAAAACAGACAGCATACCACAAGCAAACTGTCAGCTTGCTCATAAAAGATCAAGAGCCAGTCTTGTGCCTCTAGAAGCCTTTGAAGTGCTGCCTCTTGGATTAGCTGACATTCTGGGTAATAGGAGTTGTGTAATTGAGCAGAACTGAGGGGGGAAAAAAACCCCCATCTTTTGTGACACACAGAAATATTTGTTCCTTGCAAAGACTACAGATTTTTGGTATACAGCATTAAAAATCCTAGAGAACTGTAAAAGCCATTAAATATTTCAGGTCAACTCACAGCAACGTGTCCTACAGCAACCAAAATATCAACAAGTTGCAAACAGTACTCTGCAATGGAATCTGTTATCACGTTATACAGACTTCCACCGTTCTGCACCTTGATCTGTATAACAGCAACATGTGTATAACCATTGTTTTCATACAGATTCAGGATGTGTTTGCCAACTCCAAATGCTAAAATAGTTTATGAAAAGTGACTATTTTGTCCCTGCATAAAAGCATAGTGATATCTCATTAAAGAGTCAACAAACCAACCTACATATTTGCCTAGAGAATTTTGTAACAGATGAGAAAATATATTTGCTGACTTGCACGTGCAGTTTCTGTTTTCTATACAGCAACATGAAAACCCAAAGAATTAAAACTGAAGATGCAGCTCCAGAAATGAAATTGTCTGGAGGCAGTGTTTAGAATGAGATAAGAGTAGAGACAAACCTTTCAACATTCTGAAAGCTGATAGTCTAACACTTTTGAATTTCTTATACCAGATCCAAAAAACTGCCACTGCAAATCACACCATTTTCTGGTTTGAGAATGCCTGTGATTTTTTTCCCCTCAATGTAACTACGTAGTTTAAAAGAAGCCCAAATCTCAAGCCTTGTATTCTTTATCCCAGTAAGACAGAGAACAATCCAATATTAAAGGGTTATAAAAATCACTTAATGAATAAATGGAGGCAAATAGTTACATTAATGACAGTATTACAACCTGAACAAAATAGTATTTAATCTTAGAAACAGGAAAAAGGAAAAAAAAAGGTTTTGGGCAACAGTACACATAAAAATACTAAATACTACCCAAGGCAATTATAAAACCAGAAAGTAAAATGATGGCAGGCATCACCAGAATAGGAGCAAGACAGATGAGAAAAATGTTGCTGATTGGGGTAATGTCATAAAAAGGTTTTGATTTCATCTTTAAGCCATAACATCTTACACAGATGCTGCTTCAGAGTATTTAAATTGACTAAAGTAAAACAACAGAAGTCTCTTGGGGATAACAAAGCCAGTAAAAAATATTTACCCCAGGCACAGCTGCAAAGAGATGATATAGCTGTTAAGTTTCTTAAAACATGTTTTCTTCTGTGTAGATCAGGAACATGATAAAAATCACAATATAAAGTAGATTTTTTTTTTATTCTGCTGAGGAGGGAACTGACACACTAAATCTTGTGGATTAACAGCAGCCTCAGTCTATGGAAGTGCATTATAAATAATTCCATTAGAGATACACATATTAGAATATAGATAGGTGGAAACAAAAGGAAAGATAACAGCTGAAAGCATATGTGAACACTTCAGTGGAGACTAAAAAAAGTACAGTTTAAAGCCAAGAAGCTTGCCAAGTGAAAAGTATGACTGAAGTGTTGGCTCTCAGTCAGCACATCTAACAGGCATTACAGTACGTACTGCCTGCCTTACGCTAACCCTATCAAGTATGTTAACTGACACTCTTCCAACATATCTCCAAACAAATCCACTGTTAATCCTCTCAGAATACTACCACAAATTCTAAACCCAGAAATTATACTTTTACAGCACACCACTTACCTTGCCTGCCTTTTTTTACTAATAAAGTTGGAGAGGAAGCAGAACTTTTACTCCTTACAGAAGAGGAATACCTGTTTCAATCACTCCTGCCATGAGGGGATTAGCAGACCCAGGACAACCACCAAACTGCCTCACTTATATTCCAGAAACGCATTTAGCTTTACTCTTCTCTACGCTATTCCATAATGACCCTTCACTCAAGTCAGATGCTGCAAAATTTCACCACTCCAAAAAGATACTTTTCCCAAAACCCTCACAAACAGCTGCTCATCTCCTTAGGAAAAGCAAGGCTTTCTATCTTAACAGGTACCATTTTGAAATAAAAGCATGATAGCATTACTTGTCCTATGCTTCTGCACAGTTTGTCACAAAAATCAGAAAAAAAGCATTATCTTACTATGAAGTCACACTTCTCTGAACACCCTGCTTTTAGCCTTTTATCCTATCAGAGGTCAGAGAGAAACAAAGTAAAAAAAATGTAAGAAAAATGCCACATTGGGAACTGCATTAATTTAAGCACATTGCAAAAAGGATTGATAAATGAGAAAAATATTCCTATTCCATTTTCCTAGAGTACTTTCATTGGATGGAGAGACAAGAGACTTCAAATTCTGCAATCACTTGTGTAGAATTATCTCACTTATGTAGAATTATCCCAAAGAACTGGAACAGGTATGAGCAACAGAACCCAAGAAAGCATACTCAGAGACAGCTACCTCAATATAATTAATACAGGAGGGCGTTTAAAGAACTACTGAAGACTCACTATGTATAAACTCTTTGGATGATAATTTCAAGAAATGAAGCAGAAGTGTGACACATTAATGCAAACAAAAGGAATGACAACTTATCCCAGAATTTCTAGTTAACACATGTGACCAATAGCATGACTCTTTTCCCCTACATAAGAAGCTGAAGCAGTGCAGTCTGCCTGTAGCTTGGTAAGTCAGAAATGAAGTTCCCTACAAAGTGTTTGATAAGTCTTTAATCACCATATTTATTTTCCACAGTTAAAAGCTATCTGATAAGGCATACCTAAGATGACAACCAAGCAGCACCACATAGACAACTTCTACTCAGTTTGAATTTTCAGAAAGTCTTTAAATAGATTTACTCCAAAATCCAGTAGAAAATCAAAGGATAAAATTAGTTATCTGTGCAGACATAGAAGCTATGCTAAAAGACACAAAAATGGAACTCTCAGTAGATTTGCATTTGAGTAAATACCTTCCTACAGAAAAATCTGGCAACATACTTGAGAGACATCATTTACTACTAGTCAGAAATTCATACCTCTAGTTCTATAAGTGCTGCAGTCACTGCATCTGTTGCAAGAGCACCAGCCTGTAGCTTTTCAATTGCCTGTAAAACAGAAGTTTTAGTTGATGATTAGGAAATATTAATATTCCATGAATGAGCCCTATATTTTCCAGGTTCTGGACAAAATCAAATCTTCACTAAATCAGTTTAAAATATAAGAGGAAATAAAAACAAGAGGCACTGGAAATAGCCAGTACGCACAATGAAGGCATAATTCTACCACTCAAACATCACCACACTGCACTTAGTTGCAGATTCCTGCATGGTCAAATTTACAGCAAAGTAATTTTTTATACGTGGTGTCCTCAAGTCCTTAATGATTCAGTCAAGAAATTTCTGATTTTCTTTCCAACAAACATCCTTAGTACCACATATGGCAATTGTCACAACTTTGAACAGAATCTACAAGTAAGCTCATCTAAAAGCCAACACGTGGAAATAAACAAAGCAGTATTACCTCAAATTAAGCATGTAAACAAAAATGAACTTCTAGAGCCTAATATTATCTCTTGGATCCATATTGGACAAGACCTTACAGTTGAATTCTCTCAGGGAACTCCAGAAAACAACTTCAGTTGCAACACAAACCTGAGACTGTTCTTCATACAAGTTATTTATGTTGGCTATCTAACTTAAGGAACCAAACAGAATCTCAAATCAGACTTACATTCAACAACAAAGAATCATTTTTCACACATATCTATCTATAAAATGAATATAATCAGGGTTAATGCACAACTTTATTGAAGCCAGTGTTAAATTTGGATGATTTTTGAAGCTTCTCATTACAAAATTAGATTGGTATTAGGGTTGAGCAATGGAACAGTAAGATGAAGTGATAGTTATCAGACGCCAACTCTAAGACACTTCTAAAAAGCCTGCCAAGCTCCCTAGCTCCTTCTCCCTAGAGAAAGCAAAAAAGCATTAGGCATTCTGGGGCCAGGTCTTCCAGCTTCTCATTCACCACTTAGTATACGGGAGTTCCAAAGCTAAGCTCTTGGAGAATATTAAAAAAATTACTTTTAGTGGAAATTCAAGTCTTTCTATTTCTCCCTTTTCAGCTTTGGGAAGAGGGTTTCAACCACTCTTTTTTTCCCCCTGTTTCTACCTCCCCTCCTACTAAGGTGAGCTATCAAAAAGAAAAGAATTCGAGAGATCCTTGTATTCACAGAACCATCTGGATGACAGAGGTTAATTCCAAAAAGAGTGAACAATGATGATAGAATTCAGCTCCAGAAATTCAGCTTCCCAAAGCTTCAGGAACAACGCAGGAAGCTGTAAGAATAATACATGTAGGAGCCACTGTGACATTCCCTTCCCCCAATGTTCCTTTGATGTCTGCAATTTGCCACTAGAATGATAATGTTGCTGCACCTCACACTCTATTGACTTTGTATCATATTTATTGTTTCTCCTCCGTTTTTCCTCTAGAAACACATACAACTGGAGTAGCTAAACCCAGCTATGCCCATTTGTACTGAAGAAACAGCATTACTGAGTATACTTCTTGTATAGGCACTGCAAGACTGTGGAGCAGGTAAGACATACCTTCTGACATGCTCGTTTGCACACATGCTTGTATTCTTTAGCTTTGGATTCAGAATGATAACCTGCACCTAGAGGTAAGGCAAAAGGAAAAGAGATTATACTATCTGACAAACTACAGCCTATAGTTCACATAAAGAATTAAGAGTCAAGCAGATAGAGCCTGGATCACATTGACATTTCATTTATACACATTCTAACACTGATTCAAATACACTCAGTAAAATATAGGATACAGAGCATAAATGCAGAAGCATAAAGGTATAAGTCTCAACATCATACAACCTCTTCCTATAAACACTGTCCAAGAGATTCCAGTTTTCTGCATTCCTGGAGGATTTCCAGCATAACATTTTTATGGCTTGTCCATTATTGGGCAAAAACATTGGTTTTAAGTCAAACTCCAATTCTCCTTTGATCACTAATTTGCAAGTTTGCAATTACCATTCTGTTCATCTTCTCATGTTTATGCTGCATTTTTAGAGCTCATTACTTCTGCCTTAGAACCAGGAAAGCTCCTTGAAATAAAGATCATACAACTTTTTTCATCTTTTTCTCATTTTCAGTCTTCATGTCTATCCCATGACATCTAACCACGTTGCCCTGTTTTGTAGCCACTGCCACCTACTTCCATAGCTGAAAAATTTTTATGTGCCCACTATTTAACTAAATGTAGGAGAAAAATAAGACTAACACACTGATACTTAATTCCACTTGTTTTCCTGCTTCTCAAACTTGAAAAATATGCCTGCATTTATCTCAGCTTTCCTTTCCTCACCTTCAGCAATGTCAGCTTTTGAGAAACTTGTAAATTTTAACACTATTAATGAAAGCAAAAGAATTTTAAATAAAATAACTCCATAAACAACAGTATCTTGAACAATTCTATTTGCTCTTAAAATAGAATACCACGGTCTTCAAATATCAACACAGAATAAGTTATTTGATGTTTTGGGGTTTTTTTTAATTTAAGGATTTTATAAACTAAGTAGCATGTTGGTTTTTCAAATATTTTAGGTGTCACCAGGCTACTTTGCTCAATTTCACCTCATGCCATCAGACATGATAAAAAGAACTACACAGCCAGATCTAAGCTTAGCTAACTTTTTCTAAATTAATAGTATTTAAGAAAGCACCATTCAGGAAAGAATTTATGAGCAAAACATGTAACACATCATTTTTCTATCATATCTGAGTAATGACCTCTTCATTACATGAGGCGAGAATAAATAGTAATTTACTTAAATACAAACGAGATAAAGAAATTAGACTTGGAGGAAGCTTTGAAAAGGGTAAAAAAATGTGAAGTTCTGCAACAAGCAGCCTAAGGAGGTTTCCAAAAGTTTTAACTAAACAGCCCTTCCAGAAGAATTAGACAACAAACAGTCAGTAATGAAATAGCTGTATTTGATTCATACACAGGGTAAAGAGAGAGATGGAAAGCTCTCTCATATTTTGTAGGTTTCCCAAGCTTAGCAGATAGCTGCAGAATTTGAATATTTTATAACCATTTTATTTAGGGATTTTGGTGAGGGGGTCAAGGAGAATAACAATTAATAAAACCATTCAGAACACTTAAAAACCTACAGCTTTATTATAACTTTCCAAGATCCTCCAGTCAATTTAGCTTCCAATCAACCTCCCCACTTCTAGATTTACATCCAAAGTTAACACCTCTTCATTAATATACTAGCAGTCCAAAGCCAGTATGAAGTTTTAGTTGATATTTAGTCTGTACATGCACTATTTCCACCCCAGCTGCTAGGGTTCTGCATCTTACCTGCATGGACAAGCACAAATCCCACTCGTTTCCCTCTTTGGGTTTGCTTTGTTTCCGGCTCTTTGACCAACACTTTTACAGCTGTAACCTGAGACGATTTGGAAGGTAACACTTCTACTGAGCTTATCCCCTTCTCCATGATCACACGTTAGGATCACCATCTTCTACTGGAAAAGAGCATCCTTCCATTCAAAAATAAACTCTGGAGAGGAATCATCCTAAAACCAAATCACATGCATACATCAAATACTGATTTCAAGAGATGGATTTCACACAAATAACTTCAGGAAGAACTTGTGGAAGGGAGGTTTGAAGAAATGAGACCATACCTCTTGAAAGAAGGGCTTCTAAGTTCTGCCTCTTCCCTAGGTAGCAGCATTAACAAGACTTAAAATAATCACAATCCACCCTGCAATTTGAAGACAACCTTTTTGTTATGACTTAGCTTGAACCTAATAATCTTTCCAGACATTGTAGGGAATTCTTGATCTAAGGCTTGCCCATGACTGAGAGAACACTGCTTTCTATGGTCTCCTTTTATTCAACACTACAATTTCTTTCTGCACCAACCATACCTACCTAACTCATTTTTCATGTGATAATGCTCCACATCCACAACCTTTATTTCTTCACAGTGTGATTCCCCACCTTCCTGGAGAGACCTATGCAACACTGTAACACCACCAGCAAAAGCTGAAAGGCAGGATATATGGTTGCAGGGCAGAATCTCCTGACCTTAGATCACATACTGGCATCTGCCTGAATGACTCTGTGCCTACATTTTATGTAGGAGGTGCAGAATCTGTGCATTAACACAAATTCAGTAGTCATATAAGACAAACATGTGCTCCAGAGAATGGCAGCATATGAGTAACACTTAAACATGCCATCCTTTTCCCCTTCTTTTGCAGGAAACAGCTGTTTAAAATCCTATAATGAACTCATCCATAATTTTTCATCCCTTACCCTTATCATTCTCAATTAATTTGCAGGGGGGAGAAAAAAAAAACCAAACTAACTTTGTTTTTTAAATGGCACAGTATTTCTAAAGGGAAAAAAAAAGCCAAATAAGCCTAGAAGAGTGAAAAAAAAACTCCCTAGATAAGTGTAAGGGCAGCTGCAATGATTACAACATGCTTAAATCAACTTCAAATAATTTAGTAATACCATTTGTTTTCGATCTTAACCCTTAAGGTGTTTATGGACTTTTATGTTTACAGAGAGTTCATGAAAATTCTGTCAGTATATTCTGGTATACTAAACAAAAAAAACCCCCAAAAAACCCTTTGTATCCTCTTAAAGCACAGAACAGTATCTTTTTCAGGAATCAGAAAAAAATTCCTCTGTATTTACTGCTCCTCTTATCCAGTGATTAATACATGTTAATCCTGACACAAACCCATTTCTCTAGTTCAGCAAGTAAAACTAAAACCAGAGACATTCTACACACTGAATTCATCCAGGAGGTGAACAAGCACAGAGCTTTAATGCATGAATGGAAAACACCTCTATAAGGTATTAGAATATTCCAGTATGACACACACAACTCCTACTAGCTTGAAAGGGACAACTTGTAAGGTAGGAATAGTGATAAGTGCATAGAAGTGAAAAAATGGAAATGTTCAATTCACAGGATTTAAACCACAGATGTTGCAAATGCTATATGGCTCACTCCAGTAATTATATACCACTCCACTAACCAGCCAAAACAACACAAATTATGTTCAGCAAGACTCAGTGCTAGCACAGAGCAAACTTCCTGCTTTACCACAACCATCTTTTCAATAATGAAAATCAGCACAGCTTTCTAGGAAGTCATTTATTTCCATTTTTTTCCCCAATGCTAAACACTTACAGGTATCTTCATATGCTTGTAAATTTATGTTTTACAATTAAATATTGTTGTTATAATGTATGCATTCAAAAATGCAAGACCGCTGCAATACACTGACTCAACAGAGGGGAAAAGCATTTTTGGAATACATCCAATTGTAACAGTCTCCTGCATAAACTTCAGAGCTAAAATTAAAGTCCTGATCTTTGCATTTATTTCCTTTTTGCTAATTAAGAAAGTTCCAGCAGCCATTGGTAAGCTGAAACACAGTCTGCTAGGAACTCTGCTTTCCTGCACCTTATTACACCACACACAACTTCGCTACAACAACAGGGGCATGACAAAGACCTAAGTAAAATGACAGAGGAGTAAGGAAGGACCCTCTATTCTTGCAGAAATGGAAGAAATAGTGTGGTGGTAGGGAAAGTAATAACGATGATGGTAGTTAATTTGCTTTTGAAAGGTACAGGTGCAACCTAAAGCCTAACTAGCAGTACAACTCCGGACTGAAACCCCTAATTAGGCCTTTACACGTGCTTGGTTCTGAGCATGCGTTTGTTTTTACCAGATAAGTATAGTGAAACTATCTTAATAAAACACTTCCTCCACATCAACTCAGTTTTGTCAAACTGTTTCCATCTCAAACAGTTGAGTCCTTTCAAACTTCATTCAAAAAACTTGCTGCTTCCACTTGGTAAGCTCCCATTAAACCTTTCCAGCTGCTTCTGTCCTCTTCCCCAGTTGTCATGCATTCATCACATCTCACCTTATCCCTCCTTGCTACACAGTTCACTGTCCTACATCTGTGGAGGAATATACTCCAGTTTGAAGAACACACGAAGAACATGACAACTTTACCAAAATAGCCCAAAGCACTTATTGCACTGAGAAAGCAACCTGAAACCCTTCCCAGGCACTCAGAAAAACATAAATAACACAAGCATCACACCCAGCACAAAAAAGAGTTGCTCGGTCTTTCAATGCGCTGGCACTACAGTTGTTTTATGAGCCA
Source organism: Hypotaenidia okinawae (assembly GCA_027925045.1). Classification (NCBI taxonomy): domain Eukaryota; kingdom Metazoa; phylum Chordata; class Aves; order Gruiformes; family Rallidae; genus Hypotaenidia; species Hypotaenidia okinawae. The sequence continues at coordinate 7,114,608 of BSDF01000003.1, forward strand.
AAAGGTGACCACCCCCTATTCCCCCAGACTCAAACTTCTGCCTACCGCAGAGAAAGCAGCTCTACGGAGGAAACACGAGCACGTATGGCAGAGGTGTGATGGAAGGAAAGGACGTACACACATACCCACGCCTGCCTCCACAGCGGCAACGTGGAAGAGTTTGGGTTGTAAGAGCTTTTGGGCTGTACAGTACGAGAGGCCTCGGGCGCGGGATGAAAAAGCACCAGGGAGCGAGGAAAGCGTTTAACCAGCCCCCCAGAGCAGCCCGGCGCCCGCGAGGGAACGTTTCGACAGCCGAGAAGCTGACGAGGAAGGGAGTAACCGGCAGCCCAGTAACAAAAGTAGGAAAGAAACTTTTATTGGGAGAAGCTCCCCGGCGAGACCAGCCGCGGCCGCCTCACCGCAGCCCGCCGGGGAGGGCCCTGGGCAGCCCCGGGCGGCAGAAAGCCCTGCGCGGGCCGGCACGGCGGAAGGGACCCGGGGCAGCCGTACGGCGGGAAGAAAACGCAGCCCGGAGCCGCCCCAACCCCGTTACCCTCTCAGTGAGGGAACGGCCGCCACCTGGGGAGCCGCAGGCACCGGGCCCCGGCAACGCCCGGGGGGGTCACCGGCTCCCTCCCAGGGGGTGGGGCCGCAGCGGCGGGGGTGACGTCACCCGAGGGAGCCCCCGCCGGCAGCGCGCGGACCGCCCGCTCGAGCCCGCGCGGCCGCCTGCCGGGGCGGCCGTTCCGCCCCACCGCCGTCCGCAGACACCCGAGGGGGAGGCGGGGGGGAAATAAACGAGAGCGGCCCCGCGGAGGCGACAGAGGACAGGCTGGGCAGAGGCGGGGATCATCGGGCTAAGGCGGGGCAGGGCGGAACCAGGCACCAAGCACTCACCCCTCCGCCGCCGTCAGCCTCGCGCACACCCGGAACCGTCTGCCCGCCCGTTGCCTCGGTGAGGATGAGGCATCCCGCCCACCGCCTCCCCCCGATTGGGTGAAGCGAGACAGGCAACCAGAAACGCCGTCATGCGATTGATGGTTCGGAGGACGAATGCGACGCCAGCTGCTGCGGGAGAGCCAATGGCGGCGAGGGGCGAGGGCTCAGCCCGGGGGCGGGAGTTGTGGCTGCACCTAAAGGGCAGGGCGCCCCCACTTCTCCCCTCAGGCTGGGAGGACCAGGCGACGGCGGCGGCTTGAGTGTTTATCGCCTGTCAGGCGGGTGCTGCCGGCCGAGAGCGGTGTAAAGAGAGCAGGTGGCGGCTCTCGGTTTTCTCTCCGGGCGGGAGAATAGCGGCAACGGCCTTTCCCAAGAGGAAGGTGCCGGTGAAGTTGTAGTCTGGCCTATGGGGAGCTGGGCCTGAGGCTGTGAGGGGGGAGGCGGGCGCGCTGGGCTTTCAGCCCTCTTGGTCTGCGGGCTGCTTTCCTCTCTCTCGCTTTGCTTCTGAGCAAACGGATGTTTCCACCGAGTAAAACCTGATGGAAAACCAGACTGCCGTGTGACCTGTTTTGTGTTAAGGGTTTTTACGGGCTCCGCTGCCTTGCTCCAGCCGATGACATGCAATGGCTGCCCTGAACAAAGCTACTGGTTACAAATAGGTATCTTTCACAACAGACCTGTCAGGAAAGCTTTGTGCTAACTGGACGTTTTGCATCTCCTTTCACGGGTGCTTGAATTTTGTTACAGGAATATTAAGTTCCTAGTAACTTTGTTCGTTTTTTTCTGAAGGAGACTCGATGCTAACTGCCAGTGTTAGATTCTAAAGCTGCCTTCCCAGGAGCAAGGTCAGCCACATCCAAATCTCATTTCCTTCATACCTTCTCCGGAGGCCATTACTGGCAGTTTTTGGATCCAGCTGCATATTTATGTTTTGTTTCAAGTATCCCAGTTCATGTCTATGGCTTCTAAAGTGCCTGCAGTCTTGCTGCCCCTGTTCCTCTGCTTTGTAGGACTGTGAAACAAGACCAGATGCCATTATGGACTTAATTTACATTTTAGAGTATGCTTATCTTAGCCCAAATATTCATTTGCAATGGTTAGCTTTTTGAAGCTGAATCTGTAATTTCTTTTCTAAGAACAAGACATAGTTGCTCTTTTTGCCAAATTCACTGAAGTTTCCCTGATCTCTTGCTCAAGCTCCAATGTGAGAAGTGATAGGGTATATAAAAGATTCTCTTAATCTAAGTGAATCCTAGAGTTCATCTCCTCCTTGTTTTTCTTTACCTAAAAGCCAGCACAACATATAGCTGTTGCTTTGGTGCCTGCCACCATGGGCAGTCTCAGTCACAGAAAACCAGCTGAAAATCACCTGCTTCAGCCAAATGACACCTTTAAAGGGAATTTTCACAAATCAAGTTTCTACAGAAACTTCCTCTGACACCAACTTCATTCACCTCCCAAAATACATTTCCAAGCAAACAATAAGTAGTAACAGATCCCTTACTGACATTTTTTACTATCATGACTGTGTGAGGCAAATGTAATTTGGTCTCACATTTGTAGCAAGTGTGTTTCAGCTTGTGGCCACTGTGTTAGTACACAACTTACATTGTATATTAAACATTAACAGAAACTTGAGCACCAAACTGTCAAGAACCAAACAAAAAATCTGGAAACTAACCTTTTTACCTCCAGGCATCTTTCCATCTCCACTGTGTCCTAATCTTCCTATGTAGGTTCTTTGCAGGCATTCAGGAAACTCCTTCCTGGCCTGATCATCACCAAACCCCATTTTACCACTTTTCCCCCAATAAATAACAGTGCACTTCCATTAGTTTTTGTATTATTGACATTTTCTTTTTCAAAGCCCAGCCTTAAATTTTTTTTATGGATGCAAAAATATGTCAGGAACAAATGCAAGCCTCCTCTTTCAACACACAATTTTGGCTCACAAAGCTATGTGCCTTACAGATATCAGCTTTTGTCTTCCACATTACCAGGTGCTTCCTCTTCTGTTGGATAAAACTACAAGGAAATAATGTGAAGTCTGCAATCCCTTAGAAGATCCTTGGCTTCCTTTCACAGATTTTAACGTGAGGTCCAAATCCCAGTTGCAAGTTAATCTGTTGCCAATTTATATATATTTTTTTTAAGTCCTCGTTATTCTTGATGGTGACGTGAACCAAGGAGATTCCACAAAGTACTTTTATTGCCTCTCAGATGGCAATAGTTATCTTTGAGCTAGGACAACCTGATTTGGGTGGGGAAAGGTAGTGTGGAAGTGTTGCAACACACTTGCCTTCTGGCTGCAACCTTTCTTTCACACATGAGCATTGGCAGCTACCAGAGAAGCTTCAATCTGATCTTGTGTATTCGTCGCTGTGTCCTGTGTAAGGTCCTACATACCTTCTGCCCCTTCCTTTTCTCAGTCCACTGCCTGTCAGCTAAGAAAGAGGCAGTACAGCACGTGGATGAACCTGAGCTACACATATTCTGACTTGACCCTTCTCTCAAATCTCCTTGAAGTTGGCCATCGGGTTCAAATTACGAAGGTAGGCTGACAGACTGATGGATGGACAGCATGATCACACACAGACCCATTCTTTCCTAAGGAGGGAAGCTAAAAAAATATGTTTGGTGCTACCCCGTTCTCCAGGAGAACTCATTTTCAAATCCAAATGTCTGTTTTCACTTGTTTTTTGATAGTTCTACTTAACTTGCCCCTTGTTGCTGGTGACAGTTTCAAAACTAGCCAAATATTTCTTGTTTTTTCCCCGGTTTTGGGTCCTTGCTTTTCTAGATTTGTGCTGCTTCTCCAATAAAAAGGTGATCTCATTCAGTAAATCATTCCCCAGAATGCAGGTTTAAAGTGAAAGGCTTCCTTTATTCCTCTTACAATGTTTCCAGCTGAGGTTTAATGCCTGGCTTTGGTTTTGTTCTATTTCTTGTTGATTATCTTAGATTTCTTCTTCCACTTTGTCCATGTTTTGAGGCAGAGTCTACTAGTTTTACTTCCTAATTTGATAAAGAGTTTATCTGCTGCTTCAATTTAATCTGAATAAAAGTGGCTGTTTAAGCCCAGAGGCTTGAGTGAGGCTTCATCTTGTTGTGCTACCATGAGACCAATAATTAACTAAAACCTGAGGTAAGAACGCAGACATATATGCTACTCCTTAATAACTTCTTGGAACTTTAAGTGTTGTTTTAATACTGGCACCTTCCATTTCCTGAAATAAAAGTTCAGGAGTGGATACTTTTGGGGTTTGGGGTTTTTTTGATCAAATGTTGAGCAGAGTGATCCCATGTGCTCAGAAAAAAGAATTAGATGTGTTTGCAGCCAGCCAGCCAGGCCCAGGGACATTGATGTGGATACAAGCACATCCCTTCAACACAATGCAGCTGGAAACTTCTCCTTTGACCAGGATTTTGAGAAGCACTCTGCTCCAAAGATGTGAGCAGCGCTCAGGAGCCATGTGCAAGGGGGATGTGTTTGCTATTACACTTGGCAAGCCCTGTAGCACCATGCCAAGCAAAATCGTTTGCTTCAACTCAAGGATAACAAGATGAAGTCCAACCTCTTTCTGCTCTGCTGCCTCACAACTCCCATTTCAGGCTCAGGAGTACAATCTTTTGTCAAACAAGGTGCCTTGTATGTGCCCTATAGTTCCTCCACTGAGGAAAGTCCTTGCAGGGATAAGTTTTGGAGCTTCTTTGAGTAAGTCCTGGCAACACAGTACATATCAATGAGCATCTGCCAAATCAGGACCACTTGCCTGACAAGATACATTCAGATGTCATACTAGTTTGTTAAGATGACACAGACAAAGTACATAGAAAAGGGAGAAACCATTGATGCCTCTGCTAGCTACAACCCATCCAAGACTGCTGGTCTTTATTAATAAGATGACATAGCTTCACTAAGAAGCCTCTAGCGAATTAACTCTGCTACTTCCTTCAAGGCAGTCTAAAATTTTGAGTTGGAGCTGCTAAACTGGGTCCCTCAGGTGGGTGCAGTGACAGCATATGTAGTTGAATAGTAGGAGACAAGGGCAGGTGTTTCATCACAGATTCGATCTGCTTTCTGATAATTCTTTAGCTTTTATTGTGGGGCAGAAGGAGAGCCCTTATGAACAAAGAGCTCCCAACCTCTCAATCCTACTTTATCCCTGCTTTACAAAAGGAGGCATTCCAGGAAACAAATAGCTGAACCTCTTGGTTGGGAAGTGTCAGTGCTCTTGGAGACTTGTTACAGGACAGAGAAGCTGAGGAAAGGCAGTAGAAGAGGACTGACCTTCCCTCTCCTATCACATTTGACCCAGATGAGAGGACAGTCATATCAAGACAGCTTTAGCACGTTAACCAAGATTTTGCCTGGGAAGAAGACATGTGAAAAACCAACCAACCGACCAATCCACCCTAAAACTAAAATAAAAAAGAAATAAAAAGGCAAGCACATGAAAATACCGTTCCAGTTTAGCGACTCAGTCCCGCAGCCACCAGAAAAAGCAGCTGAGTGCACCCAAGAAATGCTAACAGAAACTGTTACCCAAGTGATTGCATGCAGAGGGAGAGCAGCATCTGAAGGCCATTGTGAGGCTGGAATCAGTTCACTCAAATACCACATTACTAATCCCCCAAAAGACCTTTGCAGGTAGCATAAATAAGCCTGCACTCTTCTCCAGGCGTGCTTGTTGGTTCCTCTGCATATGAAGAGGTCCCTTCTTTGACTTCCAGCCAGTAAAATAATGTTTTTTCCAGATAATGAGCCACTTTACATGGAGAAAATACTCCAGTATCCTGGACCTGTCTAAACAGCATTCCACGTACTCCCGGCTGCTCAACACCCACACGCGGTTATTTCCAACACTCATTCCATCGCATCTCAAAAAACCCGGTGTGATTGCGATCTTCTCTCAGCCAGCTTTCACAGTTGTAGCTAGATGGGGGCCAAAGCATAACACACAGGGCTTTTGAGAAATGAAACTTCAAATATGCATTCATCAGCCGCTGCCAAAATAACCACTCGAAGTAAATCGCTGCAAGGTTTTGTCTTTATTCTTTAAAGATGGAAAGTGAGATACATGCGTACTGGGGACGTACTGGCCCTTGTAGCAGCACAGTCATCTCTCCATCGACCGCTGTGGGAAATCAGGGAGCCAGGACCCACAGAAGAGCGGCTTCCAGAGTCAGAGATCATTTCTTTTCACGCCCACACAAAGCATGGTGCAGATTTAAATACGACAATTTGAAAGTACGTATTTTGGAAACACAGGCCAAGTTGGTGACTAAGTAAATCCTGGACTAGACTTTCTCCACCGGTTTTATCATTCACTGGTTTTATGGGGCTTGACCTGCATGGTTGCTTTCTGCTGCTCTCCCTGGGTAATGACTGTTTTATTGCACTCAAGGTGTGATACAATTTCACTAGGGCAGTCTTTGCAACATCCTCCTCTCCACATACTCTGATACTGATCCAAGTGTAACAAAGAGAGTTCAGGATACTTAAATCCACTGTGAAGCTGTAAGAACAACTGGCAGAATCATTCTCATCATGAGGAAGTTCTGACCTTCAGGATGTGAAATGAGGAGAAAATTTTTCTGAACATTTTTCTGAATGTTTTCAATGTATGAAAACCAGTACAGGTGGCACAACAAATCATGGAACTTCTGCAGTAGCAATCAGTAATCAAAATAAAATACCCATTCTCATCTCTCCAGCTACCTTGTGAGCTCTGTCAGCGAATCCATGTTTGGGGAGGTTGAGAGCAGTACAAAAATTGATGTGGATTGTTTCAGAGTGGAGATTGCACTTTTAATCTATGGCACTCTTAATACGTGCATTTCAGTGCATTACTGTTACCTTTAACTTTCAAAACCTTGAGTCACAGCGAAGTGAGGCAGCAGTTCTGTGATGAACACGTCTTTGCTTCACAAGGAAACTTTGCTGTCAAATGTACATTCTGGGCCCCTTAAGAAAGCCAGCTACCTTTAAATGTGGTGATACATTTCTGTTCCTTTTAGGTGTCACCTGTCCACTGCTCCTCTTTTGATGCTAATACAAGTGTGCTGGAAATAGCTCTCTAGCCATCGCCTCATGCATCATCCCCTTGACTCAGTAAACTCCATGGAGGGATCTCATACACAGCACCCGGCCATCCACTGCTAACAGTTAGGATGTGCATTGAAGTGGTCAGTCTGGCATTCTGCATTGAGCAGGCAATGATCCATACCTGAGGCAGACGGGCTTCCTTGAAGCACAGGGGTTGTGGGGTTCATTTCATTGGAATAAATTAAAAACCTGCAAGCAAAATGGTTACTTTGCAAAGTCGAGCTCCTGGACACCAACAGACAGAGTAATGAAGACTGGTCCATCCATGGCACTTTCCTCTCCTCTCAGTGTATGTAACCAAAACAAATGCCAGAGCTGATTTCACACCTCCCATGTTTGATTATCTTTCTGACATGGTGTTGGTTCCTAGGCATTTGTGGTTAGTTTTCTCACGCAGAGCTCTAAAATACACCAAAAGAGGAACATACAGAGGGAAAAAAAAGCACGTCAGTGGCAGTGAGACTGGGAGTTACTGACCTTTCCAACCTCCGGCTGTAAGGACACCCCCTCAGAACAACTCTCAGGCAACACTACAGGCATCAATCATCACCACACATCCTCTCAAGGCTCCTGCCCTGCTGGGGCTGCTCCATTGTCATTACTTCTGCAGAACTCTTAAAGTAAGAGGACTAATGGCTCTAGTCCTTGTCCTGCCCCAAAATCCCCCAACAGCTCAAGGTGCCCGTTCTTGGTGTAGCTCCCTCACCTGCTCTCTCTGAGTGTCTGGGACTTAACCTGAGGGGAAAAGCCAGCAGGGGAAGGAGGAAGGGAAGCAGCTTACACTTAGGAACTCCTTTGCACTCCGCAGAAGTGATTTTAACTCTACATCACCTGTACAAATCACAGCCATCTTAAAACAGCTTCCCTTGGCTATTCTTAGTCCTTTTGGTAACCGCTTCTGGTCAGGCTTCTATTTTCCATGGACAAACTGCCAACCCATCTGGGCAGCGGTTCAGCCACACACGTTGCTGACTGCAGCGGGCAGTTCTGTTCAGACTTACAACGCCCGTCCTTGACTCACGCTGTCAGAAGTCAATACAAACCCTATCTGCCTCAATTGTCCTTTCCCTCCTTCCTCATCCCAGAAATAGAACGAGAGGAAGGTCTGAGTGCCTCAGGCAGGATTTCGGTGCAAGGCCAAGGGATTTGTGCAGTGCCAAAGGAGCGCAATGGGACGCAGTCCAAGAACATTTGCCCATGAAAACGTGGCAAGCAGCCTTTGGATCGGGTGTCTCTGAGAACGGGACAGGAGCACGGGTTGCCAGCACACTCACTGGAGGGTTAGGAGCAGTGTTTAAAGCTTGCACAGCCGTGCATGGCTGACATACAGCGCTGGAGCAGTACCGAGCACGGATTACTCACAGGCCAGTAATGAGAAGGATATAAAGTAATAATGACCTTAAGTGACATTAATCTGTATCAGATCCAGAACCCAGACAAAAATATTCCCATTTAACATCAAGCACTGAAAAAGGCACCAGACCTTCCTGCCACCTTGCCTAGCTTTTTACCAGGATACACCAACACAGTCCTGTGCAGGAAAAGGTCGATTTTTACAGGAAGAAGGTGGCAGCTTTTTAAAATATTCTATGAAATAAAGAATAATAAAACTCACCATGCCCTCAGAACCTCTACTTTTGTTCTTCATATCCTAGCTATACAACTTAGGTTGAGGTAATTAACTCACAACTTAAGACAAGTGCAAAACAACCTAATTAGCAGCTTTAAATACATATAACTGAAGTTTCCAGGGCTTTATTTAAAATACCCCACAGTATTTTGGTTGGTTGTTTGCTTAAAAAAGAAATACATGACAGCACAACTTACTGTTATTTTTGGACACTACTGAAATATGAAAAGCCCAAGAAGCCAACTTACTATTAATTGGAAATAATACATTTAATTTTTAGAAGGAATAATAGAAAACATACGTGGCTTTTCATCTCTGGTTGTCTGATCTTTCTTGGGTTTTAAATAAATCAAACCCTCTTGTGATTTCCACTTGTAATATTAGATCTTTAAATGTCTGGCTTACACTGTAGCATGAGCTCTGGTGGCTGCCAACTTGGAGACAAACTGCTTTATACCAGACCTCCAATAAGTTGCTAGAAATTAGTTCTGTCTCACTTTTAACGGTCCTAGGGTTTAATGTGTTATTTTACTTAATTGCTGTCCCTTTTGCTGGTTACACGACATTTAGTGAAAGGGAAAAACAAAATCATATTTCAAAGGTCAGAGGTTAGAACTTCTAGATCCTATTTTCATCTCTAAAAGGATAACATGGTCAAAAACATCCCCTATTTCCTTTACACCAAAGGCAATGCATTGTAAGGGATTCTTACCAGATGCTTCTGCTGAAAACCCAGAGAGAAACCACTCAGATTTTGCTAACCTTGTTCTGGAATTACGGAGATTAGCTGATGGGCTTTGAGCCATTAGCAATTAGTAATTAATAATTATTTTGTTTTTAAAGGGGATGAGGGGAAGAAGATTTAGATCTAATCATTTTATAAGGATTAGATTAGACCAAAAGTTTCCCATTGCAGATGCATGCTGGGATAGACCCTGCAATTCTTTCCAACCAAGATGCCCCCTCAGGATTCAGCAACTTCAGAACAAAACCATCATTATCAAAGAACATCTGATTAGATGAAATTATCAAACATTAAGCACTTACATGCTACCAATACACGGTCACTTCTTTTCAAAGAATACTCAAAATCAGTGCCAAGTCTGCCTTCAGATTTTTGCACATTTTGCCCTTGCTGTGACTTCCAAATACAGGTGAGGCTTTCTGAATGGAAGAAGGTAGGCAGCACACGTGCCCGTGAAGAAGACACATCACTTATACCATCTAATTTCAACAAGAAGTCACCATTGCTTGTGACTTTCTGATTTTATGACCTTTTTTTCCCCCTCTGATAATTTCTCCAGCAGAATTTGCAGTAAAGGACAGACACAAAGTAGAAGTACAGAAGTTCCGTGGAGAGTGTTGGACCAGTGAGTTATCCAGCTTACCTGGGCCTTCTGGAGGGGTGGAGAGTCCCCAATACCATATGTTGCTGTCCAGTAAAGTTATAAGAGCACTGAGCCAAAAAGAAAAGCACTGATAACTGAAGTGCCTGGAAGTTGAACACAGCAGGCAATGGCTACTGCTAGTGAGAGAGCACACATCAAATGCATTGAAGTATAGGATTTGGTAGGACTTGGCAGGGCCAGAGAACTCAAGAGGCAGTGCAGATTGTTGTCTTCACCCTCCCTCAAATTTGCTTTTCCATGCAAATATTTAAATGAAGTTAAGGGAGACTGTCGGTGGTATGAAAGCAGAGTTTGTCAGTGCACAAATGGAATCAAACTGGTGTTCCTACAGCTCTAAGGCGGCGCTTGTACAAAGTACCAACAGCTAATCCTCCCCGAGCTGCATTCCTGGGACAAACAGTTACAACAGTTCCAAACTTCTCCACTTCCCCTTTGGCAAGGTGCAATATTTCAGGTACCTCCTGTTACTGGCCACTGGGTGAAGTGGAACCTTCATTTGACTTGTGTTTCTCTTCAGAACCTTTGCTTTTCTTTTCAACTGTCCAATTCTCCACACACTTTATACAGAAACACTTGCCTTCCTGTCACCACTAATGATCCTATATCCAATCTCTAAAGCTCACTTGAGTCAAGCTACTGCCCCTAGTGCATTTCACATGCCCATAATATACACTTCTGTGGGACACTTCACATTTTCTTAAGTGAAACGTAAGACTTGAGAGACAAGTGACACTTGTCTCTCCTGATTGATGCAGGGGCACTTCCCTCAGTGGAGAATTCTGTTTCCCAAAGCATCTTCCTTTCCTCTCTTACTTCATAATTTCCTATCTTGCTGAGTATCATTCTGCTGTTCTCCACTGTACACCCATGATCAGAAGTTTCCCACCAGTCAGTTTTCCTTGATCTCCATCATAATCGGTCAGTTCAAGTTACAAAATCATGGGGGTTTTGGGTTCTGCCATATTGCTTGAGATGCTAAGCTGCCACAGAAGCTGGATCAAAATTCTGTACAAAGACTGTACTATCTCCTCAAATTTTCTTGTTAGCAACCTGAAAATGATTCTGAAGATGTTCAAATGTTTATGAAAAGCAATTACATTTCAAATGCTCACGGTCTGCAACAGTAGTTTTGATTATCTATAGTGTCTAAGCTCCTTTTAATAGAATTCTTTGTTTAAATAGGAGAAAGTCTTAGAAATTAACAATACTTCTTCAAAATTACACATGACCTTTCAGCTCCTTGTTTCTAAAACTTTCATTCTTTTCTGACACAAAGTTGCACTTCCAGCAGAGCCCATACAGCATACACTTCAAAACCACCATTCCCCCCTACACTCCCAATCACTCCACCACTTGAGTCAAATCAGTCCTCACACTCCAGGGAAGAAAGATCCTTTTCTGCCAATGTTTCTGCATTTTTCCCTGCACCACCAACACCTTCATCACCACTGCTAATACAAACGGTGCCAAACAGCAAGGCTTCTATCATATATAACATCCAGCAAGGCTTCTATCATACATATCATACACATTTCCCTTATACTTATCTGCTGGATAAGTGCACTTGCAATGCTGGAAGACATTTTATACAGCTATATTAATAGGAATGCAGTATTAACAGCAAGAAGTTTAATTTTGACATAATTAAATTTAGGTACAGAAGAAAAAAACACAGCCAAATCCCAAAAATTCTTCTGGACCAATTTAAACCATTTATTTCCAATATATAGTAATGAAACACTTCTAAATGGCAGCATTTCCATTAATTGGTCCTATTATCCACAAGGTTTTCAAGTATTTAAATGAGAAATTAATGAAGCATATACACAATCTTTTAAAAATATACAAAAAGACCTGTATACAAAATTTCCTCAATTTTCAGTTAGATTATTACCTTCTTTATCAACAAAGATTTGTTTTACAGAGTTCTGAAGAATTAAAAACATTAAATCCACTTAATCTCAGCAATAAAGCTCTGCAGAAGTGGTTTTGTTATTTATAAATACAACCATAGTTATGACTACTTATTGTAACCATCTTCAGCACTTCTATTAAGAGACTGTGATACCAAACAAACCATCAAGTCCTTCCTCATGTGGTTTCAAGGTGTTGTTCTTCAATAACGGTACAAAACAGTATTTGTTGTGGCAGAAAGAAAAGAGTGATTATGACTCTAGTTATTTTAAAAACTCACCACTATAATTGACTTTTTTTGAGAACTTTTAGGTGGACAGTGATCTAAGCAGGCTGTAGTAACCTTAATAGATCAGAGACTAAAGTAAAGCCTGAGTAAAACCAGAGTTCAGTTATTTGAATTTCTGCTTTTTCCTTGCCTGAAACTCTTCAGTTTTATTTTTGACAGATTTTATCAGCATTGATAATGCAGGATCTATGGCTTTCTTAGCAATCTCTCCTTTCTTTGCCACCTTGACTTCCTGCCCCTTAAGATCCTGCTCCTTTTCTTCTCTTCGGCGAGCTTTCTCTTCCAGGATCTTTTCTACTGCTTTAGTCTTCTTGAAGTTTGGATCTGAAGGATCCAAATTAAACAGGGGAGAAGTAAACATGGCTTGGAATCTTGTATCAGCAACGTTTACCTGAAGGCAGAAAAGGAGTATTCATTTTAGGGAACCTTTACCCACAATAGCAAAGCTTTTAAATGCAGTAAAAATACGAGCTACAGCTCATGAGACTGTTTCACTGCTCCTGGAACCCTCTGGTCACAAAACCCCAGTGAGTGTGAAGTTGAGACCCAGAAGATATAACTGGTAAAACTGACAAGTGAATGCTTGTACAAATCCTCTCTGTGCCTCTGTAGGTGGAGCAAGGAAAGGTGTGCTGTTGAGAACTGACCAGGATGAAAGAGACAGTGGGTAACAATCAGAACAAACACACTGATGAGTATTTTAGACAAGGAGCTCTACACCACTTTGCAAAAATAGTATCTCCTTCGCTCACACAGGGTTTGAATCTGCCCCCTTCAGAGTATTTCTGGCTTTTTGAAAGCAGCCTGCAACTCCCTAAAAGGGCAGATGTAGTTTTATCCCTTCAGAATAAGGGAGGAGGATATGAAACCACCAAACTTGTCCTGAAAATATTTGATATTAATAAAGGTTCTAGCTGAGCCTTAAAATCAAGAGTACACCATTACCTGGAAGTCATCTTCTACTAATTCCTTCTTTTTCATTAGAAGTTTCTTTTTCTTCTTGCTCAAATTCTGTTGTTCTACAATCTTCTTATAATTAAAATGTTTTCTGCTGTCATCCTCATCATCCATCATCAGCAGGGCCATTTCAGCCTGTTACAAAACAAGAAAGTCACACACACCATGAAATTAAGTCTTCAATGAAAAACAGAGCATCTGGTTAATGAAGTCTATGAATCTACATACATATAAAGGAGCTGAAATAGAGTTGTCAGGGCAGTCTTATTTCATCCATAACAATGCTCTTTTAACACTGTGAGGTGTAATATTAAATACAACCCTTGAATTCCTTTTCATTAGCTTTAAAATAAATGCAACTATCCACATTTGGCTTTCAGATATACTAATAATTCAATCTGAAAGTTCTACATCACAATTTAGAAATTGCTACAGTGTTGTATTGATATTTCTACAGCAAAATAAAACTGAACATAAATTAATAAATTTTATTTAGTTCACTCATTCTGAGACAGAACAAATGGCAAATGTGCAATAGCAAACAATTCAGTCTTCAAGGTTAAAAGTCAACAGGACAAGGTTTGAACACCAAGATGTTTAATACCATGCTGATGATAAAGGGAACTGCTGAGCATCACCCAACAGTCAAAGAGACTGGGATTGCTTTACAACAATCAGCTTCACAACCACAGCTTCTGTGCCCTGATGTTTCAGTGTTGCCTAACCCTCTTGGGCTGGGTTCAACTATAATCTTCCAGAAAGCTATCACAGTGTTATCTTAAAACATCAAAGCATGGACCATCTACTATTCTTGTTAGGTAATTTTCATCCCAAAAGCTCTTGCTATTGAAATGACACCGTTTCCTTCTACTGCTGTCCTATGGGACTTAGTAGATCCACTCACCAACACATAACAGAAACATTTGCAGAATTCAGGCAAAGCAACGTGTTGATCCTTATCAATTTAAACCACATTACCTTCTGTTTTTCAACTTCATCTTCATCTTCTGAGGTACTTTCAACTGATTCTGCCTTCTTCTTTAAACCTAAGTACAAGTATAGGATGTGCACATTTATTCAAGCTTACATAGCAGAGCATAATTCACCTATGAACAGGACCTCTAAGTGCATCTCATTTTCTTGTCACCAATACTTAAGTGTCAGACATGGAAAAAGGCTGAAAAGTTGAGAAAAAAACACCTAGACTTAAAGCAATAAAAATCCACTGAATATTTCTTTAATTTAAAGAGGCAGCAATATTCAAATGGCATAAACAAGTCTATTAAAATATTTTAAAATTTGTTTCATTGTATTTTTCATAACAAGTATTATTCTGCTGCAGCAACACTCTAATGAGTTTATACACTTATAAATCTAACTGAAATGTCCTGCAGCTCTCAAATTGTTTGTTCTTTCTACTTAAGTAGACAATGAAGTAAATACTTTAGAATAAAGAGCAAGAGTGCACATTTTCTCTGTATCCAGAACAGCAGTCTGCCAGCTGAAAAACACCTACATCAGTCTAAAAACCCAAGGCCAAGCAATCTTTAAAGTTTACTTGCAAGGCCAAACGACCATATTGCACTGTTAGCCATGCAAGCACAAAGAACCCCTTGCAATTAACACCTTCACCAAATCACAGGAATGAAAATGTGATTCACTCTGTTCAGACTGAAGATTCTTCTGATGAAGCTCCCTTAGACTTTACCTTGGGCACACCGCGACTATTAGACAGGCATAATGAATAGGAACAGCAGAAGCCATTAGTCAAACGTTACTTCTAAAGAAAAACAGACCTGTTTATAAACCCTACAAAGTCAAATGATTCTCTCTGGAATGCCTGTGGACCTTGATCAAGAAGGAGCAGGAAAAGCAGAAGGTTTCCTGACCTGAACCACACACTCTGACCTTTGAGCTTGGAATTACATTCCCAGGCAATTTATTACAGCCCACTGGGGGTAGTCTTAAGGAAGATCTTTGGCTCCATATTGTTAAGTCAGATTTGGAGTCAGGCTAGAAATACAAACGTGCCAGAAAAACGTCAAGTTGCATCCCTAAATATACTCTGGAACAGGATATGTTTCTTGAAGAACAGTTTTTCCTCCCCTAACTATTCTATTGACTATGTCCAAACGGATTCCAAGCTGGAAATGGATTTCTAGAAGAAATAAACCACCACCACCAAAAAGTAAGCTATCCAGATGCACCATGTCATCACCCCAAGAACTAAACTGTTGATTTAGCAGCTCTAGAAAACGTGCAGTAAGATCAGGTTCACATATAACTGTTACCTAACCTACACAACAGAACTGGCTACGCTACAGACAGGGCAATGGGGCGCAGAGGTACAAACTGGAGACCGCTACTCTACAAGTTCAATCAGTTCAACTGCTTAGCTTTCCCACCCATCCCTGAAAATGGGATCTCAAGTCACCTTTCCATGTCTCTGACTATTTGTAGAATCACAGGAGTGAAGGTAGCTTATTTTCATGTCTTCAGAGACTTCAGTTGCTGCAGATGGAGGGTGAAACCAGGCACTAGGATCAAACTATTTACTTCTTACTCTGACCCTACATGGCTAACAAAACTAGGCTGGCACCATACATCTCTCTGCACACTAAAAGCTTTGTGTCATGCTGAAAATAACTTGGTTTCAAAATTCACAAATGCATCATTTTCTCTTTCTCCTGACATAGTCCCTCTCCCCCTTACACACTCTGCAAGTCCCTTCCACTTTCTGCACACAGATGAACACAAAACCTAAGGTAAGAGTCCTCCCCAGCTGATCTAAACCCTCGGATTTCACCCACCACCAAATCCCCACTGCCATTACTTAATCGGACCCGGACCACCCTACAGCAGCAGATCCTTTGCCTTCAATGCAATGCAGAACACCAGACAGTGAGAAAAGCTTCTACTCTCTGCTGCAAGCCCTTCTCTAGCTGCCATTCTGCTCTTTCTCAGCTCAATAATTTAATTTGCAGCATTCACCTTGCACATCCACAACTTCCCACTGCTAACAGTAAAAGCTAATCATAATTTTGAAGACTTCAAATACAGAGACAGACCCCAGACCAAAAACTTCTCTCACAACAGTTCTCACCTGCCTTACTCAGAAGCTTGAAAGTCAGTCTCAAAAGCCTTGCAAAGACATGCAGTAAGCAAATCAGTAGCACAGCTCAGACCTTTATCTTCCAAGTACAGGTCCAACAACTATTTTGTTGTTAGCTTCTTGTGTCCCTGCAGCCATACCACTACCTTCCAGCAAGAAAAAGGTCATCATTTCCTACATACACCATCAAATAAGGCTTTGAGAAGGCATCAAATAGCTTGGAACCTACAGGAGTTATAACAACAATGTGTAAAGACATGCAGCCCTTTTCCTCAAAGAAGGATCAACAGAAACTACGTTTAATAGTCTAAAGCACTCTGAAACTATTTGGTGATCTCCAGAAGCAGGACATTGCTCTCATGTTCATAAGCAACTATACTGTTCAGCTATTAATCTTCCAACAGCTGGAGCTATAAATGTTATTCTGTCTTAAGTGAGCCTTTTCTGAGACCCTACAGAAACAGATGCAGTAAGGCTGAAAGTGGCCAAGGCAAACGAAAAGCTTCACAACACTTTTTCAAACAACACGTGCATCAAGGAAACCCAAAGTGACAAATCCCATAGCTTCAGTTTTCCTTTCCTTCTCAAGCTTATTAGGCCCTCTCTCTAACAGCTCCTTACACCTTTGCTGCCCTTCAATTGCCTCAGCTTGTCAGCTGGGAACAAGCACACCACTGCAGAACTCAAACAGCACCACTGCATTCACACAGTTTCTGCGCTGGTCTGGCTGAGTCCACAAACATATCCTGTCATGTGCTTCTCCAGCAACCTCTGAGATCATCTGACAGTCAGATTGAGGGAGAAATTCCAGTATTTCAGGGGAATTGCTTATGAAAAATGACGATCGTTCAAGTTATTGATGCCTGCACCCTAGGTACAAAGTTGGCAGAGCTACAGCCTAGCTCAAAGAGGATTGGAACCCATTTTCCCCAACTGGATAAGCTATCTGTGCTTAAAAAGAACTCCAGCTACGAGACACAGGCTCTTCTGGGTAAATGTGTTGAAAGCCAAAGTTGTACTGTGTAATCAACCTTAAAATATCAACTTGCTTTCAGCCAACGCCTGTTCTGTCCCTTTAAAACTTCCCCAGGGCTAGCCAGGGTTCTGTTTTCCTCCTCTGAGCATATCAGTAATCTTGCAGACAATAGCTTCATTTTCTACACCTTCATGTCCATTTTACCATCCCTAAAGTCCACATACACACTAAAAGCCTGCCCCCTATATTATAGGCAGGTATCTGCAGATACAATCCTAAACAATTGTATCTGTTGATACAATTATTGATCCATAATACAGGATCCTGAGATTAAGGGTCTGCAGATACAATTGTTCTCTGCCAAGTCCCTCCAGGACACACAAAAATTTGTACATAATGCAGAAAAGAAACATTACTTTCAGAGATTTCACACAGAAGGTTGAAACATCAAGTCTCAGTATAAGAGCACCCACATAATCTTCCTAGTTTAAAAGAAAGAAAAGAAAAGAAGCAGTGGAAGGAATAAGTCCTGAAATAACCCAGGCACAGCTCACCAGGAGAGCACGGCAGAAAACAGCACTGAAACGGTGGTATTTTCTATAAAGCATGGCTAGGGCTCACCCTACTGTTCTGTACTTCAGACTATTAGGACATATGCAAAAGCACATTAAGAAGCTCAGGTTTTGGCAATATTTATAAATCTGTTGCTACTTTCTTCTTCTTTCAATATTCAACAGTATGAGCCACCCTTGCGTTCTGGCTCCCAAAAGCATGGAAAGCCAGGAACTCAAACTTACTGGTTGTTCCCTACCTTAACATTTTAACTAGCAAAACCATACCCAAAATAAATTTAAAGCTAACTTAAACATTGGATTTAAAAGCTTGTAAGAAAAGTATCAAAAAAATCTAAACAGGTTACCTCCTCAAGTAGTAGTTATCTCCTAAATGATTACATTTTACCATTTGAGTTTGTAGGCAGCCAGAGTGCACCAGTATAAACATGTATCTGATTAAGAAACTTCTTCTGAAACTTTGCATCTTTGGTGATGATGCAAAAACATCTGGCATTTATGTAACTGGCTCAAAATCCAGAGATCTCCCCCCATACACACCTGGCTCCTCCTATATAAAAGGGAACAGGCTTCTAAGACAATGAAGTTCTTTCCCTTGGAATACTTAGGGGAGCAAATGGTCAGGTTGTTTCCAAGAGCCATCGCCAGAAGTTGGCTAAGTAAGGGCTCTGATGAAAGCAAAGAGAAATTTCCCTACTGTTCTACACATCATAATATGCCTCATTTCACAAGAGCAGCACCTACACCTTCAGGCAAACGGCACCTACCTTATTTCATTCCAAACAGGCCATCTCTGCATTTACTCTGGCCCAACTTTGTTTCTACAGCTCGTTATTTAAAGGGGCAGACCTACCCCAGAACTCACCTGTTTTCTCAAGTTCTTCAGCAAAATACGGGTCGTTGAGATCAACATCAGATGGAAGCTCATCTTCACTCTGTTCTTTTTCAGCAGCAGCCTGTAACAAAGCACACACCTTGTTTCAATCAACATATAAACTACTGAAGTTGCACTGCAATTAGATGTTCCTTCTGTTAGTATCTATGAAGAGGAAAACTGAAATGCTGTATGCTGAACACCATAAAACCAGAATACTCTAAAAATTGCTAGTGAAGACAAGTCAACAATACAAAATCTCTTTCACAGATTGAAAGCTTTTTATGTACTCAAAGGAGTGCTATTTCCATACTCCAAGGATCTTTATAAATGTACCCACAAACTGTGATGTACTAGCTACCATACCAGCAAATTACAGGATCACAGCGTTCTCATGTCCTTATTTTATGTTGCACAAAAGCTCTGCCTGGGGAAAAAACTTGTGCAAGGAGCTTCATTTTGTGCTTCAAAATAAAAAAGAGATTGAGTTTGGATTTAAAGTACAAAGTTTACTACTGAAAGTATTGTCTCATACACCTTGACTTAATTTATCAAACCAAACTAGAACATTATGCTAGCAGAAGTGCTCTACTAATGGTATAGTGCATTCATCTTCTGTAAGGTTTAAAAAGTTACTCATCAAATGCCAGTTAAAGGTAACTGGGATGCACAGTGTCACTTGAGTGGTAGAGATTACTCTTAAAAATACTATTCTGCAACGTGAATTATCTTCAGAGTAATGAAAGAGTTTAGGGAAGTTAGGCTCTGTCTGACACATGCATATGCACAAACATTTAATTTCTCTGCCTGTTTCTGCACACGATTGCCAGAGGAGTCAGTTACTTCACAATTACTCTCTGTGTCTGGAAGGTGAAGCAACAGTCATTTCCAGGTTAGTGCAGGACTATTTTGTCATTCATCCACAGAACTATTTACCAAATCTGCTCTTGCAATTTGAAATGTGAGCAGGTCTTCATGGCTATTAATTCTTTGTCCTTACAGCTTTGGGAAACAAGTCTGGATTATTTTATGCCAACAGTTTTCAAAACTGCAATTATTATCATAACACAACTTTGAACTGATAAGCATACAGTAGCAAAAACCCAATTCTAATGCATTCAAAAATGTAAATTAAACCTCAGTTGTTATTACAACTCGTTTATCTTTTAAGTAACACAAGTAGATAAACAAAACTTTGTGTAAGCATACTTTGTATGAACATCCTTCAGCTCTATAAGTCTGATGAGGCACTCTTGGTCTTTCCAAACAAGTGATAGCTACACATTCATACCTTAAAATAGCACTGGAAGCTATACAATTTATTCAGTTTATCCAAAATAAACAATAACAGCAACTGAAGAAATCAAACAAACAACTCCTGCCCTCAGGCAGACACTGCAAACATTACCTTTCTCTTTTTTTAAGAATTCTTTTTTCTTTCCTCTTCTCTAGATATTTTTGCCATGGAGTTAGGTTATCTTTTCCTTCCAACCTGTTTTTGACCATTTCTTCAGCATTTTCTTTGAGGCCTAGAACAGAAAATAACAAAAAATTTAGAATAAGAAAAAAATAACAGGAAAAACAAAAAATTCAGGAAATTAGATGAATCTGAACTTTTTTTAATCAACTGCTTTCTCCTTTGTAAATGAACCATCTAGAATTTTTAATAAGTCTGTGAAAACAATAGAAATATTGCTTAAAGACATCTTTATCGATAAGATCTGTTTACAGGATGTATTTTTTCCAAATAAAACATGTCTTTGGTCATAAGCTGCTCAGGAGTCAGGAGGAGAGCTGGCTTCTGCCACAGCTGATTCCCAACACGCTTGCTGTTTCTCAGAGAGGTCTCACCTCCAGACTTTAGACAGTCCTCAGACATTACTTTCCAAGGGTCAGAGTAACAATAAAAACAACAGACACATACAGAGCTCTTTACATTTGATGTGCCTTGCATCATCAGTTAAGATTAATAAAAGTGCCACACATACCATTCAGTTTGTCCCATTTCTCATGCACAGCAAAACAAAGTCCAAAAGATTAAGTGGTGGTTCTGAAACGCTAAATCACTGCTGAACTATAGGGTCACCTCACAGCTCACTTCAGCCTCTATAGCTGGTGCTCTCCATTTCACATGGAGCTGTTAGCTGGATGTTGCTGTGTCTCTATGCCTGACTCACACCACAAAGTTGCTAAAATAGAACATCTCCATTGCTGAAACTTTGCCTCTGTGATAACAGTATCAGTGCCGCAGTATCTCCCACGACCAGTATCTCCCTCCCCTATGAGGAAAGGCTGAGTGAGCTGGGACTGTTCAGTCTTGAGGAAAGAAGACTAAGGGGGGACCTAATTAATGTTTATAAATATCTTAAGCAGGGGATGCAGGGGGAATTGGCCAGCCCCTTCTCAGTGGTCTGTGGGGACAGGACAAGGGGCAATGGCCTCAAGTTGGAGCACAGGAAGTTCCACACCAAGATGCGGAAGAACTTTTTCCCAGTGAGGGTGCCAGAGCCCTGGGACAGGCTGCCCAGGGGGTGTGGAGTCTCCTTCTCTGGAGAGATTCAAGACCCATCTGGATGCCTATCTGTGCAATATGAGCTGGGGAGCTGCTCTGGCAGAGGGGTTGGACCCAATGATCTCTTGAGGTCCCTTCCAACCCCTATGATTCTATGACCAGTGTATTTTCCATCCATGATTGTAAAATAAAACAATTTATTATTTAAGTTCAACATAAAACTAAATTTGCAGCTAGAAAGCACAGAAAAAAACATAAATAAGAACTCAAATAATTTCTTGCATTAGGTACTAATGTCCTGATATGACATGTACTAAGATAAACCAGACAAGTTATTTAAAAGCCTTCTAGTCTTTTAAAGCTACAAACTACCAGTCTGCTTTAACAGCAGAAAACTGTCTTAAATGAAAAAGCAGCACACACCCAGTACAACAGTAAACCTGGATTCAGATTGAATGCTTGAGGTAAATAGCTTAGGGTATTTTTAAGAAGTATTTAACAAGAAGCAGAGATTAAAGGCACAGACTCCTTGGAACATATCAGCTTCTCTAAGAAACAACAACAAAAACATTTGAAAGAAAGTTTTCTGTTATCACCAATTACCAGTTCAAATTGTACTAACTCCAGATCAAAAAAGAGAAGCAACAAGAGAAATAAACTGTCCTCTTGGGTAGCCACACCAAGTTACCAGAAGTAGGTTCTGTATTTGGCAGCCACCCTGAAAGAATAAAGGCAAAGAGTACCATTCTCTCACTAGATTTGGTGAGGAACTCTTAGATCCTTAACTCAGACCTGCACCTCTTCTGTACCCTTTTGTTATGGGGATGGTGCAAGAGGAGCCCTCAGTTTTCGTTCCCTGACCTGTCAGCAGTTGGGAACAGTGGCTAAATACCTGGCTGAAGGAAGATTCCTCTATTGGCAGAGCATGACAGTTTCCCAGAGTCCTAGAAAAATAAACCCCATAGAAGTGCAATGTACCTGGCTCTAAACAATTCTCACATAAGAAGGTCAGTTAAGTTTGGATGCACTGATTAGATTTACTTTAAATTCCCTAATTTAGCACAGACTGCCACTGTTTCAAAGCCTAGCCCTTGAACCTGCGTGCACAGGAGTGTCCTAACCTTTAATTTAGCCTGTTTGAAAACATGCATTCCAATCCTTTCTCATCACATGGTCACATTTCACCTTTTCCAAAGGGATATATTGTGAACATGTAACTGCTCAATACTTTTTGTTACTGTTCAATGTATAGCTAAGCTACTGATCACAAGAACAGCAGAAGTACTGAACACAACGGAACCCTGCTATAGAAACCAAACAGAGTTTTCTAGAATACGTATCATTACAGTATTCAGTGGTGCAAAAACATCAGCTGGAACATCCCCAGGTGACAATCTAAACTACTGAAATCCAGAATAAGCACTTTATTGAAAAACTATCTTCATTTTTTGGTGAAGAATGCCATTTATTTCAGGAATGCTTTTCCAGAAGTCTTTACCTCACACAGCACTTGTATGTTAGGAGGACAAAAACCAATATCAGATGCAGATCATGCACTTCCAACCCCTTGTTCACAAGATAGGCACTTGCAAAAACGAAATTTCACATATAAAGAGATTAACTGACTTGCCTTGCAACACACTGGAGCAGAATTCAGTGGCAAAAGACAATCCAATTCCCTGGCAGGAGGTAACAGGCTGAACAATGAAGTATTTTCCTCCTACCTGCAATTCCTTCCTTCATTCGCTACATACTTTGCCCCCTAAACTTCTGCAACACATCAGTTCGATACCCTCTAGCTAACATCTTTTACAATGTGACTGATGGAGGGGGAAGCAGAAGTATGATTCATACATGCTCCCAAGATCTAAGCCTGATATTCGCTGTCTCTTCTCCAAGTCTACTTGTTCCAACTGTCTCTCTTTAGCATCCCCTTCTTAGCATCATTGCCCTCATTTAACAAGATCCTACTCTCCGGCCCTTCATACCAGTTTTATTGCTCAGAAATCATACTGGGACCTCTCCAGATATCCTAAACGAGATCCCATTCTTCTTCCCAAACTCCCAGGTTTCTCAGTTGGCCAGTCCTTGCTCCTCATGGTTCCCTCCAGCTCCCCTGCGTAACGAGGAACTGAAACCAGAATTCATAATGGAAAAAACGGGCAGCCTTCAGAGACAGTTCCACCAGCCCTCAGAAGAGCAGGCAGAACATTCTTCTGAAAAACTGCAAACATCAACTCCTGTTCTCGTGCTTGTCCACACTCCAAAAATAATTCAAAGGCTGGAGAGCCGGTTACAGCACGTCTGAAACACCAAGTGTGGACAAGATTTAAAAATCACATTAAACCATGCCTTATATGAAGGAAGGAGTGGAGCAAAAAAAAGAGATAAAGCCTCCTTCTAATATTCCAGAAAGAAGCCAGAATTAATGGTGACAAAGCATTACACCCACCAAAACTGGTTACAAACCTGGTTGCAGAGATAAAGGAAAGCCAGTGTATAGAGTCACTAAAAACGTGCCACTAAGAAACCCTGTCATACAACAAGAACAAATATTGGGGCTTGGACCTGATGATCTCTCAAGGTCCCTTCCAACCCCTACAATTCTGTGTGTGATATTTAGTTCTTTGCAACTTTACACCTCTTCATGGCCAAAGTCAACGAAAGCAGAGTCATCAGCTTCCCAGAAACTGAACTTCTTTTCCTTTGCATATTATTTTGCAGTGTTCTTGTGGAAAAAAACCACCAGTGAGGTAGCAGCCCTGAAAATTCTCTCTGAAGACAGTAAATACTGGATTTAAAAAAATAAAAATGTATGTCACATCTCCATGAGAGACCCAAAATCTCAAAGCAGGTTACAAGATTTCTGATTTATTTGCCTGGAAAATGGAATCATTTGATCCATCTGGCACAGAAGGACTTGGAGGAAAATACAGCCCTTTCTTGTGGTATTTGGCAGTCTCATGAAAGGCATTAGAGTTTCTCCACAGATTAGAATGGCTTAGAAACTACTGTCCAGACCACTTCCCGGGAATATGAGTGTATTTAAGTGGTCAGAAGACTTTTGATTGCAGAAGGGGGAAGAATTGTCTACTTCAGTCAGAATTATTAAGTGCCCATAGAAAAGGCTAATCTATACCCTTATCAATACATGTATTTTTTTTTTTAGAATGAATCCCACTAGCTTGATTAGATCTTCACAAATAAAGGTCAGGAAAAGAGAGGAAAAAGGTCATCAATATTAGCCTACAACTAAATCATACCTGAGCAAGATTATTAAAGTGTGATAAATACTGTAACAAACCTAACTATATTGCTTCTCACAGTGGTGGGACAGTGAGGGGAGGGTGGGCAGGCAGCAATTTTTACTTGTCTAAACACTTAGTTTGCAAACTTCTGCATGCAACTGTTAAAATCACTAGAAGCTCAGAAGGTACTTCTCTGTTCTCAGGATATCCAAACCAGCAAGTCCATCTTGCATGGAAAACTTTACCAGAACAAAAAAATACCTTGTTGCAAATAGCTAAAAGGAAAGACAGACAGGAATATTCTGTGAACATCAGAATTCCTCACTCCCAAAGATAAGACATCCTAAGTCAGTTCTCCTAAGACAGTATAACTGCTTGAAAAATAAACCCATTGCCCTTGGCTGCTGTCAAGTGTGAAGGTTTAATAAGGCCAAGTGCTGGGTCCTGCACTTAGGTCACAACAACCCCATGCAACACTACAGGCTTGGGGAAGAGTGGCTGGAAAGCCAGGAAAAGGACCTGTGAGTGCTGGCTGAGAGTTGGATGAACATGAGGCAATGGTGTACTCAGGTGGCTGAGCTCTACTCCTGGCCTGTACCAGGAGTAGTGTGGCCAGCAGGACTAGGGAAGTGATCGTCCCCCTGTACTCAGCTCTGGTGAGGCTGCACCCTTAAAAGCATGTTCAGTTTTGTGCCCCTCAGTACAAGGAAGACATTGAGGTGCTGGAGTGTGTCCAGAGAAGTTTAACAACGTTGATATGAAGCACAAGTCTGAGGAGGGAACTGGGGATGTTTAGTGTGGGGACAAATACCTCAAAGGAGGTTGTAGCCAGGTGGGGCTTGGTCTCTTCTCCCAAGTAACAAGTAGTAAAGGACAAGAGGAAAGGGCTTCAAGTTACATCAAGGGAGGTTCAGGTTGGATACAAGGAACAATTTCTTCACCAAGTGAAGGCATTTGAACAGGCTGCCCAGGGAGGTGGTAGAGTCACTATCCCTGGAGGTGTTCAAAAAACACACAGATGTGGCACTTGAGGATGTGGTTTAGTTGGCATGGTGATGGTGGGTTGACAGTTAGACTTGATCTTAGATGCCTTTTCCAACCTTAAAATTCCTGTGATTCTAGGATAAGTCTAGTGCTGAGCCCAGGTGCAGCTGAGCACACACTGCTCTGTGCTGCAAGAGCTGAGACTGCTTAAGTCAGAGAACATGACAAGCAATGATACAGACTGGGGTGCATATATCCCAGAGGATGCTTTTTGTGCTCCATCTGATCTGTAACAACACACAGTTGGGGTTTGCTGTGCACTTTAGAGACATGATTGCCAGCTATTTGACTTCTGATGAAAACAAATCCTACAGTTAAGCCTAACTAAATATTTACATCTCATTCTTCCCAAAGGAAGAATTTTTTAAGTCCAAAAAAAAAAACCACCCCAAAACCAACCCAAAAACCAACCCCAAAACAAAAACATAGGAAAATCTGGCTGAATAAAGAAATGCAGTTGTGATCTTCTCCCTTTTCACCTTGTAAAGGGAGCTGTGGGAGCTGGATGAAGATGCACAGTAATTGTTGCTCACATCAGATATGATTAATAAAACAGATGGAAGCTTAAATATAACACTGATTTTTGTGCCTAAAAGAAACAGACCAAAGAGAGTTGGAACTACATCTAATTTATTTTTGCTGGCACTGTGGTTTATTTAAAACTATTATGATTCAAGAATAACTGAATCATTCCCAAAGTATGCTTTCTATAACCATGTGTAAATATTTGTGCCAAAAACTCAAATTCTTAAATTAATTCAAATCTCTGCCTTTCAATTGAAAAGCTCCCTAGATTTAACTGTTGTAACTCTCTGTATATTAAACATTTGGGTAGGAAAGAGATTTTGCAGTAAGTCAAGCAGAGCTTGATAATAAAAACTATTTCCACAGACATAAACTGGTTCTGAAAAAATTAAGGGGTCTTAAGAGATTATAACAAAAACTATTTTTGAATTCCCAGAATACTCCAACTGAACATAATTGTTTGGGAATTTAAATAAGCACAGTTGTTCAAGGAAAAAAACAACCCCCAACCATGTAATAACTGATGTCCTTATCTCTCATAAGAAAGCATAGCCTCTGCTGCATAGAGCAGTAGAGCCAGAGCTAGAAACTACTGTTCAGCATGTGCTCACTATGCTCCACTGTAAAAAAAACCCAACAAAAAACCATCTCCCTGTGAGGTGTGCAGGGCATCCCCTCCTGAAATCACTAAAGGCTCTAAGTGTTCTCATACATTAGACTCCAAAGCAAAGTCAAGTCTTCACTTTTAGGATGTTTGTTTTGGACAAAGCCACATTCCAGGGGCTAATAGCTAGCAGTGGTGTTGCCTGACCTCATGGGGGTGAAGAGCCCAGCAAGCAAAGCAAGGGAACACTCTCCCATTTCCAGACCCTCTGCTCTTTGATAGTATTCCAACTTTTTCAGGGTCAAGAAATGAGGAAACACAAACATATACTGCAAAACCAGAGTTGCTAAACTGCCACCAAGTACTATAAACTACCAGTGTGGAGTTCATTGTGCACCTGTGTAGATCCAGCTATCTTTATATCAACAAACCTGGGCCAGAGAGCAGACATCTAACTGACTCAAGACAGAGCCAGTCATATCAGGACAGGGGATTTTGTTTGAGTTTTCTGTTGTGGATGGGGTAGTTTCTTCCTCTTTTCCTCAAAATAGATGAGGATACAGCAAAGGTTCTAGGAGCTCCACAAGGTGCAGTAAGGAAGGTGTTGGACTGGATGTGATACAGAACAAATCTAATTTTCTAAAATCAAGTTCAGTTGCAAAGAAACAAGGAGCTCATTTATTAGGGAACTGGACTCCATCACTACTACAGTTCCTACATGTTAACAGAACTTACAGTGTGCAAAGCACAGTTCTAAGATACAGAGCCTTTCAGAAAACTTCTTGCTTCTCCTGTGCAAGACAAACTAAAGACAATTTCCTTTACTCTCTCTTAAAACAACTCACCATCTCCTTCAGACAATGGTTTGCTCTAGAATCCCAACTATGTCAGCACCTTATGTTTCTAAGGCTTTTTTAATGTACAGAACTTAACTCACATGGAAGGCAGACTGTATAACAATACCCCACTAAAATGTGTTTTCCAAACCAAAATAAAAAAATGGGAGCTTTTCTGTTTCAACAATGCCTGGCCTGTATAAATACAACAATAAATACAACACACTTTCCCAGCAGCAATTGTTTTGACTGCACTTTCCAACCTCAGTCTGAAAGTCAGCAACAGCAAATCTTTGTAAAAACCTTGTAATAGGTACCTATGTATGAAAACTCAATTAAAGGTACTGAGCAACTGACATCAAGAATGCAAATACTGACACACAGTGGACAGATGAAGTAAAACGTGGCAGTGCAGCTGTGTCAGCAAGCCCTTGTCCTATCTATCACACAGGATACATGCTTTCTTTAAAATGTTTTGGGAGAATTCATACCAGAAATGATTGAGTTACACAAGTACAACTGAAAGCACACAACTCTTTTTAATACCAGTGTGTGATTTTGAATACAGATCTCATAAAAAGCTAAGAACAAAACTATTTAGTTCAATCAATTTCACTGACTCAGTACAGACCAAAAATTATAAAAAGTTAGTGTTTATATTCAACAGAAGTTATCTGTATCAATTAAGAATAATATTAGTGTAAATCATTGAGATAGATATTCCCAGCTAGAATGAACACATTGATGAAGAGGCTCTATTCTATGTCTCTGGTTTTAACACCAGACAGATTGCTGTGATCACATAGCCTGCAGTCCTAGAGGTACTGAGCCAATACAGCACCTTGGTGCCTCTGAAAAATTAATGTCATACAACCCTGGTCTCTGGACTGCTTAATTCAACCCTCTGAGCATTCACCAAATGCTCCAATTTACCCAACTCACTAATTCAGAGGAAAAAAAATCCAGATTTTGTCTTCTTTTCCAGAGTAGTTTTGTCATTTTAGCACACAAAATTAAGCTTGCAATGAGATGTAACAAGTGGCAGAATGAGCTATGGGCCAGGATCAAGAAGGTGCAGTCACAGTGAAAACCTCTCCCTTTTTGGATGCAGCGAGTTGTTAAACTGGCTCATCACATCCCAGGGAAAGCACACACCCATAAACAACATATAAAAAGCCACCTGAATGTCTTTTCATCATAGAGGGCAAAAAAGCAACTATACACATTGGTTTTCAGATCTCAGGATGAGTTCTGATGGGAAGCTATAGGCTGAAGTTAATTTTTTTTTCATTTCCAGATGAAAATCTGGATGTCACTCAATACAACCAAACACCCCCAAGTTTTCTTCCTGGTAGCTTGCTTCCCTCAAAGCCATCTCACTAGAAGGTCAGACTTCTCCCTTCTCTGTTCCCCCAAATCTTCAGCATTACACAAGCAAGATTTTCAAACCATTCTAATTTTATGCTATGTTTCCAAATCATATTGGTTTTCATTTTTAGAAGTGTATGGCTTATGACTCTATGGCAAACACATGAATTCCAGTCAAGAAAATGTATAAAGTGATGAGTGAAAAGGCAAGCACAAAAAACAAAAAAAGCAAAACAATGAGCTACACAGAGAAGCTTACAACTGAGGAACTGAGTTCTGTCATACTATTTCTTCCATTTCCCTCATTGTAATCCATATGGATTTCAATTTATGGGGAAAAAAACCCTAAGTTTCTACTACTATAAATCCAAAACCATAGACTATATCCTTATTAGCAGGCAAATACTTTGTATCCTTTAAGTCAGTAAAATAAAAGATAGAGCTTACCTGGAACCCATTTAATCTCCATTCCTATATCCTTTTCTTCCTGCTTTTTCTCTTTTTCTTTGATACTTTGCAAAAGTTCCCTGTACTTGGCAATTTGCTCTTCATCATCTTTTTGGCTTTTTCTGAGTTTGTCATCTTCTATTTCATGAGCTACATCACCATCTAGAAAGAGAGCAGAGCTATTACAGCCTCAAGAAAGTGACCAAAGGAAGTTAATGTTTAGGACAACTCAGACACACACGTTGTTTCTGAAAAACAATCAAAAATATTTTCATCTATTATTCCCCCCAAAATTAACCAGTTTTAGAATTACTCTACTTAAATGAAATAAAAATAATACCTGAAAAGACAAATAAAATTTGGCCAGCAAAGGAAATCACTGATGGGACACAGCATTTTAGTATGATTAGTTTCAGAGAGCCCTGCAGCAGAATAGTAGCTGAATCTTAAAAATCAATTGTGTAAAGCATTTTGAAAATGAGTGTTATATCTAAACAAATAAACCTTGCAAGATTCTGTAACAGAGAGAATTTTTCAATGCCTTCATCTTCAGTGACTTGGTGAATTAACAAATGAAGCAAGTTGGAAAGAAGTCTTTTTCTCCCCCCTCCCTTTTTTTCTTTTGAAAAACACAATTACAATGTGACTTGCAACAAGCTTTTAAACAAATGGTTCAGAGAGAACAGGTTTTTAAGGTTTCAAAGATGCTGCAGCTCCTTCAACTGTAGAAAACTCCATTTGGGGAAGGCTCCTTTTTTCTGTTTCTCTTGTTCAGCAGTAATGCCATGCTCCCTACAGAACTGAGTTGCACAGACAGCATGACCAGTGTCTGGACAGGGAGACCACAGTTATAAATTAACAGTGACATCTGGTCTTTGGCTAAAACTTGGGGTTGACACAGTTCCTCACTTGCCATCACAGCAGGAAGTTGGTTGGTTCTTGGTTGGGAGCAGAAATCTTTACTGTTCAGTTAAATGCAGCTGCTTTTCCACTTTCCCCATCAGCAGGTGGGATCTCTTAAGAGGAAAGCATCTACTTATGCAGCAAGCAAAAGGCATTCAATTTTGAAGAGTGAGAAGGAAAAGAAGACATTTCGTTGTGTCTTCTTCCTGGTACATTGTAAAAACAAGAGGTGATGCTATACTAGATGGGAACTGAAGAAATACTTAAGCTAAGGAAGGCTCCCCTGAAACTGGGTAAGTAACAGGCTACTAGTTGTACAATGCAAACTGTCATACTTTCTCATTTAGCTAAAACACAGGTTTCTTGTCAAACATCCAGCATCACCTTCATGAAGCCCTCAGGAGCCTTTTCATTCTGTATGCAAACAAAGACTGCTTGACAACAGCTGTGAGAAAGGAAAATGAGCTTGAGTATGTCCTCAAAGTCTGCTCAGAGTTCAAAAACCTTGTGGCTAGCTTTCAAGTATCAGGCTGAATGGCCCAACATGAGGAACCACTTTCTGATGGATATTAAGGCAGCAGTGCTTTCTGCCAATGACTTGTTCAAAGACCTTCTGAGCAAAACACAAACAAAACAGAAAGTTCTGGTGCATTAACAGCTGTGCTGCAAAACAAATACAATTAAGAGGAAAAAAAAACAACCTGTGAAGGAAGAAAAAGCAAAAGCAGATGCTATTTAGAGTATAAAATACAAGTATAGTCTTCTTTTTTAACAGAAGAGTAGTTGCAGAAGTGCTGAAAGAGCTAAGAAAAAAGTTTAAAACCCTGAGGCAAGTCAGAAACATTCCAATATAAGAGTTTGTAGTGTTGGCTTTTAAATGCTGTAATCCATCACAAATAAAAACACAGAGGCTCAATATCTGAAATTGCTGATTGACAGCTGTGTTAGCTGAGATAGCATTCTTGTAATCACAGTGTCTTGAAGAGAGAATATTCTTAGTTTAAGATTATCTTGCAATGCCTCAGTAGATTTTTTTTTTTGTAAACACAGCCTTACAAACTGAAGAAAGTAGAGAAATTACAGCAGACACAACACTTCACAAGGCATCTGCTGCAAAGCCAAGCTTCTTTTAAAGGCAGAAAGGTAAAATTCCCCCTCAACAAGTAATGGCACAGTAGCAAATTCAGCCACTGATCTGGATGTTCTCTCATGGCCATACCATGAAAATGCACTAAATGTCTCAGGTTTATCCAGAGTAGTTGCTTAAATTCATCTAGCTACAAAAAACCCTACAGTGCATGAAGACCCACAGAATGAAAAGAAAAAGCTCTACACTTGAACCCACTGAAAACTCTGGGTTTCAAGCACACTCTCCCCACATTTCAGCACACTGAACAAAAAGTTGTGCAGATCCCATTAGTTCAGCCAAAAGATATTAAAAAAAAAATGAAAGTTTAGAATTCAAGGTAAGCAAAGCAATCTTATTCAGAGCATGTCATAGTGGATTTTTTTTGTGCAAGATATTTTTCAGAGAGAAGCTGGATACTGGAAGTAGAGAATGAGAACAGACAGGTAACAGTAACTGAACAGTAAGCACTACATTTGGGCTTTTTTAGGGTTTTCCATATTTTTTTCAGGTCAGGGTAGTCTAACCGATTGAGATGCAGAAATTCACTTAGCAAATGAGGTGACTGTAGCCATTGCAGCCTTTAAGCAGCTGGCTATGCATCAGAGGTGACTGGGCATTGCAAAACCAGGCCTCTGAGCCAGCCAGTTGTAAGCCAAGACTAACAGCTGGCTCCTATCTAGTCATTTCAGAGCAGAGATGTGATGTGCAAGAGCACACACAGATAGGGTCTTCAATCCTACATTACCAAGCACCTCCAACAGCAGCTTGCATGAACTTCTTTGAAGGAAAGCTGAGATGATCCTTGCTCCTGGCCTTTTTAATTAAAAAAAAAGAAAAACAAAACCAAGACAAAAGCACCTGCAAACATGCTTTGTAAAAGCATCCAACACCTGTGTCAGTTGTATAAAGCTTCTGATGCTCCATAGGAAGAAAACAATCAGGTTGTGGTATTTCTATTCTGTTCCATCAAAGTCCAGCCAGGCCTTGCTAAATGAGAACCACTAACTCTCTTTGCCAGCTTGTTTTCTGCAGAACTATTTTAGCACTATGCCAAAACTAACCCAAAAGAAAGATTCTAAAAGTTTAAATTACTTTACACGCCCAGGAATATCCAAAGCAGCTATACTGGAATAAGGGACAGAAACTAACCCAGATAATGCACTAATTAATGTATTTTAAACACCCATTGGATTCAGTGACAACAGTAAATAATTGCATGTTCTACTTCTGACACCTTCCACTTCACAGCCTTCCATATTAGTTCTAACAAATACAAACACTTATGAATGCTGCTCCTTTCTAAGATGGCAAGGAGGATTCTACATGTACATGTTAAACATGTATCTGAATGTAGATGTGTAGTCAGTTATGGCACCAAATAAATTTCAAAATGGTAAAAAGCCTTAATAATGGTCTGATCTTATTTAACATAAATCACTGAAAATAAGATTAGCAGCATTATTGTAAAAAAATAAGTAAAACTCCCCCTCCCCAGCAACTAACTTTTCTTTCTCTACACTTGTGCACCTCCAGGATTGATGCACCATCACAAAACAAAAGATCTACTGTCTTTGTAGTCTCCTACTGGAAGTCCAGTACCACAAGAGACTGTGCTCCCTGCTCAAGAGTACTTCTGAGGAGAGCAGGGCTCTACATCGAGTTCTCTCTGAGCCTGTCAGTGTTCAAGAAATATTTGGACAACTCTCAGATATAGAGTTTAGTGTTTAGGTTGCCCTGTGTGGAGTCAGGACTTGGACTCAATGATCCTTGTGGATCCCTTCTATCTCAGGACACCGTACGATTATACATCATCAGGGACAGCTCATGAAAAATACACTGATAGAACTGCTTTGTCACATAGTCTATTCAGGTATTCTGGGTGGCTGTGCAAAGGAGATCAGTAGAAAAGATGTTCTGGCAAGGTAAAAAAAAAGTGAATGAAAGCATAATGCTTAACTTGAAGCATCATTTAAAATGCCATATGAGAAGATACTGGCGCTCACTGTCAAAACAGTGATGCTGGGCTGGGTTTGATGCACACTGCAAACACTTCCTGACTGGAACAAAGGCATCCAGGGAGGAGAAACTTCAGAAGTCAGGTAAAGGAGATACTCTGTGCTATGAACCACCACATCCCAGGTCACTGAAATACTTGACATTACAAAACTGTTGTATAATAGCAGTACTACATTCATGACATACATATTTTAACTTGAAAAATTCCATTACAAAGCAGATCGTATCAGGCCAACAAGAACCTGTTTATAAATAAAACATTTTAATAAGTTAAAAAAATACAAATAGAAGTCCAGAACATTTTTTCCTTATCACACTCCCACATTTCCATTCAAACAGCTGACACTGATTTCTCCCACTTGTGCATTTCCCATTCTGTCCCATTCCACATAATTCTGCTGGATGGAATCCTGCTTTGTATCACATAACTGAATGGACCAAAGGTCAGGAACATGTTAAAGACCTGGCAACATAATTCCTCTATTGACAAGTTACTTTTCAAAACAGTATTAGAAACTAAACCATTAGATATTTCCAGGTTTAAAATCTAGTGGTGTGATAAGATTATCACAGGTCAATTTCCCTTCCCAGCAAATGAACTTTAAAAAATTTTTTTAAGTGTTGCTCACTTACAGATGTTTGCTCTCATCACCACCCTATTACAGATCACAGAATCACAGAATGGTCTGGGTTGGAAGGGACCCCAAGGATCAGAGAGTTCCAACCCCCTGCCACAGGCAGGGACACCAACCTCCAGGCCTGGAGCTACACAAGGGTGCCCAGGGCCCCAGCCAACCTTGCCTTGAACACCTCCAAGGATGGGGCATCCACCACCTCTCTGGGCAGCCTGTTCCAGCACCTCACCACTCCCTCTGTAAAGAACTTCCCCCTAATATCTAATCTAAACCTTCCTTCCCTTAGCTTTAATCCATTCCCCCTTGTTCTGCTATTGTCCACACCCTCTCTGTTCAGCCTGTCCCAGGGCTCTGTCACCCTCACGGTAAAGACTTTTTTCTCATGTTCAGACAGAACTTCCTGTATTTCCAGTTTGTGCCCAGGCCCCTTGTCCTGTCACTGGGCACCACTGAAAAGACATCCCCTCAACAATCAGCCTTTAGATATTTGTGGGTATTGATCACATCCCCTCTCAAACTCTCCTCACATAAGAGATGCTCCAGTCTCCCAGTTTCGGGAGTGAAAAGATGCAAGGCAGTTCAGGAATTTACATGTTGGTCCACTATATATAGAAGATTTACATACCTTACAAAGTTAGATAACATCCTCTTTATATTTTTAAGAAATTATGTGAAACAAAAAGCATCTGAAGGATGTTATTACTACACTCTGTAGTTCCCTTAAGTACACTCTGCTGCTTACCCTTCCCCTCGCCAGGTTAAGTCCTATAGCTTGGGAGTACCAGAAGGCCCATAGCACAGCTTTTCTCCCCTGCCATTCATATTCTTCTGGTCACCCAACAAGAGCTAGTGCTGGAATAAAGGAGCTTTCCAGGACCTTCTAAGGTTTGAAGCCCATTCAGTGTCCTGTCTAGGCCCTTCCAACAAGCACAGCCTTAGGGCAGTCTCTTCAGTATCACCTTGCCCTGCAGAGACTTTGAGATGTGTAGAGGGGGCCACGAAGAGGACAAATTACTATAGAAAACTATAAACAGATTTCCAGAGTGAGCCTTGTACCTAATTAATTTAGTCATTAACCATTTTGCATTTGAAAGTAGAACTCTTCCTCTGTAAAAGAAGCACCTCAAGTTCTATTGAAATTAATTTTATCTCAAAAATGAAGATATTAAAGTGGTATTGCCAAACTTGACAGAAAAATATAAAAGCACTCTGAAAAAAGAAAGACTGAGAGGTGCAAGCTCCTATTCAGAAAGCAGCTACGCAGGGGATCAATCATTAGGACATAATATTGTCCCTCTAAAAGGCAACAGTCAAATAACTGTCTAAAGCTATGATTTACATATTTAGATAACCTGTGTTCAAAACACTCCAGCTAATGACTTTGAGGACAACACTTATTAACCTGAGTACCTTGCTGTTTTTCTTCCTCTTCTTCACTAGATGAAGCCAAATAAGCTTGAAAATCCATGTCAAGAAGTTCCTCTTTGTTAAAAGTTCTGCTAAGTGACGTCACTCGCTCGTGATCTGTCTCATCCCATGTGATATCTACCTTAAAATTAAGAAACCACTCAAATTAAACATTGCAACTCTGCCTTTTTAGGGAAAAATATTTGACACCTCCCATTTAAGAAGCAACGTAAACCTGTTACTAATGTGTCTACAACAATTGCCTTTAATAACCATTTACTAAAGTCAATGTAGTTAAAACTTTATGGAACTGTTCTATAATGAGTTTTAACTGCCTGAAAGACTAATGCAGCCTCCTCATGCACTGAGAGGTTCTGTAAGAGGAGGTCACACAACATGAAATCTCTGCAAGCCAAATTTCCTGTGTGCCAGAAGATACTGGTGTTGAAGCAGCCACTAAGTCCTCTCCCTTCCAGCAGCAACTCGTTCCCAGAACCACGTGTGGATGGCAATAGGGACAACAAAAGGGCACAACTGCACCCTGAGCTGGAAGGTGAAACAGGTCTTGACTGGAAAAATGATCCAGCAGAAATTGCTTATTTCTCAACTAATCTCTTCTCCCATCCAATTCACTTTGTGGCCAGATGAAAGTTGTGGTTGTCACATTAGACAGAGTAGGAACGAACAGCTACAAAGAGAGGAAACAACTGCTTAAAGCCCTGCACTACCACCAAAAAGGTTCTTGTTGAGCTGCACACAAATATCCATTTTAGGCAAAATTGGAAGATTTAACGTGAATAACACAGTAATTCCATGTGCAACTTGTAATAGAGGTATAAGGTCAAAATGTAGTATCTAATTTGTAACAAAGAAGCCAAATTGCTTTTAAAATCCCAAACTTGAGCTTATTTATGGGCTTGCAACTTGTGGCTCTGTAACACACATCTTTTACTACCTTTGATGTCTTTCATTTCAAACAGCAAAGATAATCAGGAATCTTTTCCCCAGTACTTACATCATTTATAAGCTGACAACAAAACTAAACAAATTAGAAAAATATTACAAAACATTGTAAAGATACCTTTGAAGTTCCCATAGCTGCAGATGTGAAGTACTTTGGCTTATATACAGCTACATTGACTTCTGAGGCTACATCTTTTGGCTTCTCATCAAATGTAACATTATCTGGAATGAATCTTAAAGGCAAATAAAACATGTTATTCTTCAAATACACTGGGAAAGGGTAGGATAAACTAAGCTTACGTAGCATAAACTAAGCATAGCTCTAAGCTTTTAATGAGTATAGTACATCAGGACAACAGGATTTGTTAAAAGGAAAAGTTGGTAAGCCTGAAAAGGAGAAAAATGAAATGGACAATACTCTTACACAGGTAAGATCAACTGTCTGGCTTCTGCACAGCTAATCTGTGGGGTTTTCATGTGTAACATCACCATATTAGGGAGGTAAACTAAACAATCAACGTAGTATTGGCAGGTGTGGGGTTTGGGTACTTGCTTGCTTTAAGAGTAGTATTTTCAGAAAGCTTAATATAAAAACTCCAAAGGGAAAGTGAATAAAATTAATTAGGTAACAGATAAATTAAAAAAAGCAAAACATTGTGGGAAAGCCCAGTACATCTTTAATATTAGAATTAGTAGAGGAAAAAAATGTTTAAAAGACCAGTCATGTAACAATGGGGTAAGATAGATTTAAAAACCCTTTGTGCATGACATGAGAAATTATTTGGGCTTTTCCTGTTTTGTTAAAAATGATTGCAAATGTGATACGATGAATACTATTCAGAATAACAGCATAACAAAGTGGGGGATTGGGAAAAGCACTAGAGAATTTTAAACAGCTGTATCTGTTGTAAAACATCTTTCTCTGTTTAAAAGCACGAACAGTTACATGCTCATTTGACAGAGATCTTCTCCAGCATGATTCAAAACAAATGAATTCAGCTCCTCTAGAAAACGGTTCAAAGCAAAAGATTTAGCTTTCACTGACTTCCAAGAGTGCCCATAACATGGGTCCCAGCAGATAAAGCCAGCTTCTGTCAAAACTTAATTTGATTTAGTTAGCATCTCTTCTGCTTTTTGTAACAAAAGGAAATGCTAACAATGAAGCATAACTATAATTTAAAACAATTTCTTTCCCAAACATGACTTTTGAAATATTAGAGCTTCCAGCTCATTCATCGGGGCTAGCAGAGTAATCTACTGCAGCTTCATGATAACAGCAGCCAATATTCTTGTCCCATGGTAAGCGATCCTGAAAAAGAGCCACTTCTGGACCCCTGGGGGGAGATGGAAAAGCAGCACTGT
Organism: Hypotaenidia okinawae; assembly: GCA_027925045.1. Lineage (NCBI taxonomy): Eukaryota > Metazoa > Chordata > Aves > Gruiformes > Rallidae > Hypotaenidia > Hypotaenidia okinawae. Next base: position 7,152,370 of record BSDF01000003.1, read on the forward strand.
GTTAGACTGTTTTCCAATTCCTACCACTTTACTTCATTGTAGCAAAAAGTGGAAGATGTAACCAGAACATTACACTGGACTTCTCTTAATAACAGTTGCTCTATGCAGAGATTCCCTCCAACTTTTCATACTTTAATAAAAATGCTCAAAAAGAGAGAAAAAACAATCAAAGGAAAAACCTAACAACTCACTGAGTGTCTTTTTTTTTTTTTAAATACATCTCATTTTGGTCAGAGAATGAAGATCATATAATTTACTCCAATTTTAAATTGACTTTTTTAATAAACTTTTCCCTCCCAGCCCAACGTACGATAAAGCCACCACTGGAGTTACCTGAGGTCTATGAAAGAGCAGCTACTTTCAAATTCCAATCCATCACATTCCTCATAAATTTTATTGGCTGTTTCAGGAGAATCACACTCAACAACAGCATAGAAGTACCTCAGTCGCTTAAATTGATACTCCCGCAGCTTTTCCCTATAAAGCCTGCAAAAGTGGGAAACACACAATAAAGTGAGCTGGCTCCAACAACCTTTCATTTGCAAAACATTTTACATCCAACTCATTAGAAATATGTACCACTCAAACACTCTCCTACTCTTAAAATAAGAGTAGATGCTAAGCAGCAGGAAGTTCCACCAGTATCTAGTCAGTTCTACTCAAATAAAAGACACAGGAGGCATACGCCTCTTGTGCCTGACTGCTTCCCACAGGCAGTGCAAGGTTAGAGGTCCAGTGCAGAACACAGCAGCACCTCTGTGTAGGGCCACAGAAAATTGCATTTGATGGCTCCTATCAAGCTGCTTGCAATTATCCTGGCTCTTAACAAGGCTGATGAAGAGGATGTTCATACAGATGCAAGGGGACCTGTTAAGAACCATGAGAGAAACTGTGAAACTGTAAGAGAAACTAAGTGTAGGAGTGATGAGTAAGTTGTATGGGTGAAGAAAAGATCAGGATACTACCCTGTGTAGTACAGGTGGTGGTGCTGTCATAAGAGGTGACAGCAAGAGAGAAAGAAAAGCAGGTAAGAGACTGAGAAGTGGATGAATTGGTGGAAGGGTGCAGGAGAGTGACTGCAGGGCCATGAATTTAAAGGGTACAAACACAGGTATCATGGGGGTATCTCTGATATTTGGATCTCTGTTTGTTGTACTCCAGAATTTCTAGAGTCAACTGAGCAGTAAATCCAACACTCCAGGATATGCCTTGAGGCACACAGCAAAGCTGACTTCAGCATGCACTGTGAGTTCATCACACAAATCCCTGATGTACGAGAGACTATCTTCAAAGGTATCTGCACTTATTCTAGAAGCATCCAGATTTTCCAGATAAGGCAGCCCAATGAGATGTTTTATACAAAACTGACCCCAGCCAGGCTGCCAAACATCTGGAAACTCAGGAAAGACATAAAAGCAAAACCTAAAACCAATCAAGTTCCATATAGACATGGCTTTCATGCAGAACAAATGGGAATAAAAAGACATGCTTGAAGAAGCCTGGACCATGGTACGACTGATGAGCTCAGCCTGATTAGACAAGGCTCCTGCTGCTAGTGGCATTCAAGAAATCTCAGGCTGGAAATTCACAGCCTAAGTTAAAGTCCCTGTTGGTTATGCAGATCAAAATTTTGACAAGGAAACATGGGGATTTTACTGCATGAATGGCAGTTTGTAGAGAAGAAATGCTTTGTGAAGCTCTCCACATGTATGTTCCATTAATTATTCCAATGAGCTATACAATAAAACAATTGAACTCTCAGAATTGTAGGGGTTGGAAGGGACCTTGAGAGATCATCCAACCCCTACAAAGTCCAACCTCCCTGCCAAAGCAGGAACTCAATTATCAAGAAGGAAATCTTCTCAAGTTTCATTATAATGCATTTATTCAATGCATTGACAACTAACAACTGTGAACATCAGTTGTAAAACATCCCTCAAGGAAGCTCTAAAATTAAGTCATCCACAAGAGACTCCCACATAGGGATTTTGTAAACAGGAGCTGACTGGGATTTTCACTGAGAATTATTAGACACAAGATCTCTCATCTGAAAGATAAATACCCATCATTCTCCGTGGTATTCTCTGGGAGATCAAACAGTTCCACAGGCCCTTTTTGTTCTTCCTCTTTCAACCTCTCTTTTCCAAATTCTGAGGGATAAATCTACAAATACAAAAACATAAAACAAAGTTTTAACAGTAACAGCATAATGTACACCAACTAAGAAAAAAACAACTCTCTCTAAAAGGCTTAGCCTTTTTCTTTTTTTCTCTAAAAATCAGTAAAGGGATCAACTCCATAAACTGTAATTTACAAAAAAGACAGTAGAATAAACAAACTGCCTCTTAGGAATGACAATATTTTGGCTGAGATGAGGAACAAAAGGAACCCTGGCTTAGTTCACTGCAATGCAGCCCTTTTCAGAAAGGGCTATTTGACTAACATTTCTCAGAAAACTGCAAGTAGACACTAAGAGTAGAAAAACGTAACTTAATTGATCATAATTTAACCAGTTTACTAATGAACTTAAAAGTGGCAAAAAACAGGAAGTGTTGTGCAACAATAAAAGGAGTTGGAAAGCATGTAGAAGCTAGGTTTAAGGTTGGGTTATCTACCACAACAACCACTGAAAATTACATTTACCAAGGAAACGTAGTCTCTCCCTAATAGTACTTAGTGCTGACCTCATACAAATAAGAAGTTAACAGCTTCAGGATCTAACTCCACCACATGTATGCCCATTGCTGAAAAGCAGCTTGCATTTTTTTCTAATACAGCAAGTTAAATTGCAACACAGTTTCTCATTAATCATGTTAATATATCTTCTGATTCTTCTAGAGCAATGTCATATTTGGCTTTTATTTTGTAGTCTTTTCTTTCCTTCTTTTTATTTTCATGGTAAAAGCCACTACTCCTTTTAGAAATTAGGCCTTACCTTAACAGAAAATACTGTTCCTCCTTTGGGTGTGAAAGAATTAAATAGAGCCAGCAAATCTTTAGCCTTCAACCTATCCCAATCCATATTACAAACTGCCAGTCTACTTGTAATCTGAACAGAGAGAAGAAAAAAAAAACAAACAAAGAGACATAAAGTTCATAGGCTTAATTCCTGTAGGTTTAATTCCTGACTGCTATGGGGAACGTGCACAACAATCTAGGAAGTATCATTGGTAAAAATCATGTTATTAACAAACTCAACTGAAAAAATACAGGAAGCATTTTCCTCAAGACTTTGTATCACTTAAACTAGCAAAGTTCAGAAGAAGCAACCACCGGAGCAGATAAAAAGGACATAAATAGCAAAGCAGCACAAAACACACTGCACCAACCATAGATTTAGGATTGCAGTTACAGCACCACCTCTTAGGATTTTGTTATCATTATATGGTTAGGTCACAATAGCAACTAGTATCACAGTATTACAACAGCACTAGAGTATTGTGACTTCTAAAACTAAGAAGAAGTAGCATACAAAAGTCCTACTTCACGGTCTCATGATTTCTTAATTGCTTAAAGCACGAGTTCAAACATTTTTTTTTTTTAAAGTGAAAAAAAATCATTAGGAAACAAAAGCAGTATTTAAATTTCAGAATGTCTGAGAGTAAATGATGTTTGTTCTCATCACTTATAGCTCATCCATGTACAGATAAACCTCTGCTTAGAGGGAAAGAGGGACACCAGTGCAAGCTGCAAGCCTCTTATTTTTGGCCAATCCCATCATCACATGCATTCTGTAAACCTTTATGAAAAATACTTCCAACCAGCTGGTTCCACAAATAAAGATCTGTAACAAACTCAGAGTACCTTTCACAGGTCAGGTAGCAACCTTTCACATGCAGAAGTATCGTTACCTCATCTCCGCGAGGGGCATCCTTATCCAGCTCACGCCAGGAATGCTCTATCTCCGGCTCCTTCGGAAACACCGCGTTTAAATCCTCGTCATCATCTGAGCTCGTTTCAATGTTCCCTATGCCTCTAGCTAGATCAGGTCCACTATCACTTTCTTCATCGTCTTCCGAATCACTGTCTTCTTCACCTGTTTCCCCATCATCTTCTCCCTCTTCTTCCTCATCTGCTTCCTCATCATCTCCTGGCTCCTCTTCCATTTCCCCACCATCTTCTGGCTCTTCTGCATACTCAGAGTCATCACTTGCAAAAACTTCTTCTTCTATGTGGCTTTTGCTGGCATCACGTTGATCACAGGTGTCTCTGCTTGCAGTCACTGGAAGATAAACATTAGGTATCTATTTTTAATTACATAGGATCCTATACAAAGAGAAAAAAACCCTTCAGGTTTTCTTCATATAGATTTACAGAACCCCCAAAACTTACTATGGTTCAGGAATAAACTACATCAGGGAAGTTCAAAAAACCATAAGTTATCAGTATCACCTCTTCAGTTTGTCTAATCGAATCACTCTTTAGGTTCACAGTGGTGTTATCAACCTCAAACTCTAAGAAAATATTACTGTTATTCTCTACCTATGTATAGAATCAACAGGCAGAAATTAGATTTCTATAATGGAAACACATATGATCAATATAAAGACACTTTCAGTCAAGAAATGCTCATATGCAAAAGTGTTCACAGTTTATATCTGCCATTCAGTTTGATAAACATAGTATACAATAAGTATATAGTAAACAGTGTATACAGTACTATACACTCTACTTTTCTAACTCAAGCATAATTTCAGCTCCACCAATTAAAATGACACAGATGTTCACAACCTTGATGAAGAATCAGCACTGATTCTGTAAAGAGATAACCAACTCCAGTTCTTCAGCAACACTGAATCCAAGCCAGTATTGTATGACTAATCACGTGAAAGAAAAGTTTTCCATGGATAAAGCAAAAGCAACAACATCCAGGTAAACATACTGTTATTAGTTACTTGATCAACTAACCTGATGCATTTATTTTTCCTCCTAGGGAGCGGTCCCTCCTGGGAGCTTTAACTGACACAGTACCACTTGGTTGCAAAGACTTCTGCTTGTTTTGAACAGAAACTGATCTTCCTCCTGACCCATCTCCTTGTTTGCCTTCCACTTTACCTAAAATGCCCACGTTTTCCTGAGAGCTATCAATTTCTGCTGCAGTTTTCTTAGAGACCCCTTTCAAATTTAACTTAGATGTAATTTTTTGTCCTCCTTTTTTAAGGTCATCTGCTTTTCTCACTGTTTGGTCCAACCCTGGCTTGCTTATTTTGCTCTTCTGCCTTGAGACACCATCAGCAGGTAGTTTTGCAGAATCTGCTACTCCTTTAGGTTTAGCTTTTTTCTTCTTCTTCTTTTTCCTTTCAGTATGTTCTTTGCTATCACCTTCTGAAATATCCGAGTCAGATTCCGACAGGGCATAAAATTTCCTGAGGTTCTCTGTGGAAGTATAGTTAACAGGGCGACCTCTTTTATCTACTGTATATTTTAACTTAAACTTCTTGTCATGGAACATAGCCCGGAATCGTTTGTCAATCTTGATTTTACGCTCTTTCTCTGGCATCTCCCAAAATCTGGGATCTCTAGTAATGCAGCTAAACCGCCCATCGTTCAGTATTTCTGCTTGGGATGCCATTTTTGGTGCTGCTGAAGACTTGGACAGCTACAATATGAAAAAAACAAACAAATAAGACACCACTTCTGACCTAAAACAAATAATTGCCATAAATTTAGATACAAAATTGAAAAAAATTAAAGAAGCAACGTTAGGTTTCTAACCTATACCTAAGAAGTTCTTTCCAAAAGCACATGTAGCATCTAAACAAGTCATAAATAATTCTGCAACTACCACAGTCTTGCCCACAATTCTTACTCTCCTCAGACAACAGATAAGCAGCTAAAAAGTCATATAGGGTGCAGATAGAGCCTTAAGTGGCTCCCTATCAATCCAACACCTCAATACCTCAAGCAGTTTAATGGAATCAGAGAACACATCAGGTTGGAAGGGGCCTTTAAAGGTCACCTAGTCCAACTCCCCTGCAGTAAGCAGGGACACCTTTACCTAGATCAGGTTGCTCAGAGCTTCATAGAGCCTGACCCTGAATGCTGGCAGGGATGGGGCCTCCAGCACCTCTCTGGGCAACCTGTGCCAGTGTCTCACCACCCTCATAGCGAAAAGCTCCTTACTAACGATGAATGCAAACCTGCCCTGCCTTGCTCTAGCTTAAAATCATCGACCCTCGTCCAGTCACTATTTACCCTTACAAACAGCCCCTCCGGAGCTGTCCTGTGACCCCTTCAGGTACTGGAAAACCACTACAAGGTTTCTGCAGAGCCTTCCCTTCTCCAAGCTGGACGAGCCCGAGTTAGAAGCTCCAAGCAACAACCCGTCCCAAAAACCCCGAGTTTCGCTGTACGTCAGACCCCGGCCTCCCGCTCCTCGCGAGGTCCGGCTGCTTCACGCTTTAAGGGCGCGGTCTGGAAGAGGACAAGCGTCTGGGACCGCTCAGGCCGGTGCCGCCAGCAGCTCCGGCCGAGACTCAGCGCAAGGCAGTGGCACCGCGGCCTTCCCCGAGGCGCCCGCGGCCCCCGCTCCTGAGGCGCCCACGATACCCCGCTCCCTCCCAGCCTCCGGCAGCAGAAGAGGCCGCAGCCCAGCCCGAGCTCACCGACCGTCCGCGGCAGCCGGCTCCTCACGCTCCCTCACGGCAAGACGCACCGCCACGAGAAGGCCAAGCAACTTCCGGCGGCGCTACGGTGGCCGTCACAGGATAAACCAGTCCCAACCACTCACACGGCGCGACCGGCGGAAAGCGGGTAACGGGGCGGCAATGCGCATGCGCAGAGGAAGGCCACTAAAGGCGCCTCGGAAGGGATGGTTTTTCCCGCGCGTGCCCTAGGCGCGGGGGGACGATGGGAGCGGAGGCCGTGGGAATGTGGGTCCTGAGGGGCGCCGGCCGCCCCCTCATATGTAGGGGCTGGGGCGGTGGGGGCCGCCGGCTCTGGGCCCTGCCCGAGCGAGCCGTGGCCGCCGGGTCGTCTGTCAGCGCTTCGTCGGGCTCAGGTGCCCTGAGCCCCTTCGACCGGCGGCTGAAGCGGAAGCAGAAGAACTGGGCGGCGCTGCAGGCCGAGCCCGCCAAGTGCGACTACCTGCGGGAGGAGGTGGGGGTGGCGGCCGGCGGCCCCGGGGCGGCCCCCTCGGCAAGGTGGGGGAGGCGTCAGCGAGGAGGGCTGGGGGAGGACCCGCCGGGACCGTGAGCGCTGCCCCCACGCTGCTGACCGGCTGCTTTCCCCCTAGGTCGGCGGCAGGATAGCGGACAGGGTGTTTGACATCACCAGGTAACTCGCGGCGAGGGGCAGCGCGGCACCCGCCGCGGGCTGCCCTGCAGCGGCAGGGGCACGGCCAGGGGACGTGACCCTCGGGAGGGAGCGGTGGGTTCTGGGCCTCTTTCTCTGCGCTTCTCCGCAGCGGCGGCCCCAGAAGGATGCTCGGCGTGTGCAGGCCGAAAAGACTTTGGGAGATGAGGGAACGGGGGTTACTGTAGCCTGAAACTTACCTTAGCTGAAGCCTTCCTTGCATTTTACGTTGCTAAACTTACTCTTTAGGACGTTTCCTCTTGCTTTGGATGTGGGCTCCGGAAGAGGTTACATAGCTCAACATTTAACGAAGGTACCAGCTCTTTATATTTGAAAGTGTTTAAAATAAGCGTGTGTTTATCTTTCAGTCTTCAAACAGGCCTCTGTTATAACTTAAAACAATTACCTGGAATTTTAAAGAGAGAAATCCTTTTTTCCCCCATCATATCTCTAGCAGCTGTCCAGAGATGTGCGTTGGACAGACTGATAGCCTATACTTATTATCACTAAAGAATAAAAAAAGGTAGTATAAGGGAAGCTGTCTGTTGCATGACACTTAACCTTTAGCCCCTAGTAGGGATACACATGTTTTTTGTGACTAATGTATTGGATGTACTTTGTTAAAGAGAATATCATTGTGGAGACTTTAAATAGTGAACAGCTTACCCTTCATGAAGGACACTCCAAGTAAAGGTACTTCATTGGCAGTTAATTCATGCTTTAAAACTGACTGAATTTATACCCAAAAACCAAGAATGTGTTTTCTGTTATTCCTTCTACCTCAACTATTCTCCCTGGGAGCAATTACAAGGTTGGGGAGGGGGAAAGCTTTTTGGTTTACATAAAACTTTTATTAAATGGTGAAGAGATTCCTTCTGAGTTGTTACAAGCATGTGTAAGCATTTCATAAAGTTATTAATGTCAATTGATAAACCAGTTTAAATATTTGATAGACTTCTAAAATTTTATTTTAGGAAACAGTTGAAAAACTTATTCAAGTTGATATTGCGGAGAATGCTTTAGTAAGTAGCTTTTCTGACTGCTAATGTGCTTCAGTTCCATGACATGGAAATGCACAAGAAGTGAGTTCATAATCTTGTTTTTTATTCTAACCCAACACTAGAAAAATGCTGTAGAATCTGAAATCCCTACGGTCAGTGTTGTAGCTGATGAAGAATCCCTTCCTTTCAAAGAGGATACATTTGATCTTGTTGTTAGTAGCTTAAGGTATGTATTAGTAATTGTCCTGGTTTCAGTCAGGATAGAGTTAACTTCTTTTGTAGCAGCTGATGGGATGCTGTGTTTGGGAGTTACAATGAAAGCAGTGCTGAGAACACCCTGATGTTCTTAGTTGCAGTCAGACAGTCAAGGACTTTCTCAGCTTCTTCGTATTTCTCTATTCATGAGAAAGGGGGGGCAAAGCCAGGACAGGTGACCCAGATGGGCCAAAGAGTGTATTCCATGCCAATGATGTCCTGCCCAGGAGAACGGGGGGCTGAGGGGAGGAAGAAGAGGGGCGGTGGCGGGACGCGTGCTGCTTGGGGGGACGGTCGGGTTCCGGGACAGCTCTGGGTGGTCCGGCCTGAGTTGTGTGGGTCGGGGAGAAACTGCATTGGGGATCAAGAGTTTCATATTCTTTTGCTCTAAAGTCCTGTTAGCATTGGTATATTTGATCTTTCTGTTCTCTTAGTAAACTCTCCTTATCCCAACCCACGGGCCTCTTAGTTTCTTGGTTTTGGAGTTATTTGCCCCTTCCTTTTCCCTTCCCTTGTTTCCCCCTTTTTCCCTCTTCCCCTGCTCTTTTACTTTAAGAAGCAGGCAGCTGCGTGGATCTTGGCCCACAGCCGGGGGGAAACCATGACAGTAATTAATTTACCTTTTTTGTTTAAGATGTTAAATAATGTTATTTGAGAGTAACTTTAAGGAGAAAAGAGTTTAGTGTGTTAAACAGCAATAAGACGTGCTCTGTTAAATGTACTTGCTTATTTGGTGTGTGTAATGTTAGGAAAAGCTGCTGTTGTGATAGTTCTTTTCTGTTTATTTGTTTGTTTTCTTTAAGACACCTGTAGCTTCTTTTTTTGTGATTTTACTAACTCACTTTCAGGACTTTTCGTCTCCTCACCTTCCTTTGTAGATAACGTAACAATTAGATTGTGTGATTATGTGATTTGTTTGCAGTACCTGAATATTATTTAATATGCAATTATAAAAAGTATACTTTTGTATTTCAGTTTACACTGGGTGAATGACCTTCCTAGAGCTTTCAGAGAGGTAAGAAACAGGTTTTTAATATTAAAATTCAATGCTTGCCATAGCTTGATTTTTGAATTATCTCAGCTTCTTCCTACAGGTGAAAACCTTTTTCAGATCAGTGAAGTTGGGAGCAAGAGCAAGGAATATTTTAACTAATTTGCTGGGTTTTCATTTATTTCAAGTTGTTCAAGTCATTATGGTCATGCTGTCACCTGCTGGTATGATCAGGATTACCCTGCTTTTATGGTGGTAATAAAAGTATAAATTTGAATACCTTCAGTACTTATTAAAATGAAAAAAAAAAGTTTGAAAAGAAATACATACTTCTACATGGAATATATATGTTTTATGGAGTGTCAAATATTTTTAACTGCACAATAAAAATAACTGATGCATTATAATGTCCCATAAAGCGGGGGGGGGGAACTGAGGTTCTTGAACTAATTTTGTTGAGAATGCCAGCTTTGGGACCACTGGTTTTAACTGCTGGTAACTGCCTTCAATGCTTACATTTCTTACCTGTTAAGTAAAGACTGCTTTATTAGCCAAAAAAAGATAGCTTCATTAATAACTAATAAAAGACCGGTTTGAAAGATTTTTTCTTTCAAATCAGTAAGACAGCAAAAGCTTCTGTTTGCCTTGTTAACATGGTTATGTAATTTGGATTTTCTGGCTATCTAAATGAGGGATTGGTGCCAATTCCTAAGGAAAAAAGAAAGCATGAGTTTGCTGGCCTTGTCAGAAGGGGGCTAGGCCTTTCCTAGGCAAATCAGCTTGCCAGTCTTGGCATTTGAGTCATGATACTGCTCTTCTGTCTGGTTAAAAACGTGTGGGGTAAGCATAGTAAGAATTGCATTACTCAGTTGTGCATTCAGAAGTGGGGAGATTGCTATTGGAAACTGAGGCCTCAGTTTCTCTTCAATCAAACCATTAAAATATATCTTTGCTCCCCTCATCTGAGAAGGTAAAAGTAAGCATAACCTGTCTTAATCTACCTTCTTCGCAGAAGCACATTAATGAAGGATACTGTTTTAGGGGTATCACATTGAAAACAGTTTTACTTCAGGTTTCCACAGTGCATTCTGTGTGTTTTCTGATTGTAAGTATCATTTTGGGGGATTTGCTCTTGCCTGAGAGCAAACACTCACTTTGTTGGCAATGCTGCAAAATAACCTGTCTGAAAGCTTTGGTGCAGTTTAAGTTCATTTAAAAGAAAATACTAAGAACTTGTTAGTTACATAGGCTTAATAACAAAAAAAGAATTACTGTTGTTTTTTTCCTTCTCTGTTATAGATTCACCAGGTTCTTAAGCCAGATGGAGTATTTATTGGTGCCATGTTTGGGGGTGACACTCTGTATGAGCTTCGCTGCTCCCTGCAGCTAGCAGAACTGGAGAGAGAAGGGGGTTTTTCTCCTCATGTATCACCCTTCACTGCTGTCTCTGACTTGGGACATCTGCTGTCAAGAGCTGGCTTTAACACCCTGACTGTGGTAATTATAAATAAGAGAGCAATCAGACAGAACAGTCCAGAACATCAGAATTGCTGGTATATAAAATAAATACTATTTATGAATGTGTTAGCAGGGTACTGTTTCCTTCTGCATGCTGTGCACCTTGCTGAGAAAGTTGCTGAAAAAGCCTGGACTGCTTCTGTTCTTGGCTTCACTGTGATTAATGAAAGCACAACTGAAGTGTATCTCTGGCCAAGGGCCCAGCAGAATTTGGATGGTCTTCTTGGAGAAATGTCAGAGAGTATTAAACCTGTTTTAAAAAAACAAACTTGAGGCACTCTTGCTGTTTCTTTTAAAACCAAGAAGAAAATAATGGTGTTTAGCTAAAATTTCATTGCAAAGCTTTTCAGAAATGTTAGGATGGTATTTTTTTCTGAGAAATCCACAGTTTGAACAGAAGTGGCAGGTGAACTCTGTTAGCAGCTTGCAAGGCTGGCATAAAGCTACTGGTTTAACATGATATGCTCTAAAACTAAGCTTATCCATTCTTTTAGGATACTGATGAAATTCAAGTAAACTATCCAGGGTTGTTTGAGGTTATGGAAGATTTGCAAGGCAAGTATATGCTTGGTGGAAACTTACATGTTTTCTGTATCAGTGATGCAGACTTTGTGTTTCTTAACTCCATCCAAATCATAGAATGGATTGGGTTGGAAGGGACCTTTCCCACCTCTCTGTGCTCCAGTGTTTGACCACCCTCACTGTAAAGAAACTTATTCCTTATGGAAAAATTAGACATAAATAATAAAGCTTATTGTACCAATGCAAGTGTTACTTTTTTCCCCTCATCTCTAGTGAGTTCAGGAAATTAGGCCTCTCAGCAGATTTGTGTTGTGAAGTAGAAGTTAAAGACTTGTTACTTTGTGATCTGCTGTGAATTGTCTGCTTTGCTTGTGTTCCTGTTGTTCGTGAAGCCTGTTCAGTGTAAGCTCCTGAAAGGGAGACAGAAGTCTATATCCCACATACTAACTTTTCCTGCTAGCCTCCCTCATCCCTTTCAGGACATCCAGGAAACTGCTTTGGAATTAGAATAAATACACCCTCAAATTTGAGTCTGCTGAGGAATGCAAAACAATGGAGGTGCTTAACAATTGACTTAGTATTCTGGTTGCATTTGTCACGGACAGTAAACTAGTCAGTCATATGCAGCTGCTACTTACAGAGCATCTTCTTACTCTGGATCAGCTGCTGCTGTTCAGAGCAGCTCCTTAGTGAAATTAAAACATTATGCTTTGCAGAAACGTTCAGATGCAGTAGGTCATTTAAAGAGCTTAGAACTGTGGTTATTTTATTTCTTATTAAAAATCTTTTGGGAAAGTAACTGTAATGCTTATCTGTTAAAAAAAAAAATAAACACACCCACCAAACAAAGCCAACAATGTGTGAGGGGGGTGTCTGAATAAACAATGTGCACTTGTACTTAAATTATATTACAAAGCCTAAATGTTTGTGGACTTAGCCTGAAGTAATAATTGGAAATAATTTCCAGCAATACAAACTGTAAATTGCAAAGCATTGGCATTAAAAGGCCTGGATTCTTAGAGCTAAGAAACTCACCTAATTATTTGTCGTATGTTGTTCTCTTACAGTGAGATTCAGAGGTTTTTCTGTACTTAACTCTGGCTTAATAAAAACCTATCATTAGTGCATGACATTTAACTCATGGAATATGCTGTATCTTCTTTTTCTTAAAGCTAAACCATATTTTTAGGTATGGGGGAGAGTAATTGCTCTTGGAATAGAAAACCTCTGCTACACAGGGAGACAATGTTGGCAGCTGCTGCAATATACAAAGGTAAGCATTTGAGAGGTAATGAGTTAATCTGAAATGATTTAAATAATCTGAAATTACTTTAAGAACCTATTTTCTGTGTCTTTTTCTCTGACCTATATGAGGAAAAAAACCCCCAAAACATTTTGGAGTAGAACAAAATACCATTACTGTGAAGATATTTTTAACCTTAATTACAATGACAAGACTGGAACTGTGTTGATGCACCAGTATGAGATATTTTTATTGTCCCAAATCTTTCACCAAGAGGCGTTATGATGAATATATCATATTTAGTTCTGATGTTTTGAGAACTAAGTATATCTTAGAACTGATGTTTGCTGTACCTCTTTTCCCTCTCCCTTCCTGCCCTGACAGAAATGTATGGAAATAGCGATGGCTCCGTACCTGCCACGTTTCAGATCTATTACATGATTGGCTGGAAATTCCATGAGTCACAGGTAATGTGAAGCTGAACTATTTTCTGTTGGAAGGTACTACTTAAATTACTGATGCTTTAAAAGCTTTTTACTAATTATTTGAAGGTAAAATTAACCCTATTTTTTCTCTGTCTTTTTTTTTTTTTTAGGCAAAACCAGCCCGGAGAGGTTCTGCAACAGTTTCCTTTGGAGATCTGGCAAAAATAGATGGACTCCTTTCAAGGGAGAAAAAATAATTCTTCAGCAGAAATAATAATTGTCCTGAAGCTTCTGTAAAACTGCAGATAAATCTTCACTTGTGCTTATGTGACATTCTGAAATTATTATAATCTGCACGCAGCAGCATTTCTTGTTTTTTGCTGCCTATTCTACATCAGCTGTGTAAGATGGTGTTGTGAGAGGAACATTTGAGCAATATTCTAAGTGAATATGTGTTCTCCCAATTTTTGATTAAATTACTGTTCTCAGATGTAATGCCTCTTCTAGCATTTCCGTGTCGTAGACTGATCTGGGTAGAATTTGCAACTCTTGAGTGTATTTCACCCTATGTTGTTTTTTAATTGTTCTTAAAGGATGGTAGATCTTAACACAGAAGACTACTGGTGACAGGTGTATTTGTAAGATATCCTATGAGAGAAAATACCAGCAGGTACACAGATTTGTTGATTTTTTTTTTGTGGGTTGGAAATTATAGGTAAAAGTTATTGTCAGTTACTGCTTCAAATTTAAATAATTTGACTTGTGTATAATGAAGTGGTAAAGTTCTACATTATAAAAATATCTCATGTTATTATCCTTCCCTACAGCCCCCTAATTTAATTACTTCTTTCATCCCCAAAGCAAGGGTGTTGCTGTACGTGAGTAGTAAAGCTCAGCCATAAGGGCAGTTGGATATTTCTGTGAGTTTAACAGAATGTACATACCATGATTTGACTTAATGTCCTGAAAAGAGCAGCAAACTCTTGAGCTACCTAGCACTCAGATGGATGTTTCAAATGAACTAATTAGTTTAGAACTGACATTCTCTGTAGCTGGTACTCTGGATGTTCCAAGGCATTATTATCCTGTTCTTTTAGATGATAGTATTTGAAAAATCAAAGGTCATACTTTTAGTCAGAGATAATATTTGTGTGTGAATTCCTGTGTTTCTACTACCAGAGGCTGAAAAGTAGGAAGTGTACCTTTTTCTCCTTAGCTATGGAGCTATGACTTTTCCAGAATATAACTGCATTATCAGAAATTAATACTAATTACAAATAGGTCCCAAAAGCCTGAGATGTTTAGAAAAAAACCCTAGTGGTTTTACTTGATTATAGTACTGAAAGAGAATGGTAGGAAGGAAAAGCATGAAGGAGATAAAATTGGGTATTATATAATCTATAATCAGTTGAGTCAGTTTTATTGTGTCTAGGCTGTGAAAGAGCTGCTCTAGGCTTGTTCTAAGAAGATTATCCAGCAGGTGGAGTTTGAGAGAATGGTGTGGCACAGCCAAAGAGGCAAGGTAGGCAGGAGGCTTCGTATTCAAGGATTATTGAATTATGTTTCAGAGATGAACACAGGTATTAATGTTACCTCTTACTGTTTTACCAATATTCACATTTCAAAATAGCAGAAACTGTGCTCAAAAAAACCACAAACCCACCACTATTCATGCAGTGTTCAGCTGGCAAGGTGATGAATTCAAAACCCTACTTCGGGGGTTTATTCTACCTACCAGGCTTTGACTTGGAATAAGAAATGGGCAGGGGAAGTACAAAACCTTCTGATAAGGAGGGAAAGAATCTTCTGTCTTTTGCTTATAATCTTAATCTGTAATTATTCAGGGGGGAATGAGCCCATAATTCATTTTTCTCAGAAAAGAATAATAATCCTCCTGGAAAAGGTGGGAGATAAGTGGTCTGATAACCTTCAGAACCCTTAATGTCAAGACTATCTGAAAGATGAGTTTATCTCTCTGATAGCCTTCTCTTAATAAAACATCTCTGTCTAGGTCCTCTCTGTCTTCAATAAATTTCAGGGGGAAACTACTTTCCCCACTGTGGGTTTCTATGAAGTTATGTGTCCAATGACTGTGTAACTTTATGCCTTTTTGCTTTAGTAGTTAAATTTCCAGTTGCTTGAGCTGGCAGTTGTGACTCAGATGCATTGAGGGAATGAGGAGGTGGAATGTGCTGGGTAAATGTTAATTGGAGAAGCGCTCATATCGTGCTGCTTTCAAGCACGCAGTTCAGTTATGGAGAAAAGGGAGGATTTCCAGCTCTTAGAGTCCATATTCCATGGATGGAATATATAAGCACTGAAGTAGGTAAGAATTTGGTTTTTAGTGGGGGAAAGTACCTTCTGGACAGGGAGAAATGGAAGAGTATTTTTCTTCCTAGTGCTTGGTATGGATATTCAGTTAACTTGGGGGGGAAAAGCCAGGAGTGGTAGTAGGGGGTAACAAGTACAGCATTGGAGCAGTGTTGGTTGGTATTAGGTGTTAGTTTCCCTGAATAGCTTTGAGTAACTGCTGTTTACATGTATGTTTAATGGCTTTGCTTTTTTCCCCTCTGTAGTATTTCTTGGAATTCTAGATTACTTTGGTTTCCACGAGCCACTTTTCTTTGTATGGCACTTGTATGAATAGCTTTGAAAACAGTTTATGTGAACAGATTTTTGTCATGTAAGACTGTTAAATCTGAAAAAGAGAATTGAAATATAAGTCTTTACAGCTTCTTAAAATTGTAATGAAGAATGTTGATGGCAGTTGCTAGCTTAGAAATTATTTGAAACTCTTAAGTGCCTATTAAAAAATCAGCTTTTGCAGAGTGATTTCCAAAAACTAGTCACTACAGTGACCTAGTGTTTTTTTGTAAGCTTAGTTAGCCTTAAAAATCCTGATTCATAACACAGAGTGCTTTAATCTTAATTGCAGAAGAAAGGAAAAAAGAATCCTGGGTGATAATTACTTTGACTAATAAAAGTGTGGAGCCCATAAATAAGAAAAGCCTAAATTTGTAAGTAGTGCATTTACACTTAAAGAACTTCAGTATTTTTGAGCCTCCAAAAGGTTCGGAGGGTCTCAAGTCAAGGATCAGTGAGTATGCTTGTTCAGTGTCTTGATTACAAGATCTATGTTTAGTTTTATGCAGGTCATTCTAGGATATAGGGGAGATAATTAGGCCCTACATTTTGTAACCCGTTAGAATTTGCAGTTCCTCTACTTTCAAAAGACTGAGACACTGGGAAGTTAAGACATGGGAAAGGATTTTTGGTGACCTCAAACTTACAGAAATGTCATCAGCAAAAGTTCCAAAGTACAATATAAAAAATCAGTGGTGGTTTTTTTACTCTGCTTAAAGAAAGAAATATGAATGACACTTTTTTCCCCCCCCCAATGTTTTCTAGAAGTGAGCTAAAACTAAGCTTTATCAGTTGTGGGACAGAAATACCTGGATCTTTCATATGTCCTGGCTCTGGCCAGGACTGAGGTAACTTCCCCAAGCAGCCAGCCCAGGTGAACTGAGTTAGCCCAGGCTGTTTCCACATCACCTGACATCACTCCCCCATAAAAGGGGCTGGTTGGGGAGAGGCACTTCTGGGTGCCTCCAGGGCAGTCCCAGTATGCCTGAGGCATCAGGTTAGTGGTTGCATCCTGTAGCACTCTAATTATGGGTTGGTAAGGTGCTCTGTGTTATTGCTGAGCGTGAGTGAGTGTGAGTGGCTGCTGTTGTTCTTCTTTCATGGTGATTTTTGTCAGTAAACAAACAGCCATATTCCAGAAAGAGCTTAAAAAAGTCCCCCCTACGAGGTATCCTGTGGTTCTATCTGCAAAGACATGAGGAAGTGGGATGAGAAGCCCATCTCAGCCCTCCAAGTCCAAGTGAATGAGCTGCAAGGAAAAAAAGTTATAAAAATAGATTCCTTGGGGAAGAATGGTGTGCCAGTGTCCACTAGACAGCCCACCAGACTGTGTGATTGTCATTGTACCTGTGATCCTCTTGAAGGGACCTCTAAGTCTTTTTTGCAAGAAGTAAACAGCAAACACGATGAGCAAGATTAGAGGGGCCCTGCCCCCAGTCAGATGGAGGAAAGGGACAATTGGATCTATTGGACTGTGTGAATCCAAGAGCCTGGCACATCAGATCCACAGAAGTACCAAGCCTTGGTAAACACCAGTGCCCAGTGTATTTTAGTACCATCAAACATTGAAGAGGCAGAACCCATCTGTATTTCTGGAGTGGCAGAGGGATACCAGCAGTTGACTATTGGAAGCTGAAGTGAGTCTGACTGGGAAGAACACCCCATTGTGACTGGCCCAGAGGCTCTGTGTATCCCGGGCATAGGCTTCCTGTGGAGAGGGTTCTTCAAAGACATAAAAGGGTACTGGTGGGCTTTTGGAATAGCTGGTCTAGAGACAGAGGAAACTAAACAACTTGCTCTTCTGCCCAGACTCTCAAAAGACCTTTCTGTTGTGGGGCTGCTAAAGCTCAAAGAACAGCAGGTACCAATTGCTACCATGATGGTGCACAGATGACAATACCACACCAACAGAGACTCCCTGATTCCCATTCAGAAACTGATTCATCAACTGGAGAGTCAGGGAGTGATTAGTAGAGCCCACTCACCCTTCAACAGTCCAATAGGGCCAGTGCAGAAGTCCAGTGGAGAGTGGAGGCTGACAGTGAGCTATGGTGGCCTGAATGAAGACATGTCATGTAGTCAAAAGCAGTCAAGTGGTATGGCACAATTGACATTGCAAATGCTTTTTTCTCTGTTCCTTGGCAGCAGAGTGCAGGACACAGTTTGCTTTCACTTGGAAGGGAATCCAGTACAATATGGTGTTTAATTGGAATTTCCTGATACAAAGGTCTGATCTTATGGATTAAATTCATTAGAGCATCTTGTTTGTTCAGGAAGCCACTTTAGGAAAGGTAGTATGTGTCAAACCTTTTGAAGTTTCATTTGTCTAGCCCAAGAACTTTAATGTCCACTTATCAAAGACATGATTTACTTTGGTCCAGGTCTTGGAGCCATTAATTTGGGGCAGTACAGTTCTTGTAGTATTTTCAAACTGGTCTGAGTACTGAAGCAAGTCTGACCTCTGTAGCAAGTTGGTTGATTTCCCAAATATCTTAGGTGCTCTCAGGTGAAGGAAAAATAGAAGGAAAAAAGAAAATGAAAAACATGACAGTTAAGTTTTAGCTAAATGCTGCATATTGGTGTGAAGTAGAAAACACTAGAGAGAGTGCATATGCTTTTTGTTGGGGCAAACAAGTTTTGGCTTAAATAAGTTAGGTTCTAAGTGGTTTGGTTTATTAGTAGCTTGTAATTAACTGTTAGTCCATGAACTATGCATGCAGGTGTAATAGCAGATAACTGGGTGTAGTAGAGACTTAGAAAACCTTAAGAAACACTTTCTCTCTAAACACCCTTCTACAGCAGTCCCCCACAAGTTTGCAGTTCACCTCTATGCTTTTAACCAGAGCATAGAGGGTTGTTGTTTACTGCACCTGATGGTTGTCTTGATATTCAGCCTTTCTAGGTTTTGAAACAGTTTTGGATATTCTGTTCCCACACATTGCACTCCTATTTCTGTCTTAGCAGCTGATGTTGTCTGGGCTTTTTTGCCAAGAAGAGGCCATGCAAATTCCCCCCATGATTTGGAGCTGTTTCTTGGGGTACGTTCATAAAGTAAGAGCCAACAGTGTTAGCAAAAAACGTTTTTGTCTGGAACCTTGTGTTGGGCTGTTGATTATCAGCACTGGTGAATCTTATTTGGCCTCAGAGTGTTCATGATAGACTCCAGCCTATCATTAGAAAGCTGGTATATTATGATAATGAGTAAAATAAGGAGGCTTCACTTTTACCGTGCTAATGAATTTGTGCATTTGCTTTTCTGCATTCTGTAGGTATCTGTAGAGTCATCTAGGACGGAAGGGACCCTTAAAGTCAAGTCCAAACATTCCTTACACTTCATACAAGGAGAAGTGCAGCTTGAAATTGGGATCTGCACACTTCTGGTCATTGGCCTGTTCTTTAAAATTGCACCTAGAATTTGTGTGAATACACACAAACCCCCCAGAATAAAACTACCCTTGTGAAGAAATCCATTTAGAATGAAGTTGTCCATATTTCTAATCAAATACAATTTTAGCCTTCCTGGATGACAGAACTGCAGGGACAGAAATGCATTGGGTGCATGTAAGACTGCTTTTTAGCCACATAAACAACCCAATAATATTGTACTTTATGCATGCATTAATTTAAATGGTTTGAAGATCTAATCTTAAACTTCTACTGCTGAGATGAAGTGCTGTAATACTAGGAAATTACTTATTCTCTGGAAATACTATCCAAAATGAACAATTTACTAAGGGGATCTTATAGGGAACAGGTAATTATGTTTAGCAGACATCTAATAGGGCAGTAACCTCAAATTTTTGTTGACACTGGGATTGCTGTACTCTATTTTCTCCCTGAACTGAGCCACTAATGGTGTATGTAATTCTGCTTTCAGCTCTTCCATCATCTCATCTCTACAAAGTATATACTGCTTTGGCACCTAGGTGGCAGGTGCATCCATTCTTCCCAAAGGCTACTTTAGGGATATAGAAGTCTCTTTTTCTATGTCTTCTGTTGTCTTTTTGTCAAGATTAATTTATTCAAATTCAGGAATTACTCAGTGCTTTAATCTGATGCAGAATTTACTGACATTTGGTACTGGACTTCTGATGTTCTTTCATAATATCAGGAGCTGCTTTCACTTCTGAAGTTAAAAATGTACTTCCAGTTCCAGATGGGAAAGCAGAGCACCCAATGCTGCTGGACCTCAGAGGTAGCCAGGCTCAACCTGTAACCCAAAGTCACAGCTTAGTATCCAGGTAACACGCATTTGCATAACATCTCATCCACAGGTAGTTTCCTGCCTGTTTCTTTAGTTACCTACAGGTATTTCTGGAGTTCCAGAAAGTAGCAGAAACCCATCTCCTGCCAAAAGTTTGGTTAGTCACATCTGAAAGCATCCCTTAGGCTCTTTAGCCTGGGGGAGCTGACTTGGGAGGCATTCTCAGGAGGAGTCACAGCCCTGTGCAGTCAGCAGACTCAGAGCACGTGTTTGATGCACGGATGGCTGATCTTCGATTACCACCTCTCACAAAACAAACCAGAACATCTGCTTTAATTACATGTGAGCTTTCTGAGGAGTAGCTTACAGATTTGTGTGGCTAGGTTTTTTCTCTTCTTGCTTGGTGAATCTTGTATGGAAAGTGTAACTTTGAACACTGAATGGATGGGGTGACTGCATCTATATTCAAGGCACTTTAACAGCGTGGTGGCTGGCACTTTTTGGTAGCTGAGAGTTAATTGCTCTTTATTCAGATGATAGACTTTATAGCCTCTGTATCTCTGTGGTTACATATATCAAAGATGGAATTAAAAGATAATAGTATGGTTATTTATTGGCCTCTCAGATAACGTTTGGAGTAATCTTTGCTGTTCCACTTTGGGAAAGGATTCATATTTATGAATACAAAGGCTTCATAAGTGAAAGGAAGTATTTCCCTGCAGAGTTAATGTATCTTTACAAATATAAAACTACTGTCTCTGCACTCCTTACTGTTTTTTTTTCTACTGGAGGACTTGGGTTTGTTATATGATCTTTCCTACATCTCTGAACAGTCAGAGCCTGTGCATAATTTTAGAAGTCTTGAGCATGGATGTCTGAGACCCTCAGCTGTAAAAGAATCTGAGTTAGGTGTTGCCATCCTGAGCACTGCAGCATACAAATGCTTCTCTCCACCTATCTTTTCCCAATTCTGCTTACAAGTATTGCTAAATAACTCCCATTTAACTGCACTGTAAATATTATTTGTTTTCTAGCAGTTAACCATCTTGAAAACACATCAACATGACTTAGTAAGTGTAACACTCGAGATGAATTTACAAATGAATCTTGGCATAAGACAAATGTATCTGCACACTGCAGTTTGTGTGCCTGCTCTGTGCATATTTATTCTCAACCTCCAGTTGATTAGCTGCTTTGTCTTGGGTACAGAAACGGCCTGTTTAATGCAGTGGGAAGTGGAGTAGAAGCCAGTGTTTGCTAATGGATGCTTAGAACAGGCACAGCCAGACATTTTAAATTATTCCAACTAAGCAGTAATTCTAATTTATTTCTAAAGATAGAAGTATAACAACCCAATTACCTAGTTTCCTCACAGACGGTAATGAGTACAGTTAGCATAAAATTGCTCTATAAATTTAATGGGCAATTTCTTATTGTGTGGACATTGAAAACACCAGAGAAAATGTGGCGAGCCGTGTTAGAGTCTATGTAGTAACTTGCTTCCTTCCATTGGATGCTTCCTTGACAAAATTGATTACTGCAAAATATTAATCAAACTGTCCAGTGTGAGGCTGAAGTATTGACTCAAACAGGGATGGCAGTAGAGTTGCAAATTGCTTCAAGAAAAAGCTTTATTTAAAAATAATATCTGGGTTAGCAGTAGGGTTTTTTTCTGTCTTAATGTCATTATGACAACTATTCAATAATTATTCAATTCAGTAATGACAATTATTCAATCTTGTAACATGTCAGGATGTAGCTAGTATCAGGCCAGCTCTGTGTGTGGAAAAGCATAAGGGTAGTTGGATCAGTTATTCTAAATGTATAATATATATTTAGGTGATTAAAAAAATACATGTTAACAGGCTGCTGAAAGGGGAAGGAGGTGCTGGAGTCCCACAGCCAATAGATTCTCAAACCACAACTCAGGCTGCTGTTGCTGCTGCATGCAGCAGTTGTGTGTTCCATTGCATGTAACCTGGTGTGGAGCACTTGAGAATTCCTAGCTGATAGAATCTAAAGGACTCTTCCCTCCCTTCTAGAGGTGATTAATTTGTGATGGGAAATTCTCTTTATGACCAGATTTTCATACAGTATGGTAAAGAAAACTGAGGAAGGCATAGCTAAGTGGCAGCAACTAGAGTGATGAAAATTCCAGGCCATAAGAACACATACTTAGTAAAACAGTTTCTGCTTCTTTGCCTGTTCCACAGAGTGTGAATAAACAGAAAAAATCCTGAGGTTTGAAGACCAGAAGGAGGTTTTTTGAAGTAGCTTTTCATTATGGATTCCTGATTTCTCCTGTCCTAAGCAGACAGGAACAAATACAAGAGACTTCTCCCTATATTGGAAGTGTTTTAATTACTTCAGCAGTGCACCCATTTCAAAAGTACTTTCAGTGCATCATTCTGTTAAATACAAGTAAAACTCTGACTGAAAGTAGTAAGTTACTTCTTATGCATGAAAATACTGACTTGGTGGCATCAGTGTTCCTAGGGATTAATGTTGTGTCCTATGACCCTTTCTCCTACCTGATAACTCTGCAGGCACGCTTGCCTGCCTTCCTCTTCCTGCCTTACAATGCTGATGTCTGTCTGATCCTGGGCTGCTTTACAGACTGCTGGGCTGCTGTGTGTGCTCTCTGGCTAGCAGCCTGCCAAACAAGGGTGTTCAATTTACTTTTTTGTAGGTCCACTGAAAGATGTATCTTTATATTTCTAGCATGTAACTCAGAACAATTAAAATATTTTAAAAATACATTATTTGTGTACCCTATGGAAAGAAATACTTAGGAAATTGCAAGATCATATGTGGCATTGGATTAACAATTGTGTTCCAGGTTAGACCCCAAAAATTTTAATCCCGTGGTACTTCTAATTTTAGTTTATTCAAGAAATAGTATTTAAAAGCAAGCATTATTTATTTTTTTTAGTTCCTGAGCTCAGCATGAAACCCTCAAGGAAGGGCACAAAATGAAGGAGTGGCTCATTGCTGACCTCTGTCAAACTGAGCTGTACTTTACTAAAATAGAAATTCTTATGCAGGACAAGTGTACTCAGGTCTTTTGTTCAGAGAGGGTCACTGAAAGGTAAGTCAAAGTTTTAAATAAATCTCTTCAGAGAGTTTATTCATACCTTACCTAATAAATCAGTGCATATCTCTTCACTAGTAGCTAAAGACTAAAGATCTTGATAAAGTGGGAATTAAAACATGCATTCCTCCTGTCAAATGCTTTGGGACTGACAAAATAGATGTAAGCACAAAGCAAAGCCCTGTTTCCCAGGAATTTTGATGTAAAAAATGGATGCAGGATGGGTAAGTTTGAAGACAACTGCAAAGCCAGGTAAATAAACCAATGTTATTGTGTGTAAGAATATTTGAGCAGCAGTCCAGTACTTGACTTTCAGTGGTTTGGGGTTTTTTTTGGCACTGATGTAAATATTTGTTGAAACGTATTGTAGGTCAGTGCTGTGTCAGCACTGTCTTCCACTTGCCTTCCCTTACATAACAGAGAAATTTCAGCTGGGGGGGGGGTGAGTTTCTAAATTCTATATGCAACTTTTAGCTGTTAAGTGAAAACAAGAATGGGGACTTAGAGTGACTCCCACCAGCCACCTGCTCCAAGGCCTGTGTCAGTCTGATCTTGGTGTTTTCCCAGTCATCATTTTCAGCAGTGTTCTGATGGAACAGACTCAGCATATTTTTATTTTAAAAAAAAAAAAAAAAAAACCACCAAAACTCCAGTACCATTAACTGACAAATTTTAGTAATGGTACATCTGAGAAGAAAGTGATGAGGAAATTAAAATCAGTATCCTAATGGCCACATATGTGCATCTTTAAATGTTTATAATGTTTTTTGCAGAAATGTAGACTGCTGTTACTTGTTTTCTTAGTGTCTGTATTTGCAGTTATTGTCACTTGTATAAAGTGGTTTTGCATTTTGTCCAGCACCATGGAATACAACTGACTGTATACTCCTCATTATTTAGACTTAGCTTTTTTTCTCAAAAGGCATAATTACAAAACAAAGTATGAAAACACCTGTGCTGGGAAATTTTGCTCAGCAGTGTGAAATAAATTGATCCCAGGAGAATGCATTATGTGATGGAAGGGAAATGTATCTTGGACAGGTACAGCTGTAGTAGATGGATGTGTGTGATAACCATGAAGACCTGCCTCCCTCCTTGAGAACTAGAATAGCAAAAGCAAGGGAAGGAAACCAGGGAAGAGCAGATGGCTCACAACCTGTCTATGGACTTTCACATTCAAAGCTGATGACAAAGGTATTACCAACTCAAAATTAAAAAAAGGTAAAAGACATTTTTCTTTAACCTGATTTAATAATTCAGATTTCAATATGTTCTTTTCCATTTCACCTTTTAATGCCCTGCCTTCCCCTTTGTATACTGCAGAGAACTCTCTGCTAGTTGTTAATTTTCAAGCTGTGTTGCTCAGAGGTACTTGACCATAAATCACAACGGTGTTTTTCTTTCCATTTACTGAATGAAAGAGTGCACATCATTTCTGGACTGAATGGTAAGTTAGGTTGCTACAAATGCTTTGGTTTAAGACCTTGACATCCATTCCCTCTCCACAAACGTTTATGTCAGGAAAACATAAATGTTT
Organism: Hypotaenidia okinawae; assembly: GCA_027925045.1. Lineage (NCBI taxonomy): Eukaryota > Metazoa > Chordata > Aves > Gruiformes > Rallidae > Hypotaenidia > Hypotaenidia okinawae. The sequence continues at coordinate 7,177,093 of BSDF01000003.1, forward strand.
TCCAGTGTTCATGGAAAGTGAATGCAAGAAGTGCCCCAGTATGACTAAAGCAAATTCACTGAGAAGTTTAAGTCTGTAGATGTTTTTTGGTACTCTGCAACAGCCATAATGAACACCAAATCCAGAAATTTCCTGTGATCTGTGGTGGGGTTTTAATTAAAAAATTAATGGGTAATGTCAAAAAAAAAAGCTAAAAACTGGAAGATGTGTGGCTACAGAATGAGAACGTGATCAGACATGGAAATGAGCTTTGCAGCTGGCTTGAGCTCAATGATTTTTTTTCTGTTACTTCTGCAAGGCATGTAATGACAGGACAAAGGGTAATGGGTTTAAACTAAAAGAGGGTAGGTTTAGATTAGATATTTAAGGTTTACCCCAAAATAGAATGAAAGTAGCTGTCTAGAGCAGGGTGGTACAGTTCCATAATCGGGGACTTCGTTTTGGAACTGGACTCAAGACAGCATTTTTGCTTCCTTGTTACCAAAACTGAATAAGTATTATTAAATCAGCAATGTTTGCAGCTATGGCAGGGAAGCTGCATTGCTTCCATGGGATTGCACATGTGTAATTAAGACTTGAACATGGTGGTGGGCAGTGGGAACTAAAAAGTTGGTGGAATCCTATTCTAGTTACCGTATTTACGTCAGCACCAGAAGTCTGGCTGGAATGAGGAGTAAGGAAGTTCCCTTTTACCCCTGAATGGTAGATAGAGCACCAAAACTTCCCAGAGCATCCAGAGCACAACTCTAAATTCAAATTTTCTGGGCCTACAGGTCTGTTTTGAATTGACTCCTCTGCCCTTACAAATAGGTTTTGGAAGTTGGAGCTGGCAGATGGTTGGATCATTAGAGATGTCCATTTCCCCATGTATTTTTCTAGACTTTAGGAACCTGAGAGAAAAGCAACCCTGCTAGATTTCAGTTGATTTTACAGGGGGTTATTCTGAAACCATTGAATCCTGTTTTGGCTCAATGTATTTAATACTGACCCTACAGTGATCATCTTGTTTCTTAGGGAGAATTTTTAAAAGGAGGGGATAGTCCATAAAGCACCAGAGATCTAGAAGAGCCAAAAGACTGTGACACAACTAATTTTCCTTATGACATGTTTCAGTGTGTACCAGTCTGTTGTAGCCACTGTATGGGAGAAACAACCTTTTAAAGAAGAATAATGAGCTGTAAAAATTGGAATCATCAATCACTGGTTTTATAGTTGTTAATTTTCTATAAGCTTCACCATGGTCCTGTGTTATTCCTGGAAGGACCCTAAGCCATGTTCATTGATATGTACCAAACTGTGATTTGAGTGGTGCTGTGACTAGCTGTAATATAATCTGCTCTGCAAATGTAGGAGTGATAATTGCCCGTTTCAAATTTAGAAAGAATTTCTATGGAGGGGAAAGTTTTGAACCATTTTTTTCTGCAGAATTTACCAAAGGTTTTTTTCCTTTGATCTAGAGTTTAAATGCAGGCACTCAAATTACCCTTTCTGTGATAGGGATCCTATGATTTATAATTAACATGAAAGATTATAAAAGTGTTCACCAAAGATCTATAGAGCCTATACCAAACAGAAGAACAGTATTGGATAAAAGTGTCCAAGTGCAGGCAGAGAATGCTATGAAAAGGCCTTGGAAACAGGGCACTTGGAGTCAAACTTGGCACCATAGGCTAAACTAAAGCCCAAGATGTCAGTTTAGGCAAGAGTTCTGCAGTTGATAAATGAAAAGCCTGAATGTGATGTGAAAGATAAAAGAATGACAAACCCAGGTGCCAAGGGCAGGAGGTGGTTAGCAGGTGCATTCCCAATAAACCAGAGAAAGCAGGGTGACAAGCAGGGAAAGGGGTAATGTCAAAAGTATCTACTACGGTTTCAGGATCAGAGGGAGAGGAAAACAGATTTAGAGACTGATGTAGAAGGAAAGCAGATAGGATTTAGCAGTAGCTTAGCTAAAGGAGGAATAGGTTTAAGTGTTCTGATGCTGGAAGAAAAGGAAAAGCCTGACAGAAGGGAAAGAGATCTAACAAACCTGAAACTTTTTCTTTTGTGAGTTAGCTGGAGGTGGCAAGTCCCACCTTCGATTCTGCTGCTAAAAATGGGAGCTGGAAGTACAGCCAGCAGAGATTTAGATGGCTCAAGGGCAAAAATGACTCTTAGAAGCACTGAGAGTAGGTGATGTCATGTAGGTGAAAGGGACAAAGTGCACAGAAAGAACTCCCCTCTGGGTTGCAGGAAGAGGAAACTTACCTTTTATCAGCCTATTCAATGAGATTAAATTGTAGGAGGGGGAGTTACTGCTTCTCCTTTCTTTGATATTACATAGATTGATAGGTGCAATCATAGGAAAGAGAAAATATTATGAAGATAAGATTGGGACTTTGACACTGTCTCCCTCCATGCTTGCATAGATCAAATTTCAGTGGAGAGGGAAAGGTTTAGAACTAGTGGAGCAACAGGAATTACTTCACTATACAAACCACTGGAAAACCTTTGGAGAGAAGTTCACTGGGACTTCTTCAGTAGTGCAGATGGGAGGCTGAAAGTGAGAAAATAGTCAGTGTGGATAGTGGTATAGGCTGACTCTCCTGTGTATGAAATTCAGGGCAAGCTCAGTATTTCTCAGCATTGAACAAGGCTCAGTATTAATGCCCAAGAGGTGAGGGGAAAATACATTTTCTCTCCTGGAGAGGATGAAAAGTAACTCTGTGGCTGCTTCCACCTGCCTGAGACACAGTCTGTAGCCATTGCAGACAAGAAGTCAGACACAGTGTCATGGCAACTGCTAGGAGACTTAGCAAGTCTGTCTCTCTTTGCTGTCTTGTTATGCTTTTTTTCATCCTGTTGGTCTGAAAGGCTGTCTTCTCTCTGTTAATTGCTTTCTTTGATAGTAAGTGAATGAAAATGAGGAAAGATGTCATATAAATTGTTAGAGGTAAGAACACACACAGGGATGAAATCACTTGAGAAGGCATCAACAGCAAAATCGACGTTTTAATGGGTAGATGAGAAAACATGTTTCTGTTTCCAGTGTGAGCATTTTACTATCTAGAAGGAAAAGTTAAGTCCAGCAGTAGGAGTTATTATGTATTAATTTAAGGATACAGCTGAGGAAGTACTTAAGTATACCTATTTGCTTCATGTTGGCAGCTTCCCAGGCTACATTCCATTAGCTTTCCAAGGCTCCAGTGGAGTTCTGTTTGCTTGAAAGAATCTTGGTGGCTTTTCCTATTGATCGGTGAAGCTTTTTGTGCTTAAGGTCGTGACTACTTCAGGGGCTTGTTATCCCTCTTCATGCCATCACCTCATACAGGCATCATTCGTAGGGCTGAAGAAGCCTGAATGACTTCAGTAAAAAACACCCCCAAAAGACATGTAATCCTTATCTGAGAGCTCAAATGCCAGAGAACATTGCATAGACCTTACCTGCAGTGGTTAATTGTGTTCATTTTTGAAAAAGGTGAACCTTACCTGCAGCCTTCAAGCTTGAGCTGCCAGTTGTTGAATTGATTACCTATTACTGTATAAGACTGTTAGCCCTTCAGAGTCAAAACTGTCACCATCCCAAGAGTGGATGGTGATCAAATTATATTTTAACACACTAGGATGAAAAATCAAGTAAAGTTTTTAAGTCCTTATTCTTAAAATAATATTCAACTGAACTGTGTACTGTATACTTAACAAGGAACATTTTTTACCCATTTCACTTGATTCTTATGCTTGATTTCCTCCAATTTTTTTGAGGGAATAAGACAACTTTTTTCTTTTACAGTTTTACTGATTGTAGATACACAGACACTACATGGTAGATAATTTTTGATGAAAAGATTATTCATTTATGATGATTATGTAAATGAGTACTATGGTTGTACAGCCTGAGGATGTCAAAACCTGAGGCTGTCCACTATTTTCAGTGTGCTTCAGGCTTCACATCTGTCTTTGTGATGAAAGAATAAATCCTTTGTTGATAGGATAACTGCAGTTCACAGTATCAAACCAAATGTGAATTGATTTCACCAATTTGGAAAAGAAAATATGTGGTAGAGAAGTTCTTAGAGCAGCTTTCCAGTTCAAAAGCACTTTGGTAAAGCTGGACAGGAAACTAGCAGTAGAACTAAGTGAGATTTTTAGACTTCTGCAGCACATCTGAACAATCAGCCAGACCTCAGTGTTTTAATATGCACAATCTGTTCTATGGTTTCATGAGATGTTGAGCTGTTTGCCCTGAAGATTGTTCGTATCCTGATGAGTGGCCCTTCAGGCATACAATAAGAATTTGCTTCCACTTTCAATTCTTCAACTTCTTGGATAGAATTTAATTCCCCTAAATGTAAGCAGCTGCTAAAATTCGTTAGATATTGTAATGCCCTTTTCTGCTATATTTAACTCCATAATTAAATGCAGATCAAATATTATATTGCAACATAATATTAAATCTGTGAGGAATTACACCTCTTCAGCTGCCATTCTGCTGACGCTCTGATGCTGATGTTTTTTTCCAGAAACATCTGGTCAATATAAACAGTCTATCTTCTTATGGATGTGATAGTAAAGTCAGATATATCACAGATGAAATGTGCTCTGTTCCTTCCCACTTGAATTCGATTAAAATTCCTTCTTTATGCTTTCAGACTCTGGGTGACAAAGACTTCCTTCAAAGATTTCTATTGGATATGGGTTATCTGGACACAGGCAAACTGAATAATAGTAGAGTTCAAGGAACAGGGAAAAAAGTTTAATCTAGTAGGGGCTCACATATTCATTTGGTATGTGTTTGTTTTGTTTGATAAGAAAATAATATTTTTGTTTCCACTAGCTATTCAAAGTTAAAGCAGTCTCTGAGAATTGCATATAAAAATTGCATAATAAAAATGTATGTTTTAAAATTTGATAGAGACCATCATTGTGGATCCAAACTTTTCTTTGTATGAACTTGCAGAGTCCCAGATTGAAATGAAACCTATTTAACATCAGTCACCTAACTAAGGTTCTTCAATTTAGACTCTTTATGGAAATAAGAGAGGGATTCAGGTGTTGTAGTGATGCAGTCTTGCAACACCTTTGAAAGCACCTCCCTCTGCTTGCTGACCATAAGGCAGGCAAGGCAGCCACACTCCTGATCTAGGTGCTCCTATTAATGCCTAAAGTTTGAGCTCAGTTTAACCAAAATGCTCAGTGTAACTTTGTCCTGTATCTTTGGAGTTAAGTAGTAGGCAAATATTACAGCATTTTTTCCAAGTTTGATTCAGGTATGATTAAACTAAGTGTATGTTATTAGTGATCTCAATCTGTATCCTAGGGAGATTTCTTTGGATAATACTGTCACTAATTCTAATTTATCTGGTTTCAAACTGAGTCACTAATTACATGATTTCTAAGAGCTAAACTCTCTTTCCCAGCTCTAAGGGTAAGTAGAGGTGAGAAGGCGGCTAGCTTACTACTGCCTGTGTAAGAAAACAATTCCCATTGTGCCGACGCGCTGGCTCTGTTCTGCTCAACTCTGCCCTTTACTCTGGCACCTTTTTCCTTCCTACATGGCTGTGATGTAGTGGCAGTCAGCCTGTTCTCTCACCAGTGCTTGAGTCAAGCTACAGCATTTTCTCAAAAAGAACAAAGAGGAGGCATCATGTTACTCTTACCTACCTTCCTTAGACCTAGTGGTTACAAAGTCCTTAATTATGTCAATTTATCAAATTAGAGTTAAAATAATACATGCCTTCTCCCAAATGCCATATCATTAGCATGCCCTATTTTCTGTCTCTGAAATAGAAAGCTTTATTTAAAATAAAAGTCTTCCCACCTACCTCCAAAGCTGAAACAAGCTTTGATGTATTGTACATATTCACTTTGTTTTATACAGATTGAAAATTATTAAAGTGGGTGGCCCTAATTAGGTTCTTAATCTGTAATTTCTTGGGAAAATATGATTCTTGCACGTGCAGTCCCATTCAACAGAGATCTGTGAAGATGATGGAGACATGGTTTGATGTGGGACATGGAAAGGTCACATGAGAACAGCTATGTATTTCAGCTGAAAAGACTTTGGGAAAGCAATCAGAAATGCTTGCTGTAGTCAGTTGGTATGGATGGAAGATGTATTTGTTTTGTGAAAATGAGCATTAGTGTTTTTAAGTATTATCACTTAAAATATATTCCCTACTCTGCCCAGCTGATGGTAGCATCTCCAAAAGTGTTCAGCAAAGTATAAAATGTAATCAACAGATGTGTTAATGTGTGTATGATTTATATTTTTGTCTTTTTGAGAGGGAAAGCCTTAGGCATAAGAGGGTACTTGTATCTGTTATTTTGTGAAGCCTTGTTGTCCCTGCTGACCTAGTAAGTCAGAAATTGTTCCATCTTTTCTTCTGATGGAATAAATAGAGAGACTCACTTTCTGATTTAATTGCTTTTCCTACAGCACTGGAGTGAGAAGGACCATTTTTCCTAGTTTCCTTCTGTTTGGCAGCCTCAGTTTCCCTTTAATTGAAGACCTTGAACCTACTTGGATTCCAGCTTTGCAGGTTATTTATATATTTTTGTCGTATTTATATTTAAAAAATAATCTAGAAGTACTGCAATATCAGCAGTTCTTAGGATCTAGATTGGAGGCTCGTTATTCTGGGCACAGTGATAAGGAGTACAAGAACTAGCTTTTACCCCAAGAAGTCTTAAATTGCAGTCTGCTCTCCTGTGAGCTCTCTGCTGTTGGCTGTGTCTGTGCTAGCAAGTAGTGAGGAGCGGTGGACGTGGATCTGCAGAAACAAACAGGTGGCGTTGCAGGCTCAGGGTGCTCACTATGTCAGTTTTGAAAAGGGGAGGGGGCTCCATATGACTAGTTAAGATCTCATTCTGTAAATTAAATGCCTGTGAATTGTTTGAAGTGCACTCCCAATTTAGTTTCATCTGGAACTAGTCTGGTTTGTGCACTGTTTGGTGTGCTCTAGATGAACCAAAGCAGGTTAAGTAAGGACAATCAGTAGATTTACTGTGAAATTGCAATCTTAAGCAAAATTAACACACCCATGACTTCTTGTGTGAAAGATGCTGTTGTACTAGTGCAAGCACATGTGTATCCAAGTTGTCCATAACATTAGTGCCTAATGAATCCATGTATCTGGAATCCAGTTGAAAACAATGGCTGAATACCTTCCAGTGAAACCTTCGTTTCTGTTTTCCATGCCCAAAACACAGGCCCTAATGACTTATAAATTAACAATCTGAGCTTCTTTGTGTGTGATGGTGGCTATGTAGAGCAAAACTTGGGAAACACTAGAGTAGGGGGCTGAAAGACATCCAGATAAATACCCAAACTGGTATTGACCTTTGTGTGCAGCTCCCTTTCTGATTCACATCCCAAACAGTTTTAACAAAATATGTGAGAATGTCCCCTAAACCCTGTTACCCAATACATAGCTTAAGAGTTGAAGGCTCAACTTTAACTGATGTATCTTCAATCTTTTTAATCTAACAGCAGTTGCCTGTAAACTGTATGACCTAAAGTTGAGATGAAACAGTAGTTCATAGTAAAACAAAGAGAGCAAAGCAGTCAGCTTATGTTAAACCTAACAAAACTGTGCATAAAATTTTCAGGAAACTAGAATAAGCATGCACAAGAAAATATTTCCAGTGCTTTTCATTTCTCCTTTTGGTAATTATTGGACACTTTGGAAAAGCAAGAACAGTATCTTTGTGTAAGATCACTTCTGACTAATGGCAAAATACCTGAACAAGTCAGCACAGAGCGGGTTGGTTTGGGGGGAATGGGAGAAGAGAGGTAGGTTGGTTTCTTTGTTAAGTTATAGTGTCTGTTCTGTAATTGTTGTAGCATGAGTCAGGATAACTGGCCTGCCTCCTGGTCCTGCGTACCCAAGTACATCTGTGAAATGGGAAAAGCTACCAAAAAGCTGCTAACAAATCATCACACTAACTGTTTTGCTAATGGCACAACAGCAGCTGGATCAGTGAATGAGAGAAGCAGCCAGAGCATCTGCTGTTTTGCCCTTTATGAGGCAAAAGGTAAGAATTAGGAGTTGGAAAAAGTCAGAGCTGGGGCTTATACTGAAAATTATCAACAGTTTGCCCTTTGAGTGGCTGCAGATACAAGGCCAGTGAGAAGAGCAAATTAATGATCAACTTTGTAGGGTGTTTCTGTGAGCTCTGTTTTTACTGTTGCTACAATAATGGAACTATTTCAGGACTGTTGGCTTGCAAAATAAGATACTTTCATGTTATCATTGCTCATGCAAACTTGATGTTCTACTGAAGTTGCATTAAGGATGAAATTATCTTTTGCAAAACCAGAATAATAGGAAAAATTCAGATTGATTATATTAAAATGATAAAATATGGCTTCAGATGCTACAATTCAATTTCTTATGGACCTCACTGTACTGTAGAAACAGAGTTAAAAGTAACAATATATGACTTAAGGTACATTTGAGCTAGATTTATTTTAAAGTACACTGTAATTCTGTAATTAGGGAAACTTCTAGTTAGTACTTCAGTATCAGGGTCACCATTGCTCCTGTCTCTACCCACCTGCCACTTGCAGAACAGAGCCCATCACCAGGTCCCCCAGGAAGCTTAGTCAGCTCTGTTAAATAAACTACAATAGTAAGGTTTTAAATTGTATGGTGAAACTTAACACCTACTCTTCCAGTTAATGTAGGGCACAGCCATTTGTAAAGAAAAAAGATTGCTTGAGGAACTTGTAAGTCAAATGGCTGAGCAGATTTTGCTTATGTCAGTAAAGCAGGATAGGTCTCATGAGCTATATCTCTGCTGGCTGAGCTTGATTTCTATGAACTCTCAAACTCTCACAACTTACAAGACTAAACAGGGTGTAAGCATACCCATGAGAAGCCCTTAAAGCTACAAAGTTCTACTAGTCAGATTCATTTCTTGGCTTAAAGCACTAGTACCCAGTTGAAATTTGAGATGCAAGTCTGCAGTGGCACCAAATGCATCAGATCTGGTGGAAGCTCTGCAAGTTTTTTTCTCAAATCTGTCAGCTAGTCAAACCAGCAATGCTTTTCAGGAAGAAGTATATCCTTTTGATTTAGAAAAGATTTCATAGGAAAGCTTTGGAAAAACCTAATGAAGAATGGGAGAAGGGTTATTTGGGTGGTAAAATCCAAGTTCTCCCTCTCTAAGTTGTCTTTTTCATTAAAGGATTCCAACATCCCCTGTTCCCTCCCCCCAAAAGCCCCCAACAAACCCTCAGGTTTTTAAACTAGTCCAGAATAAAAATGTTTTTCATTTATCAAAAACATTGTCATTGTTTCCTGTGTAGGCTACCAAGAACTGGATATAGTCCAGTAAACTGGTGGCAATGGCTCAGAAATGGACATAATGACATAATTGTAAAGGCTGGGAACCCAGAAATCAAGCCTGTAATGGAAAATGATAGGGAATCTGGGTTATCTCATTTTTGCCATGTATTCCAAGTTTTTTTCAGTAGCTACCATCTGGAATTAAAACTATTAATGATGATTATGAGATTAGAAGAATAAAAATCTACAGCAGCTTCTGCGGATACTATATAGTGAAGCTCCTTCTATGGACCCAAGGAAATAGTACTATACCATGTGTAAAACATTTTCAGAGGTAAACTGTTCTGATTTAATTGATTTTCATTTTATATATGTATTTTATATATTATATCATGTCTATACAATGTATTTTTTAAGGAATTAACAGTTGTGAGAGGGAAATATGAGTGCATAATTCATATTACTCTACTCTGCCCTGGTCAGGCCCCACCTGGAGTATTGTGTTCAGTTCTGGGCTGCCTGGGATAAAAAGGACAGGGATCTCCTGGAGAGAGTCCAGAGGAGGCTAGGAAGGTGATTAAGGGCCTGGAACATCTCCCCTGTGAGGAAAGGCTGAGTGACCTGGGGCTGTTCAGCCTTGAGAAAAGAAAACTGAGAGGGGATCTGATCAGTGTTTATAAATATCTTAAGCAGGGGACACAGGGGGAAATGGCCAGCCCCTTTTCAGTGTCTGTGGGGACAGGACAAGGGGCAATGGCCTCAAGTTGGAGCACAGGAAGTTCCACACCAACATGCAGAAGAACTTTTTCCCAGTGAGGGTGCCAGAGCCCTGGGACAGGCTGCCCAGGGGGTGTGGAGTCTCCTTCTCTGGAGAGATTCAGGACCCATCTGGATGCCTCCCTTTGTGACCTGTCCTAGGGACCCTGCTTTGGCAGGGGGGTTGGACCTGATGATCTCTGGAGGTCCCTTCCAACCCCGACGATTCTGTGATTCTGATACGTTGCTTTGCAGCTCACCATCCTGCCAAGAGGGAAGGTTCAGATGGGGAGGGGAAAAAAAAAATCACATGTTAAAACACATGTTAAATAAGGGAGATGTAGAACTCATCTTCCACAGTTTGAATTCTGAAATGTTGGTTAAGTATAAAGGAAAAACAGGCTGAAATACTTGAGAGGCTTTTAACCGCGGCAGCGGAAGCTTCTCATTTAGGAGTGCCAATATCTGAATGTGACAGCAGTGTGGCATGCTGTTTCTTGCAAAGCTGTAACAAACTGCCATCCTAACAATCTTTTATTGTGCAACTGCAGCTGAAATTGTCACCTAGAACAGAACTCCTTGCTGGTCATGGCATTTTGTTTCTTTTTAATCTTGTCTCCTCTAAAACTACAGGAAATGTCTCAAAGGAATGACGGGAACAGAAATGGGGGTTTTTTCAGGTTCTCTGCAGGAGACTGGCACAGGCTGCCAGACAGGAGTTTCAAAAGAAGCCTTGCTATGTGAGATGCTTGAGGAGTTTTGGAGCAGCTGAGGAACAGGAATTACCATTATACCAACCTTCTTGCTCCTGCCTGAGCAAGATAGATTTCTTGTAGCATCTGAACTTATGAGCTAAGGACAATTAAGTGTGACAAGGAAGTGTCACAGCAAAGAAGGAAAAGGCATCCAGTATCAGATCTCGAGGCAGGGGGAACCCAAGATGGGCAGCTGCCCTGGGTAGCTGTTTGTGGGGTGCACCAAATGAAATGTAGGTGAGTGAAACTCTTACTGACCAGAAACCTGGCACTCAGGAGCTGATCTGACTTGTAGGGACAAGAGAAGGAGGCAAATGGTGTTGTGCTGGGCAATTAGGTGCCTTTTTCTCTCCACCTGATGCCATCCAAGGCAGTTTGCATCAACTCCTCTGCAGCAGGATGCCATCATGGAGTAGGTACCAGACAGTGCCAGTTGTGGTATCCTGATCTATTGACAACCCAATCTTCTTGGGACAGAGCAAACAGATCATTCCAGGCTACTCAGTGGATTCAGTTCAGCCTCAAATATTACTTTCTCCTGTCTTAAGAAGGAGGAAAATAAGGTAAAATGAGTGAAGAGCAAGCCCTTGCTTTGGAAAAGAAGGCTTGCTCAATCCAGGAGTTGGTAAAGTTGATATAAATCCTGGTTTGGTTAACATGTATATGAGTCACAGTTGTTTATCTGCTTTTCTCCTAGTTCTTTTGTCCTAAACTTCCTATTTTGTTCTGCAACAGTGAAGCAGTGATCAGCTGCTTTTCTGTTGCACTCAGAAGAGTTGAGGAGGGTGGCCATGATTTACAAGGAGGCTTCAGGTCAATACCCTGCTGAGGAAGAGAAGGAACAGGTTCTGATCAGAGAAAGATAACTGTGTTTCCTGAAAAGTTAAACAGGTGCCCTTGAGGGGAGACCACACAGGGATCACAGGTTCAATCAGCTCCAGAGATGTGGTAATTACTAGATGGATCATTTACTTAAGTAGTCTGGAGGTAGCAATAACTATTCATTACTGTAGAGCTATCAAAATGATGGTTCTCTTTTTTTCCTTCTTTTCATGGGCTTCCTTCCATAACCTGAGCATATAGAGAGCAAAACAGGAAAGTCATTATATTAAATAGCTCTTAAATAAGGTGGAACAATGTGCTTGGTTGTAAGTAGTGTTTATAAATGGTACTAAAGAAGAAAAAATCCACAGAGGACACTCTACACTTATTAACACAAATGATTTCCACTCAGGTTTGGAAAGTTCTCAGTCCACATTGACCTAGCTTCCTGTATTTGAGTGAGTAATGTCACAAGAGATTGACAGTCTCCCCTTTCTAGCACGTGAGTAAAAGAAGATAGATGGGCATTCAAATCAGTGTCATCCAGTGAAGGGCAGACTCATGCTAAGGAAATCTGGAAGTTCAAACTGCCTGAGCCCCAATCTGGCACAACAGTCAAAACAAGTTATTCAAGGCTGCATGGTTAAAGAGGATGGGTTAAAGAGGCCAGACAGTTGATACTCATTAAAGAGAGAGCTGTTCCTGTGTTGATAAGACTAATCTGTTTGCTTAGACATTCGGCTGGGCTGCAGAATACATACAATCAATTCCAGGTTTTATTAAGGCAGCCCAGGCTCCCTGGACAGTTAGTTATTCAACCTCTTCTGTGGTTTCTATATGAGAAATTGGGGTAATTGTTCTCCTGCTCGTGGTCATGTGCTGGCAACCAGCAGAAAAGACCACTGCTAAGGTTCTCTAACCCCATGTTCCATCCATGAAAAGGTAGTTCAGAGAAACAAGAATGGATGCTTTCTTTCTGTAAGCTTTGCCTATGAAATATGTTCTCACTGAAACCCATTAATCAGAGCATAGTTTGACACATGATGATTTGCTTCATCTAATGTTTACTGAAGTCAGCAGAAATCTGTCACTGGATGTCTTCCTCTCCCTGTCTTGCTCAGGGTGGGGGGTGACCTTGGTGGGAAACCAGGTATCCACCAAACTGCTCTCACTCCCCCCTCAGCAGGTCAGGGAGGGAAGAAAAATCAGATGAGAAAAGGAATTAATGGGTTGGGATAAAGGCAGTTTAATACAGCAAATGGCCACACGTGGAAGCAAAGGAAAACTAAAAGATTTAGTCTCTATTTCCCATCAGCAAGTGATGTCTGGCTGCTTCCCAGGAAGCAAGGCTTCAGTAAGTGTGGTAGTTGCTCCAGAAGATAGATTTCATAAACAACGAATGCCCTCCCTCTTCCTCCTTTCCCTTAACTTTTATTGCTGAGCAGATGTCACCTGGAATATCCCTTTGGGCAATCTGGGCCAGCTGTTCTGGCTGTGTCCCCTCCCAAGATCTTGCCCTCCTCAGCCTACAGGCAAGAGGCACAGCCTTGATGCTGTGCCAGTGCTGCTCAGCAGTAGCCAGAACATCAGTGTTCCCAAGACCTTTCTAACTACCAATGCAGAGGGGCTGCCACAGGGAAAATGAACTCCACCTCAGCCAGACCTTGGTGGGAAAGATGCTTTATGGTAAATGGAACAGCCAAGGAAAAATGCTTGAGAGTAAAAGCTGTTGGGATGAGTTCTGAGGCAATAAGGATCCAGAAAAATTAATCTGAACAGTTAATAGCTCATAGTGTAGAAGTAATCATAGCCATGGTGTTAGGAGACAGTGCAAGTACTGCTGCAGCCACAGTGGTTCAAATGTATAAGGGAAATAAGGTTAAGTTCTAAATTGACTTCACATGCATTTGTTCTTACTTTCATTTCACCTATCCCCATAGTCTGAACTGCAGAAGAGTGCTCAAGGAGCTAAAAGATAGGTGACCCAATAAATCTTCATATTTCAGCAGGTAAAGCAGGTGAATTTTGAAGTTGTAAGTATCGTTTGAACTGGAATTCATTGCTTGATTAGATAACACTGTCTTGATTTTGCCTTATTTTCCCACAAAGACCAATAATAATAATAATATACTACTAATAATAACAACAGTCTGTAGGTCAGGAACAGAAGCAGGAGGAGCGTGGTACAAGAAAAGCTGTGTTCAGCCACAGCCCACCCAGCTCTGCTCCAGGGCAAAGGATGGTTGTCTAAGCAGCATGCTTATTGAGGAGAGCTCAATGCTGTACCCTCAGAGTGGTGAGATTCCAGCCTTGGGGACACTATACAAACTTAATGTGTAGGTATGTGGGCAATGCTGAGGGAAGCCAGGGAGGAAATTCCTGAAATTGCAGGATTTTGTTTTGATGGGAATAAGGGGGATTTCAGTGTTTGCCTCTTCTGGAAAAAAAGATAATTTAGTGTAGTCCCCGTTCTCTCTCACTTATGTTCAGTGATTCACATATCCTGACTTATAAGAGCTACATGATGAACTTCTCTAGTCACCATTTCTGTGTGTTTAGCTCTTTTCACATCAAGTGCTTATTTAGTAAATACATGGAACACAATTTGTGATTACTGAGACGAATTCAACATGCCTGCAGAGTGTTTTAAGGAGATTTATTATAATCTGCTTGTACTGTCTTTCTGCTAATAGTTTCTGGAGTGATTTTTATGCCTCTAAGACAAATCAACTAATGTACTGTGATTGAAAAGTAGTTTAAAGACTGAAATTCCTAAAAGGTCTTCAAATTCTACAGCTATGGGAGTCTTATGAATAAAATAAGGAGCAGCACACAAAAGGTCTTCAGGTAAGACACTGTCCATAGTGTGTGTAGTAAGGGAAAACGTGTCTTGAAAATTCTGCCCTTGCTTGGTATTTATTCTACTGTCCCTTATACATTGTCCTTTGGACAATACTTTCTACACTTTATTATTGCACAGCAGTCAATGGTGCAACAAAATTAAAAATTAAAATCATTTCAAAGATTATTTACATTTGCTATGACTTGTCTGGTTTGTACAGGTAACTATATGAAATATAGCATTAGCAGTTTAATCTGTATTACTTTGGACATTACTATACTTATAGTTCATTAACAGGAATGTTTTTGCTGTGCAGGTTTTATGGCAGTTAAGTTGCTTAGCAACCGTAACTCCAAGATAATGATGTCTTGCTGCCTGTGATTAAAGAATTTATTTTTTTATCCTCCTGTGCTCTGTTTATGATATATCTAGCTTGCTTATTTTCCTGTTTGCAAACTCTGCTCCTCAATTTTCATGCCAAATATAGCAAGGTAGCTGTATACATCCCTTGAATAATTTTATATTTAAAATTCGCCACGTCCTCACCTACTCAAGCGTATGCAAATAGCACAATAGTATCATGGGAAACCCCACACTGTACTGCAATGCAAGGAGCATAAAATGGAGAAGCAGCCTATAGAACTGCTCCTGGTACTGCTGCAGAAAGTCTTACGGCTTTTTTGGCTGAAATGCGTTGCTAAGAACTGGGGGTAATGCGCTGGCTCTGTGAGTTCATTCTCTTAAATACATAGAAAGCTATGGGGCTTGCCCCATATCCCAGAGTCACAGAATTGTATGGGTTGGAAGGGACCTCCAGAGATCATCGGGTCCAACCCCCTGCCAAAGCAGGGTCCCTAGGACAGGTCACACAGGGAGGTGTCCAGATGGGTCTGGAATATCTCCAGAGAAGGAGACTCCACACCCCCTGGGCAGCCTGTCCCAGGGCTCTGGCACCCTCACTGGGAAAAAGTTCTTCTGCATGTTGGTGTGGAACTTGGTGTGGAACAAGGGCTATTGCTCCTTGTCCTGTCCCCACAGACCACTGAGAAGGGGCTGGCCATTTCCCCCTGCATCCCATGCTTAAGATATTTATAAACATTAATCAGATCCCCTCTCAGTCTTCTTTTCTCAAGGCTGAACAGCCCCAGCTCACTCAGCCTTTCCTCATAGGGAAGACGCTCCAGGCCCTTAATCATCTTTGTATCCCTCCGCTGGACTCTCTCCAGGAGATCCCTGTCTTTTTTTATCCCAGGCAGCCCAGAACTGGACACAATACTCCATATGCAATGCTACACTTTGGAACTGGTCCAGAAAAGCGAAATTCTATACTTTGGTTGGTAGCAAATGTCTCCTGATAAGTGCTGGTAGATGGATCCATTAGTTGAATAGTGTTTACAGAAGTCTGTTGGACCTCCACACTAAGGGTATTCTGAGCTAATAGCTGAAGAAGGGCACACATTAAAATGGATGTTGGGTGACATTATCTATTTAATATATTTCAAATGAAACTGTTAATTTCTGCAGAGCTTATCACCATGGTTACCATGACAGGAAATTAAATAAACAGGAAAATTTAAAAATTAATCTATCCTGAATAAGATTCCAATGGAATCTAAAGTCTCCTTTAAGCATTGGGAGCCATACTGAAGAGGGACAGCTCTATAGCTAGTAGTGTAACACCTGCATGCTGGAAGGAGGGGCTCTGTCCCAGGATTTGGTATCTCTGTCATAAATTAATTTTCAGATTGTAGGAAGTGGTGGCTTTGGAATGGAGGCCTAGATGGGGACTACCAAGGTAAACTGTCTGCATCCAATAGACTAGAATTAAATCAACTTCATGGTGTAGAGATTTGTATCTGGAGTACTGATAGTGGTATGGATGCAATATAAATGGAAATATGTGTACGTGCCTACACCAGAGCTTAGAGCAAATTAAGTGTTACAAGACTGGGGCTTATATTGAACTCTCAGGAGACTGTGCCCCACAGTACCATTGAGGAATAGGCTGTTTAAATCCGAATGAGAAAGCTTGCAATCTGATAAAAGCACAGCACAGATGCTTCCTCAGTGCAAGACCCCCCATCTCAAACCCAGGTGGGTGGCAACAAGTTGCAGCATATCCCATATGCCAGTCACTTCCTTTTTGCTCAATGGGAAAGCATGCATGTCAGACACAAACAAATAACCCCAAATGAAAACCAAAAAGGAAGCTAGACAATGCCCAGTGACCTTAGCTAAAGTTTATGGTCCTGGTTTCAGTCAGGATAGAGTTAACTTTATTTGTAGCAGCTGATGGAATGCTGTGTTTGGGAGTTACAATGAAAGCAGTGCTGAGAACACCCTGATGTTCTTAGTTGGAGTCAGACAGTCAAGGACTTTCTTAGCTTCTTCTATTTCTCTATTCTTGAGAAAGGAGGGGTGAAGCCAGGACAGGTGACCCAGATGGGCCAAAGAGAGTATTCCATGCCAATGACGTCCTGCCTAGGAAAACGGGGGGCTGTTGGGAAGAAGAAGCGGGGCGGTTTCGGGACGCGTGCTTCCTCTCGGGACGCGTGCTTCTTGGGGGGACGGTCGGGTTCCGGGACAGCTCTGGGTGGTCCGGCCTGAGTTGTGTGGTTCGGTGAGAAACTGCATTGGGGATCAATAGTTTCATATTCTTTTGTTCTAAAGTCCTGTTAGCATTGTTATATTTTATCTTTCTGTTATCTTAGTAAACTCTCCTTATCCCAACCCACGGGCCTCTTAGTTTCTTGGTTTTGGAGTTATTTGCCCCTTCCTTTTCCCTTCCCTTGTTTCCCTTTCCCCTTTTCCCTCTTCCCCTGCTCTTTTACTTTAAGAAGCAGGCAACTGCGTGGATCTCAGCCCACAGCCGGGGTGAAACCACGACAACTGACTGGAGTAAAAAGTGAAGCACCAGCTGCCAAAATGGGTAACTAGCTTATGTTTGTGCTTCAGTGTCACTACTGTTGTTCTGTACTCCGCTGTCGTCATCCAAGAGATATGAGCAATTCCTGTAGTGAGGCATTTATCTACCACTCTGAAGGGTTTCTAATATATCAAGTTGTTTACAGTTCCTAACTGTTTATTTTTATTTCACTGATTATAATTCATTAGTAATACAGAAATTCTGATCTACAGCATTCAGAGTAGGTTTTTGCTTACTGAACTTGACTTTCACTGCAACGATGGGTATGTGAGGATGTTACAGAAACCAGGAGGGGCAAGTATCCTTACAGATAATATGCAATTAAGTTAATATCTGTAGTGAACCCATTGTTACAGTAGTTTCACATCATCTGGCTAAAGAAATCTCAGCATTTGTGCAATGAATTCCTGCTGGATCAGACTGGTATTTTTTTTTTAAATAGTTTTTGAAGGAATACTTTAAACCACAGATGTGTCACCCAGCAAAAGTTGGAAGTTGTCCCATGTAGGATCTACTCACTCCACACAAAGCATTTGTTTCAAATGTCTTCCTTCCAGATGTCTGATAAATCTGAGATTGTGCTTGGTGCTTAGTTTGAACTGGAAACCCTGTCTCCTCTGCCTGTTGTTGCCATAGTTGCCATGGGATCTGAAGAAAATGGGAAATAAATTATTCTTCACAAGGAAATTCATGCAACCAAACCTTGATAAGAGCAATACCAAAGTGTAACAGGAATCTGGTAATGCCAATTAAATTATCTTCATGAGCAATGGGGAATTCTGTTATGTGTAGTTCACATGTACTTTATCTTTCACCAGATAAACATGCTTATACAAGTAAATCCATGGCATCTGAAGACCTCCCTTTACTTGACATCGGGCATCATTTAAAACACTTTAGCTTATGCTGGACTAAATATTAGTCTGTACAAAAAAGTACAGTGAGAAACATCCAGGAAGCTATTAACAGCTGCACAGGGTTGAAGATCTCATCCACTGATAGTTATGAATGAAATTAACTGGATCTGGAGCACCTGATTTCTTTTGGTAACGAGATCCCTAGTGGGGTGTTGGCAATGTTGGCTGCCTCTGAAGCTGAAGGTACGCTCAACTACTGTACTGATTTGTAATGGGATGTGAATCTTGTGTGAATCATCAGAAAGCAGCAGCTGGGGAATAATACAGGGTTTTTTTAAGGGAATCCCTGTAACCCATGTCATTAGTCACAAAGGAGTTTCACTCAGTCCAAAAGACTTCTAAGTGACATCTGTTACGTAAGAATTTTTTAGCAAATCAGAAATGTTGCATTGTGGTAAGTTAAAATGTTGTCTATTTTTTAATAATAGCTACTGTTTTTTCCTCTGGAAAATATTTCCCAAGGGAAACCATTTTGACCTTTATTGCATTTAAAGGAAAAAACTAATCTGTAACTTCAACAATTAAATATAGTTTTCAATGGTGGTGTAGAACACTTGAAATAAAAAGTCAAAACAGCTCTCACTCAAAGTTCAGGTTTAAAACCTTCATGGGGAATCATATTTAATATTTAGTTAAACATTACCAATTATCTTTGGAACCACAGAATAAAACAGAACTCTAGTACTTGTCACAAAAAGTGACATGGAACAGCCTATTCCACAGCGAATGAAGCTCTGAGCATAAGTAATCCTTCTAGAGAATAAAAAGGGGAGTACATTAAAGGCTCAGTGGCTCTCATTAAAATTAGTTATTCCCAACACTGATCAGGAAATGGGATCCTCTTAAAACGATCTCAAAGTGGATACTGTAAGTTTTGATAATTACACCTGACCCCAATTTATGCCAAGATTTATGTAAAAGCAAACTACATCTTACTGCTATTCAAATATTTATAAGCCTTCCAGCTGAGCAGTGCTAATTAAAGCTTTATATGCTTAAAAAGAAAATTTAAAATAGTGCTTTTAGTTGGCTTTTATAAAATCCTTCTCCCCCCTCAAGAAGCTGCACAGCAGCAGAGCCGCGGTGGCATTGCGTGCAGAAGGCCATCACAGCTGAAGGGTAAATCAGGTGCTGTGATCTCCACTGCATTCAGATTTCCCCTGTCTTGTTTTCTTGGCATTGGTCGAGTCTAATTCAGAGTTGTGGGACTCAAAATTAATTATTTAATTTAAATGCTTCCTGAGGCCTTTAAGAGTAGGTAATGGAGAGGGTAGAGCACCGGTCTGAGCACCGGTCTGAGCTGGTATTCAACTCTCTGTGAACTAACTACAATATATTTTTTTTTTGGCAACAGACATTTCAAGTTCTGTTTCTCCTCCCACACTCTCAGGGCAGTAGCTTCAACTATTACTTGGTAACATTAATATTAACATCATGTTAGGGTTAATAGCATTAAAAGGCTAAAAACCAGATGAATTGAAAACTAATTTTTAGAGAAAAAATGTCTAGTTCAGGCTTATATGAAGCCTCTGGTGG
This sequence comes from Hypotaenidia okinawae, assembly GCA_027925045.1. Lineage (NCBI taxonomy): Eukaryota > Metazoa > Chordata > Aves > Gruiformes > Rallidae > Hypotaenidia > Hypotaenidia okinawae. Next base: position 7,196,916 of record BSDF01000003.1, read on the forward strand.
GGGAGAGAGAGGGCTCTTAAAGCACTTTGCATTTATATATCCAAAATTTATATATTTTGCATTTATAATCCAGAGGTGGATTTACACTGAGAGCTGTAGAAACCAAAAGGAAGCCACCAGAAGAAGAGTCAGTAAAGTACTGTCAGGCTCCTGATACACCAGATCAGCTTCTTCACTCAGATCAACCCTTGTGCCAGTGCAAGGGGAGAATAGCATGGGGTAAGAAAAAAGGACTGGGGTAAGAAGAAAGGACTGAGGTGAGATGACTTTTTCTTTTGGCATCAATGCTCTTGCACTGGTGCCAAAGATTAACCTTTTTTTTAAGCTTAAGCAGTGCCAGCTTAAATTGTAGAACACCAAGCTAGCTGTTGTTGGTGTAAGGGAAATTCTGCTTGAGGATTAAGCAGAAGAGGGGGAAAAAAAACCAAACCCAAACCAACCTGCAAACACTTTCCCCCATTCTATCACCAGTAATTCCTCTGCTTGGAAATGGATTGTTCTAATTTCTCCGTGGCACATATGTGGTATGTAGGTTTTGGAGGCTCTGATTCCAGCAGTCCCATGGAGTTTTCCTTCTATGGGAAAGAAGAGGGACGGAATATGTGTGTATGTGTGTATCTGTGCTTGTGCACTACACAACTGCTTTGCAGCCTGGCAGTCAGTTGGGCTGTTCTGGGGAATTAATGGGGAAATACATACTTAAAGAGGAAAAATGCATGCCCTGGAACTGGTGGTTTCAAACGATTGCCACTAGCTAAAATAAAACCATTCAGCGTTGTTGTTCCTTGTTAAAGATGACACTAGGCGTTAGTTCTGCAAAATTTGAAGTGGAGCACTATTGTTCCTCTTCTAGGGTGCTACAGCCACAAGTGCTCTCTATAGAGAGTGCTGTGCATCAGACAGTGGCTTTTATGGGAACGTGACATAGGCATTGGTATCTTTCAGTGCACATGTCTCAGATTCTTAGTGACCATGCTGGATACTTGTTTTTCCATAACAAAGATAAGTGAGGGTATGCCATTACAAGTTTTCTTGAGTTGTTTAGTAGACATTTGTGCTCTGAATGGCTGCTAGAGAAGTAAAACCTGTTGCCTTGTTATGAAAAGGGCCCTTCCTTCTTGATCTGCTGCCTTCCCTCATCTTCCAGCTCTAAATGAGATTTTTCAGCTACTTTTGCATGTGCTTTTAAGGATTAAAAGTTAACATCACCTTGTCTCTCTCTTTGTTTTTGTCATGTTAAAACCTAAAACTACTTTAGGGAGATGCTTATATCAAAGATTAGTACTTATGAACTTGATTAAAGCTATTTTATTCAGGTATTACCCTGCTTCCTTTTAGCTCAGCTGCGATTGGATTAATATAACTGCTTAAAGTAACAACTTTTTGTAGTAACACTGTGATTGATACGTTGCTCTCATGTTTATTGTGCAGTTTATACTATGCTTGACATTTGACAATGTACAGTTCAGATTGTGTGGTCTCAGACCACTGTCTGGTGTTGGCCAGCTCATGTATGCTGGAAGAGAGCAGTGAGTGCTGTCAAGGGTGGTTGAGGTCTTTCCCATTTTCAACTTTTTCTTTTCCTCTTCTCACTTTTTGATCTTCCCCTCCAGCTTTCCAGTTTTCTGTAACTATTTGTTTCTTCCTGCATTCCTTAGGGAGGACACTTCAGCCTTGGAAGCAGACTTCTGCTTGTCCTTAGAGAGGAACAGTAGCCGAATGAGAATGTTTGTGTTTGAAACACTAACAGGGTAAGTACATAGGATGTTTTCTAGCCCCCATCTACTGGGTAGGTCAGAGACTTCTTGACCTAGACATAGTGCCTGAGTATTTAATAACCCTCAGTGGCTTTATTTTCTATGAAATAATCTAGTCTCTGGTGCTCCTGTAAGCTTTTGGCACTCGCTGCAACTTTTGGCAAGTAGTTCCTTAAATCTGCTCTCTATTACACAAAGAGAACTCTTTCATTTGTTTCCAGTGAAGCTAGTAATAGCTTAATTTGATCCCCCACAGGTTTTGTTTTGGAAGAGGCAAGAAATACTTGATGTCTATCCAACCTCTCTATACCACTCATGATTTTGCAGATCTTTGTCATACCCCTTTTTAGTCATTGCTTTTTCAGTCTAGAGAAAAATATGTAGTTGAAAAGTTTTTTAAAAGGGAGAAAAAAAAAGCTTATTAAAAATGTTTTTAAGACTTTTGGAAAACACTAGTGCTTATGGAAGGCATCATCTGTTCTGTAGAATGATGGGCAGTATTCTGCTGTGCTCCATGATTAATAGATAGTGAAGCTCTCTGCTTCTACTTTTGGTATGCCTTTATCCAGGGGACTATCCCTTTACTTGCATGGTAGTAACCCTTACTGTAATGGGGTGTGCTGCGGTCTGCCAGGCTGTCCTGCAGGCAAACAGAACCCCCCAGATAAATTACAGCCCTGATAATAAGGTGTAAGCTTTCCTATCTGATGTCTTACTGAATCAGCCTTAGTGATAGTTAACAGAAACTGACTTTCCAGTGTATTTAAAAAGGATTGTAAATCACAATGGAAGTAATATCATTTTACCTGCTACCTCTAGTTACTGTTCAGAAAATGGCACATTTATTGAATCTTCTTGTAGACACAAAATAGGAGACTTTGCTGAACTTAGAAAGGCTCTACAATCTCAGCAGATGGCAATGAAGTAGAAACAAGAAGGCAGGCATCATCAACATGGAATAATCAGAGGAATTGCAGTGACAATGCACTTGTAAAAATCCAGCTGTTAAATTAGCAATGATTATTCTTTTTGGGGTACTTCAGTATGGATTAGATTATACCAAGGGAAAAATAGCATGAGTCTATCTGGCTTTTGTGTTTTGTAATAGAGGCAATTGGCTTTCTTTGCTTACTTTTGTCATAGAATCAAAGAACAGATGAGGTTGGGTGGGTTCTCTAGAGATGACCTAGTCCAAAGCCCCTGCTTGAGGGTGGTCACTCAGAGCAGGTTGCCCAGGATCCCATCAGGTGGTTTTACACAGATACAGCAAATTCTGAAGTCTGTTGCAAATTAGCCTGCTTCTAGCAGGAGTTTCAAGTCTGGGTTTTACAGATGCTCCTTGTTATATGAAGAACCAGGACTTTAAGAAAAGAATATTTCAATTCTCAGGCTAACACAATTCTTGCTTTGGACCTCAGTTTCCTGACATATTAGAAAACTATTTATTTTCAAATTAAAATTTGCCAGCAAAGTAAATCAGACTCTCCTGAAGTGGTGTAGCTGACAGAGCACTTAAAAATGGAATGACCAGCAGGAAAAGTGAAGTAATTTGTCATATTGTTCCAACTGACTGCCTCTGTTCTTTGCCCTTCTCTGTAATTTGCCTTTAAGAGAATACATAATGCTTCCTGAGGAGACAAAGTATCATTGGTGCTCAACTTAGCTGGAGCTTATGTGAAACAGGTAGATTACTAGAATTAGCTTGTAATATAAACTTTGCTAACTATAAATATTTAATTGACTTCTGAGTAGGCAGTGAAAGAGTATTTGGTGTAGATGGTTCAGTGCTGTAGAAGCACTATGTCAGGAAATTCCTTTCCCTCACAAATCCCTCTGACACATATTCCAGCACTGAAAATTGCTATTGATCACTACATAGATCTAAGGGTCTGTGTATTTGAGAGTTAAAATACACAGAACATTTAAGAACTCTTCATGTTTTTCCTCTAACTGTGACTATTTCTTAATTTTGATGCGCTGACTGCACGTTTTGCCCCAATGAGTCATGTACCAATCTATATATTTTTCAAATCTTTCTGTAAAATACATAATCTACTCTCAAATGCAAATTAAGCAAACAATGATGAATTGGGCCCCTGTTCAAAAAAAAGCCACTCAATTAAAAGTTGAAGCAAATGCTCAAACATTTTACCATATGGAAGTACCTTTCAGCATTAATTCCAAACTAACCCTGCGTGGCATTAACATGCTGAACTGGGAAAGCAGGTGGTGTTTGGAGGACAAAAATGTGAGCACCCAGAAGTCAAGTGTAACACTTATGTTTACAGACTGATTCATCATCCTCTTTCATAGTGATAGTAAGGAAGAGGAGATTGGGGAGTGGAGTCCTCCACACTTGGTGTGCAGGCGATTCCCATCTGCATGTACACTTTAATTGCAACTTGGGAGTTTTTTGCTGCATGCATGATTATTATTAATTTTTTTAATACCATATGTGTGAAATGAGGCAGAAATGACCTTTTACTACAATTTCCATGGTGACAGTCCTTATTTTGGTATAATTAAGCTGTTCATTAATATTGACTGAACTACAAGGGACATCTGGAGTGGACATGATAGAACAAGTAAAAGTAAAGTGAAACTTTGTTGAAGACTGTGCTTTATGGTTTTTTGACACCTGTCTTAGAAAAGCTTTGCAATTCCATTGTCTTACCTGTCAGCATGCTTTACACAAGGCAAACAGCAAGTGGGGAAACAAAGCATCTGGAGCCAAGGCTGTTCACTTCAGAGAGGTTATGTCTTACATTCTTAATCTCTGAATTTCATTCAGTATTTTCTGGATATGAGAAGGGGGAAAAAAAGAGCACCATTTCTTTCTAAACAATTTTGAGGTATACATATGTTTATGCATATTTCAAGATATCATACACTATTCACATTAGCAATAACTTGAATAAAATGTCACTCATTTCCCTACTTTTATTCGTAATATATAGGGTGTAAATGAAACAATCTTGTTACCCTGCTGCATGAGCTACTGAGCTGCATTTGCAACATTGGTTAAGACTGAAATCCCATAAATAAAACATCTAAGAATTCAGCTTATCTACTTTGGAGATGGCACAAATATGTTCACATACTGTATGAGCTGAAGGAATCTGGGCTGCTTAGATTGAAGAAAAATAGGTTACACTTGGTAGCAGAAATAGTGTGATCATCAAACACACACACACTGTATGTATGTAATAAACAGGAGTAATGGCCCATTCTTTGCTTAGCAGAAGACATTTTAATAAGTATTTAAAGATTCTGCTTTATTAGCACTAGGAATTTGTTAATAACAGGTATGAAAACGGCAATGTTACCTATGAAACCTCATATATGGTTTTAATGATATTTAATATTTGTTAGATTTCACAGAAAGGAAAAGGAGAGGTTGTGTAGCAAACATTTGTTTTCCATTGGTATGCTGTTAATACTTTTGCATCTGTACTACTTTTTTTTTTCCTTCAGTTACTCTCATTCGAGGAGCCTGCTCTTCTCCAGACTAAAGCATTTGTGTATGTCTATGTCCCACAATTCCTTCACCCAAGTCAAAATGTTTCTATAGTTTTCAAACCTGGAACCAAAGCATGTGTGTCAATAAGTAAATCTGAGACTTTCCAAGTACAATATCTGTCAAATGCCATTCCAATGCAGTTATTTCAGGTGGCTCAGTCAGAGTTTACTACTTAGCAGTGTGTTGTGAAATGCTGCCATCTCAATGTCTTAATTCTAAGCCCCCAGTGAAGCTGCTCCCCATCTCATCCTAGCTGGGCCACCATGGAGGAGGTTCATAGCCGTGGCTGCTCTCACCAAACAGACTTCTAGCCTTGTGGTTAATGTTTGCAGATCTAGAGGACTTTGCTGTTCACCACTCAACTAAACATATGATGCAAAACACCATCACTTCAGAGCAAGGCTTTGTTTTGGAGCATTGTTCAGGATGGCTTTGACAATTACTAATTTTGCTAAACATGGTATCAAAATAGTCTATTTAAAAGGAAGAATCACTTTTCCTATTAAATATTTTCTTCTTCTTAAGACCACTATGTAGCATCCTTTCAGTACTGTGAAGAGTCTCTGACTTAAAGCTGAAGAGGTCTCAGTTTGAGCCACTCTATGGCTGTGAATTACAATTTTAAGACAGAATAACTGAGGTCTAGGCTGTTGTTGTTGACTTATGTCAGTTCTTCCAAGCATGACAGGCATGGCATGAAAGATGTTTTTTTCTTAGGCATGATTGTTCCAATTTATGCTAATGTTGCCCACGTTTTGGTGACATCCTTTATTACATAATTTGAGGAGTTTCACATTTCCCATTAAAGTGCACACATACAGATCCACTGGAATTCTCTCAAACTATTGGTTCATTTAGTGTAAGTGCCATGGGCATCACAACCAGTTAAACGTTTATTCTAAATGTTCTCCCCATCATATTCCACACTAGCTTGACCTAACCTAGCCACATCTGAGAGGTCATGTCAGGTTTCATTCCCAGTAAGTCAGTATAGCTTCTACTGACATCCTGGGGATATATGCCCATCTAGGAAAACTCAATATATGCCTCACTTTATTATTGCTGGGATTTTACCTATAAGAAGTAGTTTTCCTTCAGTTTTTATCCTGCAGAAGCTGTTCTAAGGAATTAAAATTCTGTTTTTCCCTATAGTTCTTTCCTTTCATGTGTATGAGCTGACTGCTGAAGTGTTTCTGTGGTTTCTGAAAAGCATTCTGTTGTTCCTTTATTTAAAAGCACATCATTTCCCACCCTCACCCCCCTCCACCCACTGAAATACTGTCCGTGACTACCAATATAAATCTTGTTAATGCCCCTGACTGTTACTTTGTGTTGGGAGCTATTCTTGATCTACTTTTTCCTCCAGAAGGAAATTCTTCTAAAAATCCTTTCTATAAAGGGTGACTCTTGTCATTCTTGGGATGAAAACCAGAAAAAACTCAGCATCCTCATTATCATTTCATTAGAATTAGGATCACAACTTGTGTTCAAGTAGTTCCTTTATCCCCTATTAGTTTTCTCTTTGAAGGTGTTACTTTTTCAATTGGAACTTGACATCACTTCTGAAATGGCATTTATGACCAGGGATGGAATTCACCCATCATTAAAGGCAGTGGTCACTTTTGCCTGCAGGTACCCTTTGGGACTAACAGCCTGTTTGGAATTCTCTCTAATCCTGCTCAGGTGCAGGAGTACACTGTGCAAATCCAAAAAGACTCTAACATCAGACCTGTTGTGACAGTTGTCTATGGTTTACCTGTATTAGGCTAGCAAGCAGAAGAGAAGTCAGGTTAGTGCAAACGTTATAAAGCTGTAGTTATGACTGCAGAATCACTGTGGTGTTTCATTTGTATAGCATAATGTGAAACTGCATATAGAAAGTGAGGGCTAATTAAACATGGAAGGAGAGGTAGAGACAGGTTTTGTATGAAGCTTTTAGTCTTAAGAAAAGGAGGCAGAGGGGAAACCTCGTCTCTCTCTGCAACTACCTGCAAGGAGGGAGTAAGGAGGTGGGGTGGGTCTCTTCTCTCAGGTAACAAGGGATAGGACAAGAGGAAATGGTTTCAAATTGCACCAGGGGAGATTTAGGTCAGATATCAGGAAGAATTTCTGTACTGAAAGGGTAGTCAAGTATTGGAACAGGCTGCCCAAGGAAGCAGGGGAGTCACCATGCCTGGAGGAACTTAAAAGGCATTTAAATGTTGTGCTTGAGGACGGTGGTCTAGAGGTGGACTAGGCAGGGGTAGGCTGTGGTTGGACTTGATGATCTTAAAGGTCCTTTCCAACCTAAATGATTCTATGATTCTAAGCTGGATAATACCTAGGCAAAAGTCTCTGGGCAGAGCTGTATCAGTAAACTAACGTTGGCAAGAATTGCTGTTATTGGTTCATTGAGTAAAACCAGTTGTACTAATAAAAGAGCTTTGAGATCATTCTTACTATGCCTATAGTGGAATGATACTATAGAATTACTAAAGAAATAATACAATAAAATTCACTAGTGTTTCTAAGCTGGAATTATTTTTAGGGTGGGTTTAAATTGATTTTTTGTGAAATTACTGCTAGGATTTCAGTTCTCTGGGTTTTCATTTCCTTCCATTTATGATTTGCATTCCACTAGCCTCCTTAATCTAGGTTTTGAATCATTTCTATCAAAGTAAGATCAAACTATCTCATCTTTGTATTATAACATTAATATGCTCTGTTGTTTTCAGCTTGGCAGTCTTGTTCAGGAATGTACATCATTTATATTCAGCCAAGACTTTATTTGCATGAAGAAGTTCAAGTGCAGCAGCTTTTCTATTTTCCCTGGAACGTTTTTCACATTTTAAATGTGTAACCATTCTGGATCACCTTTTCCATAGCTCCTGGAAGTCTATTAAAAATCAAGTTTTCTCTAGGCAATAAACCAGCCTCAAGTTGCAAAACTGACTGTGACCCTTTGGAGAGATGTAAAGGATTTATCATTAAAAAATGTTGTGGCCCTTTGGCACTGTCACAATTAATTATCCTTGTGACATTGTATATCTAGCATGTATATTGCCATCAAATGGCCAGGGGCAGACTAAAATACACTCTCTTATTCCATGTTTTGTTAAAGTTAAGCAGATATTGTTGTTATAGAAAGGGGAAAACTTAAAACTTAGTGTAAAACTGCTAAGATAGATGTAGTCATGTGTTTCTAAGTCCACTGCTAATCTCACAAACATAACACATAGCTTCTGATGCTATCTTAAGCTCTGTGTTTAACCAGAAAACCAGAAGGGAGAAAACACAGTTTATCTACAGGTAAATTGTAGCTGATCTTTTGATTGTTTACGGTGAATTTTACCTGCTGCATGTGGATATATGGCTTAGCGTTGGGGGACTGACAGAGAGTAGTTCTGTCAGCTCTACTTGAACTAACCTCATTACTCTTGGATTCTTCCCCGAGGCTATTTCTACCCCATTTTGTACAACTAGAGCAACATGAAGAGGCTGAAGTTTTGCAGAGACTTGAGCCTATGACATGAGCTACTAATTTATCTAACTTTTTAAAATAGCTGCCTTTCTTTGTACAAGAAGCTCCCTAAGTTGTCCAATTAGGCTGTCAGAAGGAGCATTTTGTTATTAAGATCTGACAAGGCACATCTGGGGGTTCTTTTGTTGTTTTAAATCTGTTATGACTAAATAATATTTTTTGGTAGTGCTTTATGTTACTTAATTTTCAGGGTGCAGTGAAATACAGGAAACAATCAGTAAATAAGGTGATTGTCAGAATGAGAAACCATCACGAAAGCTGTTTTGCCACCTTTACAGAGGCAGTCCATAAGGATAACATTAAAAAAAAACCCCTAAATGCATGCTTCATACACAGAAAGCTGCTACTATTTTGCAAACTACAGAAGCCTTTTGTGGTGAACACAGTATTTTTCTGTTTACCATGCTATTTACCTATCCAGGTAAGTGGAACATTGTTTTGGAATGCAACTTAAGCAATATCCAAAGAACTAACTGAATTATTTAATAAATACCCACTGTTTTCAGGTGGATTGTATATTGATAGACCTGTTTATTGCTCCACATGCAAAGCATCAGCAGAAAAAGGTTCAGTATAAAAATGCATACCGGTCTCCAGCAGAAGAAGATTAGCAATAAAAAGCTTATGGAGCAGAGTCTGATAATACCATTCATAGATAAGAACCTTCTTTGATATAGCTTCTTATTTCAAATAAAAACATTGAGATGCAACTAGATTTAGGCATAAAAATGAGGTGATATTTCAAAAATTCACTACTAAAAGAATTACATCTGGAAGCAAATATTTGATAAGCACTTCTTACATACATCACAGCTATAGGCTTCACACTTGGAATTGAACTCATTTAATAAATGGCATCTCCACAAATCACATCTATGGGATATTGATTTGGATACTAAAAATGAGCAGTTCCAAAATTAACGACCACTTTGGAAAATGTAGTTGTACTCAAATATTGTGGGGCAACTCTAGCTGTACTTGGAGAATTTTCATTGCCACTTGATTCCTAGTTTAAGAACCTGAACTGAATTATCTGTCTTGGAAGTACTTTTTTAGTTTCTTGCTCTATCAGCAGCAAGATGACATTATATGGTATTAGATAAAACAGCAGCTTATTGTTATTTAATTTTTCCTATAAAATGATATATTTTACCACAATAATGGTGATATGCCCTTATTTTTGGAGGGCAGATCATATGAGGAGCAGCTGAGGAAGCTGGGGGTGTTTAGCCTGGAGAAGAGGAGGCTGAGGGGAGACCTTATCACTGCCTACAGCTACCTGACAGGAGGGTGCAGAGAGGTGGGAGATGGTCTCTTCAGCCAGGGGACAGGAGACAGGACAAGGGGAAATGGCACTGAGCTGTGCCAGGGCAGGGTCAGATTAGATGTTAGGAAAAAATCCTTCCCTGAAAGAGTTGTCAGTGCCTGGAACAGGCTGCCCAGGGAGGGGGCTGAGTCCCCACCCCTGGGTGTGTTTAACAGACAGGTAGATGAGGTGCTTAGGGATCTGGTTTAGCACAGGACAGGAATTGGACTTGATGATCTTAAAGGTCTTTTCCAACCTTGTGATCCTGTGATTTTGGGAATTTATTGGAAATCACTATTTCAACCATTGCAGGAGAGAACACTGTAAGCAATAGGTTTTTAAGACTCAGGGCTTAAAAATTAGCCCTTACTTCTTGCATTCAAATGTATTTCACTGACTAATGTCCTGGTGACCAGCTGTGAGAAGGACAGACAGAGGACAAGACACCTTTGTGACCCAGCTTGTTACTAGTAAGTCCATCTTTAGCAAGATGTGTGGTTGTTGGAGGGAGCATAATTTCTTTGAGGCAGTGGCTATTTACCAAATTCATTGCCAGGGTCCTGAGGACAAGTGCCAGGCAATGTATCCCACCGATGACCTCATGACACAGCGGCAGGGCTTTGCTGTGGTGTGAACTGCAGACTTGACATCTCCTGTCACTTCCCTGTGACAAGTCACTTGGGAACACACAGCCCCCAACACCTGTGGTGGACAGGGTTGGGCAGCCAAAGAGTGACCGTGGAAGGCTGAGCTCCTAAGTGCACAGGCTTACCACTTTAGCACCTTCTGTGCACGTAAGCTTCACTGTGGAAACTGTCCTCCAGAGACTATTGGGTTTAAATTGCCTCCCACTGCCATGGTCATTTGTAACAGCTCTGGGTGTTTCTGAGGCTAGCATCTGATCTCTCTCTTGTTCCTGTCTGCTGTGTCCCCAGGTATCATCTTAGTGCCTAGATGGAATAATATCCCTCTACATCAGGGCTCAACAAGAAACACATGTCTCTACAATGTACCCCAGAGGGTAAGCAGAATTCCTGTCATTGCTTTGTAGCCTTCCAGCCCTGGCAGGCTCTGCAAGTCATTCATACAACCAAATATCAACCATGCTGTTTGCCGAAGGATGCCCACATCCAGGAGACTCGGGATGCATGCAGTGACTGACTCTCACTTCCAGGTTTTGGTGTGTGCTTCTTTTTGCCAAGCTTGGCCAACCTCATCACCCCAGCACCCAGCAGACAATTCAACCAGGTTCTCAGCTCCTGCTGGCCTCAGCAGCGTTGCACTGGGTCACTCCAGATGCCAACACAGCCTGCAATGAGCCTCCTGAAAGCTTCTTCCCAGGTGGGCACTTGATGCTCCAGCTCTGAAGGTCCCCTAACAATGAATGCATGAGAGTGCTGCCCATCCATGTGACCTTTAAATGACTGGATGGATGCAGTCTGGGTGTTAGTGAAAAATAATGGTATTTAAGATGATTTTTCAAATTTATTGAGAGATGATGTACCCATTTATAATGCCACTGCAACACAGTTTGTGACTGTTGGAGGGACTAAACCTTCACCCTCATAAATAATACTTTGACATTCATTTACTTGTTTTGAAATACTATTTCTCTGTGGTTTTAAAAAAATGTTTTCTGTTACTGGAAATAAACAGGTTATTGGTAAGAGGGTACATTTTGTTATAAAACTGCTCTGTTTCTATCCAAACAGAATGTATTTGGGAGAAAAATTTTCTTAATTTGCTAACTAATAATGTCATTCTTCTTCTTTAGAGATAATTCTAACATCTTAATAACCCTGTAGGATACTTATTAAAATATAAGAGGTTAATTTTTAATGAGCATGCTACAGACCTCCTCTTGAAAGGGTTTCCAGGAAGGGATTGCTGTAAGCAGAAAACATTAAATTCATTTTCTAACCTATAACAAAAGGCAGAATGTAGTACACAGCTGTAACCACGTACATGAATAACCATAAATTAAGTGGTGTTTCCATTTCCAGACTTTTGTGACTTCAACTGCTGTGCATGAGCAGGCAGGTGGTCTTCGTTTCCCTCAGAAGGGATGGTCTGGAGACTTTGCTGTCTGTCAGCCTTAGCTTCTTGTCCATAAGAACCAATGGATTTATGATCAAGAGGATATCAGGACCTTTGTCAAGCTTGTAGATAACCCACAGAAGAGGATGCACAACACAAACACCTCCTGTGTCACTGTGCAGCCAGAAAATGGCTTGGGAGGAAAGCAGCATTGTAAAGTCATGGTGATGAGGGGACCACATTGTGGAGATCCTCAGAGGAGAAGGACAGTGACTATCATTATAGTCCTACTCAGCTCATAGCAGGAGCGAAACATCTTACACTCCCTGCTTTCTTTAACACATAGGGTTTGTACTCACTGTAGTAAATGAAATTCTGTGTACACAGTAAGTGTTTCACGCAGTCAAAATAAAAAGCTTCCTGGTGAGTTCAGTTTGAGCACAATACAGCTTGTAATATGGTTCTGGACCAACTTGAGAGGAACAATAAAACCAAACCTGATTCCTGCAGATCAAGAAATACTCATGGATTATGGATTACTAATATAAAAGTCTGCACTGCTTTGAGCACTTTAGGAAAAGCCAATAATGTGCTAGCAACAAAAAATATTGTAGGGAGGTACAACATATATTAAAGCTAAAGGTGATGAGCACTATAAAAAAAAATTGAAGTCAAAATGAAAGCATTTTGTAAAAATTGTGGTGTAAATATTCTGCTTTTCTAGTATATCATATACTATAATGTCAAAGATACATTAACCTGCTATTTAGTAACACAAGGCAATAAAATACAATTGATGGGGGAGGACATCTTCATTACCAACACTCAGGCTGAGTAATATTGTGTAGTATTATGAATCTCCTATAAAACCTGCTCTCCCAAATTATGAACTAATTTGTGCCAAATGATACAACATAATTAAACTAAAACCACTAGACACAAACTGTTATGATACCCAGGTGATGAAAGGTAAAGCAGTTATGCTACACTCCTGTTCTCCCCTCACGCCAAACAAGTGGTTTAGGATTTACTTGAAAGTGGTGAAGTTGATATGGGGTTTATATTGCATTACAATGAAAGAAAAACATAAGGAAAATGCTTTTTAAGTGCTGTAAGCATTGTAAGTAAAGGAGCAGGAGCATGTGTTGTATTTACAGGGGATAAAAATAGATTGTGCTGTTAATGGAAAAGCAAGCAATAAACAACATGAAAGGTGAGGCAGCGCAAACCAAATGCAAGAGAAGACAAAAGAGTAAAGTAAAATTAGAAAGAAAAATCACGTGGAAAATCACCCTGCCATTGCTTCAACAGAGCTGAAAGACATCCCCCCCTCTTTCTTTTCCTCTCCCCACCATGTTGGACTCTGTACAAGTAAAAGGATACAGCTCTCTTCCTGAAAGCCTCACAATCCAGCAGGAAGTCCAGAATGAATGTAGTGCAAGAAAGGTATAAAGGTGATACAAGGATCATGTTGTTTTAGGTATTGTGGTACCTCAGGTGATTGAACTGAAATTTTTTAAACTTATTTTTAAAGAACTTGGCTCTGGATATGAGTGCAAGAAGGATGGTGAGAACATTCAGTAAGTTCAGCAGAAGATGGGACAAGTTGCCCAAAAAGGCTGTGGATCTGCTATCCCACTTGGAAGATCCTTGCACACCCTGATGTGAGTTCAGTGCTACCTTGCTTTAGGCAAAAACTTGGACTGAGACCTCCTGTGGGCCCTCCAGCTGTGGTGAGTTTGTGATTCCTTCGTTTTCTACAAGCTATGATCCTGTATGTATCACAAGCACAGTCTCGCTAATGTTAATTAGCAGATGTGCTTTTGTAACTGAAATGAGCCCTGAGAAAAGGTTTGCCTGTAGTTTACAAATGGTGCCTAGGAACTGATGAATTTACAACAGAATCAATTGGAAATTTACAACAGAATCAATGGGAAATGGTGAGAATCAATGGAATTGTTTGCAGGGGGGCAAAACCTCGCACAAACCCCCAACAAAATACAAGCAATTAACACATAGAAAAACAAACATTAAAAAAAAATTCAGCTATTTCTCATTACATATGACCTAAACATGTATTTTTACTGGTGTATTTCCACTGGTTTTGATGATACATGGTATCTAGTCAAATAGAAATGGTAAGATGCATAACGTTTACATTCAAGACAGCCTAGCTTTTCATCAATAACTGTTTTGTACTGGCTTTGCACTATATATAATTTTTAAAAATTGACTTATCTTTCCAATCCTTACATCTTTCATCTGTTCTCTGTGCTCATTCTTTCAACTCTCAACCATATCTCTTAGCTCTTTTCCTCCTATCTGGCTACAAAGTTGTTGTAAAAGACAAAACAGATAAAATAGCAGCATAATGAAAGCGGATGTCCCCTCTGAGAGCCACATTTCCTCAGTGGAGAATATATGACCTTCTTTCATTTTTGACACTAGAAAGCTTGCTTTACTAATGTCATTTCAGTCTAATTTTATACAGTCAGCGTGTTAGATGTCTTTTAAAAGTACTCCCATCTTTTATTGCATTTAGCAACCAATTAGTTCCCAGCCCAACTAGTCCCAGTAGCTCAGCTGTGTACTGGGGATTTGGCATGGCACGTTGGGATAAATCACTTGCCTTCTGCCCCCCTGAAGTCTTAAAATACAAATCAAAGCATGGATGTAGATGTGTGTGGTGACAATGGAAGAACCAAACCAACAAAATGCATCTCGTTATCTGTCCTTACAGTCACTCCACGTAAACCTTTCTAATGCCAGGGTGTTGTTTTATGGGAAAGAAAAGCAGCAGTCATTTAAGGTATTTTATAATTAAGAAATATTTCTGCTGCTACTGCAGATTAATACTATGCTTTCCTCTGCTAAATCTGGTCGCATTTAATTATCTTCTGTCCTTGCAAAGCCACTTGATGATGTGACTCTTTTGATTATAAGAAGGCTGTACGCAGTCAGCAGAGGTCAAGTTCCCAGTGGTCACATAGTACGTCAGTGGTGCCAGTTGAAGTCAATAGAATTACTTTTATGTACTTTAAGTTTGGGCTTATGGTTAAGCCCTGCTTTTTTTCTATTTCTCTGTTCTTCTATATTGAGGTCACTTTGACTATTTTGTTCTCTTTGTGCATTCAGTCTCCATTTTTTCCTCAAGGACACTGTAGGCTGAGCAGGAATTCCACATTTTCAAGTGGTGTACTGAAAAATTATTTCCTGCTTAGAATTTATCTCTTTATTAGGTGCTTTCTGGAAGACATTTTAGCTTGTTCTGATATAGAATGACTGAGACTTTAAGGTAGCTCTGCTTCTAGCAGCCAGTGGCAGAGGCCTGAAAAGGCTTGTGTGAGCACTGCCAGCACTACTACAAACATCTGAACTGTGGCAAACTCCCTGGTAGGTGGAAGCAGGGTGCCAGCTCTGAGCCAGGAATAGTTCCAGGAGCAGAAAACACTTTCAGTCTAGAAGAAGTGCTGGGGTTTGCTTCCTTGTATTTTTGTCTCTTCCGTATGACACTGATCCCAGAGAGGAGCCCAAGCTGAGCATTCCCATCTTTTTTTCTGGGCCTGGGCTGCCCATAAAAATTCAGGTGTCTGAGCTTCTTTTGAAAACTGTGAAAAGCTGCTCCTTTCCATCACAGTGGTGTGAATAGTAGCATTCCCCATACTGCAGAATCCTGGTACAACTCGATAGCCTTTGCAGTAATTAAAACATGCATCAATCTCACATGGTATAATCACGCCTGATGCTTCTGAACATTAAGTCTTGGGATGTGTGTTGGGATGTGTGCAAAGCTTGGGAATAAGCTCTACTCACATTACAAGACTGAATTGTGTTAGGATACTACTGTCTTGGAAAAACACTTTCCAAAATTGTCATCTTAAAATAGGTTTCACTTCAAGACCTATAAGTTTCTCTTCTGAAAGTTTGTGATGCTCTAACAAATTAAAGACAAATGTTTATCTAAGTGCTAGAAAATAAGAGTCTTAATTGTCAGAAGAGCCACTTAAATATTCAAATAATCAAATACATAGACATTATTATCTCAAATTATTTGGTTTATGTGTTTAGTATTTAATTCTTTACTTTCAAAGCTGACCACATCTAGGAAAAAAGTAGAACCTCAATGGTTAAACTGATACACTGTGCATCTGACTACTTGTGAAATAGTACATCTAGTAAATCATTTTAACATTATCAACAGTACAGAAGCATTCTTTTCCTCTTTGTTTGAATAGTTTCATTATCTCATTATTTGCTGGACCAAAATGTATTTCACTGACACAAAGGATTAAAATCATAAAGCTGTAAGAACCGTACAAGTGTTATATTGCCTTTCCTCTTTCTCTCCCATCACCCAGTTGGATAAAAGGGGCTTGTAGTTACTTGCCTCCTCTTTAGCTTGCTCCCCTAAGGCAACAAGGCAGAGAGATTACAGGTAACAATTGATCAAATGGGTTTAGGCAGTTAACCCCCTCTCTACCTGGCACTAGGCATCATGTTATTAACAGAACCTTGACCCAGGTGTGCCAGTAGCCTGGCTCTTTGGAAGGTCGGATGCAGCTCTCAAATGAAAGACAGATGATGTGCATTTTGTATTTTAAGTGCACAATAGTGTATCTGAGAGTGAATGTGCTAATAAAAAGTGACATTTTATCAACAATATTGTGGAAGCCTTGTGAAAAGCACTCAGAGCAGTGTTACCATGTGATAGGAATGGACAGGAGGAAAGCCTTCGTGCTTAATGTACAGGGGCTGTAAGTTTGCATTTGAATTTCCTGTGGCAGCAGTGGGCATTAGCACAGGATTTAACCAAAATCAAGAAGACCATGTGTAACACAGTGTCTGCTACACAAGCAAGCTTTGATAAGTAAGAATAATGATGACTGAAAAACACTTCTATTAAATAGCAAATCACTTATACATCTATTTTAGATTTTTATATTGCTTTGTTATTGGTATAATAAATTAGTTTTCTTTATTAATTTATTAATTATTAAATCATACATTAATGAAATCATACATTAAAAAACATATCTTCACATACATGAGAAATATCTTCATCTTCACATATCTTCATAACATGTGAAAACTGTCCATAATGTTCTGCTGCTGCTTTTTTTTAAATGAGGTGGAAGTTGAGAAGAGAGTTTTAATCTCAATTGAAATGTGAATTTATTTTTAGCAATTAATGGTATTTATATTATGAAAATTCTAAAATATTTAAGATTAAGACACGCTGATCTTCACCTTTTTTTTGATCTTTACCTTTTTTGCTGTGGTCAATGAAAAGTAGAATAAGTGGTGTAATACCAATGAAATGAAGAACTACTTCCCATTCCATACAATGGAAAGGATTGCTTACTCTCCTTTTAGTTTCTCTTAATTGCATTTTTTGTTGCCCCAGTATTTAACTTTGTAGCAGTGCAAGAAGCTCTTGAAATGAATTCATAACCAAGCCAGCTGGTAATTTTAAAAATAAAGAGAGAAGGAAACCTCAAATATTTTTTGTTACAGGAGATAAAAGAATCTTTTAGGTAATAAGAATGAAAAACTAGTTTCTCTATTGATTCTGCTTGCAGTTTGTGTACTATTTGGCTGGCTTAGATTTTTATAAAATAAGAAAGAAAATAAAACAATAAAATGTGAAAAATGAGTTAAATGTGGCCGTACAGTCATTGCCACACATTATTAAAACCCAAAGAAACAAACCCAATGCAAAACCTTCTAAAACCAGCCAGCCAAACCCAAATGTACTTTGTGTGTGTGTGTTAGCAAATAGAAGAACTTTATTATGTCTATAAACATGGGGTTTTTAAGTATAAGTAAGTCTTTATCCCGGTAACATGACTTTGAAATGAGCTTACTGGCTTTACAGGTTACATGTAGTTCACAGGCATATTTTAAATGGGTTAATGGGGCAGCAGCTTCTGACAGCTGCTGCCATGATGACAATGATATAAATTTTCTTATTAAATGTTGAGGCTTTTCTCACAGAACTGCTCGGTTTTGCTGCCCTTGGTTCAGCATCCACAACCACAGGCCCTGCATCGTGTCGTGTTTGTGAAAGTGGCACCCATTTGCCATGTGTAAGTGCCCTTCCCTCTTTCCCAAACAGTTTTTCAGATGTTTTTAAGACTGACAAGATCTGGAACAGACAATTTCCATCAGCTCACCATGGGATCTACCATGATGCTGCCTTTATTTTGGTCAAGTTGCATGATGCTGGTCATAATGATACATGTAGGTGCCTTAACACTAGTTTGGTTGGATGATCCAGCAGTTTGGCTTGAAGCTTTAGCTCTCCTTGGGTACATTTATTCACTTTTATGGTATTCACCCTTGCATTAATTTACATTTCCTATTATAACTCTAATGGGAGCTCTCTAACCAGTCATCCATTACTTTATCCTTACGTTAAATGCTCGTTTTACAGTTATCAGTCGAAACCCATCTTCTGTCCAGGTATATATCTCTTAAATGCTATTTTTAGACTCTTCCTAGTTTTTCTGTCTTCATCCTGTAGAATGCCACCAGCATGTTCACTAGGCCTTGGATAAACTAAATACACCCACATCATTAGACAAATTTCCTACTGGTCTCATTGTCAGGCTCATTGTTTCAGTAGAACATGTTTGAGCTGTTTGAGTGTTGATTTAGCCTATCACATATACAGCTTTCTACAGTTTTCACACAAAAAAAACCCCTCCTGGTGGTAGCCCGATTGGTTTTCACCCAGGCATCGAAACACTGCTTTATCAGATATATTTTCCCACCCTATTTGATGCTTCTGATCACATCTCTCAATCACTTATCTCTCAAAGATTACCATCCTTTACTTTCAGGCTTCCTTCCCAGTGCTTCTGCTCTTACTTCTCTGGCCTTTGCACTGGGGGCTTTTGTGTAGACTTCGTGTCCTCTGTTCTGTTCTTCTCCATCAGCACCTCCTGGGATTTCTGTTCATGCTCACTCTAGTCTTTGCTGTAAATGTAGTGTGATCCTTGAACAATCTCATCCATTTACATGGACAGTTAAGTGTCTGCCTGGAGGCAAAAGTTAATTACTGTATTGTGTACTATACAAATTAGCATTGTATCTAAGTATCACTCCACTTTCAGGATGCTGCTGTCTTCTGGGAGATATTTCTTGCTCAGTAACAATGGGCAAACTTTCCACTTCAGGCTAAATCTCTTATTTGCAATGGTATAAAAAACAAAATAAAGTGTATTTATATTTAATGTTATGTCCCTGTGCCTGCTAGTCTGTTGCAGGGAGCAAAAGACATAGTCTACATTTTGTTCCATGCTCTCCTTGGAGTTCATTGCAGTGTGTGAGGCTGCTGCCAGCACCCAGGGAGCAGGATTATTATTCTCATCATGTGGACGTTCTCTTTCCTCTGCTGACTGAGAGCCACAAACTTGTCAGAGGGGGAAAGTCTTGATATATTTGTGCTTTTGTCCATTTAAAATTCATTTGTGGCAAGGCGCTACATGGAGTCAACTGGGGAAAATCACCTTTTCCTAAAGAAATTAGGTAGGTTCCCCAAGCAGCAGTTCTAACGGCCGATTTCCCACATATTATTCTAGCTCTGGCTGTGGGAATTGCATGCTTGCAGGCAGCTCTGGAGTGATTATTCATGTTTCATATCTACAAAGCCGAATGTTTTGTTCCTGTTCAGGAACAGTGTGGAAGAGCCAGCCCAAGTTAGTTGGGAAATGACTGGCCACTTTACTTGACCCGGAGCATCAGTGATCTTCAGAAGGTTTAGAGCCTCCAGAATCAAGAAGTATAAGAAGCAAAGGACAGGTCGTGCTCAGATTATGTCAGTGACGTAATTTCTCACTGCTTTGGTGGAACTGATTGTACTACCAGCAACTGAGGGGAAGGGGGGAAGAGAATTAAAGCACAAAATAATTTTCTTACTAGAATTGGAACATTTGAAGGAAGTTTTATTCTCATCTTTTATCTGGTGTTCCATTTTGGTGCTGGTGTAAACATCAAGCTCCATATTTTTTTCCTTTCATACATGTACATACTTTCTTCACATATTTTCTAAAACTGTGGCTAATCTAGTGGCTTTTTCAAATTAAACTGAAGAATACATACAGATGCCCTTTACAGGAAGAAAGTGAAGGTTTTTTCCTTCTGGTCCAATAATCATTGATTTATAAAATGTGGAACAGATCCCCTGGGACACTAGAATATTTAGTAACTTGGTAAATATGCAGTGATCAGGGATATGGGTTCAAATATTTGCTCTGCATCACGCAAGCAAGCATGATTTAAACTAAGATGTCTTTTTTTTTTAATGCCTAATACCTGTTGGCTTCTCTCTCATTTTTATTATCAAGATGAGAAAGCTGGGCTTGGGCTACCAAAGCACATCCCCTGGGCAAAGTGAAGAAATGGTGTAAAGAGAGAAGATGGTAATGTGCCCTTCGGAGTTGAATATTAAAACGTGCTTTGTAAAGAGGAATCACAGTCTGATTTTTAACTGGTTAAAAGCTAAGCTATGAGTGCTCCCATGTACCTGATAAATGTGACAAGATTGTGGATTTTGCTGTAGGGAAATGGCCTAAGATTAATGGTAGCACCTCTACTTCTAACACATTTATCAGGAACTATGAGAAAAGTGGCGGAAATGTTGCTACTTGTGCCTCACCTTTCTTTGTCACAGGTCAAGCAAGAATGTATCGCCAAAGGAAAACCTGTTCTTGGCCAGAAGGCACAGGTAAGGCTTTTGCTGTATTATTTAGCTGAGATCACATGTTTGTCATGCAGACACCTTCCTATGCCTGACTTTAACCAGACATTGCTGTCCCACTGTGAACTGCATGCTCCAGGTGAAGTTGTGTTGGCTCGTAAGCACCTGACAAAGGGCAGCAGGCTCTTCTTTGCCCCCTAACCCTTGGTAACTCCCACGGAGCGCCAAGTTAAACACCTGCCAGCACCCCTACATTCCAGGGCCAAGTTCATTCACCTGCCTGAGCAAGGGTCTTTATGTCTGTGTGGACGCAAGTGAAACCGAGAGGAGCCGCAGAGCCGTGGGGCAGCTTTTCTATTTCACAGAATCACAGAATTGTAGGGGTTGGAAAGGACCTCCAGAGATCATCAGGTCCAACCCCCCTGCCAAAGCAGGTTCCCTATGTCCAGAGAAGGAGACTCCACACCCCCTGGGCAGCCTGTCCCAGGGCTCTGGCAACCTCACTGGGAAAAAGTTCTTCTGCATATTGGTGTGGAACTTCCTGTGCTCCAACTTGAGGCCATCACCCCTTGTCCTGTCCCCACAGACCACTGGGAAGAGGCTGCCCATTTCGCCATGCATCCCACACTTCAGATATTTATAAACATTAAGAAGATGTCATGTAGGGGGTTGTTTAGACCAGGAAAAAATAAATCTTAGGGAAAACAGCGGGGGAAGGACGCTGAGGTGCCTCTTCCCTCTGGCCCTGGGTGGACATTTATACCCTCAAGGTCCGAGTGTGGAGCAGCAGCCGGTAGCGTGGGGAGCCCCTGCTCCCTCTCCCCTCGCCCCATCAGCCAGCACTTCACCGCTTATTTTTAAACCCGTTGGGGCAGCCGCTTCCCGCTCGTCCCGAGAAGCCTGCCGCCTCCAGCTCCGCGCCGGTCACAGCGCGCCCCAGGTGAAGCCTGGGGGCTGATGGCGGGAAGGAGCTCCCGGCGCCCCATGCGGTCTCCATCCCTGTCCCGCTCCGCAGGCCTCAGCGCCGCCGGGCCCCGACGCCGTCGCGTAGCAACGGCTCCCGCCCTCCCGGCCAATCGGCGGCGCGCTCGGTAACGGCCGGCAACCCGGAAGTAGAGGACGCTCTGCCCCGCCCCTACGGAGGAGGCGGGGTCGGCCGCCGCGGCGGGCGGGCCGGGCTCGGGTGGGGGGAAGAGCGTCCGTCCGTCCGTCCGTCCGTCCTTCCCTTCTCGCGGGGGCACCGGGCGCGTCGTTGCCGCGCAGCGGGGCCAGTGTCGCACAAGCACCCACCGCGCCCGCCCCGTCGGGTCCCTCACACTCCTTCCCCACACAGACCCTACACACACGACCCGGCGCCTCCCGCTCCTCCGCCGCGATCAGGCCCCTCCTGGCCGGTGCGTCCGCCGGGCTCGGCCCGGCCCGGTCCGACGGCGGCGGCGGCGGGCGGAGGAGGGGGCTGCTGAGCGGCGTCTGCCGGAGCCAACGGGCGGCGGGGAGGGGGGCGGGCGCTGCGGGGGTGTCGGGTTAGAGCGAGGCGTGACCCAGCTGACGGGCGCCGTGCGGAGCCGGGTGGCGGGTGCGGGAGCCGAAGCCGGCGGGGAGCGGCGGCAGCGGAGAGCGCGCGCGGCGGCAGCGGAGAGCGGCGCGCGGCGTCGGTAGCGGTCGGCTCTGGCGCGGCGTCTTATCCACCCCCTCGTGAGCCTGGGGAACCTGCATCTCAAAGCCGCCGCCAGCCACACCACCATGTACCCCAGCAACAAGCGGAAAAAGCTCTGGCGGGAGGAGAAAGGTATTGCCGCCCTTCGGGGTGCCGGGCCCGGGCCCGCTTCTCCCGCCTTCGCCTCGCGCTGGCCCGTGAGAGGGGGGTGTGGAAGGGGGAGGAAGTCCCGTTCCTTTACAGCCGCCGCCACGCCGGGGGTGCCCCGCCGCGCTTCCCGCCGCCCGGGGCTGAGGTGCCGGGGTGGGGGAGGGGGGTGCCCCGCGCTCTCTGCCGGCGGGTGCCCCGGGGCCTCCCTCCTGCGGCGCGTACCGGGGCACCCCTCTCTCCGCCCCTTCGGCTGGGGTCTGGGTGTGCTTCCCCCCACCGCCTCAGTAAGCGCTGGCTAACTTTGCCAGCGAGGAGAGCGGCCGTGGGGGCGGAGGGGTATGTGTGGGGAGAACCCCTTTCCAGAGGGCTTCCCGCCCCCCAGTCACCTTGTGGAAGTGCCTCAGGCCGAAAAGTTAAGCACGTGCCGCCAAAACGTGCCTGTTTCTATCCGAATGCCTGTGCATTCCGGGGAAACTCCGGCTTACCGGCAGCGCCGGTGTAACGCGCTTGAGTTGAGCTCCTGGTGTGGAGCAGCAGGGGTGAAATGTTTGGGGGTATGGGGCTCTCAACGCACCCTTCCTCCCCCACCCGTAACAAATGTATTTATTCCTCTTTTTTTTCTGCTTCTTTTTTGAAAAAACCCTTACCCTACCCCGTGTTAGTCTCAGTTTACACAACCCCAATGTCAAACTCCTCAGCATGAAAACCTTGGGACGAGCGTTTTAGGCGGCACCTTGCCCTTCTGACCCTTCATTCTGACCCCACGGGAGAGCCATTGAGAGAAAACCACGGGCTGGAAGTGCAATGTTTACATCAGCTGGGAGGAAGCTTCTTTGGGGTGTCTACAAATAATCGGGAAATTTTCAGGAGAAGAGTAAGAAACCCAAAACCACGGCAGAGGATTATATTTTTATCTTTCTTGTCTTCTACCTCCCCTATGCCTGAGTTTCGAGCCAAGAAGACAGAAGAGCGTTTCAAGGGATAGGGTTTGTGCTTTCTGTCTGTGGCAGAAATCAAATGCATGTTTTTAGGGGAAAAAATTTTAAAAAGTAGTAAATCGATTTCTCTCTAGGTTAGCTGAACCTCAAACAAAGCAAGTTTCGTTGCATGTTAATTTCTTTCAAAACTGTCTTACGAAGCATGTTGCTGTAGGGAAGGTGAGACAACAAATTTCTACTACATGTTTTCAGTGTCTGTTTCCAACAGAGACAGCATAGTTAAATCTTCTCAGGCATTGCTTATGTGTGATCAGTTATAACTGACCTTCCCTGTGCCAGTCCTTAATGCTGTGTGTCATTACCTTCAAAAAAAGGCTGGGTTTGTTTTGGGGGCAGATGGGAAAAGCTTCCCAGTAGGATCTGGTTAGTGTTCCTGTTACTCCTGCTAGTCTCTTCCACCTCTGCTGCTCTCTGTGTGAATTCATAGCATGACATGTGAACCTTACCCTTGGTAAGGAGTGTCTAGTGGAGGGTAAACTAGAAACCTGAGCTGGGGGCACGTTCTTGTTGTCTTAGTCACCTGTGAAGGTGGTGGTCTTCATCTGTACTGTGATGTTACTGAACACAAACCAGAGCTCACGACTGCTAGTGAGATTTTTCTATCCAGGGAAGAGTGTTTGTGAGTGCAGGCTGGCCAGAACTCGGTGTTTCTCTGCCAGTGAGAACGAACAGTGTTTGCCAGTCTCCTGCTCCAGTGACTGCTCTCCAGCACTGCGCTGGTGATGATGGCCCTGGGTGTTTTGAGTGAGGAAGGCATTAAAAAAAACTTCTGTTTGTTGTTGTTGGTATTACTCTTCAGCTTATTAGCTCTGCGGTCTTGCAAAGTACTCTCTTCACTGGAGAAGAAAACTACAGAAGCCAAATCTCTTTCCTTCTTACCTAGATTATACTTCTGAAATCAAATCTTTTTTCTTTCCCTTTTCTGGGTACTCATGCCCCCCTGTAAAGCTGTGTGTGATTCCTGGCTCAGCTCTTCCCATGGAGCTCTGAGTGCAATCATTCTCAGTCTTTTATATTCTGAAGAACTTTCCTTTTAAGAAGAAAAAGCACTGATTGCTAAGTATTGAGTTCAAACCCACTGACAATACGCTTGCTTTTCTTAATTACTTTCTTGGTAATTAAAGGTTGGTCCACGTTCTCCCAGGGTGGATCTTGCTTGAGGACAGCTGAAATGGAGTAGGAGCAGGACTGGAGTTGATTTCAGAGTCTTAGGCACAGGACAGGTCTGTTTGCAGACCCGCTTTCAAAGGCACTTCGTAGAGCTGCAGGCAGGAGAACTGTACTTGTAAGCTAAGGCTGTTAGAAGCATCTTCCAGGAGGCTTGTGTATAACTAACTCAGATTAAGTTCTCGCTGCTGACTCGCTGGAGCAAAGTTTTCTAACACCTCCCTTTGGAGAAGAACTTGGGTTTTGAAGGCACAGACCTGGCTCTGTAACCTCTTCAGCAAAAGACAGTCAAACCTCTTCTGCTCTGCTTGGCAGTCCCTCCAACCCGAGGTGAACACTCGCCGCTGTCAGGGTTGCCTTGCTGTAGTACTTCTAACGAGCGCATTAAATACTTGGTGTTTTTTGTATGCTTGAAGATCAAGTAGCAGAGTTAAGCACGGATCTGTTGTGCATAATGGTGATCCTAATCACATTAGCTTTACTTTCACATTTGTAAATATCCAATTAAGGTACCCAGCCTGAATAATGAGAGAGAACTGTTTTTTGTGGACTGAAGAAACTGGTAACGCTGTCAAAAATATAAAAATAAACTTATTTTGATGAGCTCCTCTGTGCTCCAAACCTGCCTTTGGTTATTTGACTGTGCTGATTGCAGCCTGCATAATTAGGAAACTGAACTTTGGAAAAAAAACCCAACATCAAAAACCAATGAAAGTGATTTTCTTTTTTAAAGTTTTCAGCTGAGGAACAGTTTCCCTTTTCAAAGTGCTCACTGCTCCTTCAGCTTGAGATGAAAATTCTCTTCTTGTGTCCATCTAGGCCTTTATGCCAAAGACAAACGTTGCACCCCTGAAAACTCCTGTATCCTCAAAGTGCATTGATTACTGATTAATGTGTCAAACAAAGCTATTAATTTGGTAATAGTTGTACAGTGCTGCTGGCAGCAACAGACCAGAAGCTTGATTTTAGGGTATGAACATCCTAATAGTAATATACTCTACAGCTGTTGTTAACACACACACCACCACCACCCCCCAGTTTGGGAAGGGGAGCTCTGCATTTTGTGCTGACGTGATACTAAGCATTGATGAGGTGGGCAAGAAGAGGACGTGGCTGCAAAAATTGGATACAGCTTATGCTCTGGGTTTGTTAAAAACATCCCAACAACCCAACACTGCTTTTTCTTACCTTAGGACCTGGTCCATTTATAGGAAGGTCTGAAGGAGAGTCAAGTTGACAGTAGGCAGTGTATTTGTACAATCTTTGAGCCTTTTCGCTAAGTGTCTGAAAAACAATGTGGTGACTCTCAGGAGAAAACAACCACTCATGTGTGTTTTAGTGTAGTGACCGAGCATGCCATATTAATGCTCAAATAAAAGTCTCTAAAGTTTAATCTGTGCTCCTCACTTTAAACCCAGGTCTGTTTTGCAGCGCTTTAAATGCATGGGATGCAATTCATGTTGGTCCTGGTCTGCTGTTTAGAAACAGAGTTAGCTGCTGTATGGCAGCGGGCTTTCCTGGTGCTTGAGGTGATGTGCAGCCAAAGTTTGTCAGACTTACCCAGGAGTAAGTAATATAAGCATGCATCCAACAGGTGTCCTAGTATTTTCTACAGCTATGGATTCTTTCTCATTGCCACTGGCTGTGGCTGAAGCAAATGACAGCAGTTTTGTCATGCTCAAAGTTACACTGTTTGCCAAACAAAAATCACCAGCCAAACAAAAAGGCTGTTCTTATCACTCCAGCCATCTAGCAAGTGACATAATGTTTGCTTTAGGGATCACTTCTGTCATGCAGCACTTTTTGTTAACTTTGTACCATGCTACCAGCTTTGACTTGCTGGCATTGGTAAACTGGTTTTGGTAAAAATGTTTCAATTTTAATATTCTAAACTTTTTTTTTTAAAAAAAATTTTGGTTTTACAAATAGAACAGACTTTAATGCCTGGAAAAATCTCTATAAAAACATCTCCCTCCTTAAGAAACTTGCTGTTAGTTCTCTGATCCTTGAATTAAGGTGGACGGGCGAAGAGGCCCAGCAGCGATGGGAGGGAAGGAGTCTAGACAGTTGAGAGCATGGTGAAGAGGCATTTCTTCTTGCTGAACTGAGATATCCAGAAATAGGCACGTGTAGCTTTTTTAGATGCACCATGTTTAGCTCCTATTCTTTGAATCGCTCGTGCTTGGTTCTCTCAAATGGAATTTAATTGCATCAAGGACACTGAGTTGGTCACTATTTGGCCAGCATGGAAGAATCTGGGAAAGCTTGCAAAACTCCTCTTTTTTTTTTTTTTTTTTTATTTCTTGCCCTTAAACAGAGCGTTTGCTGAAGATGACCTTGGAAGAGAGACGCAAAGAGTACTTAAGGGAATATGTTGCCTTGAAAAATATACCCACGTGGATGGAAGACTTGAAAAGTAAGAGTGACAGTGATGGTAAGTAAAACAGAGGACTTTTTTATCTATGTATATATATTTCTTTTAAATATAGACCATTCTGTTGTTTCAGTCTGAGGTTTACTTTAAGCCTTAGCCCTGCTGAGAACCCCTGTTGTTATTAACAGTGGCAGCCTAACATGGGGTCAAGAGCACTTTGGGGCACCAGGCGGGGAAAAACCCCAATTGAGCTTCTTAAAGCCTTACTGGTGTCTGCTAATTTTGCAAGCATCCCCAGACAGAGTCATAACAACTCTGATACCCTTAGCTGTGTAAAACAGGTTGTTTGAGTCTTACTGGCCAGATACTCACGCAGTCAGCTGTGCCTAATGACCTTTGCCTTGAAATGTAAGGAGCGTAGTGAGTGGTAGGGGCAGTCTGGGGGAAACAGTGCTGTCCCTGCAGGTGGCTGAGAAGCAGAGGAGAAATGCACAGGTGGTGGTTTCTGAAAATCCAGAAATGGGACAAGATTGGATTTGAAGCCTGTCTTTCTTATGGTCCTGCATGCTTTCTTGGGCTGAGGAACATCAGCCTAGCCTGGATTAACTCCTCTTAATGTGTGCAGTGTTATCATGGTTTGTCATTGCTGGTAGAGTTGTCTAAATACCTGCAATGAAGGCTGACCAAAATAAGTATCTGGTTCCCTTGGTGACTTCCTGTATGTAATTCTGTACCAATGTCTCTGCTTTCTTCATCTAGTTCTTTCTTCCATGCAAACATGTAGAAGAAGAGGGACTTCTGAGATGGCTTCATCCTCTTTTTTTGTTTCTGTGTCTTATCTTACTTGTCTGAAGCTTGTATTTTTTGAAGGAGGTTCTGAGACCTAAAAATCTTTTCTGCTTGTGCAGATGTAGGACTAGTTTTCTGACCCTTTTGTTATCATTAGGGGCCCACCACTGGCTTCTGTGAACAGGTGTATGGAGTAATCTTGTGGCTACAGGTGAACATGGCCTTTATGATGACAGCCCAGTTGAGGTGAGGTCTAGAACTAATCAGCTGGTTTTAACAAAATGGGAAAGCTCCAGCATTTATATTAGCACGATCTGTAGGAGCTGATATATCTGCAGATGCTGTTGTAATAAAGAACTAACGCTGTCATCTACTCCTAAAAGCATCTTTAATGACTTTTGAAGGGAAAATATGTTGGAGGTTGCTGAGCTCTTCAGTGCTGATGAGTAGTTGTATTGCAACAGTACTTACAGACTTCTTTGTCCCATTAGAGTAGGTGTTTTATATCTTACAACCTCAAGAAGCCTGTCCATCTGGAAAACTGAGGCTGCATAAAAATAAAAACAGATTACCTGACCTCTCCAAAGGTGATTTTGAAGGCCTGTGGTACGTGGGGATAAGCAATCTATCATGTGGTTTAACTTAGAACATATCTGTTGTAGCCTAAACTATGTTGTTATTTTAACTACTCTCAGATTCTGTACAATGTGCTAAAATTCCCAAATCTTGTGTTCCTTGGGCTGCTGAACATGACAAGGTGTGGATTTAGGTTGTGATTGCTGTTACACTTCACATAAGCAAAATGTCAGTGTCTAATATGTGGGGTACTGAATCATGGCAGTGGTGAATTTATTTTCTTGTAGCTACTCTTGTATTCTCTCCTTTAGTACCCAGTACACTGCAAAAAATGCTGGAAGGCAAAAGTTGTGCTGAAACACTTCTCTGCTACTCGAAGCTTTTGTTATATTGTGCATTCAGGAGAAAATATCCATGGTTGCTTGTTTCCTTTGATGTATTTGCTGTAAATAAGGCATGTAGCATAGCAAAACTAGAAGCTTGGATTGCTGAGAGGCTTCTGTGTTTCATCTGATCAGGACAATTAAGAAATGTGTAATTAGTGTGACTTAATGCTTCTGTCTCAAATCTTTCCATTAAATGCTGACCCCACTCTGAAGGTATTAGTAGTGTGTAAGGACTATCTTTTTGAGCTGAAACACTGAAAAATTAGAATTTAAGCTGTCTTGCTGATGAGAATATCTGCTCCATATACTGGGACGTACAGAGGGCAAGTGGTGCAACCAACATGAGATGCTGGAGAGAGCGAGTGAAGCCCCAGGTGTGATGGAATTGGTGATGACAGTGCTTACACCCAAGTTGTGATATTTTCTTCAAGTGAAAGGTTGCTACTTGCAGCAACAAACCAAGGTCTGAAGGGTTGGGGGCAGGAGGAGCCCTCTGCACACTTGACAAGCCAAAACAGCAACTGATGGGGAATGTGGGAAAAGTTCTTTACCATTTACTTCTGGCACTGTATACAGTGGGGAAAAAATGGCAGATTGACTAGTAAACTGTGGAGTGGCAGCTCAGGAAGAGTGATGAGGAGAAATAAAGGAAGGAGCCAAGAACAAATAAGTGAAGCAGGTGTGATCAGTCAGCCACTGGAGTTAGAAGCTGTAGGAAAGGGGGAAAGCATCTGGGCTGGCAGTGGTCCCTGTAGATACTCATCTGGAAGGTTTGGTACTACACAGGTTTTTTTGTACTGACTTATAGGAAAAAAATGCATGCACAATACAAAGGCTTTATGGTACCCATTTTTAGATGGAAATGACTTGCTGGAGGGTGTTAGGAGACTGCAGTTAGGCACGCGTTTTTGTAAGGTGGAAGTTTGATAGATTGACAAGCCTGTGCACTGAAGTCCTGAAACTGAAATGACCCCAAAGCTTCATGATGTGGGAGAACCAACCTGACTACCATGATATCTCTGCATACTCTTTATTGATAAGTACGGGGGGAGGGCAAAGTGTTTCTTCTCCACCCCTCCTCCTCCCCCCTTTTGTGCAAAGCTGTGTTCAGAACTAAATGCCAAAGAAAACGAGTAAAGCTTGGAATAAGTTGATCTTAAGGTAAAGTTTGGAAATGCTCGAAGTCTTTATAACAGAAGGATGGGTAAAAACATAAAGGCTTCTGAGGACTGAAGTTAGAGAACTCTGAATGACAGCTGACAAGGGCTTTGTCTGTCTTACAGCAGCGAAGGTGTTTAAAACATACACATAGCTGCTTTCAGCTTCTAAAGTTTTGCTCTTCTGTGACTAAACCAAACCGCTATACAGGTTCTTACAGGTGTCCTTGTATGGACATGACCTGCCATGAGAAATTTCGGTATGGAATTTGGGCAACAGTTCTGATACTTTTGGATTTTGGGGGGGGGGGGGTAGGGAGGAAGTGAGGTGCAATGTGGAGACTGCAGGGACTGTGCCCAGTGCTCCGAACTGAGGGGAAGCAAGCTGATGCAGGTATGTGAATTCCCAGGACTGCATTGCCAGTATCCCTGGGTTTTGGCTTGTGACTTACCAGGCTACAAGTGGACCTCAGATGAAGTATTGTAACACTGTCCCTGTTCCTTTCACTGCTGTTATTGACAGGTGGCCCCGTAATATCAGAAGGGATGGTAGGAAGGGGAAAAAAATACCTGTTCTCCGAGTGGATCTATAAACGCAAGCTTTCTTTGTTTTAACCAGATTTATTAAGGAAATGAAGAGTTGTCCACTTAGGAAACAAAGAATGAGGCTGTCATACAGGCCTGGATAATATGTATATACTGTAATCCATCATTCCTCCCCTTCTTATCCTTCAGATACACCGAAGGCAGACGCATCTCATTTGTTATGCACTTTGAAGTTGAGTTCCTTCCTGACAACATGCAAATAATGGACTTGTTTTCTGAATCTCTGGAATTTGTATACCTCTTTTCAATGTTATTTATTACACACCACTTCATGCTAGGCACTCATTCTGTACAGCAATGGTAACTTATGTTTTCTGATGCTTGGTGAATAAATTGCCAGGAGTGTTTGGGTTTTAAGTTAAATATGTATATTGGCTTTTTCTTGGGTACCTAGTTATTCCTGCAGATGTCTTTGCTCTTCAGTGGGGAATGTGAGAGATAACTTCAGAAAACTTTTGGGTTTAAACTTTGTGGAAAATCAGGGTCACAGGAATTTTGTTGTCATTGAGTTTTGTGTGTCACTGCTGGAAAAATGTTTTGTTGCAATAATGGGATAATTCAGAAAATGGAATAAAATACCTATTTTTACCTTAAGGCAGCTGTCAGTCCCGCTGACTTTCACAGCCTCTGGGTTTCATTGGTATAGCGGTGGTGCCAAGAAAACAGCAAATTGAGGTGATGGTTTAAAGATCTTTGCTAATGGTAAGAACTGCTTTTGATGGATGAAGTTAAAATGGAAGGATGCAGGAACTGTGTTTTTAATTTTTGTTAAGGATTAAGTGACACAAAGGGTTTGAAGTGTTATGTTGGTTTTTTTTAAGCAATCTTTGAAGGATGTTTAGATGTTTTGGCAACCTCTGGATTTTTTTTTAATCCGCTGTATTTTTAGAAAATGATATGGTTCAAAACTGCATTGAAATTAATCTACTTTAACACTGAGGGGTTTATGTATAATAGTGAGGTTGGATTTGATAAAAGCGTCTTTGTACGATCAATCTCTGGCTTTCTAATAGTCACAGTGACTTGACACAAGATTATAGGGACAAAGCGTCTAGATGAGCCACTCTGGAAGGTTCATGCTGAAAAGAAGATGCGTGGTAATACCGAGCTCTGTTGCCCAGCACTTCTCCTGATGGCTAACTAACCACAGGTAATACTGGGCTCTTCAGAGCATCTCTGGCCAGCTCTGTTTGATGTGAGTACCTGTCCTGTGGGAACTAGGAATCAAGATGATGATCGTAAGTCTTTGAGAAGTAATGTAGCTACTAAGCTGCTGTGAAATTCAACCAGATGTCTACAAATGAGGAGCAGTACTTCTCTAAACCACTCACTATTTTTAGGGAGCTATACAGAGAAGGGAATTATGTTCTACTAGAACGCTAGGATTGTCAAAATTTACAAGACAATCAGTGAGTTCTGTGTGTATTAGCTATGTGAAATCGGCTTTGATACCATCCCCCCACCAAGAAAACAAGTCCATCAGCTTGTGTTATCTTTTTTCTTACAGTGACTTTAACAACTGTCTTTAGAACAGATTTCTAGCTGAGTGACAAGGATGAAAGTAAATCGAGACGTCTTAGCCCAGTGTGATGCTTGCTGTCTGTCAGTCAAAGAAAATGGTGCTTTTTGCTACCCAAACTCTTTTGTTTCATGGAACAGCAGTTTTTCTGCTGAATTCACGTAGAAAACAGCAATAACTCACAGGCCACAGTTCAGGATCTCCTGCTATTAGCCATGGCCTTGACTATGAGTTCCAGCTTCACTTAAACTTAGTGCTGTATTTAGTTTTGTCCTTCCTTTTCATGTACTGGCATGCCACTCTGTTCCCCAAGCTCAGCATTTGATCTCAAGGTCTCTTGAAGACAAGTGCATTTAAGGTTGAAAGCTGTGCTGTTCAGATGTGTGTGGAGATCACAGCTGATTAATTGCTGTGTATAATAGCTGGGGGATCTCCACTATTCTAACACCCGTGGCTTTTATGAATTGTATGAAGATAATGGTAATGAAGTATTTATAATACTTTAAAAATGTCATGCTTTTTGTGGAAATGGCTAGAAATCTGTTTCCTTGTTGCTGTAGACTGTCCGTGTTATGCATCTGTTAAGGAAGGAGTAATGGAATTGGAGTGGCAGAACCAGCAAACTCTGTTCATAGCTTCTTAGTCTGGTTCTAAAGGTGCCCAGCATTCAGCATGCCCACAGCATAATGTGGAGTGGCTTTAAGGTTGAGGCTTCAAAAGCTGGCAGAGCCCTAGGGAGTAACCGGAGCCCTGAGCGCTCTTCTTCTCTGAGGCTCTTGGCTGCCCTTTGGGGAATCTGTCCTGAACAGATGCAGAGCTACAGAGTGGTATAGACCTGACCCTGTGATCTACTGTGCCCACATACCTTGCTGTCCTTCTGAACACATACCTCATCTATTCTTTTACAAAGGCTTGCATGGTAGAGACACACGAAAAACTCTTCAGGTGTAAGCTTGAGTGTAAACTGAGACATAACCCTGGGAGGGGGCGTGTGTTGGTTCGTTTTCAGAGGCAAGTATTCCTATCCACTTAGTGACATCCCTGGTAAAAGTGGATAAAGCAATGTGTTTAGTGCTGGGGGGAACCTGCAGTAAATGAAAAGGACCGTTGTTGTGTGTATTCAGTTGACTTTGTGATTCCCTGGTGAGCTGTGCATGTGTAGCCTTTATAGGATAGATTAGCTGTCAAAGAAATGACCCTGGCATGAAAGTTTTTCTTTAGAGTGTTTTGGGGAAAAAAGCCTGCTTTCAGCAAGTGTGAAAGTTGATTATTAAAAAGCAAAAAATCCTCCCTGTTTATACAGATTAAGTACATATAATCTGGTAGGGCTAATCATCTCTCTAAGAAAGTAAATCACAGATCTTTGATGTAATGATGATGATGACTTCTTTTTAAGCTGCTCATCCATGACTTTTTTTTATCAAGATAACTTATACACAGTGTTAAGCTTATATGGGTGCCTGATATTTTTACTTTTCTGGCTTTGTGTGGAGCTGAGAACCCTCTTATCTCCAGTGGTAGGCAGTTCCTTGAGGGACAAGAGTTAAATACAGGGAAGGATGCTGCTCTTGACAATAAGGTAGTATCCGAATTGAAGCTCCACAAGCTCTGAACATGTTTTACAGAGTAACAGTAGGGGGACATGCAAAGAGAACTTAAGTACATCATTGCCAGAGTGAGTCTTTCTAATGCTTAAGTGCTGGTGAAATGAGTTTTGACCAGATTAATAACTCAAGCTTCTGCCCCATGCAATATGAGAAACAATCTTTTTTTTTTTTTTTTTTTAAGCTACTGAAGATGTTGTGTGCTGAAGTTTTGTGCAGATGTCCCTGAGGAAGTCCTAACCAGAGTTAGGAAGTTCAGATGATTCAGTGTGCTGTCAGCTGGTTGGCTTAAGTAGGATGGCTGTAGCAGCAGTGGTGCTGTGTGTAGATCACAACGTGCTCTTCTTTGGAAATTACTGAGAAAATAGAGGGTTTCTCAAGCCTGGGGTTTTCCAGTGCCTGACTTGTCACATATTCAAACTACTAAGGCAAAGAAGAATAGTAACTTTTTGAGTGAGATGCTTTTCACACACATATTAAACTAATAGGTTATATCTTGGCTTCCAGTAACTTGTGCTTATGTACATGTCTGTCTCTTCCTCTCTAATTCTGGTGGTGGTTTTTTCCCATCTCCCTTTTTTGTGTATAAAGGAAGAGCTCCTTTTGAGCACCAGGAGCTCTTTTTAAGCATGCTTGATTGCAAATCAAATCTCCAGATTAACTTCTTGCTCTACAAAGGCAGTTTCAGTAAGTCATCTAGTTTTGCTCAGTATGGTAGCTTGGCTAAAGCCATAATCTATAATTTATAATGGATTGTGGCATATGTCCTCACAGTCTTTTGCAGACAGATGTGAGCCAATTTGTCAGCCTGACATGTCTGTGATCTGATTGTGGCCAAGATCAAGCTGTTAAACTGTACCCTTGTCATGGCTTACTAGAGTAGACCTATTGCCCTGTCAACTGGTTATGTGACTTCTGGATATCTTCAAACGTAGGTGGGAAAAGCTGATTCCTTCCTGCAGAAGACTGGGAGCATCTTTTGCTAAGACAGTAGGAGAATGGGTATGGTGTCTCTTAATTTGCTGTGGCTTAGGTGTGACAGTCATTTATGAAGATGCTGAACTGTTGCTTCAACTAGGACTTGCTGCCTGGGGCTAATAAAGCTGAGTGATAACACAGGGTAGGTCTGTCAGCTGCTGCTGTCTGCATGTGGGAGGCTTGCATCAAGTCTGGAAATTAACCGCTGCATAAGGATACTGGCTTAACTCCCTTGAAAAGGTAGGGGGGCATCACCGGTGCAGTCTGAGCTCTCTGTTTGGATCATATTAACCAACTTTCATGCATAGCTGCATTTGCTTCATGCACAATTAAACACTTGATTACACATGTCTTAAAAACCCAATGATTGGAAACTAGGCTTCCCGTTTTCTGTTCACTAGAGCTGAACTGCTCGCCCTGTAGAAATCTCTCTTAAACCAACTGTCTGAGAAAGTTGTTAGCGCTTCCTGTGTGAAGTGGTAGGTGCCTTTCTCTGGGCGGGGGGCATCTAGTTGACATGCTGTTGGGGAAATCCAGTTGACCCAGAATTCCTCAGTCCTGTAGTAAGTGCTATATACAGATGTGTTTCTTACCATGCACAGCACATGCTCTTTTGTGCTGGAGTAAAGCCTTGACAATCCAATTTATATTTAAACCAATATTTTCCACAGCTTTAAAGCCTATTGAAATGACAGTTTTATGTGTGACTCCGTTTCACTAAGAAATAGTTTTTATTTAAATATGTGTGTGGGAAGCATTGTGTTTGTGTGCAGGAAAGGTACTGAGACTTGCAGCTGTTGGGTGCTGGCTTGGCATGTTCGCAGAAGCATGTATCACAAGGGCCCTTACCAAAGCTTCCAGATGGTTCTTTTTTGTGGACAGGATGCTATAGAATGTAAATCTTGCAAAATCAAACTTTTCAGCCTTGTGCTGGGATAATAAATAAATTACTTTCTGAAAGTGGTATTTGTTCTCTAGATGCACCTTTGCACTGTAATGGCATTTCTAGGAGTTAGAGAGTTAGAGAAGACCATTCTGTAGTTTACCGAGAGGATACTGTCTAAAAGTCTTGGTCCATTTCTACTGTGGATATGCAACCAGTTCTGTGCTCTCTTCTTACCTGTCTCGCTTTAAAACATTTACCTGCCTTACCTTGCCCTTTGCTCCTTCAAACAGGCTTGTTTCTGCACATGTGGACCTTTTTGATTGTCCCGTTGGTCCTGATGGTTAGCCTGTAAAGGTGGTGTAAGTGACTTGTTATTCATTTGCTGCACCAATAGGACTTGTAGTCAAAGCTGAGCCTACACTGGATTTATTCCTGTATACTTAACGTCATCTTTGGTGTAAGATTAGGGTATTCTTTCAAACAAAGACATCAGGCTCATAAAACATGTTGGCTGCTGCAGTGCTGCCCTTTTGTGGAGATGCTTAATGAATCTACATCAATTGAAAGCAAACCCCAGACATAATGTAACAGTCACTGAGGATATGGATCAGTTGTTTAAAGTTCCTTTTTAAAATCCTCTTTCTGCATTGGTACCAGAGTTCTTAGGGAGAAGGTTTGTAAAAGTATCACAACTAAATCCAGACAGAACTGCTGGTGCACACAGTCATCTGCCTACATTGACTTGAGGGCTTTGGGGTTTGTATTACTCCCTATTTTTTAAACTCCTTAAAGGAAGCATATATGGCTTGTAATGCTGATGGGTCGTGGTGGAGTCCTCTTGAACTGTTGAAGACTTTCCTTCTGTCTTGCTTGTTTGGGTTGAAGCCCTACTCTTTCTTAGGGTAGCAAATTCTCTGTGGTACCTCAGGGAGTTGGAGCAGGGAAATGCCACAAAGCAGGCTCTACCCATACCCACCATGACTAATGTCTTCACACAGAAAACATTCTCTTGTACTTGCATCAAAGCTTACCTACATATCCCCAGGTACTAGAAGACTAAAGTTCCTACTCCCTTCTGGTAAGCAGTTGTCACTATATCTCATGCAGAGATGTTCTTGAATGACAATGCCATGAGGTATTTGCTGATGCTTTTGCAGAAGTTTCATAGTTTGCTGGCAGTAACTTTTTATTTTCAAGCTTCACAGTAAGTACTACAAAAGGCTGCAATGCTCAACTAGAGAAGCTGTTGCTTAGCAATGGTGTAGGGAATTCAAAAAGCAGAGTGTAGAGTAAAAATTGTCTGACTGCTTACTAAAATAATGAATGAAAGCTAATGAATTTGTGATTTCCCACACTAAAAGGCATTTTTTTTCTAGCCATCCTCTAAAGGTGAGTGAAGGAATACTGTGCTGCTGGTAGTGTAAGGTTTGGATGAAGGGGGCTACTTACCTGCACAGGTATTGGATTGATTTGAACATAGCAGGAATAGTTGTGATATTACCAAGACACCAACCTTGCAGTGAAGGTCATCTGCTTTTGTCTTGATGAATCTAGTGAAGTAGCATCACCTGTAGTCTTTAGATTCACAGAAAAGTGAGGGAATAAACAGCAGTTTAAAGGAGAGTAATACATTTTTATCTCTGGTTTTGAACCTCATTTTTTAATTGCAAGCTCTGTGATACAGGGAGATCCAAAAGTAGGAACTGAGTTGGAGATGATGCAGTGTAGTTCTGGCCTCCATGTGACCTTGGCTGACTGTTCAACGTACTTCAGTACAACTCGCACTACTTACTCTAGAAGATGGACATGTGTATTGAAATTCTTGATAGCCCTCAGGTTGAGATACTGGTAATCAGGCTTGGCCAAGAATTTAGCAAATATGCTGTCCAACAGTATTTTTATTGCCATACATCATCACAAAGTCTCGAATCCCTCTGAAGGCTCATGTTAAAAAAAACCCAACTGAACAAACAAGACAGTGATTGAATAAATTCCTTCAGATATCCAAAGCACAGCTCCTTCTGGGTCACAGCTAAACCAGCAGCCATTCCTATGGACCCTAAGTCGTGAAATCTCAAGTTGGCAGAAGCAAGCTTAGCAATCGTAACAGCTGGATGCTGACTCTCTGAGTAAACACACAAATACCCTAGGGCTGCAGCCTACTTACATTGTGTCTTTGCTGTCACTGTGCATGCCACTGAAGTGAGGAGACTTTGATTTATGATTTGACAGTTGTATGTCCCTGCAGACCAGGTTGCATCACAAACGTATTCCTCCTCTTGTTCTTCTTGTTTGTTATTACTGCTTTCTCAAATTTGGGCTTTGGTACATTTGTGCTCCATACCAAATCTCCCCTTGTTTTACAAAAACGTAAGAAAAAGGGCAAGCTTCTCCATTCTCTTTCCTTCTTCTCCCAGAGATAAAGGGTATTTTGCCTCTCAGTATTGCTCTTGGGGAACATACAGAGCTGTGTGGGATAGACTGAAGAAAAGGTAGGAACCTAATGCTGTAAGGACAGTGCAAGACCTTTGTGACACAAGAATAACTGTGTTCTGCGTGAGGGTTGTGTGTGTTAGGGCTGGCTCTTTTTTAATCAATTATCATGGTACACCACT
Source organism: Hypotaenidia okinawae (assembly GCA_027925045.1). Lineage (NCBI taxonomy): Eukaryota > Metazoa > Chordata > Aves > Gruiformes > Rallidae > Hypotaenidia > Hypotaenidia okinawae. The sequence goes on from BSDF01000003.1 coordinate 7,235,219, forward strand.
CTTTTTCTCTTTAATGTGTAACAGTTGTCAGTGGCTCTAGTCATGTGGTTGAAAAACAGAGGCTGATATTTATAACCCTGTTCTTAGGCTGCTGCTAACTGTATCACTACATGTAGTTGGGACAGAGTGAGTTTTGGGCTTTTTGCAGTAGCTTTAGAGGGGTGTGTTAGAGCCCTGTTGCCGTCAGTTATGGTGTGGTTCCTTGGATGTGTTCTCCTTAGTTAACCAGTGTGTGTCAAATGATGCTTGTGTCCTCAAACGGTGAGGGTATTTCATACCTCCTGAAAAACCTTGAGTGGGAGACACCATGACCTCCTGACCTGGAAGATGGGGCAGGGTGCAACCTCAGCAAAGTTCTGAATGGTATGAAACTGGGAAGCATAGTTGATGCACCAGATGACCCACAAAGACAATTAAGAGACCTGAAATTTGAATTCTGCAAGGAGAGGCTGAGGACACTGGAGTTTAGCCTAAAGAAAAGATGCCTCTGATAGCATGTGATCAATATTTAGAAACACATGATGGGAGGGTGTAAACAGGATGGCTCCAGACTTAGTGGTGCACAGTGATGGGACACGGAGCAATAGGCACAAGTTGAAAGAAAATTCTGAGCATCAGAAAACACATACTTGCTGTGACCATGGCTGAACACTGGAACAGTTGCTCAGACATGTTGTGGAGTCTCTGTTTTTGGAAATACTCAAAATCCAGTTGGGACAGGGTCCTGGCCACCTTGCTCTGGGTGATGCTGCTTTGCAGAGGGGAGGCCGGACTTGATGATCTCTGGAAGTTCTACCCAACCTCATCCGTTCTGTGATACGTGGTGCCTGCATGCCTCATAAGCTTCATACTTGGCTGTAGTCCTTGGCATAATCCAATTATGCCACTTTTGTAATGAGCTGAAACGGAGCATATTGGCAGAATGTGCAGCCAGGGAGAAGGTGTTGTTCATCAACACCATCAGTGGAGTGCCTTTGACTCGCGTGTTGCGCTGCATTTTTGGCTAGGTAGGAGGCGGTTTGTCTGCAGCAGATGTTTCTTCCTTGTGCTCAGGTTCTGAGCTCGTTGAAGCCCAAGAAGTGATAGAGCAAATCTGTGCTACAAATCTGAAGTACTAGCGTGCATCTGTGAATGCTTTTCCCCCTGGTGATGGAACATATGGAAATAATGCTTATCTTGATTTAGATAAGCAATTGCCTTTCCTGTACAATCATCCACGGCTGGTAGGAGTAGAACCGGTCACGTCATGTAACAGATCTCACAATCTGTCTTTTTGAATGCTCCGTAAGCTTATGCAGAAGCAAATGGCATGGGAAGCTGTGTTAAATGTGAGGGTAGTAACTGCTAATAGCTCCTCATTTTCATCTGTACAAGGCACTTGGAAAAACAAAACGCGTGAAGAAATGCACTGAAGGGAGGAGTGTGTGGAGAACACAGCAGAGTAGTTGTGGTACCTTAGCCTGTGGTCACTGTGCACTCCTAAAGCTTGTTCAACTCATTTTGCTTTTTTTCTGCAGCCTAAGAGAAGTGGAGCGGTATCCCAGTCCCACCTCTTGCTGAGGATTCTCCAAGGAGTGGAAGGGATGGCTTTTGTCTGGGGTCGCTGTGTCCCTTGCTCCAGCTCTTTTCCCAGCCCGTTTTCCAGGTGGTGTTACAGGCTGCTGTCAGAGAAGCCTTCCTTGTGCAGACACGTGTTTCTGCTAGTAGCTGTTGTAGCAGGGATGAGATAGTGGATAGATTTGCTATTTATTTTTAACTTGAAATTAATTTATTTCCTTCAGCTGTGATTTCTAAAGCTGACTATAAGTGATAACTATAAATGACTCTCAAACTCTGCCATTTTCAGCTTTTTTCCTTGCAATTCAGTCTGTTGCTTTTGTTCTTGTGAACTAGAGAATCAAACATTAAGTTGTCTGACTTGTTAGACAAGGTTTCATTTTAATAATACACGCCTGTGAGCCTTGGTAAGTCCTTTTCACTCCTTCCTCCTTTGATTTCTTCTCTTATCCGCTCTTCTTCATGGAGTGCCAAGAGCCTTTTTCTTTGCCATAGGTGTTGCTTTATAGTAGGGAGTTTTAATAACTACATTTACTACTTTGCATGTGCTCTACCCTTTCATTATCAAATAATTTTAAGATGAAAATGTGTTTTTAATAGAAGTTCTTCCAGCTGTAGATTTTTCTCCTTTGTTTGGTTGCAGGCTCTTTGGTAGGGATTTCTGTAATTGGATTCCTGAGACCTGTTTCAAAAATTAAGATACTAGACTTTAAAATCCTCGATATTTTAGCTGTGACTGAGTTTCAGAGTTGTTTTTACAATGTTAGGTTTGTGCCATCCTTTGCATTGCACCAAGCTGAGTGTATCCATGCCCTTTATGGGGGCTCCCTCTAGCGAGCTGTTCTGAAAGTCCTTGTTCCTCTTAGCTCTTCAGAACGTCGAGTTTTCTTTCCAAGCAGAGTTTTTGTTTGCTAACTCTCGTGTGTCTTTCTGTGTATGTGTGAGATCACGGAATCACTAGGTTGGAAGAGACCTTTGAGATCACTGAGTCCAACCATAACTGCCCTCTACTTAACCATTTCCCTAAGCAAAGATGTAAGAATCCTTTTCCTTTCATGTGAACTAGAAGGTATTTCAAGTAAAACTGAGGGATAGGACCTCCTGTTTGCTGTGCTTGGTGTGAAGACCTCAGCTGATGACCTTGATGCCTTAGGAAAGATGAGGGGAGAAGGAGCTCAGAGGTATTGGAGCGTGGTTAAAGGCCTAGGAGAAGAAAATACAAGAAAAAGGGTTGTGTAGGGAGGGGTGGAAGATGATGGGATGGATCTGGAGGGAAAAGTGGTGGTGGGTCAAACATTTTCAGCTGTTTACAGTGAAGACTTTAAAACTCTGAGGGTGGGGTTGGAGGCAGGGGGATTTAGAGTGTTTGTGGTGTCTCCACTGCTGTGTGCCTGTAAAACCAGCCTAAAGAAAGCAGATTTCAGTAAGGATGTGACAAGACCAACTCTGTCCTTTGTGCCTGATAGTTTAGTGACCATTGACTTTGCTTTCTGATAGGGACTTGTTTGCAGTAGTCAAGTTTTAAAGAATCCCCATTGCTATTTTTCCTTTATTTCTGTATTAGATATTTTTCAGTGTATTGCTACAATCCCCTAGCAGATACTGTTTCTTGATACTTTTAAATTACTTTATTGTTTTCCTGTCAAAATTGCCCTGGGGGAAGGGATGGATAAGCTGTGAATTAAGGCTAGTTAGGCAGAGGAGGAAAGTCTCAAATTATTTAGGTCAGAAAACTTGTGGAGAAGCTGAATAGGAACTTGGGGGAAAAATTCAAAACTTTACCTTGTGAACTGCTTTTGTGCTGGGTGTTTCCTTAGGGTTCTGCTAGGTCCTCATCTGCTTGTATATATGCAGATTTTTGGCAAGTGTGGTGGGGTTGATTTATTATGCCTCAGTGCCTCACTTGGCAAACCTGATGTAATTTATTTCAAAGAAATAGACTTGAACAGACTACAGTGCCTTTATGCCTGCAGTGACTTTACCATAGTTGTGTGCTGTTAGTGGAGTTTAGAATGAAATTTCAAAAGTTTGTGAATATGCCACTTACCCTTCTCCTTAGTGGTTTTCTTTGTGCTAATTACTTGAATTCATCTGAACCTGGAAGTTGTAAATGGATGTGAAATCTACCTGTATGGGGGATCAGCTTGTGCTGATGCCCTGGTCAGGCTCTACCTGGAGTATTGTGTCCAATTCTGGGGTCCCTGGGATAAAAAGGACAGGGATCTTCTGGAGAGAGTCCAGAGGAGGCTATGAAGATGATGAAGGGCCTGGAGCATCTCCCCTATGAGGAAAGGCTGAGTGAGCTGGGGCTGTTCAGCCTGGAGAAAAGAAGACTGAGAGGGGATCTGATCAATGTTTATAAATATGGAATGCAGGGGGAATTGTCCAGCCTCTTTTCAGTGGTTTGTGGGGACAGGACAAGGGGCAATGGCCTCAAGTTGGAGCACAGGAAGTTCCACACCAATATGAGGAAGAACTTTTTCCCAGTGAGGGTGCCAGAGCCCTGGGACAGGCTGCCCAGGGGGTGTGGAGTCTCCTTCTCTGGAGATATTCCAGACCCATCTGGATGCCTCCCTGTGTGACCTGTCCTAGGGACCCTGCTTTGACAGGGGGTTGGACCTGATGATCTCTGGAGGTCCCTTCCAACCTCTGTGATTCTGTGAATTAGTGAGGGTCCTTTAATTCTGAAGGCATTAACTGGCCCTGGGACGAAGACTGTGGGTTTGCACTGGCTCAGAAATTGAGTAGACTTTATGTGAATGTACCTTGTAAGAGTCACATCAACCAAAACACAAGCAGAATTTATTTGCTTTCGATGTGCACACATGGTTGTAATGAAACGTGAAATGTTAATGTGCTTAGACTGTGGTTTGAGTCCACTCATAATCCTTGCTGTTGTCACTATGTACATAAGTGTTTGCACAGTTATTGAGATGAAGGAAGAAAAATGAGTAATGAAATTTAGTGTGAGTTGGGAGGGAATCAAGATGGTCAGACTGAAGTTGGTTTATCACTGTTGTGTAATAACCAACCTACCTGTAGTGAGCTTTTTTCTGTGGTGGAGGTTTTTTTGTTTGTTTGAGCATCTCCAAGTAAAAGCCTCTATTTTTACTTTTTCGAAGGAGATGGGCATGGGGTAGAAGATTGGGGCAGAATTTTATTCTGGAGAGAAGGGAAGCCTCAGAAAGTCTCCCAAAGGGTACACAAAGATGATGATAAAGCAGAAGCTATTCTTGGACTGCCCCAATCCTATTTCAACAGCTGTTTTAGCAGTTAACTAGCCATGGCTTGATTATAACTGGTAATCTGAAGGCATCCAGGCTTCTTGTGCAGGTGCTTACTACATCGAATCACAGAACAGTTTGGGTTGGAAGGGACCTCTAAGTCCACATAGTTCTAAAACCCCTGCTATGGACAGGGACACCCTCCACTAGTCCAGGCTGTCCAAAGACCCATTCGACCTGAGCTTAAATGCTGCCAGAGAGGGAGCAGCCACAGCTTCTCTGGGCAACCTGTGCCAGGGCCTAACCACCTTCATAGGCAAGAATTTCCTCCTAATATCTAATTAAGTACTGAAAAACTGCAGTAAGGTATCTTTGGAGCAACTCAACTCTCTCAGCCTGTCCTCATAGGAGAGGTACTCCAGCCCTCTGATCATCTTTGTGGCCCTCCTCTGGATTTGCTCCAGCTGGTCTGTGTCTGTCTTGTACTGAGGACCCCAGAGCTGGATGCAGCTGGAGTCTGACCAGAGTGGAGCAGAAGGGCAGAATCTCTTCCCTTGACGTGCTGCTCACATTGGTTTTGATGCAGCCCAGGATAAGGTTGCTTTTCTGGTGCATATTGGTGCATATTGAGCTTTATATCAATCAACACTTGCAGGTCTTTCTCAGTGGGGCTCTTCTCAATCTATTCTGTACCCAGCACCAGTTGTACCTGGGACATGTGCTTGTACATGCTTGTACAGGTTTTATTTGTGAGCCAGGAGAGCTGTGGTGATGAAGGAGATGAGAGCAGTTCTTCCAACAGGGAGGGAGCTTTCCTTCTCATTGTTCTTCATTTCCCAGTTGGATAATCTTAAAAATCTTCTAATGCCTCTCAAATTTTACTATAGCTATGCTGGAATTCCAGTGGAGGTACTTCAGAAAATTCACTCTCTTACTCTGCCTGTCTCTTTATCGTGAAAGCTCTTGTATTCAAAGCCAGTTTCTTGTCTTGTGAATCTGTGATGCCTCTATCAAAACCTGAGATGGACTTTGTCATAGCCTTGATGTAGTGTGGGTTTAGCTGCTGGGTTGTGGTTGCTTGGGGTTTGTTTTTGTTGTTGTTTATTTGGTGGTTGGTTTGGGTTTTTTTAGGACTGGAATATATCTGGGTTTTTTTCCTAGTTTTTCAACTGTTCTGCTTTCAAAATGCATTCTGGACAACCAGTGTGGAGACAGACTTGAAAGTCAATTTGCTTTGCAAGCAGGCTTTCTTACTCCTAAAAATCTTAGGCCTTTGAATCCAGCAACTCAACTCCTGTTTTATATCTTGTATTGAAGACTAGGTTACGTAGCAACCACTTCAGAGGACTTACTACTTGAGGATGTATGTGAAGCTATTTCATTAATGAGAGCAAGAAATACTCCCATCACTCTGCAAGTTCAAGGTGAATCTGTCACTGGTAGGATTTTTATTAATGCTCTAGGATGTACTCATGGTGTGTCCTTTCCAAAACATGGGATGACCTAGAACTGCTTATCTGTCCTTGCTCAGTTAGGGTTCCATTACATAATTTATACATACATATATACACCACAGGATAATACCTACAGCATTTGAGTTTCTTGGGTGTGTTTGCAGACTTGGTGTACTTACTGAGTGATGGGAGATTTACCATTATCTTGGGAAGAGGCTTTGAAGTAAATGATTGCAGGGGTTGTTTTCATCTGAGAATCAGACAAAAATGTGTGTGGCGAAGGAAGAGATAGGAGATGAAGGTGGGAAGTGAGTTACTTGTAATGACCTGGAATGACTTCAGTGTCCCTGCCAAGATGACTAAGTTGACTACAGGACAAGAGAGTATCCCAAATCAGCTATCAGTTTTGACTTTGTTAGGAAATGTTGTCTGCCAGCCCTGGAGATCTAACAGATGGCAAAAGAAAAACAGCCGTCTCTCCTACAACTGCATGCATGATATTGGGATTACTTTTGTAATCAGCAATATATTAGTAGACTTGTTGAGTGTTTTTGTGAACAAGACTTGGCTTGGTGTTGAGCATCCTTCTGTAACAACCAGAATGAAATAAAGTGGAGGGGTTCAAATCCTCTGTTAAATCAGACTTTTATTGAAAGACATGAGGGTAATCTGTCAAAGCTGTACAAGGCAGCATATGCTTTTACTGCTGAACCACGTTAAGGACAGTGGACATCAGAGCTTTTCCAAGAACTGTGGGGCAGGTAAGGGGTTTGCTGGAGAAGATGTGGTAGATCATACAGGAGCGTTTGGTGGTTTTGTTTTTCTCACAAGGCAGTGAATTTACTAATGCTTTTCTGTGGGGATGGAATCTCAGGAGACCCACTCACAAGTATGGGCAAGGAGTGAGAACAGGAGACTAACTTGTAGTGGCTGTGGATGATAGAAAACTGGGAGACAGCTCCTGCATGTGCAAACGTTGTGTGGCATCCTGCAGAAGGAATTGGATTACCTTACTGGTGATGCAGCTAAGGGACCATCTCTCCTTTCCCTCTGACTCAGAAATAAGTGATAATGAAGATTAGCTTTTTTTTTTATTGTATGGTATTTGTTCTTCTCTTTCTGGTGGATTTTTTTTTTTATTTGTGGTTGGGGTTTTTTTGGTTGTTATATTGGCATAAATACTGTAGTATCCAAACTGTACTCTATCTCAATTGGAGTGGTTTTAGTTTAGAGAATTTGACCTGTTTGACGTGCAACTAGTGTTGCAGTGACTCGTGTGGAAGGTGGAGGAGAAGGATGACAACGTGCATTTTAAATGTGGCTGAGCTCCAGTAGGATGCTTACTGGGGAGTGACAGGGAAAGCAACTGTCCTGCTTGCAGACAGAATGCAGTTACCATGAAAGCAGATAATAAATCAGGCTCTGTAAATCAGTCACAGAGGCTGATTTTTAGTTTAATGTAACTCAATGGCTAACTGTAATTGCTACCTTTTGTGGAAAAATGGGTTAACAGTATAACTCTTGGTGGTTAGTGATACATGGTTCTTAATATGATAGTACAACTCTATACCTTTCCACAGAAACACTCTATTAGCTTTGTCTGAGATGCTGAGGGCGATGTGGTGGTGCTGGAATAGTTGCTTTAGGAGCTAAATACAGAAATGAAACTCCTGAATAAACACTTTAAGACAAGGCTTCCTTTATGCTAGTGTAAGTCACAGCAGCAATTTATCTTTCCCTGGAGGTGGCATTGATTCTTTGCTAGACTCGTGATAGCCAATCTAAAGTAGAATTGAGACTGGTTATTTTGGGGCTGTAGAGATAAACGGTTATTTCTGATGCCGGTCCTTTGTGCTGATGTTAGAACAACACCACCTAAAATAAATGCAACTTTCCTATTGCTGCTTACAGTTGATTGTGATGCTGACCACTTGGAGCAGGTGCACTCAAATCTGTTGAACTCAATCAAAGGCTGATGTGAAAACTGGAGAGTCAGATTTTTTTGGGACTTCTACCTTCCCACTAAATCTTCTCTTGTGTCTTGGTATTACAAAAACTTGTTTTTGGAGATTGAGAGCTTCACTTCAATTGTTACTTTACCAGTTCAGTTTTAGTTCTGTCCAGTACAGGAACCCCAGCCTCTAGGCTTCACTTGTGCTGCAAAAATTTAATTAATTTAATTGAAAACTATGGAGTCTTTCCTTCTCTTGTTACTCCTTTGCTAGTCATGTGGATGGCATCTTTCCTAATGATGTGGATGTGACTACTTTAAGCTCTTGACCAGTGTGTGTTCATAGAAGTGTTCAAGGTAACTAAACAGTTAAGCAGGTTAAGTATAAGGCCAATGAAGTGAATTGTTGATGCAAAAGTTAAGAGTATACTGGAATAAAGGGGCTATGATAAGGTTGTTTAGCAATGAATATTAGAAAGGGAATGTCTGTCGCTGCCATGGTTAGCTCTGAATTTGGAGGCTGTTGGCAAATGGCATGCTCATGTGGTGCTGTACACATTCTGAATAATACTGATTTGGATAAATTACTGCTTCAGTGGGAGGATTATCTTCACTAATTTGTCATTTGTACCCTTGTGGTTACCAAAGAAAATCATTTAATGGTTCAGGCTCAGGAAAATCTGTAACATACAGGTTTTTTTAGTCGAAGGGTACGTGGGCAAGGAGTCTGTGCTTCACAGCAGCTTGTATCCCTAAGTGAAAGGCAAGCCGTGCCATCATAGGGAACGCTGGTGTCTCTGTGGGTGACCGGTGCCCTCTCGAGGCGAAACAGAAAGATGCCACAGTCGAAGTGTAACTGGAACTGCTGGGTCGCGCTTTGGACTGGTTAAGTAGTGAACTCAGATCCACGTTGGTAATCTGGTTTTCCGGCGTTCTTGTTTTGTAGGTGAAAACGCTAATGAAGATCCGCAGGGGAAGAAAAGTCTCAGCGAGAAAGTTTCCCTCTATAGAGGTGACATTACGCTGCTTGAGGTCGATGCCATCGTTAATGCTGGTAGGTGGTTAAGTGTTTCTATGTTGCTGTGTCTCTGCAGACCTCTATAGAGCCGTGTTAAAGGTTTGAACTTTGAAAAGCTGCACTGAATTGGCATGTTTTGTGGAAGCCTGTTGGAAACCGTGTCATTTTTTTCCCTAATTGCTCTGTGCTGTGCCTTTACTGTGAGAAGGAGTATTGCAAAACTGGAATAGCTGTTTGTAATAGCAAATAGATCTCACATCCATCTTCTGAGTTGGCTTGAATAGCTGAGACTTCACACTTGATACTGTAGAAGTCTGAACTTCTGATACTAAACTACAGGAGTACATTCTGGTCTGGTTTTATAAGTCAAACCATTGAGGTAATGTGAAAACCTTAACAGTAAGGTGATGGAAAAGTCAATTTATTTCCTGTGGCTTGATTTTTTTTTTTTTTTTTTTTTTTAGGGACACTGTCTCTGTCAAACTTTCAGTTGTCACCTACAGAGTGCTAAGCATTTTAGTTTTAGCACTTCTTCCTTGGTGCCCATGTCTCCATGTATGTAACTGAGGTGAAGAATGTCATGCAGCAACATCTTGTGACAGAAGAGGAGAGGGGGAAATGCCCGTGCAAATAATTTCTTCATGATTTAGTTTATAATCTAATTTGGCTGGTTGGGAAGGATCAATGGGAGGGTTTCCCTTTACACCCCTCCCTGCCCCTCCCACCCCAGCCAAATTTTCCAGCATTGCCCTCACCAAAAAGAATGTGGCTTGTGTGTCCTGAGGCTGGAAAATTTCCCCTTTCCCCCTAGTATTTGTCTGTCATTGTCCTTAGCTGTAAGGAGTATTGATTCATTTTCAATAAGTAATTTTTGGTGGTATTCATTAATTGGAAGGAAACACAGTGCAGTGCTTTCTCTGTGATGGAATAAAATGCCTTGGATTCCCAAGGTTGTATTGGCCATAATGAGTGTGTTGGCTTACAGCACTAAAAAGCTGCTTGGAGATGCTGGCTTGCATCTGTAAAGAGTACAGAAGTGTTTGCTCATGTGGTGTGGAAGTTAGAAAACAGAGTCTCTTTGGCTGTTTGATGTTGTTTCTCTCTACCTAAATCCCCACTTCACAGTGGACACGTGCCACTGGATTTTGTGGAGTATAGGTAGAATACTTAGTTAGCTCAAAACATGGTTTTGCACTTCTAAAAACATTTGATGATGGTATTTTCATGCAAAAGTTTTTATTAATCTTCTAGTTTGATGCACAGATGCATTTCTACATTGCAGACAGCACAGTAGCATCCATGTTGTAGCACAGTCCTCTACTTGCTGTGATGGCCAGGCCTCTGAAGCTTTAATATTTTATTTTTTTTTCCCCCTGATTGTTTTGAGATGACATTTCCAGGAGTGCTCTCCCTGACTTCCTTACTTTATTACTATACAGAAAGTCAGTATTAGCATACTTCTCTTGATTTAGATTCTCTTTGTTCATAGGCCTCTCCTGAGTTACAGGCTGAAAGTAGCAGCAGTCTTATGTCAGGACACTGGTATGAGTAGGTTTTTTGAGACTCTTCTAGCCCTTTTCTGCTGTAATCTTTTACAGTCCTTAAAATGCATAATAAATTAAGTGTTTGAATTGTTAATAAGCCTGAATTAAAATGCTAACTTATAGTTACCTTAAAAAATCAAATATTCTCTACATGTCAATGTCATATTATATTTCAAGTGTAAGCCTTTTGATTTGCTCGTGGTATCATTATTACTTTATTATTTTCTTTTGAAGTTAGACCTTTTAAATTTATGTGGAGTTTAGCTGGAAAGCTAAATGAGAAGGAGGATGTTTTGGTTCAAGATCCATGTTGTTTATGTAAAGAATCCAGTTGTACTTGGGAGAGGTTTGTTGTGTTGGTTTTTTTTTTTAAATAATCAGAAGTTTCTGTGAAATTGTAGTCTCTCTTGGATGGTTTCTACAAATGCATTTCTGAACTCTGATGCTTTTCTACAGAAGTCTGTAGTTTTTTCCTTCTGCAATTCCATTATCCCAGCCTCAAAGAGCTAAAGCAGAAAGCAGCGATGCCCTGTCTCTCCTTTGGAGAGCTCAGTCTGGCAGCCTGTCTGGTGGTGCAGCTGACACAATCCCTGCAGCACCAGCTTCTGTGTGCAAGCTGAACAAAGTGCAGCCCATGGAACAGGGAATAGGAGGCAGCCTTTCTGGTGATAAATTTGGCAAGCTCTTTTTCAAAGTGTATGTATAAAGCTTTTGGCAACTCTGAATGTTAATGACTGACCCTCCCTAACCCTGGGCTTGCAGGAGGAAGGAAGGGACCTTCTTGAAACTTTCTGAATTGAGGAATTCTGTTTGCTGTCTCCTGCAGTGAACAACTTAACGTGCAGCAGGTCATGTACAAAGTAAGACCATAGGAAGATACCTAGAGTTTGAATGTTTTAATTTACCTTGACTTGATGCAAACAACAAAATATGCCTTAAAGGGAAGAGTGGGGCTGTGGAAGGGCTCCAGGTGGCCCAAATTGTCTCCAGGTTTGATTATGTTTTAAACATTGACAAAACCCCCTTACATGCTTTAATACCTGCCCATGAAGGGTAAACGAGACATAAATGGATCTACATGATTAAACAGGGGTGTGAGAATATGTGGGGTGACTGGCCTGTAGCACTGACTTCTGTGGTGATGTCCTCTGGGCATCTAGCTGACAGTGTGACTCTCATCAGGGTATGGCCAAATTTATGTCTGAACTGTGCTATACAAACACTTCTGTTAAACTTGGTGTCTTATACTCTGAATACTGTTTGTTTCTCCTCTGAATTTTGTGTGTATAAACAAGATGGTTAAAGTGATACCTGATTTTCTTCTGTTAGGCTAACAAAGGTGTTAATGATGCTCCTGTGTAGCTAAGTAACAAAATCTCCACTTCTAAGCACTGCTACAAAAAGATCCCCTTTTCTCCTAGACTTTAACAGACAACATGAATGTTACTTGTTTTCCAACCACGTTTTACAGATACTTTATACTAAAAGAGCATGACTGTGGGAACAGTGGAAGCAAAAGGTTTGTGTCAGCTCATTGTCAAACCAACCATGTCAAAACAGCCACTTCAGAATCATTTATGAGCAAGGATCTATTTTATTTTTTTTTCTGTTTTCAGAAGAGAGTGAGAATTACCCTGAGATGCAGCATGATGGAGCAGGTAGCAGGGAAAGGGGGCTGATAGGCCACTTTGCTGGAATAAATGTCAATTATCTAACCCTGTAAATATGGCATCCTTCAAGAACGGGTCCCTAATGCTTCCTTGCTACTGATTGGGCTGTAGACAGGTGTTGGTTTAACTCTGTGTTTTGCCTCAGGTGCCTTGTTATGTTAATTTCCTTCCTCATTTTTTAAGGATTTGGGTAAGATCTGTAAAAAAAAAGTCTAATTTTCACTCTTATATCCTGTTCTCTGCTCTCTTGGTGTCACACTGTAAGAATGTGAACGGGCTGTCCCTGAGGCATGTACTTGCTGTGGAAATCTATGATAACTGGCCCTTTTAGCAAATTAAATATTCTGGGATGTCACTGCATCCTGATGCCAAAAGTGCTTCTAGCACCTGGAAGCCAGATAACCACAATTAGTTGATACCCAAATAACCTGTGGGAACTGAACTGGAGGGTGTGTGTTCAGGGGTGGGAGAGGGGGTTGTTTAGGCCCTCTGTCCCTTTCCTCTCAGCTCTCTTACCACACATTTTGTTCATCCTGCAGGCATTTCCTGATAGAAAGTATTTCTGTGAGCCAAATGAGCTATGTGAGGGGAAAATCGTTTCAGATGATATCAGAATACTAAAGCCACAACATGTGTAATACCACCTGTCTGGCCTTGCCAGCTCTTTCTGCCTTAATGTTTTCAAGCTGCTTTCTCCAAGGTATAATACAGATGTAGGGGAGTAAGTCTGTCTTCTGGAGGTTATTTTAGTAGTAGTCCAAATTCAGTGGTGTAAGTCCTGAGTTGTAACTCTTAAATTTCCCTCTGAATCTGCTTGCCTGCTGCCTCTGCTTATTTAAAGTCTGGATGGTGTGATGTGATGGCTTAGGTGGGTCTGAAGAAGGAATGCTGCTTCTCACTCCTCATGGGGCCTATTGGAAACCCAAAAAGGATTACTCCCCCTGCCATAGAGATTATTCTGCTCCGGTTTAGGCTTTGGGTGTGTTGTTTTTATAGAGCAGCCAGTCACAAATACAGAAATAAGCTATAAAAACCTCAGTGAGATTTGAAAAATAGATTGTGCAGTATTTACAGTATGAGCTAAGCAGTAAATACTAAATTCCTTCTGTATTTTTAATAAATATAGGGAAAACTATGCCATTATTTATCATATGTGGTAACTTTAAAGTAGATAAAGGGGTTGTGTTTTCTGGGTCCATGTACCTTACAGACCTATAGCAGCAGTTCATCACTACTAACCTTGGGTATTCATTCAATTCTGACCTGTTAACAAATTTTACTGCCTCAGTTAGATAAGGCATGTACTAATGTGCTTGTGAGTTTTTAATAGGAGCAAGATTGAGGAGAAATGATTATATGTAGGTGTGGGGGGGAGAAAGGATTATCCTTACTTTAGAGTGGAGGGAAGAGAATGACTGGACAAACTCTAAAAGAAATGTTACTGCTTAGCTTTGAAAAATATTCTTGGCTTTCTACAAAAGTGTGGTACTGAGAACAGAAACCTTTAATCTACAGGGGGAAAAGGAGGAAGATTAGTTCAAGTAGATATTTCTGGTATTAAGTATAATGTTGCTTCTTATCAGCAAATAGAAGGTCACTGCAGTTAAAGCAACTAGGTGGCTTCCTTTAAACTGTGCTTGAATGCTGGGATCACATCTAATCCTCCCAAATTCGGGGAGAAACTATTACTTTTTGAAGTGAATGTTTTTCCATATGAGAAATATGAAAAATAATAAAAAATAACAAAAAAATTACTGAAGAAAATGAAACTATTTTATATCCCTCTATTACTAACCTCTGATGATGGAATTCAGTTCCTGAACCTCATACTGTTCTAGATGAGGTTTCCTTTACTGGAAACCATCTGCATATCTGCAGTGAGTCACTTCAGCTGGGGATGCTGGTTTGGCAAGCGAAGGGTGCACAGGTCTCTTCACTTCCTTGGCACATTCTGCAGGGCCAGCCCAGTGCAGGTAGGGGAGGATCTCCTGACTGCTTTAAGAGGCAAGGGTGTTTTCAGGGACTGAATTGCACCTGAGTGTTTTTAACTAATTAGTAACAGTTTGAAATGCTTGTCCTGCTGTACTTCCCAGTACTGGAAATGTTTGGAATTGGAAAAGGTTTGGTTTTGAATACACCATGTTTGCTTTGCTTGCTGCAGCACTGGTTTCAATTGGAGCCTCTGCATGCTTCCACATAGAGGAAGAAATCGCCATTTTCATTCAAAGTCTCAACTTTCCCTAATGAAATATGCCTTGCCTCCTGCAGCCTTCTGACTTCACAGCTGTGTTTAAGTATTTCCATGTAACAGGAACAGCTTTCTCAGTTTTCTTAACCGGACTCTTCTTTTTTCTTTTCCCCTGGCCTTGACCTTGAAGTGTAATTTGATTGTTTAATTTTATGAGGCATCCCATCATTCACAAGTCCAAAACTGCACGTCAGGGTAGAAGTACTATGTGTTGGAACTGGGAACTGAATATATTATCAGGGAATTATGCTTAAACGAGTGTGTAAGTATAGATAGTGGCTGAACTATGCCTTTCCACATAAACAGCTTGTTAACGTGCAATCAGTCACTGCATTTGCCTTGAACTTGGTGCTTAATGAACAGGTGGGGAAAAAGGATGGATTCTAATCTGGAACAGATCTGACATCAGGCAATTTCACTGATTGCTAATCCATTTCATTTGGCAACTTAATTTATCATACAGAATTTTCATCTTGTAGCTTCTGAAGTAGAAATTATTTCAGAAGTGTCCTGTCTGAATATCATGAAGGTATTTGAGTCATGTGCTGGGCCTGAACAAGTATTGTGTGTATGTGCTATCCTCCTTTTTATATTACAGTGACGAGTAGTTCTTAGTCAGTTGCCTATTTGAAATTACTCTTCAGCTCTTCATTCACCATAAAAATAAGTCCCTTAACTCAAATGTTCCTGCTATTGCAAGTGGAATCGACAAGACATAAAATCTGCCCTTAAGATGCTTATAGGATTTTTCATGGGGTGTTTGCATTATTAACATTGATTTTTCAGGGGGGTTTTGTTGTTTAGTGTGGTTTTTGTTACTTTGGGTTTGGTGGTGGTTTTTTTTTTTTCCAATTGAGCTAAAAAATGGTTGCTTGTGGTTGGAGTTTGTCTTGGAGCGTGACTTGTAACCGTGTTTTGTCTCCCATATACAGATAGGGAAACTGAAAACTTGTTTTGCCATCTCTTGTGTGGAGTCATCTGGCATCTGCCCATAACTTTCACCGTTGTCATTTCCTCTAGGAATAGAACCAGTAATGCTAACAAATTGTTGCTAATTTGGTTTTCATCTTTAGTGGGAGCAGACTGTGGTGTTAATCAAAGGTTTCTCAAGTTAATTTACAGTTGGTGCAATTACACTTATGTGTAAAGCCCCAGACTAATTTATATATAGTCCCTACTTTTTCATCAGAAAAGTCAGTGTTAATAGTTGAGGGAATCAGTCAGTCTCAACCATGACATCTGTGAGTGAGTTTATTACTGCTTTCTGTGGAAAATACTTTAAGTGGGGTTGGTGAGTAGTACATGTGGTTAAATTTGCCCTCTGCTTCTGGTCTAATCTGATTTCAGTGTAGTTCTTCCCTTTAGTGTAATACTCATTTGGATGAAAACCAAAAACCTCTGTGAAGTGACAGTGATCAAGAGAATGAAACCAAAGAAAAGTACAGCTAGAAGTGCAGTTTAATTTAGGTGAATTACTTTAGCTGCTGTCTCTCAAACACTTTTTGCTCTGAGGATGTGGCAAAGGCTTAAGGTTGAGGAGACTAATTCAGAATGGTACTGCAGCAAGGATGGTCACGATATCCTCTGAAAATAACCCAAGTATAACTAATATAACTCAATACTTGAGAAGGAAAAAAGAAAGCCTTGGCAGTGCTGAACACAAGTAGCAGGAATAAACCTTTTTCTTTGTTCTGGGGGGCTTTGGCAGGGGGAAAGTAATTGTGGTGAAATGTTTTCAGGGTGCAAATATATTCCAGCAGTGTGTTTCCAGCTGTTTTACTTAGCTAACAGGGTGACTTCTGGGTGGGCCTGCTGAATGGTGTGTTGTGCCTGTGAGCCAAGAGTCTCCAGTGATGGAGTGAAGACCTAAACCTTGTGTGGCTGCAAAGAAGGCTTTGCCGATCTGTCTGGTATGACCAGGTGCTGCAAACAGATAGGCACTCCATGTTAGCAAGCACTAGGATGGGGGGTGTGTGTCATGGGCTTCCTGAGAAGCCATAAACCAAAGTAGTAGAGAAGAAAATATACTTTCCATTGGAACAATGAATTTAAAAAGTTCATTAAACAGACTGTGGACCGAGGCACCAGATGCACAGCAAGTTGAGGTTGAGAGCTGTGCTATTTGACTTCCCGTGGCATAGAAGTCTCAGTAGAATGAGAAGAGGGTGGAGGATATCAAAGGATCCACTACCTAAATGCATAAAATGAGTTGCCCAGAGAAGCTGTGACTGCCCCCTTCCTGGCAGTGTTCAAGGCCAGGCTGGATGAGGCTTTGTGCAACCTGGTCTAGTGGAGGGTGTCCCAGCCCATGGCAGGGGGTTTGGAAGGGCATTGAAACAGATGACCTCTGAAGTTTCTTTCCAGCCCACACTAGTCTGTGATTCTATGAAATACCCTGGCACAAAGATGGCCAACTGTCTTCCCTGACTGGATTCAGCATGGCCTGTTAGTCTAACACAAAACGGGCAAGGTAGATGCTTCAGTAGCTTAATCTAACATGACTTTCTATGGTACATGGATTTACTTAGCAGTCTGGTCTTCATCATGCTGATGCTTTCAGGCCACTGTCTGTTTTGCCTAGACTAATATGTTCTCCTGATTTCTTTGTGCATCCATTGTTGAGCCCATTTATTGTGTCTGATTATTTCTAGGCTCCCTGGGGCAGTAATTGTCTATTTAAACCATGTGTTGCTGATATGCCTAGGAGCTTTATGAATACAAATAAAACCTTTCAAGTAACTTTGCTTTCTGGAGTAAAGAAAGGAAAGAAGAGAGTAAAGGACACTACTGGTATAATTTGTGACTTGGCATGTTTACTCAGTGTATTACAGTGTTTGTGCTTTCACTTGATCTCTTAGCATTTCAGGTTTGTCCTTCACCACTCAGGCTTAGCATGTTTTATTTCCCTAAATCCAGGAGTCTGTATGTGTTGCAAGCAGGACAGCCAAAGCTGTGTGGGCTCCGCTGGAGATGCAGGTTTCTGGCAGTGTTCAGTAATTAAGGGGAATAATAAAAGGTTATGACATGTTGGGCCTTGTGCTGTATCATCTTCTCTTTCAGCTTTTCTGTCCTCTGACTCCTTTATTTTATCCTTTCTGTTTTGAGGGGGTGGTAACTTAAAATCCTCACTCTTGTTAGTAGAACCTCTTTCCTGCATTCCAGAACTCCAAGGTGGACTTTACTAACCACCAGACCCATGCGATTATGGATCCTTCGTGCCATGGTTGCCCTGGACCTTTCATGTCTGTGCCCTCTCTGGAGGAAGCTATGAAGATGCAGGCAGACCACCCGCAAAGGCGGATTTCTTGTCCTAATCTCCGTGCGGTTGTGAAGAGCAAGGTGGTGCGGGGTGCCATGAAGGCTTTCTGACAGCAGGTGGCAATAGCGCCCCTGCTATCGTGAACCCACTTTTTGCCTGTATACCTTAGTTTTCCTGGGCCTAATCTCAGTAGTGACTTCAGCAGGGGAAACAAAATGCATGTATTCTAGGACTGCTTGTTGGCCATCGATACTGCTCAGACGTGTGAAATGTCTGCTCCCTTTCATTCTGTGTGTCTTGTGTGTTTGAAACAGAACGGGAGACAGACGTGGTTTGGAAGGGTTGTGGGCATCTGTTTTGCTTCACAGAGGAAAATACTTAGGAAGGACCTTGCTGTCAGCCTGTCTGCATCCTACATTTGGCAGTGCAACTGTTGTCTTGAGTGCACTGATGGACCAGCGTAAGAAAAGACTCAAGGTCATCGTGAAAAATTATGCTTTGTTTCATAATATTAAATCCACCTTTAATCAGGCCTTGTGGGGGGATTATCCAAAGGACTGTGGGTTTGGTTGGTTGGGTTTTTTAAGCCAGTAGTTGCAACAGTGTGTTCTCAGTCAATATTGGCATGCAACGTGGTGGTTTTTCAAGCTTTTGCATTTTAAAAAGCCCAAACCGGCCAAGCTTCTAGTAGTTGCAAAGTGTTAGGAGGCAAAAGACTTCTTTGAAGCCTCCTCTCTGCAATACTTACAAAATCTTGGCAGCAAGTGGTCAGCTAGTAGGCTGAGATGGTCCATGCCATGTTAATAATGCCCTCTTATACTTCTCAGTTGGGATGTATGCGTGCTCTTTCCTTTGGTGTAACTATGAACACAGCAGGGTGGATTAGGTTCTGGGTTTGTACAGATACCAGCTCAATGTGATCTCTGTGGAAGTAACACAGTAAGGGTAGCACAGGAGTTAGTATTTCGATGTGTAAGCTAATCCCATTCAATATACACAGTTAAGTACTGAACGGGGAAGGTCCACTTTGATTGGAGCAGGTAACCTTTAGGTTTATCTCATCAAACTGACCAGATGCAGCAAAGGGGATACCAGCTCACCAACATGGTAACGAGAGTCCATGTTCAAAAGTACTGTTGTGTGGAAGCCTGGCTGTCCCCTGCTGTCTCCTTGCTTCTCTTTGGCAGGAGGCATTGCTTTTGTTTCATTCTCATAGCTGCTGAGAAGTCGACTGATGCTGTGTCTTCTGCCACCCTTTGTTACAACTCTGAACTTGTCCACTGTTTTGCCATTTGGTGCCAGTTTTGGGGAGGCTTTTCAGAAATGTTAGCCATTTGAAATAGTTTCAATTACTTGCTACATAAATAATTATGGGCTGTGAAATGCAGTTTAGGGCTTGTTTTGACCTATGGTTGTTAGGAACTGACTTTTCTGACAAAAGGAAACTTTTTTTGTTGTTGTTGCAAAACCAGAAGTTGCTTTCTTTTGTAATTCAGAATGTCCCCCTCTTAAAGTGCAGCTTGGCTTTAAAATCTGGACTTCAAACCCCTTTGTGTGACCTGCTGTCACAGGCGTAGAAATTAGTAATTGCAGGTAAATGCACTTCAAAGCCCAGCAGAGGCCTGTGGGAGCGGTATTTGCTTGTTAACCCAAGCACAGTGGCCAGTGGTGTTTGTATCATGTGTAAGTAATAGACACCTGTATGTTTATATGCTGTAGTTCCTGAAACAGAGTGTACTGTTTGGAGGTATGTGGGAATTGTTTTAATTATAGTTTGGAAGATGCTACAAAGCCCTTTGCCTTCCGCAGGGCTACCGGTGCTCCTGCACATCTCTGGTGCCTCTGATGTTTGCACTCAGGGGTGGTGATGATGTTCAAACCTCATTTTAACACCTCCTGTTTGGATTGTCACTTGTACAATGTGCTTGAACGGCCAGGAGAAGACAGGGGTGGTACTGTTCCTTCCCCTTTTGGAGTACCCTGCCCTGAATACTGTCCCACTGGTTGCAGAGGAGTTACTCAAGGCTTTGATCGTTCTCCCTTGTGCTATGCTGGAGGGCAAGGCACTCTCATAAAGAAGAGATTACTTCACTCTTGTAGAAGCTATGTTGTAATGACCCTTGTTCTCAGATGGTTTCAGCAGTGATGCCTTGGAGCCTGGGGCTTATATTGCCTATTGTGTTTGAATAGTTGAAATTTGGGGAAAAACACTGATTTGGAGAACTTTTTAGGCTTACTGCTGCTTCTCTCTTTTGTTACTTGCATATTTATGCTGCAGTAACTTTAATCTGGTGTACAACATAAATCACTTAAGTAACTCTCTTTGTACTACCTTCGTTTTATGCTTTAAAGTTGGTTCCTGTAGAGTAATAAATAGAAATAGTTAATATCTGGTATGCCTGGTTGGAGGCTGCCTCAAAAAGATGGTTCTGTCAGCTATATTTGATTTTGTATTTAGAATGTTTTGCATTGCAAATCCATGTTAGAAAATACTTTTAAATTTGAAGTGTGAACCATATTGCTTTTTCAAGAGAAATGTTCTCTTGTGTCATGTGAAATAACTTTTTATTTAAGAAAGAGATGGTATTGCTTTCAACTCTATCCAACCAGGTTATAGAAGAGTGTAAGTATTCCCAGTGACTTGATATGCTAGATGATATTATCTGGCAACTCATTTCCTTTGCATTTTGAAGAATCTGTGGTTTATAGCTTATTTCAGGGAAACTTTGGGTGTTTTTATCATCTTGTTGGTGTCAGTCCACTGTTGAAGTGGTCATGTTGGGTGGTATGGTCCAGGTCACTACTTGACTAGTTCTGAATTTCTGCAAGTCTGAGTCCTGATATTACTCTTTCTGAAATTAAAAGCCTGTTTTATTATGACTTCCAGAATAGTCAGTGAGCAGAAAAATTGTGGGTTTTACCTGGTGGAGTTCACTTAA
Source organism: Hypotaenidia okinawae (assembly GCA_027925045.1). Classification (NCBI taxonomy): domain Eukaryota; kingdom Metazoa; phylum Chordata; class Aves; order Gruiformes; family Rallidae; genus Hypotaenidia; species Hypotaenidia okinawae. The sequence continues at coordinate 7,256,083 of BSDF01000003.1, forward strand.
CTACACTGGGAAGAGTAACAGAAATCCAGAATTGTAGGCACAACCACTCATCTAAGTTCTGTGACAAGTTCAGCTTAGCTTGACCATTAACTTAAAGAAAACAACTGAACCTACCCTGTGGGTAGGGTGGACTAGGACAAATACAGCAGTTCTTAATTTTCCTTTGATTCTTTGGATGAAGGCATCTCCAAATGCTGGAGGCCAGGCGATTTTTGCCTTGTGTCACAGCAGAGCTTTGCTTACTGGCAGTTCTAACCTTGGCCATGACTGAGCTAATTATAGCCTTGGCTTGGGGTTTCTTTTTACTACTGGATAACGAAACCCGGCATTTCAGAGGCTGAGTGATCAGCAGTGTCACTGCAAAGAGTATTCTCTACCTTGCACCTACTTTCTGGCAAAAATCAGTCTGCTTAGGAGGCCCAAGCTGGGTGTTTTGGTAGGTCTTGGAGCCCAGAGACTCTTTAGTTGAGGATTTCACAGTTTCAGAGGCTGCAGCTCTAGTCCAGATTAGTCTCTGACATCAGCAAGATATTAGATTAATATACAAACTGTTTCTTAAATCAAAAGTGAATCCATGGATAGACAGCACAAGGGGTTAATTTTAGATGGGGCTTTTTGCCTTTTAGGTCCTTGTCACAGGCATTGAGTTACATCTGGCTTCTCATTTTGCTTCCAGCTGCTATCATCATGCTCAAAGCAGGATTTGAGCCAGGAAGGACAGTTTAGCAATGCCTCTGCTGCCTTCCTCCTCTCTCTCATCCTCTAGTGTCTAGCACCCAGCAGAACAGCTTGTGTTGACTGCAGCTTCCCTTCTTTCCACCGTTTTCCTTGGGGAGAACCGTGGGAGAGGGGAGGCCTAAAGGTGTTGCCTTCTCCCCTTAAGAAGGCCCAAATGAGCTGTATGGGATGGAGCATCATCACTGCAAATTGGTGTCTCAAATCATGCCTTTCAACTTTGGGTTTCAGCAGCCCTGGGCACTAGCAATCACTGAAGCTGTGCTAATGTATTTAAAAACTAGCTTTTCTTATTTGGGCCAGTGCTAATCATCCAGGAAAGCCAAGTTTTGTTCTTCTTTCTTGTCTGTCTTGTTTAGAGATCCAAGGTTGTTCTGCTTTGCCTGGGGGAGAGAGTGAGATGGATGGCTCCTTGGTGTCTTTTGTTATAGACACCATGCCTCGGGAGTCTCCCGTGAGCGCTGCTGGAGTCACTTCATATTTCATAATCCCCTGCTGACAATTAAGTCAATTTGCTGGTGCAGGCGTGATGGAGCTAAGCTAGGACATGTTCCTTTTTCAGTCAGGACACGGAGTGAGAAGTTCACTCTTCTGCTTTGATGGAATTGAAAACTGAAGAATATCGTTACCTGTCCCTGGCTTGGAACGTGGATCACGTTTACCATTGCTACACTTGCTGGACTCCTTACTTGGAAATTATTTTCCCTTTTTTTGTTTAAGGGGAGGAGGAATCAAGGCAGGCATGCATTGTATTTGGGGCAGAAGATGGTAAAGCACCGTTCCTCAGCAAGAAAGCATCCAGCCATGAATAGAGGAGCCCCAGAGCTCTAGCTAAGGACCTGCTTGTAGGGTGGGGGAAGGACATGGCTTTAGGAAAAGGGGACAGGTACTTTTGGCTCTGTGCCATCCCAGTAGTCTCTTTCTCTCACCCAATGTGGTCACTACCTGGATTGAGGGATTATTTTTTTAAATTTCCTGACAAAATTCAACTTTTCTCCTGCTAGAAATACTGCTTTGGCCTTGTTTTGTTAAAAAACATTATCTTATGTAGTCTTGCTGTAAATATATAATTTGGCTAATACTTTCTTGTTCTTACTTGGGTCTAATTTCTCTTCAATCCTGTCATAAAAACAGTGCTGCAAATTTGGAGTTAGTCTGGTTAAATGAAGAAAGTTTTGACATTAAGAACTGGACTTCTGTGTCCTTTGTGCTTGTGGTGAAATCAGTTTATGAATTTGTCTGGTTTTTTGGGTTTGTGGTTTGTTTTTTTTGCTTGGGGAGGTTGTGTTTTAAGCACAGGATCCCTTAGCTGATGTTTATACACATCTGACATAATACTTTGTTTTCATTGCCTCTACTGCATCATGGAAAATGTGTGTATATTTGCTTTTGCATTTTGATTTTTTTTTAAATTTAGCTGCAGTTTTGTTTTTTCCTGACTAGCTATGCAAATAGTCTGCACCATCAGCATCATGCAGATACTGAAGATAAATCCTACATCATTAGTGAGACTGAAGAGTTTAAGTTATGATCCTGAATTCTGTTCCCTTGCAGTGTACCTCTTGTTGAGTGCATATAATGAATCTGTTAATTAGGTAAGAAAGAAAAGGTGCATATACACTGGAAATAAAAACAGTTGTGGAACAGCTCTTGGCATTTAAATCAACTTTTGTACAAATAGATCCTGGTATTCCACAGCAAGCTAATTCTTAGCAAGGTTGAGGTAAATGTATTAATACAGCTTCAGTGATGCACACATGAAAGCACTGTTTTTATAATACATGAGTGAGTATAATCTTTCAATTAGATAATATTTTAAATACTTTTTTTTTCTGTATAGTGTCATAGTTGAATTTCCTCCCGTGAAATGTGCATGCATCTGTTAGCTGGTGGGAGAAGGTGATGGAAAGACAGACAACATTTGGAAAGATTGTTTATGGCTTTATTTTCAATAACAATTCAAATGGTAGCTCACAATTCCTTTTGAAAACCTTGCTGAGAGAAGCTGATGAGCTCACAGATGTAGGATTTCCATTCTCCAGTTACGTTAGCTATTTCAGCGTAAGAATCTGAAATCTCTTTTGTCCAAAATGTTTGCTTTTCGGGGTGCATGGGTGACTCTCTTTGGTACTAACACCATGACTCTTCTGAAGTTTAATGCTTGCATCATATATAATAGCTTGCAAGTTCTATGGAATTGCTGGGTTTAAATAAGGTGACTGTGTCACTGGATAGGTTTGAGTTCACAAGCCCTTACATTCTAGTGGAGGCATAGTCGCATTCACTTTGGAAGGATTCTTCATGCTTAATTTAAGGACACACACAAGCCTTAAAAAATGATGTGTTAAAGGGTTATTTCTCATTGGAGTTTTTTTCAGTTAGAATTTAATAAAAAGGCACTAATTTTTGTGCTCTTTAAAAGCTGCTCTCTAATCACTGTAGTTCATTATTTCAGCTTCAAAGTGTAGTCTGTACAGAGAGGCAATGAGGTGTATCCACATCTAGAAATTAAGCAATAATCATGTAGTTTGGTGTTTCAACAGGGTTTGTTCATTAGTAAGTACAATGATCCATTGTAAGTACTTGCTGTAGTCATGATGTTCTTAACAGTCTGAAACTTAAACTCTGCAGAAAGATTGTAATTATATATTCCTGACTGAAACAGCACTACCAGGTGTACTGAATGCAATTCCATGTGTCTTGGTGTGACAGTAGCTGTTCTGCAGAGTCATTGCAGAAAAAAACCCATCAGAAACCTTGTGTGTTATGTGTGCAGGCGTATGGATGTGGCTATGGGTTTACCAGTACTTCATTCTTGCACGAAGATCAAGAACAACTATAGAGATGGAAAAGCTTCTTTAAATAAAATGCTTATGAAAAAATTGAAGTGAGAGAAGGAGAAATGAAGGCATGGAGAACACTAAGGAGAACAGGGAAAGGGGAGGAGACAAAGCCAAGGTGCTGCAGATTAGTGGGAGGATGAAGTGAGGTGCAGAACAAATTGTTAATGAGCTGAAATATTTTAATTGTTGAAGCTCATCTTGGGTCCACGGAGTTCCAAGTCATGATCACAGAATCAAAAGGTTGGAAAAGACCTTTAAGATCAAGTCCAATCATTCCAGTCCTATGCTAAACCATATCCCTGAGTACCTCATCTACCCTTTTTTAAAATACACCAAGGGATAGTGACTCAGCCCCCTCCCTGGGCAGCCTGTTCCAGGCCCTGACAACTCTTTCAGGGAAGGATTTTTTCCTAACATCTAATCTGACCCTGCCCTGGCACAGCTCAGTGCCATTTCCCCTTGTCCTGTCTCCTGTCCCCTGGCTGAAGAGACCATCTCCCACCTCTCTGCACCCTCCTGTCAGGTAGCTGTAGGCAGTGATAAGGTCTCCCCTCAGCCTCCTCTTCTCCAGGCTGAACACCCCCAGCTCCCTCAGCTGCTCCTGATATGATTTGCCCTCCAGCCCCTTCCCCAGCCTGGGTGCCCTTCTCTGGACTCGCTCCAGGACCTCAATGTCCTTATGGTGAGTGGCCCAAAAACTGGGCCGAGGTGCAGCCTCACCAATGCCAAGTACAGGGGCACAACCACTTCGCAGACCTACTGGCCACACTATTTTTGATACAATACAAATTCTGCTTAGACAGTGGCTACTGATTGTGAAGCTTGATTGGGAAACCTGGAGGATGTGAAGAAGCAGATGGTTTTAATTTATGGGAAGATGAAGGAATCCTTAGATATGCTCAAGAAATGAGTGGGAGAGAGTGGAAGAGGGTCACTTGACCAGGTTGTTGCGAGTTGGGGATCTGATTATACAGCAGTTTGGAAGGTTATCAGCAGTAAAACCTGTTAACATTTTACCATGAATGAAAGGGGTCTGTCCTGGGCAAGTGCACGAAAACATGGTAGTCAGTCATTTAGTGACACTTAGTTCATCCTTCCAACCTTAGTGAAGGACTGTGTATAAATAGGTTTTGTTGATATCATGTACAAAGTAATCCTGAAATGCTCAAACTGGGGAGGAGGGAGAGAAGTAGCTTGTGTCTTCACTTATTCTTGGTTTGCCATCGGACTGTTCTTACAGTAACTGTTCTATGTCTGTGAAGCTGAACCACCTGTGAAAAAGCTGCTGTCTTTCAGTTATGTTGTGCAGTGCAGACTGTACTTGTAACCTTGAAACTGAGCAAGAAGATGCCATGGTGTGCACAGGTCTCCTGAATCTGGTGGGATTTTTTTTTTTAAGGGGAGTGTCCTGGTGTAACCCTGCTGAAACTCTGGTGCTGCCCATGCTGCCGTGGCTTCTGCATGCAGTTACACCACCGTTCTCAGCCAGTGAGGCAAGTGCAAAGCCATCCCTTGTAAACAATTAGCTATCAATGTTTAAATCTGATCCAAAGGAATGGCAAGCTGTATAACAATCAGGGTTGCTGTCACATTATATTGAGAACAATATCAGTGATCCCAGATGGATTCTGGTCTATCCTTTGGCTCCTAACAAGCATCAGATGTTTTATAAATGGAGGCAGAGTTCAAATTACCGCTTCTAAGTTGGTGCTGGGTTTTGTTTTTATTCCATTGAGCGCAGCACTCTGTTTATTTAGCTTTTCTTGTGGAGGCTTCAGGTCGCTAGAGTGTGCTGCAAGCCCAATCCTGCGTGCCGTGGCCTGGCTGCGAGCTCGCCCCAGCCCTTCCCCAGCCACTGGGCAACTGGGAATTTATTTCTCATCATGTTGCTTTGCTGTCGCCCGGGCAACTTGAGCAAATTCCCCTGCTATTTTCTTTGTCTTAAACCCTCCTTCCCTGCCAGTGAATGACCTGGTGGCTTATTAGCCTGCTACCTGGGTGCCCCAGGAGAGCATCGTGTTGTTAAGCGTTAGAACGTCCCCACGGCTGCCTTTGTTTTGCCGAATAAGGAGCCAATACAAGGTTGCCACGCTGATGGCTTATAAAGACTTGGTATCAACAGCATTTAATTAAACCCTTTATAGGCACTGTGTAGTGATGTTTATGGAGTTGGGCTTTTTGAGCTTGGTGGTGGTGAGTGTGGGGAAGAAAACGCAGACCTGCTGCTGCATAAGGCTTTGTACAGAAGAAAGCGTGCTGGATGCAGTGCTTGGAAATGGTTTTTTGTTAGGGTTTTTTTTTTTAATGAAAAGGGGAAAGTTCTGCCTTTTTAGAATAAATGCAGCCTGTTTTCCATGATCCTGCAAGTTATTCTTTGATAGAGATGAAATTGAAAGTAGTAATTTTTTTTTTTTGGACGTTCAGCGCTTTTCTGCTTGGTCAGGAAAAACTTTGTGCAGTTGAATTCTTCTCATATTTTTGGCAAGGGCTGAGGCAGCCTGGATGTCTAGCTTGAGGACAAATCCAAAACTGTAGAAATGTAATTAAAAGATGTTTTTTTTATTATTACTTCTGCTGTCCTGTCTTATTTTAATTAAGTTCATCCTCTGATGAAAATTGCACTCTGAAATATAGTGGGAAATCCGTAATGTCTTCTCTCCCTCTTGGATGAAGATCACGGTTGACAATTCTCCTCTGTGGGGGTACTGTGAGAGTAAGTCCTCAGCTGTGCAGGGAGCAGTTTTCATCAGGACAAGGCTGAAGCTGTGAGGCTTCATACAGAATTGTAGGACAACTGCCTTCCATCTGAAGTGTGAGATTAACCTGCCTTCCACAGCAGTAAACGTGTCCTTTTAAAATCAGCTTTTCAAAACCAAAAGCCTGGTAACAACAACAACAAAACAGAGTTACATAGATATTTTTATACCTACACATTCTGCAAAGAACAAAACAAAAAATGAACTTGTTGCTTGATGCTCAACTGGAAGGCAATCTAATACAAGGGCAAAGTATGTCTGTGTACCTCTGGATACAAACCAGGGTTACCAGCGGTTGCCAGCATCAGCTACTGCCAGGGCAACCTCTTTTGTTTCACTTGCAGCTGTGTGTGTGGTTGCATGCTCCAATATTAATTTCAGAAGGCATTCTGTGAAGCAGGCAGGCTGTCTTGGGCAATTCTACAGAGAACTGTGGTGAAACCTGAGGGTGGTTTAGGACAGCTAGGAAAAAATACTCTGCTAGAAGGTCTCCTTTCCTGTCCCCTCTGATAATTTGGACTTTATGCAAAGAATAGATCACCCAGCTGTTCTCTGTCTCTGTTAAGGATGTGGATGAAGTGGCCAGGTCAGACTGGCAGAATCTTTAAGTGGCAGTAGTGTTTTATGGCCATGTGATAACATTACTTAATCTGGAAATAGTTACCACTGATAATACGTCTGGAATTGGTGCCAGATGATCATTTTCTTGTCTAGAATGATAGAAGCTAAACCTGAAAAGGAAAGCCCCAACCAATCCAACCCTACAAACGGGTCTAGCAGCCTCACTGTTCATACAGTGCATGGAGCTGTTTTGCCTGTTGGCTTTAATTGAACGTGATGAACACAGGTTTGGCTCACCAACTTTTATGAAGTAAAAAATTATCTTTTCAGGCCAGCAAGGGATGAATGCTTCTTGTTAATTTTTTCCTTTGCTAATGTAAGCTTATTTTTATTATTTTTTTTTTCCTGAGCTATATGTTAGGGTTGTAAATTTCCCTGGAATGCTAGCAAATGGAACATGCCTATGAAGAGATTAAAGTAATTATACTGCAATGCTCCACTATCAACAGAGAGCAGTCTGGGATAAAATTATTTGGAGGGAAGCCAAAGCCAAGTTTGGTTCCATTTTAAGTTAAAACTAATTAAAGTTGTCAGGTCTTAGAGTGGTCAAAGGTTGCTTAGCTGCTACTTGAAATAAATGAATCTTTTTCTCAATCAGTAACGCTAATGGCTGTGTTTGTAGCTGTCTTTGTAATAAAAAGAGCTCCAAGAATCTTGGAGTTCTTGGATGTGCATCTCTGCCCATGTCTATTTTAGCATATCAAATGGTATATTCTGGCCGTAATACTGAGTTACCTGTCTCACCAGCTCAACCTATTTTTTTGTCTATGCCTGCCTTCACCTTTGGGAAGGAAGTCTTAGGAAAAAATCTTCCATCAGAAGGCTGCTATAAGACTTTCCTGTTTCAGAAAAGCTGCTGTTGGTCATTCAATATATTTAAAGCAGCTGTACCAGATTCAGGAGAAGATACAGAGATTCCTAGATCGTAAGGTCTGGTAGATATATTTTCTAAAGTAGTCTTGGCATTTTAGATGTCATATGTCAAATACAGTTGACCTCAGAAATACTGCTGAATGAGGTGTTTGTTGTGAAGGTAGTAACGAGTGTGCCAGTTTCAAATGGTGTAATCATCCTGGAGCTCTGGAGATCTATCTATCTACCTACCTATGTTTCTATGGATTATCATGATAAATGTATTTTTCAAGCAAATACTGCTATGTAATTGTTCACTTTCAAGAATGGAGAGCCTATATTTGCTGTCAGGAGTAGGTTTTCATGAGAATCTTTATGAGGGATCATGCTATATATAATGAAGATATATTATTCATATGTTTCTGAAAATCAGAAGAGGTTAAAAAGAATGAAGTTGGATTTTTGGGGGTATTTTTTGCTATCACGTGTGCATTGATAACAAAAGGTAGTTGTTAAAAGAAAATTTTTCCAGTCTTGTAATTTGTAGTTTGTGGATGGAAAGTTTGAAATTGTGGTTTTTAGTGTCCAACTTACTCCTTTTGCATACTTGATTCTACCTTTGCATGACACAGAACAGCATGAACCTTTGGAAGCTGCTTCACTCATCCATACGCACATGTTGGAAAACCATAGGCAAGCCAGTCCTTCATGCTTATGAATGAGATGTAAAACTTAACCACTTCTTTTTATTCTTTTAAATTGTAGTAAGGCTCAGGAATCATGCTGGGCAAAGATCTGGGTGAAGTTTATGGGTTTTGTTTGAGGATGTATTTAGGTATGTTTTTACTTACATTATTTATTTGTCTAACTGCATTCTCTCTCAAAAAAAATGTTGATAACTTCTAAAAACTTGTTTAAAGTTTTATTAAATTAAGTTGGATCTGTACACAGGAATGAAAAAGATCTGAGAAGATGTGGAGTAAAGAGGCTGGTATCAGCCAGAGCTACTTGATGAAATGCTGGATGTATCTCACTTGTACATACCATTTCTAATAAATAAACTTTTACCTCTAAAATTTCACCTAACTCTGCTGTAGACTTACCGTGAAATTTAGATGTCAGGCTTGACTGGCTAAATGCCAACTGGGATAATTAATTATTTACCCTTGCAAATTCATGTGACATACTTTATTCCTCTTTCTTCCCCCTCCCCTGCCCTCAGCAGCTTTGAAGTGGTACTTCTAGGAATACTCTGTGTCTGTATATATCTTTACCTGTACGATATCAGTTGTGCATGAATATTTGGAGGAGTACTGAGGAGACAAGCTTGTAAGCATGAGTTGGGGCTGGATGTTAGTTGGATTTCTGCGCTTCTTGGATGTCTCAGGCTTGGTATTTTGTGACAGGTATTGGGTTAAATTGGCTTGGTATATCAGTCTTACATGAAAAATAAAGTTTAGTGGATATTGCAGGTTGCAGAGGTGCTTTTCTGGCTGTAAGCTCTGCTGCCAAGGTATTTTTCACTTAAGAAAATTGTAAACATATGAGATCAAACAGGTTGTGTAAGACTTGCTTTGACTTTATGGCGTCTATGTATAATTTCAGCAATAACGTTTAAGCGTAATTATAAAATAATACTGCTTCCTTTCCTGTGAAATTCTGTTATAGAGCTCACCCTTAGAGTGAGTACATATATCTGTACCTGTTTACAACAGGCTTTCAACAGTGACTGCACAGAGGAGACTTACTTAACCAGACTGGAATGGCAATCTAAAGCAGTGCTAACGAACCCCGCGGGACCAGGGTAACTCTTAGCTGTAACAGGTGCTTGCTAAGCCGTGGTTTAGCAATTTGTTGCTTCAAACTCTGAAGAAGGCAACATGTCTCACCAGAATGTCAGTTCATGAAAGTTCCATGGAGGTGACTCCAGAGTGGTCAGCCTGTAACGCTCAAAACTAACAAAACCCTTTTTTCATTAAAAAGGGAAAAACACTTGTGCTGAGTGCGTTGAGAAAAGCACCGAAGTGCAATTGCTGTACTTCATTTTTGGGTGAAAGAATCTTAAAAGCATTTATAAGAGTAAAACTTGTTGACTGAATATGAGCCAGCAGTGTGCCCAGGTGGCCAGGAAGGCCAATGGCATCCTGGCTTGTATCAAAAATAGTGCATCCCGTAGGTCTGGGAGGTGATTGTGCCCCTGTACTCAGCATTGGTGAGGCTGCACCTCCAGTGCTGGGTCCAGTTCTGGGCTCCTCACCATAAGAAGGACATTGAGGTCCTGGAGCGAGTCCAGAGAAGGGCAACCAGGCTGGGGAAGGGGCTGGAGGGCAAATCCTGTGAGGAGCAGCTGAGGGAGCTGGGGGTGTTCAGCCTGGAGAAGAGGAGGCTGAGGGGAGACCTTATCACTGCCTACAGCTACCTGACAGGAGGGTGCAGAGAGGTGGGAGATGGTCTCTTCAGCCAGGGGACAGGAGACAGGATGAGGGGCAATGGCACTGAGCTGTGCCAGGGCAGGGTCAGATTAGATGTTAGGGAAAAATCCTTCCCTGAAAGAGTTGTCAGGGCCTGGAACAGGCTGCCCAGGGAGGGGGTTGAGTCCCCACCCCTGGGTGTGTTTAACAGAGGGGTAGATGAGGTGCTCAGGGATATGGTTTAGCACAGGACAGGAATGGTTGGACTTGATGATCTTCAAGGTCTTTTCCAACCTTGTGATTCTGTGAAAATAATCATGTTGTAAGCGTATTGGACTGGATGCTTCATCACAGGTTACCCTACAGAGAGAACTACCTGCTGCTCAGCCACAGCAGTACCTCTGCCTGTTGCCCCCCTTCCTTTTGCATGAGAGAGGCACCATTTTTCTGTAGCGTGCCATCTTGTGTTTATGGGCATGGGGAACTTGGCCTCTAGCACTGTGCAGCAGCCTCTTAAATCCCAACTTTCTTAATGCAAAATGTATTTCAAATTATATGTGGCTATTGGTGTGAACTTCCCAGATCAACTTTTTACCAAACTGCTCCGTGTTGGCCATCTCACTCTCTGTGGGAGCAAGGGCTGGCTGCCTTTAACCTTTTGTAAGAGCAGAGGTGGCTTCAGTGTTAAAATTCTCAAACTCTAAATCTTCTTACTGCAAAAGTAATTAGACAGATTCATAGTCAACGGGTCATAAACGGATAGCAAAAGACTGGATGTAAAGCTGTGCTCTCCCATCCTTAATGGAGCAGTGAGGGATGCAGGGGGGATGCAGAGAAGGGACCACGGGCACTTGCCAGGCTGACACATTCTCCCTGAACATTGTCCCCTGTTGTTCCCATCAGGGAGAAAATCCTGGGCTAGACAGACCATTAGCTGCACTCAGTAAGGCATTTCTCCCTCTTAATAGTGTTTTGGAGTAGGTACCTCTCACTCTTAAAAACTAAACTGCTTGGGCTTCTCAGGACAGGTTCATTTCCCTCCTCTGCCCCTGTCATCAGGAATAAGTTTAAATTTGCATAAAATATGAAAGAAAAGCTTCTGTGAGTGTTTCTGATAGCACTGACATCCAGAGCCATTCTTCCCTTGTAGGAATAAATGTCATAAGCTAAATCCACCTTCTCCAAATATTTTTTTCCCTTCCTTTTGTGTTCACAGGTTGTCTTGTAATGACTGACAGTTCAATTATTTCAGCAACATGTAGCTATTTGGGATGTCACGGGGCAGCAAGTATATATGTACACACACGCATACATACACATACCCACACTCTAGTAGTTAAAGCCAGCCCAGGCAGTGAGTGATGTTGAAGCAGGATGCTGTATTCCTAGAGACAGGAACATCCAAGTGCCTATAATTGAGCCAAATGTGGTACCCGTTGGGTGCATTAATAAGCAATAACCATTAAAGTAGAGGTGTGCACCCACATACACACACATGCTTTTCCCTCACAGCATTTTAATCCACTATAGGGTGTGCAGGAGAAAGTATTAAAGCTGTTCCTGTGTGTGTAGCCCAGTTTTAAGACTAGAATGTTCTCTTGTGAATCTCACAGTGGATTCCAAGTGCGTATTTGCTTTCAAAACTACGCCGTGACAAACTGCACTTGCCAGTTGCTAATGATATCTAGAAACCTGATGTTAATCACCAAAACCCACAAGTCCCTGAACAAGCAAACAAATCAAAGTAGTCATGGATTAGCTTGTTACGCTGTCCTGGATGACTTGGTTTTCAGTATGCTTGTGGGGTTTGGTTTCTACTGCCCACCAGTTATTTAATCCTGGTTTTAACAAAGAAATCTGGTGGAAAAAGCTACTAAATCTCCTTTTCAAAACCAGAAGCTCTTTATTGTTTATCATGGAACAATTAAAATGAATGTGAATAGCTGCTTATAAAGGCATTAAAGCTTGCAATAACTTTCTCGTGTCATTTGGGGTATATTTAAGGGTTTTGAGGGCTACCAATGCCAGGTAGGAAACTTAAAGAAAAAAAGCAGGAGCTGCCCACTGGGGTTTTGTGAATTTTTTTGTTTTGTTTTCCTGGAATTTTAAGATTAGTTTATGGTTATAAAAGCAACAGGCCTTCAAATTGTGCCAGAACAGTAATTGTAAGTTGAATGTCTTATTTAATCAGTAAAGTTCTTAAAGTCTTAGCACTCAAAAGATAACTTTTTGAGTGATGTTGTGTATGTATATGTGATGCTTTTATCACTGGATATTTAGCCTAAGTATTGATTTCACACTGAGAAATAAGGTGAGGTGTTCTTGTTTGTTACTGGTAAATGGTAAATATGCTCCTTGTGCTTCATACCACAGCTTAAGCAAATGAGGATCTACTGCTTTATGATGAACCCCCCTGGAGCTTCCAGGCTGCAGCTGGTGAGGGAGGTCGTGGTTTGTATCTCCAAGTTGAGGGCAGAGAGAAACTCATGCTTTTCCCTGTCAGCCTTAACTGAAGTGGCTGCTGTCTGTCTTGAAGAGAAAGGCTTTGGCTTTCACCTGTGGCCCACAGTCCAAGGACAAAAGGGGAGATTTTCAAAAGCCATAATGAGAATTGGGAGCTGAAATCCCATTGACTTTTAATGAAGGTTAGGGGCAGGCACTTTTCCTTGTGCCTCAGAAACTTCCCTCTTCTTTCTCAATTGTCCAAGTTGCTTATGGTGGATGAGATGTGCCTGTGCTACCTTCTGGACTCCTTTAGGAACAAAAGTTGTCTCGAGTTTTGTTTGCTGTCTTGCTTGAGCTGAAACACAGATCCCCTTTACTTGTTTCCATGAAGAGTGGTTTCTAATCGCATGCACCTCTTTGTCCCCATCCTCTGTGTGCCGCAGAGCTCTGGCTGTCTGTAGTAAAACCACTTGAAAGATAAAAGCACTGAGAACTTACTGTTTGGTTACTTTGTGCTGGAGCACTGGGTACCATGAGAAAATAAGAGTTCATATTTTCTGAAAGTATCTTGGCGTTCTGTTGTACAGGAGAAATCTTACCTGGTGACCTGCAAAAGATGTTGCAAAGGTCTCTTTTGAGCAGGGTTGGAAATACCTTCCATGTACCTCCACAGGGCTGTGCTTGCAAGAAAGGTAACTTAATTAGTTTATACTACTACTTTATTCCCTGAATGACTGAAAAAGTCACATCCCGTTTCTCTTTGACAATGAGTGAAGATACAGTCACAATTTCTACGTTTTATAGTCACAACTTTGGGGAAAAAACCCCACTACTAGCACCCAGAAACACTTTTTTCTTTTTAATTTTCATTTAAAAAAACCCCACATTTGGGTCTTCCTTTCCAGGTATTCTTTTCCCATGCTGATGAAAGCTGCTCCCCTGACAAGGGCTGGTTACAGCACTCTCACTTGCATAATTCACCACAAAGTACCTAGGCATATCTCCCAATGTCTCTGGTACTGCAGTAGGGTCACAGCCTACCTGGGTGAAGGAGGGGGGATGGATGAATATTACTATTTTGGGGAGTGTAAGGGGACCGATTTCTTTGTGGCTGTTAAGTATTCCTAGATACAGCATAGAATTAAACCTAGTTGTATTCTTAGTGTTTGTGCTCTTCTAATTGTCAGCTGGATCCTCTCTGCCTCCTCTGTGAATGCATTTTGTGCTGTGTGCTATGATCTCTTGAGAATTCAGGATTTAGACGGCTTCATAGTTATGTTTTTGTTTTTTTTTACAAGATTCTGGATCCCTCCTGTTCTGTCCAGAGATCTTTGTATTTTGTGTGGTTATCGTAAGTGCAGCATTTGGTTTTAAAACATGAGCCTACATTAAACCAATTGAACTATGGGGAGTCTGCAGTGAATACCTCTCTTTCCTGCATTATTTTAGGAGTAGAGAAGGAGATGCATCTGTATGTAACCCTTGCTGCTCTTGAAAAAGGCCTTTGGATGATGCATTATGGATGAAGTTAGAGACAAAGTGCTTTTTAAAAAGTTTGTCTTGCAGAGTCACGCTATATATGAATGTACAATCTATACTTCTTGTAATGACTAGACGACTGTTGTCCACCTTTTTTCCTTGTGGCTTTCCTCCACAATTCAATAATCATCTCCTTTATTATGCATAGATAAAATGATGAATGAATGCTTTACCAAACCCCGCCGATATCGCATCGGAAAGTAGCGGGAGCACCGTGGGCTTGACGTTTGGCTTGAGTGGGGCTTCACAACCACCTCCGTCTTGCCTGAGGTGATGCTTGCCCAAGCTGCTCTTCCATGTGGGCTGCACGTAGCAAAAGGGGGTTCTTGCAAGTGCATCTGCTTACCTCTGTGTGTAGTACATGGATTTCTCTGTACCGTACCACCTCAGAAAACTCACTGCAGCTACAAGTTACCATGCTCTTGGTGACATGATGAGGTAATCCACATCAGTGCTTGTTCTTCCTAAAGGTTAGAATATATTTTTATAACCTGAACAGCTCCTGCTGGAAAACTAAACTGAGGTCTCTGATTTTTGGCTATTAATATTACACCCTTCAGCTGTTCTGTCTGCATCCTTGTAGTTATGTAACTTTGTTGTTGCTTTAATCTTTTAATTAATTACATAAACTTTTATAATTTTTAAGAACAGATTCTGAAAGCGCAAGTCGGCAGGAGCTAGTCTTGGGTGCTTCTGGAAGGAAACTGAACATAAGGGCAGAAGTATGGGAGCATCTTCATTGCTGATTTAAAAAAATATACAAAAAATTGGATTGGAAGAGACAAGGAACAGTTTCAACCACCTGAGCAATGTTTTCTTGGCTACAACCAATAATGTCTTTAAGCTCAAAGTGGACCCTAACCTCTGGTGTTATTTTTGTTATCTACATCTTATGTAACATTTGCCCAAAACCGAAGCTGTTTTCTGAGCATTTTGATATCTGAGAATGTGACAGAAGGTTATTAAAAAGTAGAGATCTTGAAAGTCTCCAGAATAATTAAAATGCATAAACCACAAGTAAGTAGCAGATGGCAAGCAAGTGGTTGAATTAAACCAATAACTCTTTAAATACATAACCTCAACAGCTAATGTACTGACATGGCAGACTGTACTACAGTTCCTGCTAGCATTGTTCTAATGACAGCAAAAGCTAAAATACAGTTTTGGAGACTATATAAAAAAAAATGAAAATCATTAGCTTAGTGGGTTTTTGGTTTAATCTCCTCATCTCTCCCCCTGTTCACATGAATTTTGTTTTTCAGGCTGCTGATTCACAAACTGGTACATGGGCTGAAGAATGGAGAGGCGTTGGCACCTCTCACATGTTGGTATTTAATAAAATAAAATGAAAGTAGGTTTGTCACATGAATTTGAGTAAATATGGTCAAGGCTCAAATCACGTTTGTCGCTTTGTGAATGTAAGAAGTGCTATTAAGGAGGTTTTGGGGTAAGTGGAGCTGAGAAAGTGGTTCTTGGATGTTTTGTAGTATAGAACTTGTCTTAACGTCATTCCCATTGCTGTTAACTGGTGAAATTCAGACGTACAAGGTGAAGCTAGAAGGCTTTAGACTGAGGCTGCATTTGCTGCCTGGATGCCCACCTGGTTATAGTACCTGTGTTCCTATATGTTTGTAAATGGAACTTTTTCTCATTCTGACATGAGAGAGTAATGAAATACATTGTTTCAGCAGTTGCTGTGTGTTATTTTAGGGTTTATTTTGAATTTGGACTTTGCAGGGTAGTGTTACCAGCTCAAAGACGTTCTTTCTGAGATTGGTTAAGCAGAGGGCCTGCTTCCAGCAGTGGTGTCTGGTGGATTAATCGATTGCTGTGACAGCACCTACCATACAATAACTGTTCCTTGCCTCCCCAGTGAGAACACAGAAACAGAACTGTGCCTTACATGTACTTGTGAGGGGGAGAAATGGACTTTGTTGCTAATTCTTCAGTCTAAATTACAGAATAAACAGTTTAATGGTATTAGAGCCATTGACAGCATACGTGCATTGTCATGGTAACAAGGACACCTGGGATGTGAGGCTAAACTGATTTATTTTTTTTTAAGAGAAATGGTTTAATGGAATATTACCAAACCCTTACTTACCTTCATAACTTATTCACTTTACTCTTTGAGAAAATGCCTTTGTTCAGCCCATGCCCCGGCCCCCCCAAGTCCCCTTTTCTTTCCATCCTTGCAGACTCCTTTGGGTATCCATGTCAGGCTGCTTTGGGGTTTTGATCAGTCCTGTGCCAGATGCTGCACTCGTGTTTATGTGTATCGCTTTCAGCATGGGGGGAGGAGTAGAGGCAAGGGCTGTATCTAGCCATGCACAAATTCATTCATATGCACATAAGCATTAACTTTCTTACCTTTCTCTCCTGTCAGTAGCTTCCTTTTAATTATTTTTTTTTTACATCATTTAAAGTAGTACTGTAGGTTTTCCTAATGGCCCCATAAATTAATTTTTGTGGTGGTGGTAACTTAAGGTGTGCAGAATTCCTTGGAATGATTCCTTGGTGTTACTGAATGTCATTAATTAATGGGATTTCTCTGGAAGTGAGACAGGCATCCAGGGTTTTGGAAGCAGAAAAATCATTGTAGAAGTTATGAGACAGGGACAAGGAGAAGGACAAGGGAAGCATCTGCTGTAGTTAGTAGTTTTCTTTGTGCTAGAGGTGCTCTCTGCTTCCCTTCCAATGCAGGCTGTTGCACTGGAATGAAAAATATGGTTTAAACTTCAGCTCCCCTCAGGTTTCTGCCTTCTCTTTGAGAGAGTGGGGTCTGAGTCTGGTCACTTATTATGCAGAGGGACTGCCCAAAACGTGTTTTCTGTCAAAGCAACACAGTTTCATCAAACCAGAAGAGATTTTGGTGGAATGATAATTTGGAAGATGTAAAGTGTCCGGCAACTTAATAAGGCATTTAATATTTCCAAAGGAGAACAGGATTTGTGAGTTCACATGCTTCTCTTAGTCAAATCTTTTCAAATTCAGGCTCCTCGCTGCTTTTGCAAGAAATCAACAACAGAAATGTCTGAATAATTTAGAACCATCTTTAAAGCAATATGTGTTATGACAATTTCCTTTTCCAAGTCTCTGCAGAAAGTTCTCTTGGAACTGGAACGGTGAAGTTCAGCAGGATATGAAGATGCTCTCTACAGCACATGTTAACAGAGAGGTAGCACCAGGTAGTGCTTTTGTTATGACACCATTAAAAGTTAACGTTCACAGCTCCTGTTCTCTAATGGAAACTCTTTATTTTACCTCGCCTCTTAGTGATCATGCTCAGCTAGTTGTTAGGGTATCACTGCCAGATATTTTGAATAAATTGTTTGCCTCGAGAATGAAGATTTATCAACAAATTGAAGAGTGTGTTCAGTTAACCCAGATGTACACCTAAGAAATCTGAGTATGCATAAATGATTTCCTTGGATCGCAAAGGAAGTTGACAGGCGAGAAAACACATGGCATGCATTTTTTATTCATTAAACTCATCATTTAATTGAATTATTTAAAACTTACTTCTCATACAGTGACTACTTTTTGAACCTTATCTTTGTAGCAGGCTCTTCTTAATTGCTTTTAATTCCCTGTAAGTCTCCCTCCCCTGCCCCCCAGCCTTTTAAAGCTTCGCACACGATCTGAATCCAGACGTGTGGGATCTGAGTTACGCTGAATCTGTTCTTCTGGTGTTCTCTGTGCTTTCGGCCATATGGGCATCTTTGTTTTGCTTTGTGAGACTACTGAAAAGCCTCATAGCTTACTGCAAACCAGAGCACTTGCTTTTTCCTTAACGCATTTGTTTTCTCTTCTCCTAAAGGTATTAAAATACAGGAGGAAAAGGGAGGAAAAATGGTTATCCCTATGAAGTTGGGATGGGGTTATACTGCATTGAAAGCCCAGGAGTGTTGATGCCCCTCCTGGGCAACCCTGGAAATACCTGTCTTGGAGTTAGGAAAGAAATTCAGTGGTTTATTTGCTCTTAGTATACTGAGGAAAATATCTGTTTGCTTTTCAAATGTGAATACCTTGATACAGCAACACTTTATTGAGCTTGTTTCACAGCTGTATACTGACCAGGTGGGGTTTTTTTCTTGATTCATCTGGAGTTTTCTTCTTGGTCTCTCTTCCTGTGAGCAGGAAAGAAGTGAGACATTTATATATGGCCAACATTTCATTGGAATGTAAATACAAAGGACAAAACTCCCTTTAAGACTGAATTTAGGTTTGACACTGCAGCGTAATGAAGAGGGATGGGAACAGAGGTGGAACTCGGTCTGTTTAAATGACACTAATTTTTCTTGTAGCTGCTTTGTGTTTAAACGTTTTAGCTTGATCAAATTAAGCTAAAGGCACTCCTTGATTCTCCTTGAAGTTTCCTACTGGGCTCCTGGAAAGCTTTTGTTAACTAAGGTTTGGTTAGCAGCTAACAGCAAAACTGTGGCTTTTGGGCGTGTGTTAGCAGGCTGTTAACCTGGGACTGGGTGATGTGCATCAGTGGGAAGCCTGGGGATGAAACCCCCGTTGCCTTGGTGGTGACAAACTTTCTCTGTCAGGTTTTACTTACCTCTTTGTATCTTAACTATTCCCTGCAAATAACTGAATTCTTTAGAAATACCTGTGTGTTGAATCCCAAGTGTCTGGAAACTGCTGTGGTAGTTTTATTCCTTGAAATATGCAGTTGTCTGGGTGACAGCCTGGAGATGCATACCTTCGTGCAGAGGAGGGTGGTGAAGGTGTGCTGTGGGTGTAATGAAGCCAGGGTGTGCATCCACTCATTTCTGAGGGACATGCCTGCGAGGAGAAGCTATGGCTTGGAAATTGGAATAAATTATCAACTGGATCATAGGGAAGATATTGGAGCTTTCTCCGGAGCAAAGTAGTCATAGCTGCTGAGCTCAGTAATGCAAAAGAAAATGTGACACACTGTCTGCACCAGCTCTGAGCCAGGGCATGGCCCGACCTCATGCACCTTCTGCCTCCAAAGCAGCCAGGAAGGCTGAGGGCTTTTGCACTTTGTGCCTTGAATAGCAAGTTATTCAACACACATCTGTAATTTCAGAGAGCTTAATACTAATGGAGTTGAAGCTTCTTCATGGAATAAAATTTGAAACTTAATGCTGCTGTTCTAAGGGAGGAAATTCACATGCAGTGGATTCATTCATCAATTAACCTGTTACAGGACTGAGCTCATGCTTGATGCAACAGAAGAGACATTCACCAATCAGGTCTTGAGAAAGTACAAGAGGAAGTGATGCTTTACATATTGTAAGCAGGAATAGCATCCCTTTCCATGGAATGTGCCAGACTTCTTGTGAGTCACCAGGTTTCTTAAATGAGTTTTGAAACAGGGAAGTGCTGAAGGTATTTATGGGATAGGTTTATAATCAACTGATAATTTAATTAATGTAGCATCCTAACTACTTGTCTCTGATTTAATTTTTTCCAGATGTTTAGCTTTAATGAAAGTCTCTTTAGAGGCTCGTGAAGAAGGTAACATCTGGGGAAAGCATTTAGGGCAAGCTTGTGTTGGAAGTAAAGCAATGCTCTCTTAGTCATTACCTTCCACATCAACATGATCATTCCTAAGATTTGGACAAGTTATATGGGGTTTTTTTAAACACACACACATATATATAAACATACACATATAAAAAAGAATTAAAAAAGAAACTTTGTTTTAAGTAATGTATTGGTTGTTAAAACAAAACAAACCCCCAAAGTAAGTGGTAATTGTAGTTTATGCTGGCAACATTTTTGTGGACTGGGAAAAAAGCGCAGTGGTTGTTACAAGTGACATGCACAAAGGTCAACTTGCACATCAGTCGGCTTGGCCTGAATACAGCTAAGCTTGCTCCTGCGTTCCAGCAAGGCTTAGCCTGTAAAGCAGGAGAGAGAGCTCACTGCAAATACTGCAAATAGGGTGCACGCAGAAACGAGCTGTTGAGTTTTCTTTGGCTAAAAGCTTTTATTTTAATGTGCTTTTAAGGCTCTTGTGTTAGAGGCATGTGATTTAGTAGCCTGGATGAGAGCACACAGCAACCGGGGCGGCTGGTGAGATGGTAAGATGCTTGGCCAGCATCTTTAACAGTCACCTTAGGAGAATTTTTCATTCATTGTGTTGACTCCATTCAGATGAAAGATTGAAAAGCAGAGTCTTTATGTCAATACCTCAGCAAGCTTTTGCTTTTACAGCATGCTATAGAATTATAGGACAAGCTACCTGCATTTTCTATCCATATACAAGATGATCTAGTTGCTGTTTCTTTAGTTTGCCTGGCAAAGTGATTTTATCTGTATATGTTTCACATTCTAGGAGAAGTAGGTATTAAAACTTGTAAATGATAGTGTCCAAACCCAAAAAGCAGTAGGAAATGCTCTCCTGAAGTCCTGTCCCAGGGAGACCAAGCAAAGCACTTTGAAATACATTTAAAGGTTTAATAACAAAAAAAGAAGAATTTTTTCCACAAAGTTTTATGTCAAAAAGCTATTTGTCCATATGTTTTAGATAGGCTACCTATATTTTTTTGTAGTAAGTTGATATCAAGTAGAAATTGAAGCCTTGGTGGCTTTTTTAACAAAAGATACTTGTGGTCTGTAGCTCTGAGGTCCCAGGACGGTTCTGTTACTGCAATTCCACAGCGTGAGCTGTAGACCTATCTGGAGATTTTAGTGGATCACATGGGAAGTAAATCTCTCTGTACCTACCTTAAGCCCTTTGTTACTGATACAGGAGGTTGAGCTGCCTGTGTCTTTCACTTAGACACAGCTGTGCATTCCCTAAGGCTTTGGTTCTTTGGGCTGCAAAGGGAAGTGTCAGATTCCATTCTTCCCTGTCATTAGCCATCTCATGTTTTGTAATTCCAGTTGTGTAACTTCACGGATTTTTCTAGAAGAGGTTTTTTTTTGGGATACATTTCTAAACCTAATGATGCTTTTAAAAATGCTTTATGACTTTTTATTGTAGTCACTTCATGCTTTCATATTTCTCTATGCCTTTCCTGTTGTTGATCAAGTTTTTGTTCATACTATTTAAATAGCGTGCACAAAACCTATTTGCTCCCGATTGATATTGCTGAATATCAATGCAAAGCAAAATTAAACATTAGGTTTAAATAATGGACTTGTTTTTTGTACTCCTTGTTTTATTGTTTTCTAATATAACTGTAATCAGTGAATATTGTAAACAATTCATATAACTGTGAGACAAATAAAACAGGATTGGAATTTTATGCATGATAGGACACACAGACTGTTAATGTCTAAGATGCAATTTATTTTTAATAAACTAACAATTCCCATTTGCAACTCTAACCACTCTTCAGAATGCTGCTTTTGTTTTATTTGTTTTTCAGAAGTCACGCTACTTACTTCACAGTTCTTTCAGGGACACCTTAAATCACTTGGGTGAACTCCCCACCCTGGAAATATGAGACTGGTGTTCTCCCTCAGTAACCAGGACCACCTCTGCTGCAATTCCTGGAAAAACTATTCACAGTAATGAGTAAATCTTTAATAGTGAAGGAAGGCTTCTTCCACCCAGAGGATATTGGTAATAGCTGTAAACTCAGTCTTTCTCTCTTATACATCAGTGGCATAGGACTTAGGGCAGTTACTTGCCACTCTTTTTATGCTCTTTTTTTTTTTTTTTGTTCCCACTAAGACTTTACTTAGAAAAGAAAAATGGGTGTGTGGAGGAAATACTGGGATAAGTGCTTAGAAATAATGTTCCTTGCAAAGCTGCAGGTAACAGACAGCTCCTTTCTCAAAAGCACATCTGAAATAGCAGAGTGAAGGAACCTCTGTAGAGAAATATTGACACAGAGGGAGGATAGTGTGGTGACAGCAGAGTAATTTTGTGCTACTTTTTCTCTAGGTAAGGAGAGGGGGTGTGTGTGAACCACAAACAGTGACAGGGTGGTGGTGGGTGTGATGAAGCAAAGTGACTAAGTGGGTGAAATCAGCGCAGCTGAAGGGTAAATGTTGCTGTGGAGGTTTAGAGAAGAAAAACTTCCCTGATTCTTCAGGATGGGCTTCCTTCAGCCAGGGATATAAAAGCCCGTTTTTGGTATGACTTCTGGTTCAGGGAATAATGACTAGAAACTTTAGTTTCTTTAGAAATCTTAATTTCTTTCAGTATTAAGGAATATGAAGCATATCCTTTTAAAAAGAAAACTGATGCAGTTATTACTCCTTTCAGCAAGATGCAAATTATATGCAATATTACCAATAAAGTTTATACAAGATGCTATGTACTCATTGTCTTAGGTTTAATGAGCTAGGCTAATTATACCACGCCATAACTAACTAAGTAATAACAAAATTGATTTTTTTTTTTTTGGTGTGTGTTGTACAAGATGCTCTGGGCTTGTAGTTCTCAGATTTAATATACCCATGTAATTATACAATGTTGTAGTTCAGCAAGTCATTGGAGAGCATTTGGATTGTAAGTAGTATTGCAAGTGTGCAACTTCTTCTCTGCTTTGTCCACGCTTACAAGTCTCTACTTTGACTTCTGTGGAAAAACCTTGTTGACTTACACCAGACACAAGAGTTCCTGAATGTCAGTGGGAAACAAATATTTCTCAATTACGTGTTTTCATTTCCTCTTTTATTTAACTAAGCTAAAAGCCTGATGTTTCTGTAATAATGTGTTTCTACTGTACACAAAACAGTGTGAATGGAATTTGCCTCCGTTTCAACTGTCCGAGCTGGCCCTCTGCTGCTTCTATGGGCAGAGGACCAAGAAGGCATTTCCAAAAGGCAATCCAATCTCTCCATCTCTCCTAAAATAGGTGCCTCACAGCTGAGGTAGCTTATATTTTGGAGTTACTTATGTCTCCATTCCCTGTAGACTGAGATGGAAAGGGTTTAACCTAAGAAAAATATCTGATTTAGACTTTTGTCTTGATCTAAGTACAGAAAATGTAGCTTCTTTCCCTTCTTCAACACCTTTAATGGAAGTTTGCAATAACTGTCTCTTTCAGACCATTATTTCCATTTAGTGTGACTGGACTTGAGTGGATACTACTCCCTGTATACATGGAGATAAGTGGCTTCTTAGCAAGGTGCTTTCTAGCATGTTCTCCAAGTGTGCAGACAGGAACAGTGGTGTCCCCGGGTAGACTTGGCTGAGCAGATACGAAAGGGTCACTGAGGGGTTCAACCAAAAGATGTGGTAACCAGGAAAGCTGCCTGACGTGGCAGGATTTTGGAGACCTTGGGTCAACGGGTCATGAAACTTGTGGGTGTTTTGGTTTGAATCTGGAAGTCTTTGTTAGTTAATGTGCCTTTTGCTGTTGTGTCTGAGACAAACATGTGATGCTTAGTCTTGGTCATGTGCTATTGTACAATAGTTTTGCTCTTAGCTCTGTTTCAGCCAATGTAGCTCATGTGATTGTGAAAGTGAAAAGTCTTTTAAATTTTTTTCTTGTAGCTAATATTAAGCTTAATGATTTGTGTCACAGAAAATACCATGCAGGAAGAAAAGCCACCAAATAAGTGGACTCGGAACCATAATTTGAGCAGGAGTGAGTTCATTTTGGATGTTGACTGATTCATATCAATTTGAAGCAAAAAGTTGCTGCTTCTTCATATTTTGTGTTAAGTGATTTAGGTTTAAATTTTCCTGCTACATTCCTCCTGGAGCGAGATAAAACTGCTAAGCCTAAGGGCAAGTTGGCCATTATGCTTGTTTTTTTAGTCAGCTGAAGAATGCTTAATTTTACCAGCAGTATAATTTGTTTGGTTGGGATTTTCTTCCCCACTTCCTTGAAGAGTTGGCAGAATATAAATGATGGATACTCTGCAAACAGGTACCTGGTATTTCACATCATTAGAACTAACACTGCTGTTGCCATAAGGTTACAAAAATGCCTTCAATGCATCTGTTTTTCCTGGGCCTGAATTCCAGATGTTAATTTACAGTCTACCATCTGCTTGGTTTTGGTGATTTCATCCAGGTGCAGGTTAAAAAGACAACTTGTTTGCTGCCCAGAGAACACCAGTGTTTGTGCTGGTGTGTAATTGCAGTCCTGCTTGCATATGTGCCTTAACTTGCTGAGCAATATGCATAGCATGAATCCACTGTAATTGTGTGTTCCTGGTCTGTGCAGCTCTGGATTTGATTCTTTTGGAGCTGGCAGAGTAAGGCTGGTAAGGCTGGGGAGCAGGCAATGACCTTCTCATCTTGCAGAAGTGTTGAAACTCCTCCTTGACACAGCAATCAAAAGGTGGGTGTAAGCTGGATTCTATGGCTGTAGTAAACATTGGGTTTATTGCAAAGTGAAAACATTTTCAGCTATTAACGATGGAATTGTAAACTGCATCTCTGTGACTGTAAAAATAAGTGTCAGCCTTTCACTTTGAAACATGGCTGAAATGTGTGCTAACAAATATGCCAGTTGGAGTTGGTTTTTTTTTTCTAAAATCCTGCCTTTGAATTAATGTGAAATTAGTGACGTGCAACCTTTTACTTAAAAACTCATTACAGTTTAAATCATTATCTGATACTTCAGATGATAAGCACACTTAATCTCCTCTCTGACCTATGTTGATAGTTGTAAGCTTTTTTCCCCCTGGAATTTAACCTCCCCTCACCTTTTCTTTTAATAATCAGATGGAAAAAGTAGTGCCGAAAGGGAATGGTCAGAGAACCAGATGCCTCTGTGCTGTTGCTTTTGCCCAGAGGACACTGTAGGAGTTCATGGCTGCTCCAAAAGTGCCAAGTTCTAAGGTCAGGTAGAGCAGACACACACGTCCGAGCAAACCACTGTGTATGCACAAGTAAGGGGAGTAGTAACAGCTCCTTTAATTACTACCAATCTTGACCAAGGACCACCACCTATATGTAACCTGGCAAAGAAGCATGTATAGCTTCACATGTGTGTTCAATAAATAGCTTATGGGCAAATCTCTGCTGTAACTGATGCATTGATACCTGCACTGCAGTAATTCTGTGGTTGAAGTCCCTTAAATCTGTGAAGCAGCAGCCAGGGATGCTCAGGGTTGATTGCTGAGTGCCTCTGTCATACACCGTGTTTGCCACTTGGTAATGAGCATGGCACTAGATGCTTTCTCAGAGGCAACTGACTTCACTTCTGTGAGATTTACATTTACATGACTTATTTCTGTAATGTAATGCCACCATAACGAATAAACTGCATTTTGAAACTACTGGGCTGTAAATACTACAGGTGGTTAAAATACTTTAGTTCTTCATTTAGCTCCCAGTAACTTGAATTTGTGACATGTCTCTTTTTAGGCATATTCCTGGCCAGAAATATGTTTTGGTGTTTTAATTTAGCTTCCCTCTGAAATGAGAGTTGATATTAGAGCCAGACTTCTGAAATGGACAGTGGTCTCACTTCAAAACCCTCATCAGTAAGCAGTGCTGGTGGGCACTTTTAACAAACTTTTCTGCCTTCAAGTTAAATTTAATTTCTGTATATTGCTCCTGCAAGTGGTTTTTTGTTGGTGTTTTTCCCCCTTTCCACTGAAATGCTTCCCACACAGTGTTAATGTGCAAATGAAATGATGCAAGAGACAATTCCTTACATATAATGTTTTTTTTAAAAGGGTAAAAATGGGTAAAGCAGTAACACGTGTGCCTTGGACATATTAGAAGAAAGATCGGGCTACCGTGACTTCTGGAAAGGCAACAAAAGACTTCTCTATTTCTGTTTTATAATCCAAATCTGGGTAAATAATTATTCAGAAAAGGAAAGTACTGACAGCAGGATAATGTTGACTTTTTTAATACAAGAAACGAAAACTTGTTTTGATGTAGTTAAAATGGAAATATTTTTTTCTAGACTGGTTAAAAAGCTGGGAAAAAATAGGATCTTGTCCTTCTACAAATTTACTTCTGTTCTTCAGCTTCAATCTGTTAGACTTCTGTTATTTTTCCTGTTGTTCCTATTAGCAGGAAACTTTAAAAAACTTTTATAACCATAAAATCTTGTCTTATTTGTTGGACTCCACTGGCAGCTCAGAATCAAATCTCAAGGCAATCCATCTGCCAGGCTTCTTGGGTCTACATGCAGACTGGTCACTTGTGATTGTCAGGGCTGGGTCCCTGATTCCTCATGCCAGGTATCATGGTACCATGCTCCAGGTCTGTCTCTGTTGGCTGGGCAGATCCCTGAGTGTGCCTGGTGAACACTTCTGGTTTCTAGTGCTGCACGGTGCTGCTTCCCTTTGCTGTCAGTGCCATGTGTAACCGTGATCATCTTAGTTTTATCCTGTTGGGCCTGTAATACGTGCCATCAGCTTGGCTCTGTGACACCTTCATGCAGTGGCATCCTGCTAAAAATGTCTGTGGGCAACTAATAGTTTCATGTTAAAACCCCTGCTTAGTAGCGGAGAAGTTTTGATGTGACATGGCTTTCCGTGTCCCATGGAGCAGGTCAGAAAATGAAAGTGTTTTTAGGGTGATTGGAAAAGTATCTTTGTATAAACTATGCTCATATACAGGTACTATATGTACAGAAAGCCAACAGTGTCCTGGGCTACTTCAAAACCACGTGACAGCAGGTCAAAGGAGGTGAACCTCCTCCTCAACTCTGCTCTGGTTAGACCTCAAGACCCAACCTGCAGTACTTGCATCCAGCTCTGGGGTGCCCAGGACAGGAAAGACACTGAGTTGTTGGACTGATTTCAGAGGAGGGCCACAAAGATGATCAGAGAGCTGGAGCACCTCTCCTATAAAGACAGGTCAAGTTGGGCTTGTTCAGCATGGAGACCTTGCAGCAGCCTGCCAGTACCTGAAGGGGCTACAGAAAAGCTGGGAAGGGCCTTTTATTGGGGAGTGGAGTGATAGGACAAGATGTAAGGTGAAAGAGGGGAGATTTGGGTTAGACATTAGGAAGAAGTTCTTCCCTGTGAGGGTGGTGAGGCCCTGGCACTGGCTGCCCACTCCCTGACAGTGTTCAAGGCCAGGTTGGATGGGGCTTTGGGCAACCTGGGCCTAGTGTAGGGTGTACCTGCCCCTGGCAGGCAGTTGGGACTGAATGGGCTTTGAGGTTCCTTCCAACCTAAACCAGTCTGGGATTCTATTACATGATTCTGGGGGCACCAAATTCAGTTCTCTTGCTATGCATGTAGTGGTGTCTCCAGATGTAGGTATGTTGGTAACTGGGTGCCCTGTGACTCATTTGCTATTTTGGGATTATTTGGAGCTAAACCCCACCTGTGGTTCTTAGTTATGATAGGATTAAACTGGGACTGCCAGGCAGAAAATAAGTCATCAGAGTTTTCAGTTACTTCTGTTAAAGGGCTGAGGCACTTGGAAACTGAAATAAGATGAACAAATCCTCCATGTAGCTCCCACTTTCCCTGCACTTTGTCAAAATAGCATGAGGTTTCTGCTTTGGGTTTTATTTTTCTCTCCTACCGTGTGCTCACTGTACATTGCATTAAGTGTAACCACACTTTGTTTAAAGAACTGAAAAACTGCAAACGCTGGAATTAAGATTATCCATAGAAATGAGAAGCTGTTGCAGGAAGTATTTGTCTTCTGCCAGTTTAGCTCTTTTCTGGAACATAAACAACTCTGTGCTGGATGGCTGTGCTCTTTCATTTGGTCTGGGTTTCAGAGCAAGGATGGTGGTAGTGAGAAATCCGAGGTGATGGAGAAGGTGGAAAGTCATCCCTGACTCTACCCACCCTTGCTCCAGCTGTGTGTTGGTTATTTTTTCCCTGGATCCCAGTGGTCTCAGTCCTGCTGGTTGCCATAACCTGGTATTTTGTAACCTCTTCCATACCTTGCCACAGTCAAGTGTTTGGTCTTGTAATAAAATCTGACAAAGAAAACTTTTATAAGCTTTAAAGAAATTCATGCACAAGTGGGCATTCTTTTCCAAGCATTCAAAAAATATTTGGATAATTTTTTCCACAGCTCCTTTTCTGTAACTTACTCTTGCTTGTTTTAGACAGCTTCCAAATCTGGAGTTACACAGCAAAAGACAGACAGACCTTGGAGTACACCAGGAATCAGGGTTTTAGGGTTATTGTGGAAGCATTTTGCCATGTATCTACCCACCACCAATTTGTATGGAATGCTGTATCATATGTGAAATCGGAATATGTTAGCCTCTTGTTTTGTATTTTGGTGCTTTTAATGGCATTTGATTTAGGCATAGTAATTTTCACAGATTGAATTTAGTTTGGTTTGGATATTTTGTTTCCTAGAGCTGTAATGAAATAAAGTTATCTTCTTCTGTGTCTTGTTATGTTGCCAAGTAAGCATGCAAGTTAGAAAACAATTTTTGGAGTAGGCAGCTTTTCTCTTGGTGAGCAAGAGCAGAAGCTGTCATCTAGAGCTTTTCAGTAGTGATTGTGGTGCTTATAAAGCTTCAAAGTATTGTGGTGATGTAGGGTGGGTTTTTTTAATGTTTGTTTGGTTTGTTGTGGTGTTTTTATATTTATTCTTTTTTAATAAAAAACCCCAAGCACCACTTTTCTGAGAGCTCTTGCATATGTCTCTAATGGTGCTGCTACCACCCAGGCAGTTGTGGCAATAATCCTCTTTGCTGAACCTTCTTTGGATAGAATTTGCATTAGAAAATCCTTTTGCTGGTTGTAGTGCAGCATAGTCCATTAGGAAGTGGATAGATGGTCCTGTCAGTGATCAAGCACAGAGGAAGGAAAAGGAACATCCCAGATAGCTTTAAATATTTAAACTTTTTCTTTAAAGAGTAACAAAGGGGATTGAAGAACGTAAAGTGTTGGTGCCTAAATCAGTCTTGTTATGAAAACATTTGGCTTGGGTATTAATGGAAATGTAGAAGTAGTCATTGTTTTTGCATAAAACCAGTTGGTGATGCTTGATGCCAGAGAGCTTGGAGCCAAAGAGAAGTTCCAGCAAATCCCACTGAACACAAACAGCAGTGGAGAGAAAGGATTACTCATAGAATCATAGAATGGCATGGGTTGGAAGGGACCCCAAGGATCAGAGAGTTCCAACGCCCCTGCCACAGGCAGGGACACCAACCTCCAGGCCTGGAGCTACACAAGGTTGCCCAGGGCCCCATCCAGCCTGGCCTTGAACACCTCTAGGGATGGGGCATCCACCAGCTCTCTGGGCAGCCTGTTCCATCCCCTCACCACTCTCTCTGTAAAGAACTACCCCCTAATATCTCATCTAAACCTTCCTTCCTTTAGTTTCAATCCATTCCCCCTTGTCCTGCTATTAATCCACACCCCTCCTTGTCCTGCCATATAGAAGTGAAGAAGTTACAACAGTAAGAAAAAGGAAAGGCATCTCTCCCAAACTTGGGTGAGAACATTTTTCAGGTAGGGAGGTTCCACATGGAATGGTGATGCTGCTCCTTGTGAACTCTCAATAGTGTTCAGCTTGCGTTGGGAACCCATTTAACACCCACACGTTGGTGCATGAGGAATTTGTCTTTGAAGGGGATAAGACTATATCTTAATAAAAATTCCTTGGCCCAACAGTTGGAGTGTTAAGGACGTGGCTTACATGTGGTGATGCCCAGTGCTTTTCCAGGTATATGTGACTTGCTGCTGTCGGTTAAGAGACACATTGCTTTGTGAAAACTCTTTGAGTTAGACAGGTAAGAAGAAAGGGTGAAGGTAGTGGGTGTCTTTCTGGGGGCGGATGGGGAGGGGACCAAAGTTGGAATTGAATTTTATCAAAAACCCTTTAAGACTCAGCGAGGTATTCATAAGATGTGACAGAATAATCCCACGTAGGGTGAGCACGAGCAGAGCCCTGAAGTGCCACATCTAGGGAATGTGACAAAACGTGGCAGATTTCTAACAGTCTATAAAAATAGAGCCTGGGAGGCAGCGTGTGCCGCTGGCTGGATCAGTGAATTTCTCCTCCCTCAATAACGGTGCCCTGAAGGCACCATTCAGCTTCGTTTCAAAATGGTCATGATCGTTAAAAGCTACAAGCTGCTTCGAAAGTATATTGAAATTTAGGGTGCTTTATTACAAAACAAGAAAAGAAATGACAAGGCTGGAGAGAAGGAGTCAGGCTGTGCAGGGTTGGGTTGTAACTCTTCTCCCTTACAAAACAGTCCTTGCTGCAGCTTTTCAAGCGCAGCTGAACAGTGTGCAATTTCACTTAAAGCCTCAGTCAATAAAGAATACTTCAATAATGAAATTATTACCTTGCTAGAATTGGAAAATACGTGAAAGTTAGTTTCTGAAAGGCACTGATTCAGGAACAAATGATTTAATGCCTCGTGCAATAGGCAATGCTGCACTCACAATACAAATGCTTAAATACTGAATTTAGCGTGACATAATTGTCTCAAACAGATGAGTGCAATGGGAGACTTAGAGGAAAAGTGAGCTAAATCAGTGGCACACAAACAACAGCCTATGGAGGGTTTATCTTAGAATTACTCATCTGGATGTGTGCATATGTGCATGCATATATATATATATATATATATATATATATGCAAAAATGTTGAACCAATGCTTGTAATAACCAGGAACTGCATGGTGGGTACAAACGTCGGTTAATGATGTTATTGCTTTTGTACTATGAATGTCTAAATTTCCAGTGTGTTAAACAGTCACTGGAATATTTGTTTTCACACAAAGCACACAGATACTAATCAGAGTAGCGAACTTGCAGAGGCTTGTTTATCTGAGGTCAGCGTTCATGTTTAAGGCAGTACTGTAAATTTATAACTGCTGTTTTCTTGTTAAGACAAATTACTACACGGGCTTGCATCATTTGAAGTAGCCCTTTTGTACCACATGTAATTTCTCTTGCACATCTAATTAGCAATAATGATAGATGCATATCAGCTATTTTTTTTACAAAGGTAGCAGTATTTTTTTAAATAAATGCAAAAATAAGCTCCTCTGATCCAAATGTTACAATTTTCTTACACTGCTTAATGAATTACAGGCAGTGCAAGTTTGTTTGAGTTTATTAATTGGGTAAATAATGATAGGTTGAATAGTCAGAACTGTTGCCTGTTATATCCGTAGGGTACCAAAATTACCAGCAGCTCGTTGCAGTGCTTCCCCTCTGCGAGAGAGCACGCTGACGATCTCAATCAAGCCAAGGGTTCTGATAACACTCATATAATAAGCGTTGTCAAAACCACGTGTGCAATGGCTTGTTTCTACTGCGGTGTCTGTTACTGTTCTAAATTAATAAACTCTCTGTAGTTTCTTACCCACGAGTAATGTGCAGTGGTCACCTGTGTCACGGCTTTTATACATCTTTATGCAGGGAATACTACCCTAGGGACTGCTCAGGTCAGTTATCACAGAACCGTAGGGGTTGGAAGGGACCTCAAGAGATCACCAGGTCCAACCCCCTGCCAAAGCAGGGTCCCTAGGACAGGTCACACAGGGAGGCATCCTGATGGGTCTGGAATATCTCCAGAGAAGGAGACTCCACACCCCCTGGGCAGCCTGTCCCAGGGCTCCCTCACCCTCACTGGGAAACAGTTCTTCCACATATTAGTGTGGAACTTCCTGTGCTCCAACTTGAGGCCATCACCCCTTGTCCTGTCCCCACAGACCACTGACAAGAGGCTGGCCATTTCCCCCTGTGTCCCACACTTGAAATATTTATAAACATTAATAAGATCCCTCCTCATTCTTCTTTTCTCAAGGCTGAACATCCCCACATCACTCAGCCTTTCCTCGTAGGGGAGATGCTCCAGGCCCTTAATCATCTTTGTGATGGTTCGCTATCCTACAAAAGCAATGCTTAAACTCATAAAAACCATCCTAGAAACCTGTGATATTTTCACTTTCTCAGGAATTGTATTGGATTAGCAATTCTATCCATTTTTCAGGGTCCTAGGAAGTAGACACTGGCGTTACGCTCAATGCTATATCCTGGGCATTTAAACATGAGATGTTGATTGTGGGTATACTTTTTGTTTTCAAATAGTTTTGAGATTTGTATACATAAAGTCAGCTTGTTCAATAAACATTTAAGTTGGTCAGTCAGCAGTTGGCAGTGTGCAAAAGGACAGTAAAAACAAAGTGTAATGGGTAGTATAAAATGCTGCTTTTCTGTGAGTAAGGCAGGAGAAGAAATAGAAGAAGCTCAGTGGTTGTCTTTTTGCTCTCTTGCTCCTGTAGCTAAGCTTGGACTGAGCTTTAGATGGCCAGACTTGAAATGGGTTAGTTCTCGCAGTAAGCTGCATGAAAACTTAGTCAAAATTTTGTAAAAATCTCGCTCTTGATTAGGTGAAAAGGAATAATTCAGTGATGGACTTGGCTGAACTGTTTAAACCTGTTTAAAACATAAGCTCCTCTTTTACTAATCACTTGAGGGGAAGAACCCCCTCAAGCTTGAAGAATGGGTTTTTTTCTACCTCTGTCGTGTCACAAAACAAGAGGAAACCTGTGTATTTCATGCTTTATATTGCACAAGAGGGTCACCAGATTTTATATTTTTTTACTGATTGCTTTCTAACCTCTTTAATGGGCACTGACCAATTGGAATAAATCTCCTGTCTGTCTTGAATGAACTCCATAGAACTGAGTCTTGGCCTGATAAATCTAGTCCGTGCATTGCTGGAAGAGTTGAATACAGTCTTCTGATTCTTAGTGGTCTCAAATGTCTGTGAATTTCTCTGGAGTATCCATGCAGATGTGCATTATGGTAAATAACGTTCTTACATCAAGATCTGAGTGTGCATCTTTGCCTCCCTGTGTCCCCAGGTGCCACCTTTTCCTTCCTCCTCTTCTTTTTCTCTTCTGGCTTTGTATGCTGGAGCTGGGACTGCTGTGCCTGCGTTGCTTCAGGAGACTCCTGGTTTTTCCAGGCAGGATGCTTCCCTAGGTCTCTCTAATCCACACCAACTCACTGATTTGTTGCTAAACATAACTAAATACCTTTTAATCTCTGTGCCTCTGAAGTTGCTTAACAAGCTTGAAAGTTGGTACAGGGAGGAATGATCATGAACGTCATTTTTCTTGAAGAAAAAGAGATTACACTGGCAACAGCCTCGCTTGTTCTGTGTTCTGATCCCTTTCTATGAATCAGAAGTGTAACCACTTGCTACTGTTTTACAAAGAACTGTAGCTCACTGGGGCACAAGTTTTATTTGCCACCTCGATTTTAGTTTCATGGATCACTGTGCTATTCAAATTCTCTTCCTTTTTTTTTTTGCTCTTTTCAACCCTGTCTGTGGCTGAACAACTTAGTTCAGTTCTTTGCTGAATGTGAAGGCTTTTCCAGTTCAGACTGGTACTGATTGCTGCTGCTGTCCTGCGGTGTCCTTGCTTCCAAGCTGAATGAAATGAAGGTGGTTGTTACTTAGGCCTGGCTTATATCTCTTCATACGACTGTTTTCAAGAACATGATGAAAACCAGATGGTTTTTGCTCTTGAGCTGTCTTGGCTGATAAATTCAGCGTTACAGTAACTTTAGGGGATGGGGCTCCCAAAGACCCCCAGTATCAAGAGTTCTAGAAAATGCAAAAGTAATAAGTATTTTTTATTGTACTCTTTAAAAGCAAAATAAAGTCATTGCTAATAGTTGTTTGTTCTACCCTTAAGAATATAGCTGCTCTTTGTCCAAATGGTTTCTGGAGTAAACAGTCATTGTGGTTGAGAATGTTTAACAAAACGCGTGGTGTTAGAAATCTGAATTCTTGGTGTTGCATGTGTGTTTTGCAGAAAGATGAGATTTTAAGAAGCCTAATGTGGTAAAGTTCATGATCTGTCCTCATGGTATCCAGGCTCTTCCACTCATACAGATTGTCATCCCTCATAATTTCTCATTTCTCTCTGATGTTCTGCTATTCCTAAGGGAACAGGGGATACGGTGCTGGCAGTGGCCCTGGGTCTTGTTCCTCCTCATGCATAAAAATTTCCACTTCCCTTTCTGAGGGCAAAGTTTATCAGATGTTTTCTGCATTCATTTAGGAAAATTTCTGATACTTAATACACCAGATTGTTTTCTCCAATACCATCATATTTCATGGAATCTTCGCTCCTCAGATATTGCTGAGGAGAATCCGTGGGGTTTTTTCAATAGCTCTGTCAATTTGTGTATCTCAAGACCTTGTATCCCTCAAGCTTGCTTGGCTTTCGTAGTCACGCCAACCTATTTCTCAAGGTAGTTAAGGAATGATTTATTTTTTTTCACTTCAGAGTTACTTTTATTCTTCCGAGGGGAAGAAGTGAAAGAAGCAAAGCAGAGGAAAATTGACAATATTATACAAAACCCTGAATATAAAACAGCTGCAGCACATTCCTGTGTTATGGGAACTCTTGGCTTTATGAATTAACTCCTTTACCAAACTGTTGAAGCTGATTTATTACCTATGAGAAGTACTGACTGAGACCGTAAATCTGAGCTCTTATATCTGTAACGCTACAAAATAGGTGGTTATGAATAAGCTTATGAATTTACCTTTTTTTCACCCCCTGGGGCATTCAAAGATAACAGTATGTCTAATTTCTCTGGGTAAAACTCTCTCCTAGGGTAGCCCAGGGACTAAAATCCTTAATTTGCTGGCTGTATGATGTATATAATATCTAGTTTGTAGAAACAGGCTTGTCAATTTAGCAGAAATGGATCCAAGATCATCAATTTTATTCCCTCCCATCTGTTAAGCCGGCTCCTTTGTTTACCGTGCTGCGTCTAGGAAATACGATCCTAAGAAGCTTGAAAACTGGTGGAAATCTTACTCTGAATCAAATGCTAGTTACCTAATTCTATTGTTGCGCAGGAAATTAAAGCTTAAATCCTGGAATTCCCAATTGATCAGTGCAAACATGTTGATCCAGGAGCGCCGTAGTGAAGCTGGCTGAATTCTACCCTCAAGTCCGTGTTTCTTTGGACATACGGTGGGACATAGGGCTCCTTTGTGCCAGGGTGTTAGCTGGTGATAGGTAGGGAGCTCTGGATGTGCAAGGGGAGGTGCAAACCACACCTCTGATGGCTCTTCCTTTCCCCACTCTGTGATGGGAAACTTCAATTCCTCAGTTGGTCCTTTTTTGGCTAGTTAAGTGAGAAGAAGATTGCACCAGACTCTCTCAGATTGCTGAGACCATCTCAGACCCCATGCTCCACCAACCCTCTGTGACAGCCAGCCCTGGGCATCCTCTGCCTGCTGGGTTGAAAATTATTTTAGCTGTTTTCGATGGACTTTTTCTTAGTTTTAAGTTCCTTCAGGTTTGTGTTGTGTCTTCAGCCTCTTTTTACCACCTCTGCTGCACTGTAAACCTGGATTGACTGTTACCTCCACCTTTTCCTTTCTGGTCTGGAGAGTCCCAGCTTTCCCAGCCCTAATGCAGCTGCGTGAGTGTTATGTTTTCAGCTGTATAGTTTTGAAATCATAGCTTGCTATGTGTAATGTGCAGAACCTTCAGCATTGACAGTCAGTGTTTGCTGGGAGATACACAGCAGTCGGGCTAAACATTTCCACCTAAGAAAATAGATGTCCTTGTAGAGCAATACTTTAGAGATTTATAAAGAAGTAAAACATGATTTTAATGAAACTCCTGAAGAGATTTCAGATGATGTAAATGTAAAAGGGTGAGGCTAAGCCACTCTGTGTATTTCTTGAGTTATTCTTGAAAAATCCTGTGTGTTGTGAGAGTTCTTAAAAAAACGCACCAAAACAACCCCAACCAAATAAACCAAACCAACAAACCACCAAACAACAACAATATCATAAAACCCTCCTAAAATTCATGGAATCTGCTGGGTTTGACACTAAACCTTCAGGAATCTCTATCATTACCCCCACCCCAACTTTGCCACACAAGCATTATGTCCCTCAGATATCAGGCATTGTGATACGTGCTCAGGAAGAGCTAGGAAGCTTTTGTGGCAGTGTGCTAAAGGGAGGCAGCCTGTGCAAACCTGTCTGATGCAACCCTGAGTTGCACTGCTGGGGTTTAAATGATTAGATTTGTTTAAGTCTGAAACACTCCTGCTCTTTGAGAAGTTTTAAATCAAATCTTACATCGAGTTTGTCTCTGAGAATTGCATTTTTTTGTCCTCATTCTCCTGTATAAACTATTTGATTTTCTGGTTGTCACAATTATCTTTATTATATCCCAATAACCAGGCGGCCAATGGCTGTAGCTGGGTAGGCTGCATGAGCAGAGTTGGCAGAACAAGGGTGTCTTGTCTTGTTTTGAGTGATGCTCATGTGTCATCCAAGTCAGTATCTTCTCAACTTCTAGGAGGGCTCTGCAGCTAGAGTGACCCTGGTCTTAGGAGTTACCATTGGAGTGCGTTGGTTTTTACAATACTGCTTGATCTGAGCAGAATAACAAACATGCTTTGAACTATTTGTTAGGTTTTCTGTGCTCTTCTATCTTCTTGCCTCTCTTTGCTTCCACTCTTGTCTTGCCACATACTTACTCTCCCTTCATGCTTTTCTTTTTCTCGGTCAGTGACTTCTTGCGTTTCCAGGTTATTTTAATCAGATTTATCAGTCTCTGTTTCTTTATAATCTGGCAATTGATATTTCACATTCTAAAACTTTCCCAAAATGTGTTTTGCTAAACCTCTTACCATTGCCTGTGCTCCTTTCACTGTTCATCAGGCTTGAACATGCTTATATCCTCTCATGTATATCGATAGTGCCTTCCATTTTCTAGCTCCAAATGACCGTGTTTCACTCTGATTCCCTCCGCTCCGCTCCACTTCTCTGTAATCTACAGAGGAGCAATGTTAGATTGGCTTTCCATGCAAGCTCCTTTCTCTGATTTTCTCCCCAAGAGAAGCAGAGAAGAGCAGAAATAAGAGTCCAACTTCTCCAGGAATCTCTGCAACTGTGGAGAAACCAGCTGAGCTTCAGGACTTGTTACGAAGGTGTTGCTGATGTGCCCTGAATGGTGACCCTTACCCTGTACCTCACTTGGTGTAGCAGGTGAAGCTTTTTCCAAACATGCTGTGAAGATGTATTTTATGTAATGGGATATGAAGGTAACTTCTAGATTATTTGCATAAAAGAAAACTTGAGAAGAAGCAATCTACTACCTTATATCGTGCCTTGATAGGATAGAAATTATCACACAGGATAGAAATTATCCACAGATCCAGATAAATTTTACATATTCATCATGAAATAATCAAGTGTTAAAAATGTTTCTCTATTTTTTTCTTCCCATTTTCCTTGCAGTGTGCCATTGTAAATTTTCATTTTTGGACAGGGTGATACTGACAGACATGCTATTTTGCACATGGCAGAAGTTGTATAAGTAACACTAATTTTCTTCTCTAAAACCTTTTGAAGTTTGAATGCATTTAAAGCTTCCCATTACTGTTTGATTTTTGTTGCTCTTGGTTTTGCTTTGGTTTTCTTTCTACTGAAGAAGCTGTAGACACTTTGGTTTTAGGAGTAGCACTGGGGTCCTGTTGCTGGGCAGACCTTCAACTGCTGTTGGGCAGAGCTTTGAGGTGGGTCTTCACAGAGCATTCTCTCCAGTGAATGTTAGAACTACAATAATTGACTGTTCAGACAGAAGCCAAATGATATGAGGGGGATGCAAGAAATAAAGAGGTTCACATACAAATTCTTCTTTGACAGTTGTGTTCTGGCAAGTGGATTCATGCACCCAGCTTTGACTCTAACTGCTCACTGACACTGTGGTGGTAAGACCTTACCTGAGGACATGGTATTTGTTAGGTTTAGTCTTCTAGTTTTTAATAAGGTGAGAGGTGTTATATTGATCCATCTGTGATTGACTGCAGGGGGATGCTGACTGGAGTGGGCGTGCAGTAGTGTATTTTCCTAGAGCGCTCCTTCAGCCTCCTCTGATGGGTAGCCCAGAGACTGGTGGAGTACTGAGGGTCTCTGGCAATAGTATCTGACATCTCTTTCTGCT
This sequence comes from Hypotaenidia okinawae, assembly GCA_027925045.1. Classification (NCBI taxonomy): domain Eukaryota; kingdom Metazoa; phylum Chordata; class Aves; order Gruiformes; family Rallidae; genus Hypotaenidia; species Hypotaenidia okinawae. The sequence continues at coordinate 7,294,090 of BSDF01000003.1, forward strand.
CTGCATTTACCCAGTCCCTTTTCAGCCTGCTCAAGTGGTACTATAGTTTAACTACATGTCTACTGGTTTCTTTTGGATCTTTCTTCTTGCTAGTTTCATTGTGTGGTGCCTATCCTTTGCACTGGAAAAGATGGGGAGAGCAGTCCCTCGCAGTGTCCTCTGTGCCGGTCGCACCTGTAAGACCTTCACCTTTACAAGTAGAAGATTCTTTGTGCTTTATGCTGAAAGTAGTTATTGAACTTCTTCCTGTCCCTGTTTTACCTCCTCCCCAGGTCACCTGTGAATGGTGAAGAAGTCAAGCCCTAGCTCCCATGCCTTGGGATGTGACTGATAATACCACTTTGGCCTTGAGAACTGGCCACATCCTCTGTACTTCTGTCTGCAGTCCAACTCTCTAACTGCTTAGACTTGTGGGGGACCTTCTCTATCCCACAGCCACCTCTTTGCATTCATGTAATCAAACAGGATGTGGTGGTGTACAGAAACAAAGTCCTTGGTTTATGCCAGTTGTTTCTACTGATGAGCTGAGAAAAGAGTAAATATTAGTAGGTGTCTCTAATTGCTTTCCTTTTGGGGCTCTGGTTTGTTTTCTTCTGCCAGACCTTTCCTTGCTTTGCTCTCGAGCTTTTGAAAGGTGGTTTGTTTCCAGCGTGTGTTTAACAGGAGTTGATGAGAAAACACAACCATTTCAAAAGGACTGGAAATGGGAAAAAACCCCAAAAACCCTAATATGATGAGACAGAAAAGAAAAGGAATGAAATCTATTTCTCCTCCTCCTTGACTCGACTTTTTGCTTCAGTGGTAAATTGCAATAATAATGTGGAAGTAGGGCAGCAGTGCTGGTAAGCAAGAAAACTAATTGGTAAAAATTATCATCATTTTGGTAAATAAGTACAATTCTGAATGAGAAGGGCATCTGGTGTCACAGCAGCAATACAAATGGCATAAACCTAGGAGGAAATGACAAGAATTCTCTGAGGAATTTGATCCCTTCTTGGTTAAATGCAGGCTACCATATCTATTTTCTTGGAGTGTTTTAATCTTGTTAAAATAATTGCGTGTTTACCAATTTTTATATATTTTTGGGGCGAAATGGGGGCCTTATTAGGCAGCTTTGCAACTGGTGAGCATCAGCATCCGTATCCAGAAAGAACATGCATTTTTGTTGCATTTGCTGGAGCAACAATACCATAATGTGTCTTTTTGTCTGAAGCAGCCTGAGAAGTGCTTGAATTGTACAATTGCTGCATTCAAAGGATAACTGTAGTGCTGAGGAAAGGGTTTATTAAATGAACGTAATTTCAAACTCCATTGAAAGGGTTTTAGTGAATATCAGACTCTTAAAATGCCAGAGGAAAATGGCTTTATCCTACTGAATTTCTATCTATCTATCTGAGTTTTGGAGGGGACCAGTCTTTGCTTTTTGCATGGCAGGTATACTGTATTCTGTGTAAATGTAAATACAGCCTCTCCCATTCTGGAATGGGCTCACTGACTTTGGCACTGTGAACCCACACTTTGCATCTTTGAGCACCTAGACAGGAACGTTTGTGCTTTCAGGTAAAATGATAACATTTTACAGGGGTGTCAGGGGACATTTTTTATTTCAAAAAAGAACAACAGACACCCCCAAGTTATAGGCCTTTTTTTGCTCTCTCTGACTCATGTTTGGGAAGGGGGAAGAGCACACTGATATCTTCAGCGTATCCGATTGCAAAATCTCAACTGAGTTGAAGCAGAGTAAGAGGTCATCTGTGTTCCTAGCCACTTTCTGCCACTTCTTTATCAATTAAATATATTAGCTTGACAAACAGCTTTGTGTCACTGACACATGCTTTAAAAATCTTTATCTGGAGGCCTGTTCTTATTTCATTACTTTTCCCTTAAGTAGCCTAATTACAAGCTACATTTAAGCTTATATAAAAGGAGAAGAATCTGATGCAGATAAAATTAAATTTTCTTTTTATTCTATAGGCTTTCTGGGGGCTACTTTTAAACTGGAATAACAGTAATGACAATAAAGAAATGCTCTGACTTCAGGGGTCTCTTCTAACCATGAGAGCTGGACTAATTGGAGTTGAAAGGACCTCTCCAATTAACATGTCGTCTTCTGCTCATGTGTGTGGGACAATACACTGAATAGCCAATTAATTACAGATGTTTCAGCTTGTGTTCCTTTAGGTCAGATCATAATATGGCTTGTGCTTCTAGATAGTTTTATCTCCTCTAATAGTCTAATGAGTAAATAATCACTCCAGTGAGAATGGGGCTAAGTTAGGAAGTTGGCCTGGGTCTAAAAGGCCTGTTTGTGGTATTGGGCTAAAACAGGGCTGGTGTGTGCAGGAGGGTTTTGTACCCTGTGGTGACTTCTTGGCAATCACCTCATTCCTCTTCTGGACAAAGGTGTGAAAAGCAGGGATAGCCCTGGGGGGATTAGGATAGGTAAGAATCTGCATACCCAATGAGGGCTTTTTCTTTTTTAAATTCTGCAAAGGATAATTAGTCATTATTTCTCTTAATTGAAAGTTACATATTGGAATAAAACCTGCTTTTTAAAAATTCTAATAACTTATGGGTGAAGGGGTTACTGAGCAGATGTAGCAGCCATACTGCCCTGCTTGTTTGCAACCTCAGAAACAGCTGAACTGTGGTAAAAGGTGTCTACAGGTTTAGAGAAGAATCTGTGTTTCTTTTTGGACTATGTGCTTTACTGACAGCCATTCTGAGATCTCCCGTACAAAGAGAGGCTGAGGGAGCTGGGCTTGTTCAGCCTAGAGAAGAGAAGGCTGTGGGGGGACCTCATTGCAGCCTTCCAGTCCCTGAAGGGAGCAGAGAAACAGGAGGGGAATCAGCTTTTTCAAAGGGCAGAGAATGGCAGGACAAGGGGGCTGGAATGGATAGAAGCTGAAGGAGGAAAGGTTTAGATGAGATATTAGGGGGTAGTTCTTTACAGAGAGAGTGGTGAGGGGATGGAACAGGCTGCCCAGAGAGGTGGTGGATGCCCCATCCCTGGAGGTGTTCAAGGCCAGGTTGGCTGGGGCCCTGGGCACCCTTGTGTAGCTCCAGGCCTGGAGGTTGGTGTCCCTGCCTGTGGCAGGGGGTTGGAACTCTGATCCTTGGGGTCCCTTACAACCCAGACCATTCTATGATTCTAGCCTGCATTGGCATGCAAAATTTAAAATAACATGAATGAATACACTAAGAAAGACTTGAATATTCAAGAAGCTTCTACATCTTATTGGCATTTCTTTCAGAAACTGTCATTCTCCCAAACTGTCTGAGTGCCCAGAATAAAGGCTATTAATATTTACAGATCTATTGCATGCCCTGGCTCATGCAAAGGTTCTGTCTTAGGAGATGTACTTGACTTCCTATTTCTTCTTGCAGTATGGCTGTTTGCAAGGCCGGCAGTTCTGGATGCTGACTGTACTTTTCCCTTGGCCTATAAACTATTCTTTGCACCCACAGAGCTGAAATCTGTGCACCTTCTGCACCTAGATACAGTTTCCAACTTTCAGCAGCTAAGACGCTGGTTTGGAAAAGAAAAATGCAGCCATGAAACAGGATTTTTGGGTTTTTCTAACTTTAACTTGTGCATAATATTCTCCTCTACCCTTCAAACTTTGAGGAAAGTCTCCAGTTGGTGACAGATGGCTGATGAGGTAGAAAATGTGTGCATGAGCCGTATTAATAGAAATGTTTGCGGCTGAACTGCATCCCTACTAACCTCGCTTGTCGTGATCCTGGGAGAGGATGATAATGCTTGTTATATGAAATGCTGAAGTGACAAATTAGCCATTAGGACTTTACAGCCAATATTTTTATTAAATGCTTGTTGAAGGGTGTTTTGGCCCTGGAAATGGATCTGCTAAGGGGGTATAATGATACTGGTGTCTCCTGCCACCTGAGAATGTTGTTTGGGGGAATCGGTGATCGCCTAATTAGATGCAACATCTTAAAAGTGATGTTTAGGGTATCAATATGTACTTTTAATTCTGCTGGATTTAAGGAGCAGTTACAACTTGGCCCCTGAAGAGGCAACTAGAGTTTATTTAGGAGACGAAAGCAGGGAACTAATATCTTAGCCTGCAAGATTAGGTCAAAGGGCTGTTGGGGCACGGGATGAGGGGTGCTGAGTGCTGGTTCTGTGGTTGAACTAGGGAAAAAAAACACCCCAAGTATCAGAGCTGCTTTTTCTCCCCCTCTCTTTCATTCCATGGGCTGGGCAGCGTTAGGGGACTGCTGTACCTGGCTATACTACACTTTGTTGGCCACTGACAACAAAACTGTGGGGGTGTTGAAAGCTGCCATGCTCAGTAGCCATTGCAGACATGTATTTTCCAAAGCCTGGATTATTGTGGTGCCGGTGGAGATCCAGTGGTAACCTTGGGACTAGAGTTCCTTTCTTTTAGCATGTGAGGAGCTCTTAATCTCGTGATTGTGAAAACTAGAAAAAGCTTGAAGTTTCCACATACTAAATAGCGTCTCTTCTTTCTCCCTGTAATGGGAAGGTGGTGTAAAGGACTCAGGATTGATTCTGGACCTGTAAAATCGTACTGGAACAAATGAAATGCCTCTCAAGTGCAAAATAAATAGGTATATATTGACATCATCTACTGTTAAGATAATAAAGCATGTCTGCTGCTCAAAACCTGTTTCATTTTCTTATATGTGCACCTTCTAAATAGGTCTGGCTTCAATTTACGTTGTTGACTTCTAAAAAAAAATTGTTTATTTGGACATTAAAAATTGAATTGTCAATTCCATTATACTCCTTGTGCACTTCAATTTCAGGCTTATCTGCATCGATGAAGAAGTGTTCCAGGAAATTCTTTTTTTTTTTTTTTAATTGGAAAAGATCTATTATTGCTTGCAAAACCTATGTAGAAAGTTGCACAGTTGCTAACAATCTGGGATTTCCCCAGCGTGTATTTTTTGCTTGCTTAGAGTATTTGCAATTAGAAGTCTCTATCTCGATGGGATAATTAAAAAATAATTTACCACTTGGAAGGAATAGGTCTCTTTGGGCAATCTGCACTGCTATTGGTTAATTATTACTAATTTTTGGTTATCTGATACAGTTCTTCCTGACCTGACATCTGCATAATGTAGAAGCTAATGAGAACAGAAATTAAGCCTGATAGTTGACGTGTCCTCTGTTTGATTTGAGAGAGTAAGGTGGAAAGAGATTAAAAATAAAATGGTCAAAGTGGGACCTTGGCATTACTGGAAACTTTATATGCACAAAATTTTTTATGTAGATGGATATATGTAGAGAGAAAGACATACATGATTTTGTAACCCTTCAGTTGCTTCTTGTCATACTAGTTGAAATACTGACTACAAAATCTGAGTATTATTGGGTACTCTGAGCTTGGCACCTGGGTGCCGCAGGACTCGCTGTAAAATCAGTTTTCCTCTTTCTTTGCAATAAATAAGCTTGTTACAGTGGCTGAGGAAATATTTCTGTTGCATGATAAGGCATGATGTATTCACCTAAATCTGAGTAACATCGCTATTTACAAACTGCAGCAGATTGTCAGGCTCTCCGGTTTGCCATACTTGGTCTGAGAAAAGGAGGTCCCTCATTCAAAGGGTGAGTGACCTGGGGCTGTTCAGCCTTGAGAAAAGAAGAATGAGGAGGGATCGGATCAATGTTTATCAGTATCTGAAGTGTGGGACACGGGGAAATGGCCAGCTTCTTGTCAGTGTCTGTGGGGACAGGACAAGGGGCAATGGCCTCAAGCTGGAGCACAGAAAGTTCCACACCAACATGGGGAAGAACTTTTTCCCAGTGAGGGTGCCAGAGCCCTGGGACAGGCTGCCCAGGGGGTGTGGAGTCTCCTTCTCTGGAGATATTCCAGACCCATCTGGACGCCTCCCTGTGTGCCCTGTCCTAGGGACCCTGCTTTGGCAGGGGGGTTGGACCCGATGATCTCTGGAGGTCCCTTCCAACCCCTACAGTTCTGTGACTCTGTGATCTTTCCCAGCACAGAATCACTTGCCAATGGTGCTGCAGTGCTTTGCAGAGGGAGCCCGCAGTGTTGCTGCCGCCTGACAGATGGGTATGAAGGGAGGAGAGAGGTTTGCAGAGACAAAACCCTTACAGCTTCTCTAAAAGGAACTGCTCTGCCTTGGAACTTGATAGCAAAACTCTTTCTGGTATTTAATTTCTGGGTGTTTATTTAAATTTTTGTATTGTTAATGGCTTGTGGGCACATGGAGACCAATGGCATCAATGGAGTGTACAGGCAGAATGAGACGTATGTGATTATTTTAAAGCAAATAAAGGTGAGATACATGACAAGGCCATTACAGGAGATATTAATCTGATGTTCAGCTTGGTTCGTGCAGCTCTTATGCAGTGGTAAAAGGTTGTTTTACTTGGCTGAGACCAGGTTATTCCAATTAGCTTTGAACATGGACTGGTTTATTTGGAGACAAAAGGCCACCCAGCACATTTCAGAGGTATTTTGCCTGTGGAGCTGTGACCTTTATTGATCGAGAGGCATTGCTCAGTTTTGAAAAAATGCTCCATTTTGCATTTGTTGACTGCAGAGCCATAAACTCGTGTTACACTTTGAATTTTTCTTAATGAGAAAATAGCTGTATCCCAATTGAGAGGATTATTGTGATAAATGGGCAAAATCTGCTCTCATCTCAGAAGCTAAACATTTTTTTTTCTGTTCAGCAGCCACACAGCTCACAAAATAGGATGACAGATGCAAACAAGCAAGTTAAAAAGCCCATACAATAAGATCACAGTAGAACTTTTTAAAAAAAAAAAAGGAGGGGGAGAGCACAGCATATGAAAACGAAGCCATCTGTCTCTGTGTTGCAAAGCATTCATTCCCTTGGAGGGTGTAATTATGGGTCTGGCTTTTCTGCTGCTGGATTTTTTTTTATACAAAATTGTCCCTAAGAAAACCAGAATGGATTCATAATAATGTAAAAATAACTTGCACTGCTGGAAATTCTCTGGAACATGGCCATGGAGTTATAACCTCCACTGTCGTTCTCCCTCTCCCCAGTGGTGTTAGGAGAGAATGGTACTATCTGTGTTAGCAGTTTACTGACGTGGTGGCTTGTCATATAAAAAAAAAAGGTCTTCCATGTTTTAAGAATAAAAGAATTTAGTATGTTGGAGCAGTTCTTTTGGGGATGATGGGTAATTTCTCAGTCCTGCTGCTGTAAGTGATAAATCGCCTTGGGGCTTACGAAGTATTAATTATAACTTCTCAATAAAATTTGAAAGAGTAACTGAACTGTATTGACAAGGGGGAAATTGAGCAAACTTCAGTACTTAGCTTAGAATTCTGGAGTATAATTTTTTTTAACCTGTTTTCTGAGAAAATACTGCTATTTTGAATTATACGCTTTAGGAATATGTGAATCATTTGGCTTAGCAGGCTCTTATTCCACTGAGTCATTAATTACTTATTTTTAAAAGAATAAATAAATATTTAAGACTTGGTGTTACAGAAGAACTGAAGCAGATTGCTTGTACTTGGTTCACAGCTGACCTGTAATGCTGTCCTGAAGACAGGAGAGGTGCTGGTCAAGAATTTAGCGCTGCTCTGTCTGAAAGACTTTATTGCTTATGTAATTTCACTTATTTAATAATGAGGCTTCTAAAGTAAATACAGTGTAGAACAGAATCTTCTTGTGTAGAAATAAGATTTATTTTTTTTTAAAATCTCCTTCTATTGGCTCTGGACATAAACTTTCCTGATGGAGGAGGCATCAAATACTGAAGTGGCACTGGGATGTTCCTTGGCACAAAAATACTAATAATGCAGTTAAGGGAGACATTAGGTGGAGTGAAGTAAGATGATCTTGAAGTGCTTTTAACTCTGAGAGCTTGGGAGCATTCCACATGTTGCTATGAAATGAAGAAGCTGGTTTACATATTCTATGTACCTCTTACTCCTGAAGGATGCTGTCATTGATGTTACAGGAGCTCTCCATGGTCAGGCTGCACCCTGTCGTGGTTTTTCTAAAGTTAAAGTTTAATGTGGAGTGTCCATGAGATTCCTACTCCTTGAAGTAATAATATTTACCCTTTTAAATTCCTGTCAAGCAGTTTAACAAGGTCAGATTTGCCATCAGTTAGCTTAGCAGCCTTTTATCAGCTTACAGTCATGCACCCTCCATGCATGTGTTTGTTGCTTGCACTACTGGGCTAGAGGCACAGTAAACCTAGGGAGGTCATGTGGGATGGAGGAGAGAGAATGGGAGCCCCTTAAAATACTAACTCATCCATCTCAAGTTCCAGTATCAGCTGCTGCCTGACTTGAGGTGGCCAGGCATCTTTCGGTTGACAGTAAGAAGGAAAAATCTCTTTTCTTCCCATACACTCAGAACCTGTTGCCTGCTATGAAATCATAGAATCATTAAGGTTGGATAAGACCTCCAAGATCATCTATATTACTAACTAAACCGTGTCCCTAAGTACCATATCCAACCTTTCCTGAAACACCCCAAGGGATGGTGGCTCCACCACTTCCCTGGGCAACCTGTTCCAGTGCCTTTCTGAGAAGAGATTTCTCCTTATTTCTAACCTGAACCTCTCCTGGTGCAACTTGCAGCCTTGTCCTATTGCTAGTTATCTACTAGAAGAGGCTGACCCCCAGCTCATCACAGCCTCCTTTCAGGTAGTTGTAGAGAGCAGTGAGGTCTCCCCTCAGCCTTCTCTTCTCCAGGCTGAACAGTCCCAGTTCCCTCAGCCGCTCCTCGTAAGACTTGTGCTCCAGACCCTTCACCAGCCTTGTTGCCCTTCTCTGGATGTGCTCCAGGGCCTCAATGTCCTTCTTGTAGTGAGGGGGCCAAAACCAAGCACAGTATTCGAGGTGCAGCCTCACCAGAGCTGAGAGAGTTGGCTTCAGTCTGTATTTTAAATTCTTGCCCACAAGTTTGGCTCTGAAACAATTCTTAAGTTTTCTTTCTTTCCAGTCATTTGTGAAAGGTCTTTCCTTTGGTCTAGGCCTCACTAGGTTTGGTTTTAATGCCCTTGTTACCTTACGGATGGATGGATGGATGCTGGTGACCTGCAGCCTCCTCCTTCCTGAAGAATCGTATGGCTTTGAGTAGCATCTGCTTTTATGCTCTCTTCCAGTCTTTCAGTAGCAGATGCTTATTTTAAAAACAAATATTAATACATTAGTATGCAATGCTCAGAGCAGCAATTTGAGAACACAGTTAATGTAATTTTCCTGTTCTGTAACACTTGTTTTCCTTGTATGCAAACTCTGGTGGAGCAACTGTGACAATCTTCTCAGTCTTCTCAGTTTGAATATTAATTTTGTGCTGGCTATAGGAGCTGGATACGGCATAGACTTTAATAAGGCTGGCACTCAAAAGCGTTGAGGTGTAAATGCCACTGCCTTAAGAAAAAATGAAAGCTCTCTCACGTCTCCAAGGGGCAGCTGAAGTCAAGAAGCAGCTTGACAGCTTTTATTAACTCCTTGACTGTCTCTTCTAGTTGGTTTTGTGGGGTTCGATCAATCTTCAGGAGTTCACAGGGTTTCTTGCATTCTCTACTTAAGATTTTTGTATTAATTTCCTGGTTTGTCTTTTTTTTTTTTTTTTAAAAAAAACCCAAATGCTCATTGTGCATTTAGTGGAAAGCAGTGCCCTGACATCAGAGAACTTGGATGTTGTAGATGTTCTAGAGAACTGAGGATAATAGCTATGTAGCTTCTGCAAGATCTTCTGTACCTGACGTGTATTAGTAAGGACTGTTGCACCCCAGTCCCCATGCCATGCAGCAAAGGGACTCGTTTGAGATGATAATTATTGTGGGCTTGAGCTGGATAATCTCAATACATTGTTTCTGTGTGGCAACGCTCCTGTTCCAGAAAGACAGATTGATGCTTGACAATAAGTTATGTTCTTCTTTAACAGCAAGTTTTGTCCTTTCATGTGAATTTTCCCAGCAGTTGGGTTATTTTTAATCTCAAGGGTATATAATTAATAATATTCACAACTGTTCTTAAAGCTAAAACAAAACCCTCCAAACTCCACCCTGTGAGTCAAGAGCCTCCCCACAGGGACCAACCCCCCAGTACTATTCTTTAAAGGATCTTTTGCAGTTTTTGCCAGGAGGCTTTCAGTGCTACATGCAGCAGAGCTACAATTTCCAGTGTGTTAGGCTAATTCAACAGACTTTAAATCTATCCAGTGAAGAAACACGGGGCAAGTTCTGCTTGGTTTCTTCCAGCATGAGTTCCTTGTGGTGAGCGGAGCCGTTTATCTGGAGAAAACAGCAAGCAGTTTTTGGTCTGTTATCACAGAATCACAAGGTTGGAAAAGACCTTTATGATCATCAAGTCCAACCGTTCCTGGCCTGTGCTAAACCATATCCCTAAGTACCTCATCTACCCTTTTTTTAAACACATCCAGGGAAGATGACTCAACCACCTCCCAGTGGAGGTTATGGACAACAACTACAGACTGAATTGACCAAGTCTTAGTGAAAACTGTTGGGTGCAGATTTGGGTGGGAAAGGGATGGTATCTGCATGGTATCATCGACGAGTTTCCTATGGGGCACTTGGGATGTGTTGATTCTTGTTCTGCTGAAGCTTTAGTGGTGCTCTGATCAGTTACCGCAGGGCTTGGGAGAAAACTTGAGACTTGAATTCTTGAGATATCTGTGAAAGGGTTCTCAATGTGAGTCAAATGTAGTCAGGACAGAGGATTTTCTGCACTCTTTGTGTATTGATTTCCCGCTCCCCATGCGGAATGTGAAAGCTCATTTCTTAGTTATGTCAAGTATTGGACTAACTCTAGAGGAGGACAGATGACTGACAGTGTAGTGGAGCTAATCTGTACTGTGACTTGACTGTGTAGCTGCTTCTGTACAGAAACAGTCAGGTAAGTGATCCGGTAGGAGAAGTCAACGGGTTTGGATTACAACCAGCAGCTCTGCTTCTAACTTGTGCCACTTGGGACAAATCACTTCAACTTGGAATGAAATACCATTTTCATTAAATGGAAGATAAATGTCTCTTGACTGTGGTGGGACGTGGCTTCATCCTCTGCAGTTTCTTGCGTTTTGTTTCGTTTCAGAAGTGATGCACAAGTGAAAAAATTGGATAATATTGAACATCATCAACATCATTACACTGCTACCAGCAGAGAAACAAGCTAATAAAACCTACTGTGGCTGCATGCATTAGGGCTTTCTTTACACCGAGCTTTCCTTGGTTATTGAACAATTTTACATTTCCACTTATTAAAATCCATGGGTTTAATGACATTTTATTCACTCGTTACTCTTAAAAATATTTCTTTTCTGACAGATTTGCCTGTGGTGTTTGCACACACAACTTCATTGTCCTTGTGTGATGCTGCCTTTTGCTCATTGAAAAAAATCCAACCCACCAACTACTGAAGCATTTTTTTAGGAACTACTTGTAGTAAATTCATCAATGCTTGAAGTGCATAATTAATCTTACCAACTACCAGAAGAAAAAAAAATCCCCTTTAATAAATTCTAATCTCTGTATAAGTATTGCCGGAATATGACATGCTAAACAATAAACTTGGGTTCCCAAGATCAAGGTGTATCTAATAAGTGGCTATTGAAGTTGGTTGGAGATTTGCTAATGATGGAGGAGGGTGCTTTGCTTTAGGTTAATCGCACAGCAGTTTATTTGACTTTATAAATAAACTCTCATCTCTTCCTTCCTGTATCTCCTAGCCTGTGCTGCAGTCTGTGCAAGTCCAACTGGTCTTTCTTCTGCTGTTATGCATTTGTTTCTAGGCTCGAGTTAAATTTAGAGTATGCAAGAAGTACTCAGTTTCTCACTGAGTTGGAAGAACAGGTGTAGAGAGGAGAAGTTGGTACCGCTCTCCCAGTTTTGAGAGTGAAAAGAGAGATGTGAATCACAGAATTGTAGAGGTTAGAAGGGACCTCGAGAGCTCATCAGTCCAACCCCCTGCCAAAGCAGGGTCCCTAGGACAGGGCACACAGGGAGGCGTCCAGATGGGTCTGGAATCTCTCCAGAGAAGGAGACTCCACACCCCCTGGGCAGCCTGTCCCAGGGCTCTGGCACCCTCACTGGGAAAAAGTTCTTCCCCATGTTGGTGTGGAACTTCCTGTGCTCCAACTTGAGGTCATTGCCCCTTGTCCTGTCCCCACAGACCACTGAAAACAGGCTGGCCATTTCCCCTTGTGTCCCATGCTTGAGATATTTATAAACACTGATCAGATCCCCTCTCAGTCTTCTTTTCTCGAGGCTGAACAGCCCCAGCTCACTCAGCCTTTCCTCGTAGGGGAGATGCTCTAGGCCCTTAATCATCTTCGTAGCCCTCCACTGGATTCTTACCAAGGGATGAAACCATCATCTGTTGCTGCTAAGTATGGCCTGATTTGAACAAGCCACACGGAAGTGAATAATTATGTATAGTTATGAATAAAAGGTTGACTACAGTGTTTTATGTTTCTGTACAAGTACCCTGAATAGGTGAAATGGGTGCTTGCTTCAGAGAGTGAGTTTGGGAGGAGGGAAAATAGTGGCAGAGAAACTTCTCAGTGGGCAGAACAAAGCCTCATCCCTGGTCTCTTTTCTGTATGACAGACTTGGCATACATCTGCCTTACGTGGTTCTTTAGGGCAGCTGCTTTCCTATAATCATGGCTATATAGAACAGCAGAAGAACCTTCCTTTGTTTCTGGGCAAAAGCAAAACTGTAAAGTCTGTAGATTATCAACACCCATTGCTAACAACTACTATCAAACTACAACTTTCTTTCTTTAATGATTTTTTTGGTTGTAGATGCTTGAGCAAAGAAGAAATAAAGAAATACATAGCTTTTAAAACACATACTTTTAAAATGTATCCGTGGTTATTATGCACATGGCTTACAAAGCCACGCTCTGTTAAAAGAGCTTACTGGAGCTGACTGTTGCAAAGACACTTTAACCACAGACGGCACAACTCCCATCTGAATTTGGAAGTAAAGTTTCTGTAGAGGTCTTTCAGGCAAGTGAGTGTTTTCTTTCAGGGCACCTCTTGGGATTTGTATCTCCCAAAGAGCAGCAGCGTGCTGACAACCTGCTGCATGGTGGCTGTAACTCTCACCTCGAGTAAAGGGCTGAATGGATTCCTCAAGTCCCTAGGGGTGTTTAAACAGTTTTGCCTTTAACTACATCAACTGGATATAAAATATGTATGAATACGTCTTCCTATGCTTCGTGACAAATTGAAGGTATAAAAGTAAAGCCTGTTCAGGTAATGGTTTTGCTATATCTTAGTTGTAGGGAAATTAAAAGAAAATCCATGAATGAGATTAGTGTTTGTACGTTTTCCCCCTCTAATTTAAAGGCTAATCTCTTTAAATTGACAACTCGCTACCTACCTGAGAAGAGCTTAGTCTTTTCAAATCCAAGTCCTTAGTCTTGGAGAAGTGCTTTATATAAATATTTTTCATTTTAAAGTAGGACTGGAACCCTGTAGCATGCCACATGGGAAACAGCGCTGGTGCAAATAGTTGTTTTTATAAACACTCCTGCTGATGTGGCAATATACTACTGGGCTTTGGATACAGCAACTCTGTGTGACTTGAGAAGGCTTTGATGTGCAGCCTTTAAGGATAAGAGATTAACCTCTTTCCTGGGTAGACAAAGAGTTCTTACTTTTTGTCTTTTTATGGGACCTTATCCAAAAGTCATCAAAGTCTCTGGAAACCACCCTCTTTACTTCAATGGGAATTGAATGAGGAACATGATTTCTGTGGCCCAGCATTTAAAAAAAAAACCAACAAAAACTTTGCAGTAGTCATAAATGCATCCAGATGAGAGGCTCTGAGCGGTTGGGAAGCAGCTGGTGGAAACGCCTTGATCTGACCAAATCCAGCGTGCTGCTTATTTCTGTGGGTGGGAAGACTTGACACAATCTGGAAGTAATTAGTCTGGAACCAACAGCCCCCCATGAGTGGTCCTTTGTAAACAAGCTGCAAATAAAGAGAGTAGAAAAACCTACATATGAGGTGTAGCATCCTCTGTGTGTTGTGGGAGGTGTTTTCATCAGCAACTTGGCTTCGTGGGTTGTTTTAATGTGCTTTTTTGCATGTATCAAGCTGTATGTACAGCATGTTGTACAATGATGATTCTCTTCCTGTCGTTCTGTTTTATTCTGCTCTTCTGTATGTGAGGCATGTTACACAGTCTTCTGGGCCAAACCCTCTCTTTAGATTAAAATAATGGAACACCAGGCTTGAATTTCTAAGTGAGACTATAGTTTGGGGATATGGGCATGGGAACCTTTGCTTGGATCCTGGACCTTTGCTTGGGTTTCTGGACCCTTGCTGGGCCGTTTTGCGTATTGCTGCTGAGGAACTAAGTAATAGGAACCAAACACCCCTGAATAAAACAAAGACCCCACTTAAATGGTGAAATGGAAATAAATGTGTATGTAATGTTCGACAGCAGGCTTATTCCTTGTGCTCCTCCTCTCTTTGCAAGTGACCTTTCATTGCCAAGCAGAGCAGTCTCAGGGCAGAGCATCATTCTGTCTCTCACAATGTTGAGTAGCAGCTCTGGAAGGAACACAATAAAAAAAAAGACAAAAAGCTAGTAATAGCTCACCAGAATTATGTTCCCATCTTCAAAAATGGGCCATAAATGTATCTCACCAATTTAACTGGAATTATTTGTGCAGTTTTGAGTAAGGGAAATATGAAGGAGTGGCTATATATCTCTTTCATTTCTGAACTGCTGAGCTATTAGTGTTTGACCCAGAGACCCTGAAAGAATAGGTTTGGGGTAAAAGGAAGAAACAGCTAAAAAATTTAAAACTATATGATTTTTTTTTTTTTAAGGGGAGATGGCGTACCCAAGAATGAATGAGTTCTTAGGTAGGCTTTTTAAAACAGCAATAGTGTGTAGGAGATGGATTTCATAATGTAATATGGGGAGAGGGAATAAAAGAGGAGTTTGAGCAAAATGCACTGATGGAAAACCAGCAAGATGTAATATACTCTCGAGCCTCTAAAACAGAGAAACAAAATTAACTTTTTTAATTCTGTTATGACTAGCTGAGCTGTAATGTAATATACTAAATCTCTCAGCATTATGTAATAAAATTAGTCAAAAGATGACAAAAGCATAAACAATGCACTAATGAAAAAGCCTTGCAGGACTTGTATTTAAATTGGATTGTGCCTGCTTGATTTATGCTGGTGTGTGAGCACGCTCCACTCAAGTGTTTGTGGCAGCGTGGATGGTATCCTCGCACTCTGTGTTTGCTGCTGCTTTTTGGTG
Source organism: Hypotaenidia okinawae (assembly GCA_027925045.1). Classification (NCBI taxonomy): domain Eukaryota; kingdom Metazoa; phylum Chordata; class Aves; order Gruiformes; family Rallidae; genus Hypotaenidia; species Hypotaenidia okinawae. Next base: position 7,309,356 of record BSDF01000003.1, read on the forward strand.
GGGCTTTTTTTTTTAAGATTTAGAAATATATCATTAAATGTTATAAGAGCATTGTCAGTTATAGGGTACTGGGAGTAGATAAGTCTGTTATGCAGCCTGAGAATATAATTAGGAACAAGCAAAAAGCCGTATTTTACTGTTCCCTGGTAAATGATGGAATTGCTGGGATGTCTCGAGCTCGCTTGTCTCAGCTCAGACCCACGTAAAACCCATCAGCAGAAAACTACTCACTTGAGCAGCATCAATGCATTTCTAAGAGGAGCCATTCCCCTGGTGTCATTTAGGCGGGAGCTCTGCCTGTATTGATATTTTGGAAAACAAAAGACATGCAAATCTGCTTGCTTTCTGTTCCTCTTTTCCTGACATCTTTTCTGATGGTACCTCTGAAGCTGCCGTGGCTCTAATGACGGTGGCTGCCGCTTTGCTCGCACATCATGTGAGCTGCTTTTAAGACAAACCCAAAAAGCAAGTTATATAGCTGAACTCTTAACTTACAGCTGTGAAAAATGAGAGGAAACACAAGCGCTTTATCAACTTCCATCCCAGTTCTTTGCCTTGTGCCTGAACCTCATTTCTGCTCCCTCTGTTTCCCGATACAAATGCTGCATGATGCTTCATTGGTCTGTTGTTTTCAGCCGCAGAGTACAAATACTGTCAGTGCTTTAGCATCCCAAGACGCTGGAGCTCAGCTCTTTCCTATTTTGATTTGACAAGACAGATACGTTTGAAACCCCTGTTCTGACCGAAAGCGTTAGTGATGTTGGAAGCTGCTCTGTAACACAAGTTATAAAGTAGCATAATGCCTTGGGAAAGATTAAAGAGCAAATATATTAAAGCCGAGTGCTTCTTTGCAAAAAGTAATCAATTTAAATGAGGAAAAAAACCAAAAAAAGAGGATTGAATAGAACCAAATATAATGCTAACTGCTCCTGGATGAAATAGGACATAGTGGGGGCTCAGATGTGTTCCTGCTTTCAGAATCCTGTTAGCCTGCAAAACTATTCTTGGATTTATTTATGCCTTGCTCTCCAGACGGGACAGGAAACTCTGCGGTAGCAGCACAGCAATTAGGACTGTGCCCTTGTGTCCCTAGTGACGCGGTACGTCCGTAATCCCCTTGCCTGTTGCAGAAGGCACAACTGTGCTTTACTTTTAGGGTTGTGTATCAAATGGGGCAAGTATCAGATGTGTGCTGTTGGGTGCTCTCCGCTCCGTGGGAGGCGGGGGGATCTCTCGTGCCCCAGCACGCCTGGTGGGGTGGGATGGCATGACGTGCTGGTCGGCGTGCCCTGGCACAGCACGTCCTCCCTTCGCCTGCCGTCTGCAAGGCGGTTACCTGAACGGGAGCAGGTGGGAGGCAGCGTCTGTCTGGAGACGCCTTCTTGAACGGTCTGGGGATGAGGTAACTTTGCAGGATTTAATGGGATCCACGTGACTTGAGTTGCTGATACTGATAAACTGATTTATGTGCTGATGGGTATGACAAGCGCCCAGCCTCCTTTGAACCCTCCGCCCTGGCCTGCGTTAGAGAGATGCAGCGAAGTAACGCTCATCCCTTTGTGGTCTCGGTCCACCCACACGCACCATATGCATAATTTTTCCATGCAGGATGACTGTTGGGATGTCTATGATCTGAATTTAAGGCAGTTGCATGTACTCTTGTTTTTCACATGGAACTATTTAGCTGTATAATTTTTGTGGAATCTCCTTCTCTGGAGATATTCAAGATGTGTCTGGACTTCTACCTGTGTGACCTGTCCTAGGGAACTTGCTTTGGCAGGGGGGTTGGACTTGATGATCTCTGGAGGTCCCTTCCAACCCCTACAATTCTGTGATCTAACCAAAGCACCTGAATGAGCCTATTTGTTGCATTTTGAGAAGACATCATGTGAAGTATACGTACATTAAAAAAAATACAGGTCCTGATACCTGCTATCTTATTTTTCTATTGCTCGATTTCATTAGCTACCTTATGTTTGTTCACATAAATGCTCTTAGAGGAATTTTTATTAAATATGACAGTATGTTTGAGTATCAAGTTAGAGATGAATGGTTGGCTTTTCATAAGTGCTCATTGTTGGGTAAAACTCATCTAAGTTGGTGGTAAATCCTTCATTAGGGTCAAAACTAGTATGGTTCAGGCAGCACAGGAGCACTTTTGAAAATCACAGGCTAATTTGGTGTTTGCCTGCCTGCAGGACTGAGGGATAACACACTCATTTCCTCTGTTACAATGCTAGAATGTGGCTATTTGCATAGTATAGAGCAGTAACACTTTAATTTACAATTTGTGAATAAGGCTTTCAGACAGCAGTTTCAGACACGCCTGAAATTTGTGAATGCTTCTCAAGTAAATTGCTGGTTTCAAGCACATTTTGTTATTTATTGGGAAACTGAAATTACACTCAGATGCCCGAGCCCAAAACCAGAATGCAATTTGGAGTTCGTGCAGAAGTGGTTCCTGAACGAGGGTGGTGGGAAGTACCCAAACGATTCAGTATTTAGTTGGGCGTGTAATAGGTAAACTTGGTTATTGTGTGCTTACATTGGAAATGAATCGGTTCCGTTAATTAAGTGGCTATAAAGAGGAAAGGCTGCAGGTAATAAGAATGAAATCGAGATAAAACATTTTTTTATTGTTCAGTATTCATGGGTATTACTAGCATCAGAGAAGCCCTGCTTTCTTTAGAGCTGTAAGAAACTCTTGTAGGTGTAAAAAAAGACTTCTGCACATACTCTACCCGACTAAAAGACACTGCTGGAGCTTCTCCTGTGGTTGCTGTGCTGGCTTCTGGGTAAAACGTAAGATAAAGCATGAGGTGGAGCCTGGGAAGTGGCTGCTGGTGGTGGTGTTCATGCACTGCATGAACCTGTCTCCCAAGAGAAGGATGGTGGCGTTCCCCGATGCCAGGAAGGTTGTGTGAAGATGAATGTAGGAGTAGTGGCAGATGTGCTGACTAAAGAGCTGCGTTGAGAGGTTAAGAGCTGAAATAGAGATAGAAGGGGAGAGTCATGTGTGATGTCTGTGATAAACACGATAAAAACTTGCTGAGGAGCAGCTTGGATTACAAAGAACTTTTTGCCTCTTTCATGTCTCACGATAATTAAACGGTCCATTTTTATTCAGCTTCTTTCAAAGCGGGTTCTAGCTAAGCAATAACTAATGAAATACAAGATTAAGCATCAGCAAATCTCTGGTGGTCAGAGATGTGCCCAGGGCAACGTCCAAAACTGCTTTGTAAAATCTGTGTTTGAAACAAAGCAAAGCTAGTTGGTACTGAGGCAGGAGACAGATTCTGTGAGGGTAAATGCAGTTGAATTAATTTAGTCTAACGTTGAACAAAAAAAAAAAAGTGAAATAAAATAAGCATCCCTTTAAATATGGTCGCTATATCATCGCCACAAACTTTTAAAAAATGCATGTCTAACCAGATAAGAAGATGCTATCAGGCACTTTTAATTTTAATGAAGGCTTTAACCTATTGGAGGAATATATATTTAAAGAATTAATTAAAATGCCATTCACTGTATAAAGAGATTTCAGTATAGGAAATGAGTTAATTGCGGTATCACAGGGGATCTGTGCTTTGCAAGCTGTTTGGAGATGCTAAAAAGGCATCTTTGTGCGGGTGATCGGAACCTCTCGGGAGAACCCGAAGATGATGATGATGGCTACCTTCTCAGTTCAGTCAGAATAGTAGTAGTTGCTGGTCTTGCTGCATCTGCGTGTGTCAAACAGTCTTATTTTAGTTTCTGTTTTTCTTCAGGGTGGGTGGCTGGCACAAAGGCTCAAAATACTTGAGATAATTGAGCATAATTCGATTGCATCATGGTAATCCTGTGTTCTGCAAGAAGGGCTTTTAAGGTGGTTAAAATACCTTTAAAGACTGAAGTCTTTCACACTGTTGTTCCCAATAACTGTGTATCACCCTGAGTTTCTTTTCTTCCTTCTGCTGAAGGTAGGAAGTTACTGCTGGAGTTCCTCAAGGATCAAATCATGCCTTTATTCAATATTTTCATTAGCAGCCTTTACAGAAGAATTAGAAGCATGCTAAATAAATTTGCCAACTCCAAAACCGAAAGACGTTGGCAGGGCCGGGGGAGGACTGGATCATTATGTTAGAAGAACCACTTTCCCCTGCTGTTAATTGGTTTCAGGAGAATGTCATGTGCTTAAGGACAGATGATATTAATTTCTTCTGTAAGCGCAGCCTCATCGTTTGAGAGCAGCAAAGAATAAAGGTGTCCTGCTTGTATTCAGGTAGATGAGTTTAAACTGCCCCAGGGCAAGGAAGGGTAATGGAGATGATGGTGGAAGAAGCAGCCAGCCCTTGTGCAAGTAGTCCGGCAGAGTTTAGCTTCAGCCTAGACAAATGTAAACCTGAGAGGAGAGAGGATTGTTCCCTGTGCATATATGGAAGGGAAAGAAAAAAAAAAAAGGCAGAGAGTTATTTAAGGTTAAAGATGGTTTTAGGAGGAGGCATGAGGTATACATGTAGAATTCACTTCTGCTGGCAGGCGGGTTATTTCTAACCTCCCGTTTGGTGCTTCCCCATGGGCACGGTGCCTTGTGCTTTAACTAGCTGTGGTGGACACCAAGGTCAGGCATTGGAAGCGACTTTCTTCAGAGTACTGAGATGGAGGAGCTTGCTTACAACGGTTTCTTTGAAGAGAAAGAACAAAAAAAGCTTCTAGGGGAGAAGTATTTTAAAAATGAACATAATGTAAAGGCAGCCTTCCTTAAAGATTTACTGCTGCTCTTGGTGGTTGTGTGGATGCGCCAGACTTCTTCCAACACCTCTGAGTAGGTGCCAGTCTGTCAGATTAGCTCAACTAAAATAAACCTTTCTCCCACTCCCTGCTTGCTCTCAGCCCCTTGAGAGGGAATTACCTTTTAAAATGACCTGGGGTGTTTGCTGGGTTTTTATTCTGCCATTTTAAACTAGTTTTTAAGCGAGCAGAGAGGAGATGAAAAATGTTGGCCACTTTTAATAATGTCACTTAACGCTCTCCGCCTTTGAGCCAGTGTTTGTGGAGAGATGGCTTATCTTGAGCCATCCTCTCCTATCCTTGCCTGTTTTCTGTGAGAGTGTCTCCTATTGTGCTAAGCCAGTAACCCTTTTTATATAGGTCAGCGTATAGTATTAATGAGCTTTTACATCCTGGTTATAAATGTCACACAGGTTTCTTAAGAGCAGGAGTAGGGAATAGAAAATGTTGCCTGGATTTGTTCTTTTTTTCCAGCTGTAGATGTGTGAAACCATTGACCTTCCAATGGGAGAGGAAAAAAAAATTGCTTTGATTAATCCAAACCTTTCTGGTTTTGTCATCTAAAATCCAGTCCCAAAGACCAAATGTTGTGGTGCTTGCCTTCAGAAGCACCCACTTTTGGAACATTTTACAACATTTTCAAAGTTGCTGTGAGATCCGTGTTCTCGTAACGTGGGAATCTTCCAGGACAATCTGCAAGTAGGAGTTGAGAGCTTTGATTTGTCTTGAGGCCCCGCAGCGTGTTCAGGAGTGTTCAGCTGTGATCAGCCTCTGCCTGCAGCAGAGCAACACTGCGTTTTATTGCCGCAAGAGGCAGCAGAATTAGTGCTGACTGGGTTATAAATGTAGCAGGGTTATAAATGTATAAATGTATGCCAAGAGTGGCAGGAATCACAGAACTGTAGGGGTTGGAAGGAACCTCCAGAGATCATCGAGTCTAACCCCCCTGCCAAAGCAGGTTCCCTAGGACAGGTCGCACAGGTAGGAGTCCAGATGGGTCTTGCATATCTCCAGAGAAGGAGACTCCACAACCTCCCTGGGCAGCCTGTTCCAGGTGTGTCTGGCTCCACATAACATGTCCAAGTCTCCATATGGATGGCCATATCCCATAGCCCTGAAACCAAAGTACTGTGAAAGGTACACACGTGGTTCATAGCAGGGAGGTGGTAGTGACTCTCCAAAGCATGATCTCCTGCTTTCTTGAGCGTCTGATTGCAGAGCACCCCAGTAATGTCATCTTTCAGAGCTTCTACTCTTTGATTTCCTCCAGCAACAACCTCTCCAGCACAGAGTTATTCTTAGCAAGATGAGGTAGCCCTAGTGCTGTCACTTCCATTTCTTCTTCAGCTGCAGTTATCTTAGTAAACAAAGGGTTGCACATCTGCAATTTTGCTTTATCAAGTCATCCTGTAATGCTGCACACAAAGATAAGGAGAATACATTTGTAAGTAGCTTAATAAATTAGTATTAGTATTGTAATTTGCTCAGTCTTTACTTTTGAGTTTTGGCCACTTAGCAAAAATTGCTTGGAAGAGCTATTAATTTTACCCTAAGAATGATGATGCTGTATAGAAAAAAATACCTGACCATATGTTTGTATCTTTATTTTAAAAGACAATGGATAATGAAATTTAATTCAAAGGGGAAAATAAATTACTATTATACATTCTACTTTTGAAGAAAATGCCGAACAGATGGATTCAGAGCCCTAATTTTCCCATTTGCACTATGGCTGTGCACAGTGCATACTTCTGAGAGGTCAGGGTAGGTGTCATCTGAAGAGCATTCTTGACTGGAAAAGTAAAAATCTCAAAGTGTTAAACAGATGATCTAATACATACTTGCATGGATTTCAGGGGGTTTTTAGCTATTTTCATAACTTGTTTGTACGTTTTCTGTTCCTCTGGCACAATAATTATTGTGCTAATTTCCTCTATTGGTGCTACCACCAAACTAAGAATTCCTGTAGAGACGTAAGGTCTCTTTCAAGTTGATTACTTTTAAAAATCTTTAGTGAATTTAGTGCAATTTTAAAAGAAGATTTTTTCTGGACCCAGAAATGAAATACTTCCAGGGTTTGGAAATCCAGTTGGAAAATAGAAGCTGATCGCTATGGTGATCTCTTTAATTTCCCGCCGGTGTAATTCTAATATGAAATACCTGTAATTATCATCACTGCCCTCCACCATCCAGGGAATGTTTTTTCTAGGCAGGTACAATGATTACTCCTGCAAAACCATCAATTTAACAAGCAGCCCCCCAGCACTTTGCAGCGTTCAAGGAACCTGCATCATCAGCATATAATCGCGTCTCGCAGGTATTAAGCAGCGAGCAATTCTTTTACCATTAGAGAAATAAGCAGATTGGGTTAGTCCCCAAGAGAATAAGAGTTTAAAGGTCTTGGCCAACTTCCTAGTGCTCACGTTATCATTGTGCTTCAGCAGTTCAGGGAAATGCTAGCAGGTTTCTCTGTCGCTCTCTGAGTCCTGTGCTGAGGTCACTCGTCTGTGGGCTCACGGTGCTGCTGTCCTCTTTCGCAAGAAAGCAATGCTTCAGGTTGCTGTATGGTGCCTTGGGATTGATGACAGGACTGCTCTTTGGATGTCTGCCCTGCACCTGAATGGATGACGTGCTATAAATGTGGATCATTTACTCATATTAGGTCATAGGGAAGCAGAATGCCCTACAATAACCTTGGCACTCCTCTTAATTTTTCTGTTAACAGACCCAAAAGAAAAATAGATTTGTAGGAGTTGGGGTTTCTATCTTGGCAGTGTCTGAAAATTGTTGGAAGGGGCTGAGGACTGCTCCTTGCCTTCCTGTTCTCTCTGCCATTGAGCCCGTGGTCCTTTTTGTGTAGCACTAACCTGCTTAGCCAAACAGTAACCATGATGGGGTTTGGGTGTGGGTTGTTTTTTCTTATTTTGTGTGAGGTGAAGCAAACTTCAGTAATCCCTCATCTGATCACGGAGAATAAATTTGATGCTGCTTTTGGGCATAGTTATTCTGTATCCTCTTTCTTGCTTGTTTTCAGGATATAAGCGACACTAATATCCACTTGCACGCTTCTTCTATCTTGATTACCGAGCAGGCTGGATGATGTGAAGATTAACAATGATGTTTTGAAAGACCGAACGCCTGCCAGTGTCTTTCAGATTCTCTCATTTTTCTCCCTTGTCTGATCAAGCCCTGGGCTGAGACGTCAGAGGCAGCTCTCTACAAATGCAAAAGCCCTAGAAAACATGGGCCCTGGCTTCTGTGTCAGATGAAAGTCCATCCTGATGTTTTGTTGACAAAAGAACATTAAGTATGGCTCTCCATTGACCACACCTAGCACAGGCACCGGTGCCTCCTGGAGCTTCTTCTGGGTGTGGGGAAAACCCATCTTTTCTCCCTTGATACAGGCGTTTTAGCAGGTTGAGGCGCACACAAACGCCTTGGCAGGTCTCCAGTGCCTGTTGACGCTTGCTATGGTTACATCCTTATCTTCAGGAATGCTGTTTCAGTCCAGTGAAGGTTAGAGCATGTCCTAGACGGGTTCATCGGTTGATGGTGATTAACCCAAGCCTATGCAGAGACGAGCTGCTGCTGTTTATTGTACGCTTCTGTGTTTACTGTCCTGATGCACCGGTTTATGGCAGCGCTGGAGACATCCCTATGACCGACTCGGAAACACTGTGTCCTCTATTCATGGATTGGCTTGCAAAACATAGAAGTCTGTAGCATAGGGACTTGGCCTGATGTCTTGCTAGAACCAGTGAGCCAGAAAGGAATAAGAAATATTTTTAAGTGTTAGCCGTGTTTTCCTTCTCTTGAAAGTATTTTGCCTCTGAGATCTCTGCATCGGCCACTTGCTGCAGAAGTTTTGCATAATCCAAACCAAGCTTTTGCTAATGCTTGACTAGCATCCTTTCAACCTGCTTGAATGCTTTTTAATTGATTTGAAGGGATTATATTGAAGGATAAAGTTACTCTTTATTAGCAGGAGGAGAACAATAGGTATTTTCCCATTTATTTATTTATTTTTGAAAGAAAAGAGCATATTTCATCTGGCAAGGAGTGCTTTCAGTAGCGTTAGGTATTTCATAGTGGGAAAGTGAAATGCCTTTCAAAAAAAACCCCCGTGTTGATTACAGCAGCTTGCCTACAGCTAAACTCATTGTAATAAAACTTCTCGGGCTGGAATGGGGTGCAGTTCACGCTGTTTGCCTCCTGAGTTGTTTTTTCAGTGTGTAAATCCAAAGTCAACAGCTGTCAGGTTGCAAAAGGGCTGAAGAGCTGCGTGGTGAGGCACTGCTGAGCAGTGGGGCTCAGGTCCTTTGGAGGAGGTGTCAGCCAGGCCCTGGCAACGGCGGCCGGAGCCTGGAGGAGCTGAAAGCGTGGGATTAGAAGAGCTTACATCCTTTGACTTTGTACCGGATCACTGGGTTGAAATCACTTTGATAGGTGCTTTTTTTTGAGGATTTTGCAGGGTCGGTTGTTTTTTTGATTAGTTCAGTTGGGTTGTGGGTTGTTGGGGTATTTTTTTAAGTCCCTAGAACTATGTATAGGGCTTCATGGCCTCTAGCTCTGCAGCAGTGCTAGTATCGAGTTTAAAGGGGACATTAAGACAATCAAGCCTTGACTTTCCCTATCAGCATGGGTCCTCCTGCTTGGGACTCAGAATATCACCTTCAAATCAATATAAAAGAAAGAGACTCCCATTCCCCCCTTCCCAACACGATGCAGTGGCTTTGAGAATGTGATGCCTTTCTTGCATGACCAGCTTCTTGTGTCCTTTTGTCAATAAAGCTGGGTTTCTGAAAGTGGGGTTTTTTTAATTTTTCTTTTCCTATCAGTAAAACAAGGAATCTACCTGTAGATAGATACAGCATATTGTAGCACACTTATTTTCCTAATTAGCATGTTAATGTAATGTCTCTCCCTTCTTTCCCTTTTCTCCTGTCTCTAATAGCCTAACAGCTGAATTGACAAAACCACTTTTTTGTGCTTTAAACATTTAATGACTAAAGTGATACAAAGGTTTAAGTCAGTTTGTAACACAAGGAAAATGGGAAGATGTCGATGAACCACACTGCGTGAACTTCCATTTACTTCTCAGCAGAATATGTATTGAAATATATTGGGGGGGAAGAACCTTAATTAAAATGTGCTCATGATAGCTAGCATTGGGTACGAGTTCAAATAAATCAAAGCTAAAATTTTGTTTTACAGGTTAAATTGGGCATTATGTTGTATTGTCTGTGCCTGAAAGCTATGTCATTTGTTCTTTGGGTTGGTTTGTTGGATTGCTTTTTTTTTAAGATAGGGGAGAGTAATAGATTTCAGAGTTTCAAGGACAATTTTTTTTTTTGGACAAAACCAGTCCCCATCACTTTTGTTTGGGTGCATTTGGCTCCTTTTAATACCTCTGTTGGCACAGAAGGAAAGCACCAATCAGTGCAGCCCCATCCTCTGTTGGGTCTCCAGGCCAGCAGATAATGAAACTGACACGGATAAGCCATGAGAAACCCAGTAATTATTCTTATTTACAATCTAAGTACACTTTCAGTAGTAGAAATGCTACTTTGTGCCGTTGCATATCTCCTTCAAAATTCTCTTTTAATTGGCCTTGTTTATTGGGACTTCCATACAGATACAGAGGGGAGCAGCAGCACTGAGAGCAGCTTCTTAGGAACATATTATTTGGTTTGCTTTTCCCCTTAACATTTTGGATTTTTAAGCTCAGGTAGTGAGATTTCCATGGTAAACGTTTTGTGATGTGCCCAACTTGGATTTAGTTTCAAAGACTTCATTTAAGGGCAGTTTATCACTGTTGCACAGTGTATCAACAAGTACAAGTAGGAATGCAGAGGGTTTTATCTGCAAATTAGTCACGTTTGGGGAACAAACTCAATGATCTAAAAAAATAAACAGGAAGATGACCCTAGAGGTAGTTATGGTCTTGCTCAACCTTCTGGACCCTTTGAGGTACTGACAAAACTTTTCCTGCAGTCATAGCAGCAAGACACTTAACTCGAGAGCTGAGGGGTCTGAGACAGACACAGTTGAGCTGTCGGTGTCTTACATCCAGCTCCATCGTTGCCCTTTCTCCTTTATCCAAGGGAATTGTGTGAGGTCAGCATTTCAGCTCCCCCAGCAGTATTCTTCTGTCTCTGCTTTTTCACTTCACATGGCCACCAAATGCCATGTCTCAGTGACGAAACCAACTTCCAAGATCTGGGAATACTGTGAGGGTTTCCTTAATTTCTATTTTAGCATGGTGTATGTCATTTCCTTATCGAGGAGAAATGAAAAAGGTTTTAGTGGATGAGGTCAGTAACATGCCATTAAAGAGTTCTTAAGACTAAAATAATTGCTTTAAAGACATTAGGCACAGAGGTTCTGCATTATCAGCTAATGCCCTAAAATTGTGTTTACTCGCTGGGTTAGCACTTTCCCTGTATATGGCTTTCTGTCTGTTAATGAGCTTATGTTCCTTATGGGCAGTATTCTGTCAGCCTTCAAAAAATAAGTGTCTTCAACACCTCTTGTGAAATTTATTGAATCCAGGAAAACATACCCCCCCACACACACCCGATTCCATAGTTGTCCACATTGTTGTTCAAACTGCATAGAAAATTAAACCAGACTGTCAGACTGTTTCTCCTTTGCTTCATGCTAGAGGAGTGCAACGCAAATACTATTTGTTGCTGATTAATTGAGTTTAAATAAGGGACAAGCATATAATATGCACAATCAAAAAGCACAGAGGGTTTATACAAGCTTGGGTTTTGCATGCGCTTCTGGAGTGGTAGTTATAATGTGACTTCTAAAATCCTTTGCTTTGTTAGAACATGAGTATTCCTGGGCAGAAGGGCTCATCTTTAAAAAAAATTAAAAAAGAAAAGTTAGAAAAAAATCTGATTTACTTACTTCACATGGTAAAACCATGCCTAAGTTGAGGGAGGCCAAATTAACTCTAATTTAGACATACAGTGATGGCCTAACATGATGTGTAAGGTAAGGACGCTTTCTCTTACTCTCTGTTTGATGCTAATGCTTGTTCTAATGAGTTAGGAAATAATATAGCAGGTTCAGAGGTGGACAAAAGCTTTTATTTCACAGATTCAGAGAATTACAAGGTTGGAAAAGACCTGTAAGATCACTGAGTCCAACCGTTCCTGTCCTATGCTAAACCATATCCCTAAGCACCTCATCTACATCTGTCTGTTAAACACACCCAGGGATGGGGACTCAGCCCCTTCCCTGGGCAGCCTGTTCCAAGCCCTGACAACTCTTTCAGTGAAAGAAAGTGGTGTCTTACCCAGCCAGAAAGGTTTCTGCTTCTAGTCCATAACTGTGTTTGCAAAATACAGCTGCTCATGTGCATCTCAATGTTAAAGAGTCCCGGGTTTGGAATAGGATCTTACAGTGGTGAGAACTGATCTCGCTACCCTGCTGCTATTCCTGCAGTAGAAGCAAGATGTTAAGTAAAAATTCTGGATGTTGTTATTGGAAGGAGAAGGGAAAGTTAAGTTTGTGGGGAGATCTTTTACCCCACCAGCGCCTGCCTTAAGCATGTGTTGATGTGAGAAAGGCCTTCACTTAAAATAATCAACCTAATTTGCTTTTGTATCCAGTGAAACTGGATAGATTTGGAATGAAATTATTAATGCCACCTAATTAAAAAAATTCCTGAACTAAACAAAACTAATCCCCACTCCCCCCAAAACATCTGCTTTCACATGGTAAGCTGGTTGCCTAATAGGCATTTATCAGGGACCAGGACCACTGGAGGAAATCAGTCTTACATAAATCGGATGTGCACTTCTGATCGAAATAATTCTTAAATATTTTGCATAAATTAAAAGTTAAATTATGCATAATATGTGCATAATTACATCCTTTTGTAAATGATGTTCCCCCAGTTAATCACTAAAGAACATCATGCAGCCCCTTGATTTTGAACAATTAAACCTTCCACGGCTGCGTCTATAGATAGATATTCCTTAAGCTCAGCACAGGGGGACAGGAGTGCACACTAGCACTTGGCTATGATCTGCTCCCTTTTTTTGATTACTTAAGAGGGCTATTCAGGACAGAGTATCAGCCTATATGAATGCTATCAACCAGCTTGAACAAGCCAGATTATTTAATTAGCCCTATTAAGACGCTTCTATTTTTATAACTTATTTATGAGCGCTCTTGCTAAGCTTAGAAGGTCTAGCTTCAGGTTTCAAAAAGTGTTTTCAGCTCCTGTCGTTAATCTGGAGGGGTTTTTATGCCCTGGCTCTGCTATGTTTTCGACCTAAGGAAACCCAAAGGGCTTTTGGGTGGTAGTTACAGTTGGAGTTGGGTAACACGCTTCTGCATCCCTGGCTGGCAGGCTTCAGGTTTAGGACCTTTACAACGCCCATGCATGATGGACATTAGCTTGGTTTCCAAAACCTGGGTTACCTTAGACCACTAATAATCCAGGGGATGGACATTTCTTTTAACACCCATGTTGTTGAAGCGTTTTGTTCCCCCTAGGGCAGGAATGTTCCCCAGCCATCACTTAAAGACTTGAGTATCTTGCTTGCCGTGCGATGCTGGTATGATGTAGGTGAAGCTTGTTTTGTGTCACTGGTTTAGTGAGATCCATGTAATCTGTGTGGTCATTATCTAGATATCTTTTTTAGGGGAGCAGGAGATGATTTGATGATGTACCTAATAAAGGGAAATCAAACGTGATTCAATGATGTACCTATTGAAGGGAAATCAAACATGACTTGATGATGTATCTATTAAAAGGAAATCAAATGTGATTTGATGATGTACCTATTGAAGGGAAGTCAAACGTGCACGTTTACCAAAAGAATAATCTTTTCAAGCAGCTGTGTCCAGAGTTGATACCTGTGTCATGGTTGTACCTTCAGAGTGTTTGAAACAGCTCTAATTCATCACAAGGGTAGGGCTTTTACTCTGCCACCCTAAAAATCAAATTCACTTGCAAAGGAAAGGGGGGGGGGAGAGGGGACACGACCCAAAAAAATTCATGTTGGAATTCAGTCAGTGGGCTTTTCCTTTCTGGCTAAACTACCCTGGGCCAGTTTGGAAGAAGAAACTCCCCAGTTATAGGGTGACTTTATGCTTTGTAAAACTTCACTGATGGCAAGTGCTGACTTGTGGCTTGAAGCTTTCGTTGTTCTGGTCTCGGTAACAAGAGCGTTATTTAAACAAAGATCAGTGCCAAGATGATGCTGAAACAATACATGGATTTGGAAGCAAGGGGCTTTTGAAAGCTGAGGGTATCCATGCAAATTATGGTTCCATCCAAAACTCGCCCAAGCAATAAATCCAGGCAGATGGCATCTGCCAGCTCACATCTCAGGATCTTATCCAACTTTAGCTGCAGGTGAATATGCAAAATTGCATCCTCTTACTTAGCAGAGAAGTCTATAGATGTGCTTTAATGCATTATATCATCGGTAAATTATTTTAATAGCAAATAAGGCTTTATTAGTTTTGCTCTTGCTTTATTGCATTTGCTGCTCTACATTCAATATGTACAGCATTGGCACAATATAGCTTGCATGCTAGCTAGTGCATTAGCAGAGGAAATGGTAACTGTGTTCCAAGACCATAATGTTATGATATTGGTACTGTTAAAATATCGGAGGAGAGAAATAAAACCAAAACAACAAACCAAAGCCCAACAGTTGTTGCATTTCAGGCTGTTGTACAAAGGTAGGAAGTCATATCTTATATATGAAACAAATTTAGTTCTGGAAGGTACCAAGATGAGACAAAATTTGTATGATTTCCAAAGTACCAGGGGTTTTCAGGTTGTTTTTTTTTTTAGAGTCAGCTTGCAGGTTAAAACAGACCTGTGAGCAATTCAGGATAGCAATATAAATATTTTTTAAAAAGAGACAATAACAAAGAATGTAAAAGATACTTGGCATAGTATTTTAATATGGAGGGGTGCTTATTAAATTGACTCTGCCCTAGGTTTAGGCAACGCTGAGAAAAATTCCAGTCCTTGCTCCACAATTAGGTAATGGATGGTACACTGAAATATATGGGGGAATTAGAATTCTTTCTTTGAGAAATGTATTGTGGATTAATGTTACTTTGATAAATGTGTTGAGTAAACTGCTCGGTGTAGTAATGCCATTCGCCTATGTATATAACTGTCTAATAGAATGGATTTACGCACGGTGCTAGAGAGCATCACATGCTATAACGGTAGGTAGAAGAGTTTGGAAGAGACAGGGATGACATGGAGCAGGATAGATATTTGTATAAATAGCCCAAGGAAAAAAAAAAACCCCAGAGTTTAGTTTGACATCAATCTTCCACTTGCCAAAATAATCTTAATATTCTACATGTTCCATAAAAGTTGCTGTAGAATTTATGGAGGATCTTGTATGCAGGGATGTGCCATTCTTCCCATTGATAGCAATTGTGGTAGAAGGACACCATCTCTCCTTGCAAACAAACCTGGCCTGGCTCTGTGCAGAGAGGACAATCACTTCTCTAGGTTTCCACTCTCTTTCTGGTGAAGGTGAACCAGGAACAACTGGGCCAACTGGAATTTTCTTCTGAGCAGCTTACTACTGCCTCAGTACATAAATTTAACATGGAAAGTCCTCGTAATTAAGATTCATATGCAATTAATCTCCTCAACTCGCAGCTTTTTTTATAGCCCATATGACCTGATCTGTGATGTACAGTAGATGGTACCTACCATTACTGGGCTACCTCTGGCTGAGGTGCTGTGGAGGAGGCATGGGGGAATACTCTTTGAGTGTTACTGTACCCCTTTTCACAGTACAAATTTGCAGTCAGCTAGGAGAGAGGTTTTCATGCTTAAAATCCAGTGCAACCTATTTAATTTTGTTATTGGAGAGCTGATGGCAAAAGAACTTGTAATCTATTGCCAGCGATCTAGCCATTAAATATACCTCCCCGACATAAGGGGTTCCTGTATTCTAGCTTAAGATGAAAACCAGGTCTATCTTCTCCATCTGTGGTGTTTTTCCTTTCACACTTCCTGCTTGGGAAGACTTCTGCACAAGAACATCAGGAGGCTGCACATGCTTAGTCTTGGGTTTCTCACCCTTCTCTAGATTTGTACCTGATGGGGAAAATAGAGCAGAATGGTCTTTGTTTAGTGCACTGAGCTGAGCAAGCAGTTGTTTAGCATAACCTGCCCCTTTCTGTTACTTGTGGTATTGTGGATCCAATCAGTGATCCATGTGAAGAAGACAGGGTTTGTGTTAGGTCGGTAGGGAAGCTGCTCCTCCATCTGGGATTCCTCCACAGGTCAGGACCTGCAGGGGAGGTATTTTTGAAGGTGAGGTTGAGAAAATTGTACCATGGCAGAGGGAGTGCGGAGAGGAACTTCCCTGGGTGCATCTGGAAAACAAGGATGAAGAGAGCCCCAGGTTGCTGGGAGTTTTGGGCTCTGTGCAGCTCGATGGATCCCTGGCAGGAGAAGTGTTTGCAGGTTGGATGCTGAAACCATCAATCTTGGTGTTTGTTGCTGTGTTTTCTTGTCATCTTCCATCCTTTACCACTTCTAGGAAAACAGACAAGCCAAGCACTGCTGCAGTCCTCTTAAAATTGAATCGCATTTGGTATACATTCCTTCTTGCCTGCAGTATTGCCCAAAATATTAACTATTTCTTTTAACTTGCTATTTCTGTTAAAACAAAAATGGTATCTCAGAGGGTTTTAACTCCATGCCTTCCCTCCCTCCTTTCATTTTTCACACACTTCAAAGTTGTGAAAACATGTTTTCCAATTAGTAAGAAAGAAACTCTGCAAGTGTGATGAAGGCAAGTTGAACAAAGAAAAAGGTGAAGCTCAGGACCTCAAAAGTAGTAACTTCTGAGTGGGTTTTCCTATCAGCGTTACTTTGAACTAAGTTTTCAACTTTATTAATCAATAAGACCAATATTTGTCATGGTTAAATTATGTATGAAAAAGTGGGTATTTTATTTTTTTTTTCCTTTTTTTTTTTTTAAAAGCTTGATACATGTAGCGTTGGATCAAGGCACATACAAGACTGGCCAAAGGGCGTACAAAGCACTTTGGTTTTTAGTTGAAGAAACAAATGATTATGGCAACAAAGAGTGGCTTGGGGTTTAAACATGAAATAGCTCATCGTTCAGCAGGAAGGCAGAAAGAAACACGTTACCTTACAGATTTATCAAGGAATTTCTGGAAAACTGTGACAGTAATGGGCAGTATTCCTGACTGTAATGGCAGTGTACTGAACACATACCTCTATTCACCAATTGTCTGTTTACCTTTGTGACTCAAGCTTTTGAGACCTTGCTTAGATTGCCTAGGGTTTTTTTGTTCTGCTTTTTTGCTTAGGAAGCTGTGCTTTCGGCCCTTTTTCCCATTCCAAGCAGTTTCTAAGTGTTGTCTCTGTCCTTCTGCCCTTGTCTCCCAAATGCCTGTGACCATCCATCACTTGTTTTCTCTGTAATAAGCAAGACTGCTGGTTTTGATAACCAGAAATCTATTCCTAAACCCTATCGACCCCCTTGCTTTTACAGCCTAAAGCATTTATTTTTTAGAATTCCTTGTTAGGAATTTGATTATGCTTTCTTTCTTCCAGGGATCAATTCTCTCTTTTTTTTTTAAAAAAACATGTCAACAGCTTCAGTCTCATGCATGTCATTGATTTGATTATTCTCTTTTAAATTGGATTTCACCATTGTTGAATGGATATATCCAGACAGCTGATATTGCCCATTACTACACGCATTTTTTTGTTGTTTATTGAATATTGTTGTGGTATACAGATTTCACAGACCCAGCATGGAAAGTTCTGCGAGTTTGTTTTTTCTTGCAACTGCTTCTTCATCTTCCTGATTTGCCAGGTTCAACATCATTTTATTGATACCAAAGTGAAAAATGGCCTGTGCTTACACTTACAAGGATCTCAGATGAATGTTCTGACTGCTCGACACGGCAAAAAAATTCACTTTCACAGTCAACAAGTCATCTTACTCAGTAGAACACAAAAGTTAAATGGTCTGTAACTTCAATATTAGCAAGGAAAATACAGTACAAATTACTAAAAAATACTAAAATATAGAATTGTGGTCAGGTATCCCCACTACATTAATCGCAGCAGTAGCCTGAAATTTGAAACTTTTAATAAAAAGTTCTTAAATATAAATTATATGGCAAATGTACAGTACATTGCTTTGTCAGTCTTTTAATCCAGTGTTTTGCAGTAGAACAGCAACCGTTAAGTCAGTCTTTTCTCGTTTTTCTTTAAAAAACAAAACCAAACCAAAAAAAAAACCCAAAACCCAAACCAGTCTTTTTGTGTCCTTCAGTATCATGAGTGTGAATGATCTGAATCTGGAATACCACTGTCTCTGTAGCTCCTGTTACTACTGCTTTCACTGTGGCTGTTCTTGTACAGATTCATGCCGTTGGGTGGGAAAATGGTGTGTATTACAAATTCCTCCTTGGACACTTGGTCATTGGTTATTGGTATCATCTGGAAAGAAGTCTCCCTGATTTCTAGGATGGAGTTATCCTTCTTGGTTCCTGCTTCGGCGTAGTCATCTTTTCTCCGGCGTCCCTTGCTGTAGGCGCAGTTCCGGGAGAACAGGGACCCGTTTCTGTGGACGTACCAGCAGACCAAAGCCAGCAGCGCTATGGCCACCAGCGCCACCGCCCCGCCAATGATGGCGGCCAAGGGCAAGCTAGAGTTTTTGTAAGGTTCTTTCTCCTGCTCCCGGTTGAGGGTGGTGGTAGGGTTGTACATCTTCAGAGGTGCCGTCTCAGTCTCGATGCATTCGGGCGTTTCGTCAGAGAGATAGATGTTGCTGGTTTCCATGGGAACCATGCACACGCGGTACGGGGACTCTGGCTCGAGAGCCGTCAGCAGATAGTCGTTTCTGTCACCTGTAACTATCGTTTCAGTTATAGATCCAAAGGCAGGGCTGTGACCCATCTTGAGCCAGCTCAGCCTTAAAGCAGTCATAGGCAGGGCAACTTTCCAGGAGATGTGGATCGTCTCCGTGCTGACGGATTTCACAAATATCGTAATGATTTTGCGTACCGGGCTTGCTGTGGTTCTGTAGTTTTTGTTTAGGTTGGGAGTCTTGATGTCTGGTTGTTTGGTCACAGAAACCGGCCAGTGTCCCTGGGCTGGGTATAACGTGTTTGGTACCGCAGTAGTGATTCGGATGGTGCTTATCATGCCATCGTCCTTACAATCAAACAGCTCTGCGTTGAGGTCTTTGATAGCCATCCCACGTACTTTCTCTGGTGCCTGACACATCAGTCCACGTACGTTAACCTTTACAGGCAACGACTGCAACCAGTCACGTACCCATTTCATTTTGCACCCGCAGTGCCACGGGTTGTTGCGAAGAAACAGTTGTGTTATGTTGTCCAGATCATCGAAGACACCCTGAGGTAAATTGCTAAGATTGTTATTGGACATATCTAGTCGATACAACTGCCTTAAGTAAGAGAAAGCATTGGGTGGCACACGGTTGATGTGGTTTTCTTGAAGATAAAGCTTCCTTAGGTTTGTCCCCGGCAAGTTTACCGGTGCGGCTGTGAGCGAATTGCGGACTAATGACAGTTCTGTAAGATTGACTAAATTCATGAAGACTTTGTCTCCCAATCCGTGATTATTTAAAAGATTCCCATCTAAAACAAGGCGTTTCAGATTTGTAAGGTCTTGAAGGGACAGCTCTGAAATCGTGGAAATACGATTATCATCCAAGCGTAGCTCTTCTATTGTTTTAGGCAAACCCCAGGGAATGGTGCTAAGGTGATTTCGAGAGAGAAAAAGGAGCCTGAGATAGATGTTGTCCCGGAAAGCTCCATCCTCGATGCTAACAGCAGAAACTGAATTATCATCCAAATGCAGTTCTTCCAGATAAGGAATTTGTGAAAGTGAATCATAAGTAATGGTCCTTATATTATTCTCCTGCAAATGCAGTTCCTTAACATACTTAGGGAGGTTAGTGGGGAATTCATCTAGGCTGTTGTGGTATAAATATATTCTTTCCACCCTAAGCAAGTTCTTCAGTTCTGAAGGAATCCCAGCATTATTTATTTGATTGTTCTGAAGGAAGAGGGTAGTAGCATCCTCTGGGATTCCTGTAGGAATAGATGTCAAATCGCGATCATTACAATATATGAAACCCACATCACAGCGACATACTGAAGGGCATGGTTTGGCACTAACAGAATAAGGTGCCATGTCAAGTAATAGCCCTATTTTAGTCCAAACTAGGAAGATGCTCCAGGTTACACTAATCATGGTCAGGAATGATGAGATTTGTATACAGTTCTGATCTTCAACAATCTAAAAAAACCAAACAAACAAAATTATCCAGATCATTATTGAAGAAACTGCAATGAAAATTCAACATTACAGAAGACATCTGAAACATGCACATTAAACTCAAATTCAAGCTTGCAGAGACATTTTACTTCCTTTGACCTCTTGTACTAGTTCAATTAAGTTAATAGGTTATTTTGCATAGTAACTGAAACTCATGTCATCAGGTATGTCTGATCTGTGAGCTGTTCTGCTTCAGCAAGAAGGCCCTTCCTAAGGATTCCTTCACATTTCATGCATAGAGCCTATCTTTGTTTGCCAGGTACCAGATAAGTACAGAACTGAAGTCACACCAGCATTCAAGTAAATCATTCTATATCTGAAAGATAAGAAGTAATTCCTAAGCCAGCTAACTACCCACGAGCCCTTAAGTGACCTATAAACTCCTTAACCAAACCCACAAGTTTAGTGCCAACTATTCTGGACATTCAAAAAAAGGTCCTAATAGCAAAGCATAAATTGCAGAGGCAAGAGCAAAGGCCAGGTAAAGACTTGTTTCCAAGGTTCTCCAAGTGCTCAACATCCTGTTGTGTATCTTACAAATACAGCAGCCTACTTCTCTTGGGTTTTGAACTGGGCTGTTTAGAAGGGTGAAAGTTACAACTGGTAGGCTGGTGGAGTGACCGCTTTCTAGTTGATTGGATGAAATATTTCATTACATGCTTAATTTAATGTTTAAATATTTGTCATTCTCAGAAGTCTTCTTACTAAGCAGTACACTAATAAGAGACTATTCTTATTAGCTCTAACTGTGCAGGGTAGGATAATATAAATTAACTCTTGAGACTGAAATTGTACTTTGCATTGGTAGTTATGTTTGTACATTGAGCGCAGGTAATTAGCATTTTTATAGCTTTTAAGACAACATAATTCAATTACCATTGTAATTAGGGTTGTGAGAACTTCTGCAAGATGACCTATGCATTAAGCGGTGTCACGACCTTTTCTCTTGTGGGTTCATATACTAATTGAACTTTATTCTCTGAGGCAGAAAAGGGAAAATAAATTAATATTGATCCTACCGTATTTAAAGGTATGATTAAATTTTGTGCTTGAGGATATCCAGTAGGAGAAAGTCTTGTCTTGCGAGTCACTCGTGTGGTTTACTCCATGGAGCTGTGTGTTCCTCAGCGGTGTTTACTCAGGCGGTCCTTCTCCGTGGTGTGTGTTTCCTGGCACAATACTCAATGAGCATTCCAACCAAGATTTATCATGGTACATAAGCACACCAGGCTGGGGAGTAGAAAAGCTTCAGCTTCCCTCTAGTTTTGTCTTCGTGTAAAGTCTGTGAATGAAGAGCCTCTTTTGTTTGGTTTTAATGCCTTTAGCAGGAATTACTTCCTTTGTAACTCTTACAAACTCTTCTGTGCAGCGTAGTAGTCGGAGGTGGTAACTTCAGCGCCGCGTGATGGAAACCATTCATTATGTTGAGGCCTGGAGGATGGTAGCCTCTTCAGGAGGTCAGGAACGGGGCTGCTTTTTCCTGTCCAGAATTATCCAAGTATAAACTTTGTAGAGTAGCTACATCCTGATACATCCACGCCTCTCTGAGAGAACCGTTGCCCGACTCTCACTCCTTCCAAATTTGTAATGCAGGAAAGGATTCCTCCTGCGCTGCGGGGACGCGGTTATGCTACCGTAGAATCATTAGGCAATTCAGATTTTCTTCATTAAAAAAAACCCAAGTATTTTCTTCCCAGAAAATTCCCCTTTTAAAGCTTTCCTTGAAATTCTAAACTCCTGTGAAAGTAAAAACAAACAAAAAAAATTGGAATTAATAACAACTGGTGGACACTAACATTCAGAGTTGTGTTGCACCCCCGATACAAATCATGCTGTGCTTACTGTATAAATGCCCAGCACATCTTGTTTTCCCAAAATACCAATACTTTGGCAAAATAGAGAGCTCTCTTAAGAAAACACTTTGCTGTTTGGTCTCATGTGAATGCAGTTTTGCCAACACTGTATTATCCTTTCTCCCATTAGAACATAAAGTTATCCTGAATTATAAAACCTTTGTAAGGGATGTTTCCAACCTGAGGCTAAAATGGTTGCTTGCTTTGTGTTCTTGATAAACTGAGGTAGAAGATGATCCTATTCTTGTTTTTAAATGTAAAAGGAGGTAGTTGTTGGATGAAAGGGGAAACATTTTTGCTAGAATATGATATTAATATTTCACACTTGCAAGGTGCTGATTCTGAACTGGGGACTAGCGAGGCATCTATTACTGAATTCTGTCTGTGAAATGTCCTCAATATGCTAGGCTGTCTGAACTTTTAAGCTAGTGTATTCATCCTTTTGCATGGTGGAAGTAGAGTTTAGATTAGCATTTTATCTGATTTTTTTCCAATTAAAAAAACCCCAACAACAAACCCAAACAATCTTGGCTCTTCCTGTTTCTTGAAGGACTCCAGTTATTTGGTATTTTTGAATGTTGTGTTTTAACTCCTGTATAACACAACTGCAGAAAGTATCCTGTGTGAGATACCAGGTCCCTGTTCCCTGAGAGCACACAAGCACTATCTGTCTGAAGCAGAAATGGTTAAACCTGAAATTAAACAATAAGTCTGCATCTTCTGCTTGCTTCTCCCTTTCGTGACTCTGTATTCTCTGCTGAACTGGGCACAATCCTCAGTACTGACATGCTACAATAATAACAGCGTGCTGAGTAATGCTTGCTTAGCTCCCTTCCTCTGAGCTTCACTAGAGTGGCTTCTGCTCCTTCACAAAATACTAGACCTAAAGAAAAAACCAGTCTCTGTGTTAAAAGGGTCTCCTTGCAATTTGAAGCAGGTCCATGGTGAAATAGATCAGCAATACCCCTACAGCAACAGGAGGGAAGCAATGATACAAAATTATTGGCTTAAGATACAAATTATGCTGCTCTTTGTCAGAGAAAAGCCCTCCTACCCCCCTTTAGAGATTGTGTAACCCCCTAGTATGGTAAAGCCTTTTTCTCTCCTGATGCTGTTTTCATGGTTATCTGAGCTTTGGTTCTGCACTTCGTTTTCAGCAGCGGTGTAATGAAAACAGGGACTCAAACCCCCGTCCCCTGTGGCACAGGTATGGTAACACATCCTTTCCTGGAAGGTGAAAGCTCCATCTACCTGGACACCTTTTAGAATACAACAGAATGCACGGGGGCTGTGTGTGTGTTGTTTTTATAACTTATGTAATTTGGGTAACTTATACAATCAGTGTTACAAAATGGAACCAAAAGGCTCCCTATTTATGCAGTGTCAGGTTTTCTCTGTCTGTATTCCTCAGGAGTTTGGGGGGGGGAGAAGACCAAGCTCTGTTCCTGAAACTCCGAAATAAGCAGTTGCCTAACAGCTGTAGAAAACCTGGTATCTCTTAGGAGCTAACGTGAACTTAGGATAGACAGTATTTTTCTGTAAGTATATTGAGAAGCAGGAATATAAATTTCTTAAACAGCCCTTTGAAGGCTACAGTAACTTTCAAGTACTTAAAAAGAAATAAAGTATCATAAATCTTCTTTGGAACTTAGAGCTATAAAAACCAGGTTAGTGTTAAGCAAAAGAGAAGCTCTAGTATGCATTCATTATGTACATACATACAGGCAAGAACGCAAATTCATTTGTTTTACCTTTCTAGCATATAAACTGTTTCCTCTTTGCTCCATTTGATAGTCATGCCTTCATTTATTGCCGCTATTATAATAGCAGTAATGTCTAGGATTAAAATGAAAGCACTAAAGCTCATTAAGCTCTTGGATTTTTTTTTTTTTTTTTTTTTTATCCCTTCTCTCAAAATTACATGAAAACAAGAGAGAGAGAAAAATAAAAGCAGGTCTCTTTGGAGAAGACAACACTGTTTCAAAAATGTGGATTAAGACTATACCCCCCACCCCCTTTTCTAAACTTTGAATAGTTTTCTCCAGGTTTTGATTGTTTGATATCTTGCACTTCCCTTTTATATCTGAAGCCATAGCTGAAAACAATGTTTTTGCATATCAAAGGCTCCAGTGATCTGTCTACAGAGAAGAAGGGAATCCTGCTGCCATGCTCCAACTTTCCCCCTTCTTGAGCCCTCTCTAAATATTCCCTGACATCAAGTCATTATAGCTGATCCGGCAGGATGAAAAGTGACCCCCACTGGTACAGGCACTGCACCCAGGTTCCTTGCAACATCAAATTGGGAGACTTCATGGACACATGGTTTTGAAAGAAGCCATTACTTCTGCACAGAGCAGATTTTAGAAAGCATGTGCTAAAATACAGTTTTAAATGCAAAAATGACACTTTTTTGGGTAACAACAGGAACAGTGGAGCAACTGAATGGCAGCTTTTTTGCTTATCTTTATTTCAAGTTGAATGTTTTCATGAACTTTGCCGAACTGCTTGGATAAATTACTTTTCCTGGGACATTGTGTAAGCCCAAGTGTATTACTACAGATAGTGGTGATGTGTGAGCCTTGTACATGTACTTATCGCTGCGGTACAGCTAAGCAGGAGGACATCTTCTGTTAAAATATTCCAAGTAATTTGCACTATACAAGAAAAATGTGCCAAAGAACACTGCATTTACTATAAGGTATGGAATCCAGCAGCACTCCCTGTCCTATAGGCAAATGCAAAAGAAAGAAAAAACAAACCCAAAAACCTCAAATTAATTTTGGGATATTGGAAAAGTTGGGAGTTTTTCTTAAAAAAAAAAAGAAAAAAAGAAAAAGCAGCTGAAGAGATCTTTTCTTTCCAAGCTGTGATAAAACGTGACTCAAATCAAGACCTGCCTCACTCGAGGTCACGCAATGCTTATTTGAATTTCTAATCTACCCTCTGTGTTCTCCAGCAGGAACTCTGGTAGTTCAGTGGCTTCTTTCTAACCATCAAAGTAACAGAGGGGGAAGGGAAACAACTCTGTATTTTTAGGTAATAAAATGACAAGGGTATCACTGAAAGGTAACAGAATATTTGGATTTGCCAAGCCTAATAGTTTTGCTAAATCAGTGTGCCTGCACTCCAGAATTACCTCTGTATTTGTTTACAGCCCAAAATGTATCAGGAGCTTAAAATGTGCTTATCATCTTTTAAGTTCTTGGGAAGTCTATCTGTTGCATATCTTGCCAGTTCAGCATACAAAGGTCACGCTGTGTCTTAAATAGCATCACCAACTTTTTCCTTTTAAAAAAAAAAAAAAGTTCCACAGTGCTAATCTACACTTAAAACAATGTCCAGACTTTGTTTTCTTTAAGTGTATTACTCAGGGTTAGTTGATAGTGACAGCAAAACGCTTTCTAAGCACCCTGTCTAGGAGCTGCAATTTCCACGATCATCATATTTCAGGAAGGTGCCCCAGTCTTTTGTTTGGTGCTAGGCAAGCAGAAGGTCCTCTTGCTGGCTTTCCAAGGGAGAAAGAATGCAAAGGATTTTGTTAAAGTGAGAGCAGGCCCTCTGCTCAGGTTGTATTTCTGTGCTTTGGTGAAATTTGGTGTGTCAGGGGGTGGTTCTGCTAAAGAAAGTTTTATTTTCTGGTAGAAAATTTTCTTCCTCCTCCCCTTGCATGGTAGTTGAATAGAATACTGCTTTTGTCTTCCTACTTCTAACACGGGGGTCTCAAACCACAAATTTTGATGTGATTTCCCCTCAAATAAAGCAAATCTGACTAGAATGGACTCCCGAGTAAAAGTTTTACTCTGTGCCTAAGATAAGCCAAACCGGTATTTGCTGTAGAGGATGGAAATCACCTAAGAGTTTCTTCTGAAGTTTTACTTGTAAAAACCTTTCCTAGCCTCCAAATTGCTAGGTTGAAAAGATCCAGGCTATTGCACAATTCCTGCTCACTCTCTTGTTTTGACTGGTCTTGGTTCTGCAAAGGTTGCACCTTAAAAAAAGAAAAAAAAAAAAAAAAGCAAGCACTTAGAAGGGGGAGTGTTTTGCAATGGCTTTTTTGTTTGGTGTTTTAGTGCTCTTTGAGTTTAGCCAATTATGGCTTCTAGGTTTTCTTTTGAGAGCTGCTGCTGAGGGAACTCACCCCTGCTTAAAATAAAAGAAAAAAAGAACAAACGCTGCCGTTGTTTCAAGGTAAAATCCATTTTTTTTCCTCATTTTTGACAAGTTCAGGTGAAATTACACCTGATGGGCACAAAACGTTAGGCATGTAAAAATACTATGGGTCAAGTTTTGCTTATTATTATTATTTGCTCCTTTTAAAACAAGTTGGTTGCTCCTCTCCTGGTTACTATATTTGCTCCTTAAAAAAAAAACAAACAACAAAACTAAAGCTATTAAAAAAATGTGAAGCTGTGAAATCGCTTGAATTCTAACAGCTCGTGAAAGGAAGGACTGGAGTTTGATGGTATAATGTATTAACCAAACGCTTCTCAAGCTGCCTGCCCTGAGTGCTATTAAAAACAAATCTAAGCAATCACGTATTAATTCGGGGCATTCCTGTGCTTTGAAGTGATGAAAGAGAAAAACTTCAGAAATAACTAGCCATTAGCATCCAGGCTTCCTGCTAGAAGGAGAGACAAAGGTGGCCATCTCCCAACCGAAGCCACTTCAAATAACTGCAAGGCAAAGTTTGCAAACTCCAGCGATTGCTTTGATTAGTCACCATGGCCTTACGGAGCTTCAGGCTGGAAGATGCTACTGGTGAGAAGGGAAAAATAAAGAGGGAAAGAAAAAAAAAACCACCCCAAACAACTCAGAAACGCATCTTTACTTTGCTGTAAAGCCTTACGCTGTACTTTACTTCAGAGATTAAAGCTTGCTCTAAGTTTACTACAGAGTTCTCTGCCCACTGGGGGTGGTACACGCTGCAAAAACTCTGCTTTTAAGAGCCACAAGTCAGATGGGTTTTTGCTGCTGTCCAGTTTTCCCTGCTTTAATTACAACAGTCTCCCGTCGAGAAAAAACAGAGGCCAACGCCAAAGGAGGGAATTAAAAAAAATAAAATAATAATTTAAAAAAAAAATCACATTTTCAGAGAGTTTACAGCATCTTATTTCCCATGCTGATCGTATTAACTATGATACTTAGCTGGTCGTTCTCCAGTTAAAAGTAAGGTTGTACAAATATAGCCCCCCAACCCCCAAATATTAGCCGTTTAAATACACGCTAAGGATTGTCACTCTCTCTGGTATATAGAGCCACAGAAGGCAGCGAAAAAAATACAGCTTGTAGAAATGATTAAATGCAGGCAGAAAAACAGAGAAGCTTGATAGCAGCAGGAATAGAAGGATCAGAACAACCTCAGTATATTTTAAGGTAATTGGCTTTCTACAAACCCAGGTATGCCTTTTGTTTATGAAATATTTGAAACCCGATCTTAAACAGGGCTGTATTGTACGGCTTTGGAATAAATTAAAGGCAACTTGAGGGTGGATTTTTGATTTGGAGGGGAGGGGAAAGCACTGTAAACCTCTTAAGTATGACCTAATGCGTGGAATATATTGACAAGGAAAACACAGACTGATCTTTCTGGTTTATAGAGGATAATTCTTTTCTTTGCACACTTGAATTGACAAATGCATTTTTCACTCTAATTCAAAGAAATGTTCATTAAGACGCCATATCCCCAGGCAATAGATGGTGAGCATAATTGATGCTTCTATCTTTTTTTGGGCAGTGTATTACAGGCAAGGAAATTGGGGTCAGGATAATGACTTTTTTTTAAAAAAATCTGAACATTTTCAGCCTCTTCCTATACTTTTTCGCGGCATAAAGGATTTACAACGGGGATGCCAAACACGAATCTTCCTTTTCTAAGTGGCAGTCAGAAAATGGGCTCGGCTGATGGTGCTCTTTTCCAGGGATACGTTCTAATTGTAAAATAATTCTGCATTTTGGGGTGAATCTCGTGTACAAAACGCTCCCTTATACCAGAACTGGCCCCTTGAAGAAGGGAAGCGACTTGCCTTCAGTCCCAATTAGTAACCCCATGGCTAACACCACTCCACGAATTAGTTAATCACACACACACGCTCCGCGTCGCGTTCTGCAACACTCGTTGCAACTTTGACCGGCTCTGCTGGGGCTTGCGCTCAGAGAGATGGAAATTCAGGCTACCTCAAAGACAAGGACCGAGCCAGAAAGGCAACAAGAGCAGTGCTTTTATTGGCCAAGGGCCTCATCTCAAAAAAAAAAAAAAAAAAAAAGGCAAGAACAACATAAACACCACCCCCCACACACACCCCAAACTCCCAACCCAAGCCCCCAGGATGGGAGAGCTGTGCCCGGCTGCTGTGAGCTATGGCCGATGCCGGGAAGCGGGAGCGCTGCGTCGAGCGGCGGTGCGCTGGGTGATGCGGGGAGACGCGGGCTTCGCCTTATCGACTTAAGTTGAGGCTCCTAATTGTGTTGGAGGAAAAGGGGTGTGTGTGTGTGTGTGTGTGGAGAGCCTGGCACATCCAGCAGCGCTGAACCCGTTTTCGGGGCGAGGGTAGCGTGAGGATGAGGTGTGCAAAAAGAGGGGCTAAGCGGATGAGATGTTCACTGGCGAGCCGTCTAGAAACGCATCGAGGGCAGGCAACCACTTAATAACCCGAAAACAGCAGAAAAGTTGATTAAAACTAAGCGAGGACCTTTTTGCGGGCCAGGAGGATGATCCCGCCGGTGCTTCTTCCCAAGGAAAGTGGGGGGCGGGTTGGAGGCGATGTGGGCCTGTTGCATTCTTTCTTAACGTACGTGCAACCATTTTGTTCCCCATCTCCTCGCCCGCAGACTTTGTGCGTGAGGAGAGACGCGGTGGGGAGGGGGCAGAAACGCTCTCGCCTTCCCTCCACATCCCCCCCCCCCAACCAGATGCAGCAGAGGGAGTGGGGGGGGGGGGAAGAGGGGGAAGTTTCCAAACGAGGGGAAAAATGCGACGTAGGGAGGGAGAGGAAGCTTCCCCTCCGTGTTAAAGCGAGGGGTGGGGGTCCCGGCACCGGCGGAGCTGAGGCAGCTGCCCGACGGCGATGTCGCTCTGCGGGTCCCTCCGGGTTTCCCCTCCTCCCCCGCGGAAGGCGGTTTTGCGCTTTCTCCCGGGGCCGGTGCAACGCTGGCACCGCGCGGCCAGTTTCAGGGGCCGTGGGCTCGCACATCCCTCCCGCCCCCCAAGAATACAGCCGGGGGGAGGGTGGGCGAAGGCCGTCTGCAGCCTCCGTTGCGCCCGCGGGGCTAGCCGCTGCGCTCCGCTCTCCTGCGCGCCCTGCCGCGCAGCCAGCTGCGGGGAGCTTCGCCGCCGCAGCGCCGTGCCCGCACCCCCTGGGGCTTGGGGGCGCCCAAACTTCCCTCCGCATCCCTCCCCCCTCCTCCTCCTCCTTTCGCTCCGCGCTCCCCCCATGCCCCTAACCCGTGCGGCTCCCGCGGAGGAAGCACTTGTCCCCGCACTTACCTGCGGGGCACGGAACGGGGCGATCCCGACTACGCCGCGATAATTCCACACAGGCGTGGGGAAAGGCGAGGGAAGGCTCACAGCGAGCACGGAGCGATGCGCGGTACTGGGCGCTGCGCTGGCGCGGGGCAGCCGCGGAGCTCGGCGCGCGCGCCCCTCAAGTCGCGGCGGCAGCGGAGAGCCGCGGGGGCGGGGACATACGTCACCTGGAGGTGGGGCCAGCGGGAGGGGAGGAGCGGGGCGCGCGGCGCCGTCGCTAGGGGGAGCAGCAGGCGGCGCCATGATCGGGCCGGGCCGTGCCGGGGGAGGGGCGGTGGCGGCCGTACCTGAGGGGGCCAGCTTCGGGCTCTGCGCTGCTCGGCTGGGGTTATTTCACACAATCTTACCCCTTTTTTTCCGGGAGAACGGCGGCGGGCTGCGCGGGGAAGCAGGGGGGCGCCCCTTCGTCTCTTCAGCGCTGCGCGTTAAACCCAAAGCGACCGTCCTCAGTGCTCCAGTTGGGCTCCAGATGAGGCGGGCAACACTGGGAACCAAACCCTGGCTGCCACCTTCCCCTTGGCCCAAAGACCAGGAGCAGTTGTTAGATGCACAAGTGCTTGAAAAAGAAAAAAAGAAAAATAAAGGAATAAATGGGTGTCCTTTCCCTGAACTGCCACACATGAACAGCCATGGGCGTCCTCACTCCTCAGTCCTCGTCCTCCAAAAGCAGTGGCCATTTCATAGTGTCTCGCTCAAGCTACCGCAGGCAGTCGCAGCAGCTTCAGGAGGTTAGGGTTTTTTTCTGGGTGTTAGTACTTCACTTTTGTTTGAAGCCAGCAGAAGGGTAAGAGTTGCTCATTTTTTGCACTCCACCATGATGATGCTGGTCTGGAGATCGCTTATGGCATCTGGCAAGACTACTAACATGGAGCACGAGTGAAGCCCAGCCCATCTACAGTATTCAGGGACTATTTGCTGAAAAGCAAACTTTCTACTCATCTAACAAACCCCAAAATTTATGGTAGTCCTAGGACAAGGTAGAAAATATGCTTCTCTGATGTTTTTTCATAAGACCTGGTTTCTTTTCATTCGTAGCTTACTAACTCATAAAAGTAGTGTTGGATTTGGCAGATACAGTTGAGTTTGCTTAAAATTTCTATCTGAATGGGGGTTTCCTTCAAAGCAGACAGCACCTGCCCTCACAGTTACTCTGATCTCAGCAGCAGCATATAGGTAGTCTTGGTCATCTCCCGCTTCCATGCAGTGTTCACTAGCAGAAGGAGCTGATGTCCAGGGTAAGGCGAGCTCCCCAAACCATCTCTGCTGCTCTCAGTTGTCCCTCGGCTACACTTTTTGTTGGTATCAGAAGATGGCAAGGCCAAGTTCTGTTATGTCTAAAGACAGTGGGATCGAGTGCACCCTCAGTAAGTTTGCAGTTGACGCCAAGCTGAGTGGTGCAGTTGACACACCAGAAGGATGGGATGTCATCCAGAGGGACCTGGACAAGCTAGAGAGGTGGGCCTATACAAATCTCATGAAGTTCAACAAGGACATGCACATGGTCCTGCACTTGGGTCAGGACAATCCTCACTACCACTATGGGCTGGGAGAGGATGTGGTAGAGAGCAGCCCTGCGGGAAAGGACTTGAGGGTACTGATGGATGAAAAGTTGGCTGTGAGCCAACAATGTGCACTCGCAGCCCAGAAAGCCAACCGCATCCTGGTTTGCATCAGAAGAAGTGTGGTGAGCTGATCAAGGGAAGTGGGATTCCATCTGGAGTACTACATCCAGCTCTGAAGCTCTCAGCGCAAGAAGGACATGAACCTCTTAGAGCAGGTCCAGAAGAGAGCCATGAGGAAGCTCAGAGAGCTGGAGCACCTCTTCTATGAAGACAGGCTGAGAGAGTTGGGCTCATTCAGCCTGGAGAAGAGAAGGCTCTGCGGAGACCCAATCGTGGCTTTCTAGTGCCTGAAGGGGCTACAGGACAGCTGCAGAGAGACTGTGTAAGGGTATGTATTAATTGGATGAGGGGCAATGGTTTTAAGCTAGAGCAGGGCAGGTTTGCATTAGCCATTAATAAGAAGCTCTTCGCTGTGAGGGTGGTGAGACAATGGCACAAGTTGCCCAGAGAGGTGGTGGAGGCCCCATCCCTGCCAGCATTCAAGGTCAGGTTTGATGAAGCTCTGAGCAACCTGATCTAGTTAAAGGTGTCCCTGCTTACTGGAGGGGGTTGGGCTAGGTGACCTTTAAAGGCCCCTTCCAACCTAGGGTTGCATTCTGTGATACCATGAGAGAGAGCTTGATTTCTTTCAGGCCTATGGAAACCACTGAAAAGTTGTGTTTTTTCTAACAATTTTGAATATTTCCATTCCTCTCATTTACCTTCTGGCAAAACCAAATCCAGACAAACTAGAAAGTGTCAAGCTTCATCCTTTCTCAAGAGAAATTTTAATAGATTGTTGAATACTGCTTGATATATTTGGTATTTAGATGTTTGAAGTGTTAGACATGTGCTGTATTTAATCAACTAATTACAAAAAATGTAGTCCTAGATTGAGTTTCCTTGATAATGAGGGAAAAGGGTGGGGTTTTTATTGCTTTAATTCTCATCATTCCCCCAGGACAGTAAAAACTAAACTCCAGTGGCCTGTATTGATAGTCCTGGCAGAGTGAGCTGTGCACTAATCAGTTTGGTATATGCACCTTAATGTACATATAACATGTTATAGACATGGCTCTATAGATAATATATATACATGTACTATGCAAAGATAGGTATGCCAGGTATTATAACATGTTATAGACATGGCTCTATAGATAATATATATACATGTACTATGCAAAGATAGGTATGCCAGGTATTATAACATGTTATAGACATGGCTCTATAGATAATATATATACATGTACTATGCAAAGATAGGTATGTCAGGTATTATAGCATGTCTGTGGCTTGCTGTGTGGGACAGGTCAGTGGGCTGGGGCAATGCAAAAGGCCTTTTGAGATCTTGCAAATATCCTGTAGATTCTAACTGTCATTCTGTTGAAGTTGTAGTTCAAAGCCAGCACGTACTTGGTATTTCTTGTGCCTGACTTAGTTGTGTTAGCTAACAGAGTCCAACAGTCCAACATGTTGTGGTTGTGCCACGTTGCTAAGCTCTAACATGTATCTGTGGGGTAAAAGATGTATATGGTGAGCATTTAGCTATCTTTCAGTTGTATTCCAAGGCTGGCCCTGTGCTTATGGCACCAGTTAGAATTTACAGTAAATATTCCTGGAGAATTCCAGTGGGCAGGTGAGAAATAATTTGATTTTACCAGGTTGCAGCTGCTGTGGAGTACTGAAAGGTCTTTAATGTGCTGTCGCAAGCAGATTTTTGACTGCATTCTTTTATGTAAACTGCATAAATATACTTTTTAGGAACATGGGTACCCTTTAAAATAATTTTCACAAAACCCCTGTTGTATGTGTGGAGCTTGACCACGTTCTCCATCATCATCTTGAAACATAGAAAGTCTGGGAGAATAGAGGAACTCTGTTAATGCTGATGGAGTTACTGTATGTGGGGAATAAAAATCTGCATATGTAACACAGTTGTATCAAGCCCTAGGAATAGAGTGAGATATTTTAATTCCATTTTTAAGTTAAAATAGTCTTTTACCTGTATTTTGTTTAGAGAATTAATTAATGCTCAGAGGTGAAAGTTCTTGTTAGACCTATAGGGAAATTACCTTTTAGAACACATGGCAATCTTGTTAATGCTCGTTGGGTTGGGAGGGTTTAAAAGGTGGCAGAGGGGGAAATTCAGAGTACTTAGACTGTGTAATGTGTTTCAAAGATTTCTAATGCAAGTTTATGACACACACTTGTAAGGTGCTGTTAGGTCAGCCTGATGATGCTTGTTTGGTGTTTGCTTTGGGTTTTTTACTTCCTGAGCACCCTGATGGTATGATAAGAATCAAAGTTCTGGGAAGTCCCTCAGCCAAAGGGACATGACTCTTGCTATGACTTGACAGGCATTTGTATCTGCTTTGTCCTGCTGTAAAGCAGGTTCCAGGAATACACATTTCTGGGCAGGACACTCATGAAACCTTAAGAAACCAAACACATTGAGCGGGAAGTGAAATTGAATCTCTGATCACTCATCCTCCGTGCAGAGGAAAGAGAACTGTCTTCAAACATCAAAACTGAACCGTTGCTTCTTTGAGCTTCTCAAGGACAGATTTCTTTTAGATAAAGCTGAGAGTAATAGTTTGATACTCAATGAAATACCCTGAAACGACTGTTAGTGGTTTTTAGCTTTAGGCTTTTATCAGGTTATATTGATTTTTCAAAGCAGGCTGTCCTACATCCAAGCTAGGCACTGGTTGATTTGTAGAGACATCTAAGAAAAGAAAATAATATAATAGATGAACTTTTGTACCATGCATGTCTTACAACATTTTCTGATATTGACTAAGAACAATTTCTCAGCAAATATGTATTGCAGCTTGTATTAGAGTTTAATCTTTAAATGATCAGAACCATTTCAAAATTAGAATCCGATTTTGGATACATTCCTTCAAAAATAAACGCCTGTCAAATTCAGCTTTCAGCATTGTGCATGTACCTTGTCACAGATGAGGCAGCAGCTCTGTATCAAATGCAATAAAAATGAGAATGTAATCATGTAAGAAAGACCACGGCAGAGCTAAGAAGGTATGAAGAATCTAAAGCTAAATACGTGTTTAAAATTAGGGGGACTCAAGAAGGGTTCTTCCACCCCCTCGCCTCCCCCCAGAGGAATGTCTGAGAGGTAATAGTTGTAATTGTGATTATTCTTTTGTCTGTCTGTAAAAGCCAGGAGATTAGACCACTGCACCTGTGTTTTCTGCCATTCCTCTCCCTTCTATCCATGCTTTCTCCCTGTTCTTCTTTCCAACTTCTCTAAACAACCCCAGGGAAAAGCCCAGCCAACTCAGAAACACTCCTGATGCAAACACATCTCTATTTTTCCTAAGGCAAACAGTTTTGCTTATCAGATCACGTGCTATTGATAGCAAAATTAAGTAACTTAATGGGGTGCTTGAAATTGCAAAGCCTATGAGTAAGGTATTTATTCATTTACAGGACATAGAGAGTTGGATAAAGGAAGCTGACTGAGTAAAGTCCATACCAGGAAAGTTTTCTCCTAATGCTTAGGGCTGATGGCTTTTAGTATTTAGAAGGTAATTTCCTCTATTTGAAGAGGAATTTTTGCTTGCAAACTTGACAAAATAAGCAATGCCATCAGAACAGGAGGGACTTAGGGGAAACAAATTTTCAAAAGAGCAGCAATGGCAGGACAAGGGGGATGGATTGAAGCTAAAGGAGGGAAGGTTTACATTAGATATTAGGGGGAAGTTCTTTACAGAGAGAGTGGTGAGGTGCTGGAACAGGCTGCCCAGAGAGCTGGTGGATGCCCCGTCCCTGGAGGTGTTCAAGGCCAGGCTGGATGGGGCCGTGGGCAACCTTGTGTAGCTCCAGGCCTGGAGGTTGGTGTCCCTGCCTGTGGCAGGGGGTTGGAGCTCTGTGATCCTTGAGGTCCCTTCCAACCCAGACCAGTCTGTGATTCTATGACTTCCCATATACTTGATGTGGCTTTGAAAGTGCAGAAAGGAAGGAAAAACAGTGTTCCCCCAAAACAACTGTGAGACTGGGATTGTTAGGAACATCTCATATGTGCCAGGGAGAATCCTGTAGAGGACAAAACTGCTGTTCTTCCCTGAGGGTATTTCATACATTTACAAATTCAAGTTTTTATGGGTGCAGCCTGTACTGATCCCAACAAGGCGGTAAGTGCATTTTTACACCTGCCTCTATGTAAGGGTTGCAGTAGCAGAGAAATACTTGAAAAAAATGAAAAATGAAAATAAAAACTTCTGAAACATCAGGAAAAAAAATTAATTTGGTGCACTTTTGGTCTTGGACTCTTTTTCTTGAAGCTTTAATTGTTGCTAATGTGACAGATGCCCAAAGCTGGCCTTCAAGAATAGAGAGATATGCAAGGGGGTAATCCATGGCTTGCTAAAAAGGGGTTTGGGATGGATGACTCCCTCCTGCCTGTACTCCTGTTTTGCCTCTTGGTGAACTCTTTGCAGCTCCTGCTGTTGACTGACTGGACACTAAGCAGACATCCTCTTGGTGAAAGTTCCTGTTTCTTGTTGGATTCCTTTGGTCTAGCAGGTATATATCCATTGGAAGATTAAAGCTGCTTTCTGGAGAATCCAGACAGTTTTCAGGAGACTTTCTGGATGAAAAATGTGGATGCTGGAAGTTAAATAACAAAATATGAAAAAGTTATTGTAACTGCTGAGATTACAAGTTATTTTCAATCACTAGTTACCTGGATGTGCAGATTATTTGACTGTGATTTCATTTCACAAAATCAAGCCCGGTTCTCACATTCAGCATCTCAAGATGAGGTTCTCTGAGACAAAGAAATATTTTTGTAGAGAAGTTAATGTTCCCTTGGTGAGGGATTTTATGGTGGAATTTGCCTCTCCTGAGGTAGAAGTTTAAACAATGCATGTAGCTAAAAGAACACCTGTATTTCCATATGCAGCTTTCATAAATCTCAGTACTTCCTAGCTTCCACTGAAAGCCTGAAAGTCACGTTCTTTCTCACAAGTTTATTTTCAGGTATTTATTTTCAGTCTTCTCAGAAGTTTATTTCAGAAAAATGTTTCTTCTCCTGTTTCTTTCTCTTTGTTTTATTTCCTGGTAGCCCTAGAGTTTTTGCAGCCCTATTCCTTCTTCTTGCCATTGTCAGCCTCTCTGCCAGGCTTCCTCTGTATGCTCTTCCTCATACCCACCTCCTCTCCTCCTCCTGCAATGCCCAGTAGCCCTTCTTCTGCACATCAAACCCACACAGGAGCATTTACATTCCAGCCCTTTGTCCATTGATCTTCTGCCATGAGAAGCAGCTTCTTCTCCTTGTCCTTTGGCCTCCTTTTACATGTGAAAGAGTTTCCTATTTTCTTTCCTTCTCCCAAAAGATCCCAAGTTAGGTGAGCAGTTTCACAAAGGTCTAATCTTGTAAAATTACAGTGGCCGAGCTCTGCGCAGACCTGCAGTGTATTAGTTACCCGATTTGAATATTTAGCTTTATTTGTAAAGAGCAATTGGGTGGATTTTAGTGTTGCTGAAGGCTTTAGGTGGTGATCTGTTATCTCTAAAAAGAAAAAAAAAGCACACCCCCTGCTTTGCATGCAAATCAAATCAAATCAGAGCATTAGCAATAGCATTCTCTTTTGGCCAAATGCACCAGTCTAGTGGTTTGCCTTGTTTGTGTCTAGTCTGTGCTGACATCTAGCAATAAGCTGGAGCCTGTGCGCTCCCTGATTTGTTTGTGTAATACCTGGTTCTGAAATGACGAACGGCCATGTGCCAGTGTTGAATATATGAATAACTCCAAAGTGTTTATTCTTGGGAAGTTTACATTGTCTGAACAGATTTGTTCAGTCGTAAGTAGGGGTGATTATTCTGTCTTTGTCTATTCAGCAAGAGAGGGCCTTGCAGAAATGGCTGTGCATGGCAGTGGTTAGTGCAGTTGGCAGAAAGTTACCAGTTGATACGGTGATTAAAAATGAGTTGACAGGAATTTTGAAAATTCCCTGGCCATGCGGAGTGTAGTTACAGTGGATGAGAGTCTGACTCACAGAGAGGATATATATGCAGAAACTTTATCTCAGTTGAGAAGACAAGCTGGTCTTGTACGAGAATCAACTCCACCAGCACCATCTGTGTGAATCAGTGTGGAAGCTGGCTTGTCTTCAGCATCTGCTGGCTGAGTGTACTGTGGAAAGCTCCTTGAAGCTAAATAGCAAAAAAAAAGTAGTTGTAAGGCATATGTGTATCCTTTCATGTTTGCTTTTTCTAGTTATACATTATTAATCCTTATTTTACTTTTTACCAGTGAAATTTTCTCTAGAATTTACCTGGAACATAACAGAGATCTCATTTAAAAAGCGTTGGCGTGCTCAGCAGAGGCATACTGTTTCCTTTCAGTCTCAGAAGCACATTGATGCTGGAGGGTTTCCTGGGTATTCCTAGAGCGATCCCTCTTCAGTTTTCAAGTGTCCCAGTTGCCGCACCTGGACAGAATGACTAGGAACAGTGAAGAGTTGAGAGAAGTTCTCCTTTGCCAGGTGTCTGCCCAGAGCTTGCTGGTAAGCAGGGAAGTGAGGAGAAGGCCTGGACCCTTGAATTGCTTTGAACAAGTGATGGCCATGCATTGTTCAGTTGTCATGCCTTACCCCTACCAAGGATGAAGTGGTGAGAAGCCAAAGTTTCATGGGAAACAGGATCTGAAAGTCGTTTCAGGCTTAGCATCTGAAGCAGTGTTCTACATTTTTTCATCTTCCTTAATCCATCTTTAATCTACTTCTTCAATGTTTTTGTTCTTTGGCCTCTTGAGAATATGTGCTAATTGCTGCTGCCAATCCCAAAGCCCTGGGGGAAATTTTGGGAATCCTGGGGAGAAAAGTAACTGTGGAAACTCGTAACAGACCTTCAGCTCTGGGATGCAGGAACATTTTGGCTGAGCTCGGGTTGGCTACGGCCATGTACGATGTGTGGCATGCAAGACAGAGGCGTCATCCGAGATGGTGACAGCAGAGGCTTTGGTACTGAAGAACTGAGTCTTTCTGACTCTGGATGGTTCAGAGAAGTAAGAGATTGCAGAAGGCAGGAAGGAAATTTTGAGGTGCAGCAGCTGTACATTTGCCGAGCACTTTCATAAAGGTCTTGTATTTTATCCGATTTCCTTGGTTTTCCTTTCACCTTGAAAGTTAGAAAACCAAACGGATTCTACCTTTCACATGCATGGTAGAGCATGTTTTTGTCTCCCCTAAGAGTGGTCTACATCATAGTACCCTTGTATCAAATTCATTGACGGGGAAAAAGATTTTCAAAGCAGCTTAACAGTCACTCTCCCACCTGCTCCTCTGCCCTGAAACCCACAGGTCTCCACTAAAGGTTTGTGGCATCAATGCTAGAGACTTC
This sequence comes from Hypotaenidia okinawae, assembly GCA_027925045.1. Classification (NCBI taxonomy): domain Eukaryota; kingdom Metazoa; phylum Chordata; class Aves; order Gruiformes; family Rallidae; genus Hypotaenidia; species Hypotaenidia okinawae. The sequence continues at coordinate 7,347,831 of BSDF01000003.1, forward strand.
ACCTGCATTCCTTTTGGACAAGTGTTGGAGAGAAGGTCAAAGGCAGGCCTAGGCCTGCCAGCCCCCCAGGTAAAGCAAAAGGCCTGTACTGCAGTCCTTACAGTGTGAGTGATGCCACGGAATGGAACGAACCACCATGCTCTTAGGTGGTTTGGCTTTTCATTTTTCTCCTCAATAGTCTAGACTGGTTATAAAGCCAGAATATAAATCAATTTCTAATTTTCAGGTATTACGACAAAACTTGTAGGTACAAAACAGTTTTGCACATTGCTATAAAAACAAAACGTACTCAGTGGTGTGACAGAGCTAGTTGGACCTGTGATCTGAATCAAATACAGTATGCCCATGATCCTAATTAAAACATTAAATGATCTATTTCTAGCTAAGCTGGCTTTCAGATACAGTAACACGTGCAAGAAATATTTGATTTCCACTTACCAATGGGAAAAAAAAATCTCAATTTGAATGTGAGAAACAAACCAAGTCCCCCAATTAAAACTGGAGTAGTTCTTGACCTTAACAATAGTTCTTTAAAATCATGGATTTCTAAAACCACCAACAGTGCCTGAACTAGCATGTTATTTATAGTCGTTGTTCACCTGAAATGTATCTCAGGACGTCTCTTGATAGATGAAAAAACACACAAGATGCTTGTTAAAACAGCAATGTAGTTTTATACTTAAAGCCTGAAACATTTTACAAATATAATGACTGTAGTGTCCTCTGAGATCCAAAGTATGATTTTTTTGGGAGTGATGCCTGAAAATTGGCTTTTCTACTTTGAAAGCGCTAAAGCCCGAAGTTTGCCTTGCAAACACCAGCAGATGCAACACCCAAACTGCACGAGAGGCTCAGGAAGAGCTGTTAACAGCTGCACTGGGAAATTACCTTTGTATTTAAATATGAGCACATCTAAAAATAACCCCAACGAGAAATGAAAACTCTTATTTGTTGTTAGCTTGCCTAGCATTTATCTTTATTTCTATTTTATGTTATTTTACATTATTGTTTGTGGGTATAACAAAGCCTATTTCATTTCTTCTTGATCATTTTTCCCAGGGGACGTAGAGAGACTCTGACTGAAATTGTAAATTCTTTAGTGAACAAGTCATGATGTGTATGGATTGTTCAACCACAATCACTTCAGGCCTGTGCCGGGTCAGTGCTGCGCTCTGTGACCACACTGGAGCCTACACGCATATAACAGAAGGGATTCAGGTTACAAGCTCAGTTCCCTCATACTCCAGGCGAGAGCATCTAAAATGGCTTTTAACAGTACAGCTGGGCTGTTAGAACGGCTGGCCGCTGCCACAGAGGGCAGCCCTGTCTCCTCTTTTGCATCAGTGCTTGCGTTTGGCCAAGGCTTTAGTTAGCTCAGCTGCTAGAAAATCACACTTCCCCCCAAAATAGCGGGGGTGCCGCTTTTCCATCCAGCTCGTGGTGGAGCCGGATGAGTGCTGGTGCTGGTGCCATTTGCACAAAGGGAGCGGGACCGTCCTCTTCCAGGGCGGTTAGGTGGCTAGGCTGGCCATGCTGCGCTGGGGAGCTAAGTTGGCTTTTGTGGTCGGCTTTAATGGTGCTGCAGGTATGCTTTTCAGGAAGACGAAACATCAAGTTTCGAGCCTTGACAGGGGCTCTGCTTAGTATCCACAGCGTTAGTGGAACCTGTGTGTGTGTGTGGAATGGTTTCAAGTTGAATACATCATCTAGGAAAAGCAGATGATCCAGCTCTGAACGACAGCCAGTGACAGTGCACGTCACAAATTGCTGCTGGCTCACTTTCACTTATTTGTTTATTTACTTCACCGGTCTGTGCTGCCTGCAAAACAACTGCAAAGCCCTGCTGCCTGCGAGTTAGCTCTGGTCTTCCACCCACCCTCGCTGTTCAAAACCAACTTCACCACTGCATCCGTGGGCTTCTTCTGCCTCAGAGCTCTCGTATAAGCTAGTGTCTTAGTAAACGTGTGAGTTTGGCGTATGCAGCCGTCAACTTTTGTATGGTTTGTGTTGCCTGTCGTATTACTACAGGAACAGTTCTTTGCCTTTGCTTTTTAATTTCTGAAAGTAAAACCCACTCGGTTCTTTCTGCAACCTGTAACGCCGAGTCGCCTGTATTTTAAAAAGTGAGAGATGCAATAGATACCATGACATGCTGGGGCTGGTACTGTGGAATTACTTTGTTGTTTTCACAGTGGTCTTAAGGATTTTAATATGTTGGCAAAACGCCTCCTTTCAAGGCACTGTGGTATTGGCATGGAAACCGGCTCTTCCATCAAATTGTGTGGCAGCTATTCGTTTTGTCACGGCTAGCAACACTTTGCTCTCTTGCAGTGTGATGCTCACGTTACTTAAGATTTCAAGCAGAAACTGTCTTACTTTATCTACTAACAAAATCTACAGCATTTATTCTGGTGGTTCTGGTAGTCACCTGGGACCTGAACAGCTGAGTAGCCAGCTATGAAATCCCACCCGCCTTCTCATGCAAAGGTGGTTTCGGTTCTTTTCCCTCACTGGCAATGTTGTTAACATTGACTGTTAGCTGCTTTTGGAGTGACTGCTGGAAAAACATGGCTGCAACCATGTAAACCTGGGAAATGCTATGGGGAAATTCAGGTGACCGCTGGTTTGTTCCGTGCTCCGAGATCCCAGTCTGTAGACAACTGTAGAGCAGAGAAACATATTGATAAACGGTGGGCCATGGAGCCAGGAGGCTATGGGATGGTTTTGAATTCTCCTCTCAGCTAGCAAACGTGTTGCTGCATTGAGTTTGTGGTGAAAAGCAGAGGTAGATGAGAACGAAGGCGGCTGTGGCAGCCAAACTGTAAGCCGTTTACCAAACTAAAGATGAGGCATCGCTGTAACAGGCACCGACCTGTTGGTAGCCTGGGAAGGGTTGCACCTTTCCTCTTGGAAGCTATGCAAGTTTACTAGTTTTTCCCTGAAAACTTTTAAATTCTGTTGGATATCATAACCCTGTAGATAAATTTACATACAGATGTATTTCATCTCGTGGCCAGAATACATTTCCTAGATTGGAGGCATCTTTCTGAAATCTCAAATTAAAGTGCCTTTAAAGTTTTGAGGTTTGCAGACTTGAGCTAAGCCTCGCTGACTTTGTCTCAAAAGTGGGTGTTGTGAACTTTGTAGGCATGAATGTGTTGTTTGGGAAACAGATGTTACTCAGTGTCTTCAGATCATCTGACTTCTCCTGGGTTAAGAGGGAGAACACCGCAGACAGAAAGGATTTTTAAAACCTGTGCTGTCTATTTGCGTGTCCTGTGGCCTGCTGGCTCCTTTACCTTTTTCTTGACGGCTTAGTCATCCATGTAGTTAGTGGTGTGCCTAATGTAGGTTACTTGAGGCCTGTGTTTTAGGTCTGTTGTTTGAAATGAAGTTAATAGAATATGCCTCTTTAAATTTTAAAGCAATTACTGTATAATAGTGTATTGCAGTGATCTGCAGCACGGAAAATGAATTGGTTAGGGGTACAGGACTAAATAATCTGCTAGAATAAGGGGGAAAAACACATGCATTCAGAAGAGTAAAGGAAATATTTTGTGGCTTCTAGAGCTTTTTATATAATCAAGTGTGACTGCTTTCTTCCCTGTCTCTGCTCTGCACACACGTGCACGTGCATTTTTTCCTCATATTCCAAATGTTTCTGATCAGAGCAGCTAGTTTCAGGCAAAAATGTTGTTAGGAAAATACCAACCCTGGAAATGGCAGCTATTGAAAGATTAGAAGTGACTGAAAACAAAATCTTGTAAAAGAATTTCTAATGTAATTGTAACATAATTTGCTGCTGCTCTTGCTCGGCTATGGCATGATTAAGTACTGAATTTGAATCAGCTTTTAAAAGAAAATGCTTAGTTTCATTCCACAGCACAATTGGCAACTAAATAAAAGTTCAGGCTGGATTTTTCTTCTTCTTTTTTTTTTTCCCCCCAACCCTCCTTTCATGGAGAAAGAAAAATGTACATAGAGTCTTTTGTATTTTGCAGAGAGGAAGTGTAGCACAATAGACGGTTGGAGGAAAGCAATTCCGATAATCAGTTTTCTGTACTACTTATTACAACTGGTCAGGACTGGGTTTTAATTAAATTTGAGGGATAAAGGACAATAGTGTGTGCTAAGGATGGTGAGTCAGCTTAAACTTAGAATTTCCTGGCTTTTATCCATTCCTGTGCCAACTCAGTAGTACTTAAATGTACGACTTCAGATGGGATTCGCTTCTATAGAAAGTAATAACTGTTGAGGCTTTAGGAGTTTTTCAAAGAATCTCTTTTGACTTCCAGAATAGGTGTTTGGTCAGGGGTGGGTAATAGGAGTGGGGCACTGGGCAATACCCTCCCTTCTCTGCCAGGCTTTGGCACTCTGTGCTCACACAAGAAGATGGCAGGTTTGATAGTTTGTCGGTATTTCAAGCAGAAACTTAAAATATTTCAAAAGGATAGTTTATCAAGAGCCAATGCTTTTAGGCCCTTTAATGTCTTGCGTCAGGTTCAGAGAGGATGAAAGTAACCCGGTGTGCCATTATGACATTTAGCATGACCTTCTGAATAATGGAACCCAAGCAGTAGTATTTCTTGGTATCAGAGCTGTCACAGGCACAACTTCAAAAACATCTCGTCTGCTGAGGTGATATGAAGGATCTACTGCATATCTTAAATACTAACTGTTGCATGGCTGCCCTCCTCACTGCCCTCGCTATTAAAATCTGGTCTCTCTAGTTTGTGATTTGTCTGGCTTCAGTGGCTTCGGACATTCTCTGCGAGATGAGTAATCTACTTGATAAGAGGTCTCTTGCATTCTGGGTTTTAAAGGCTGTGGGTAAATCACTCTTAACTCGCTGTTGGGTACGTATACTGATGACATTCCTCTGCTGGCCCCCACTGAAGCAACTTTTCTAGGTGTTTTGATTCCTTCTTGTAGAGCTTTTCTAGGGCTTTTCTAGAGCCATTAATGTTTGGTGTTTTTTTTTTTTTCGCGGGGTGGATACAGCTGTAACAGTGAAATCTTCAGATAGGGCTTTGCCAACAGACCATGTGAATTCTTTACTGATAGCGGCCCTACTTCTGCAAAATTTTTGCCATGCTTTGTTGTCAGGCCAGCAGTCTGCAGACCTTTCTAAACCGGTTCTGTGGAGTTCTGTTTCTCAGACACAGCTCGAGTATTAAAAAAATTAAAAGCGAAAAGGGCTCACTTAGAGGGTGAGTGGAATTTCGTAATCTTTCATAATCACAAGCATACCTTAGAAACTTGAACTGGTATCTCTGCGTGCTTATTAACGAGCAAGGACCGCTATTGCAGCATCTACTTCATGAGATTTATTAGATAATTGCCCCAAATCACCACATTGATATACTTTTAATTTACCTGCTGTGAAAGAGGACACTGCTTCACACGCTTCCCCCTTGATACTTTTGGGGGTAATACTCTCAGCGAAATCGGTGCGTGCTGTGCCGTGCATATGCCTTAGGGCAGCTTTTCAGCAGCGATGTGAGAAATTAAATGCATGATACATCAGGATACAATTTACATCTTTTGTGTCTATCTGCTTTTTAGCTGGTGTTTTAGGCTGCGTTTGTGGCCCTACTCGGTACGGATTGGGATACCTAAAGTTTGCGAAGCTTTTAGGCTTAAAAAATATGATCACAAAGTAGTTAATTTTAATCTAGAATGGATTTATTTGACTGAAATGTAAACCACTTGAAAATGGAGGCACCTATGAATTTTGCTGACACATCCTTAAAGTGAACACTGCTGTCTTCACAGTACACAACCGTATGAACAATGTTAATAAGCCTAATTATAAAGGCTGTAAATATTTGGATTCGTATTTGTCATAGCATTTTTGTTAGGGCAAGTTCCTATAGCTGTGTTTATTCTAAGTCTAAGGCATATGCTGTTTTTACACAGATGTTCAAAATCAGTATATTCATGCTGCTTATTCCAACTTCTTTTCATGAATGATTTGAAAAGGGAGGATGGAAAACACTGACAGTTTTATCAAATGCAATCACAGAAGCACATTAATAAATACATCCTGCACGCCCCCAAAAGCTTGAATTAACAATACACCCGATGAGAGAATATGAAATTGATACGTGCTACCCATATTTGCCTGTGTTTGTGCTGTAAATGGTACAGTAAAGGCTACTGAGTAATTTTGCTCAATCATGGGTTATATACTGCTTTTACGGAGACCAATTTTCTACTTTAGACAACAAAAGCTCTGCTTTTCTTATTTATTTTTTATAATTCTAATGGCAGAAACTTTATTTCAGCTAGTGTTGCTTATCATATAACTATACAGCTTTAGGGCAATTGACCTGCTGACCTTAATTCCCAGGAAACTGTCACATTTCTTCTTTATTCCTTTGTTCAGTCTAACAATGTGACCCAAAATACTACCGAGCTTTAAAGTTTCTCAGCGTTGTAAGGTCAAGCTTTGGTCGCTATAGTTACAGTTCAGCTCTGCGGGTCAGAGGGCAAATAGATTAATGATGTCAGACACATCTTTAAATGGTTCTTACACCGCTTCGCCATGCGGTAAGCAGCTGAGCATATTTGATATGACAAAGGCCTTCTTAAGTCTTGCTAATAGGAGGATCTTTGGAGACATCTGATGGAAAGGTCCTTTCTGCTACCCTCCGGCGTTCAATATCGAGCAGCGGTGGGCATCGGTGGAGGGCTGTTTCGGTTCACCCTGTCAGAAGAATATTGCAAAGGGTGGATAAATAGCCTCTGCTCCCCTGCGCCTTTCTTTCTGGGCATCCAACTCCTTTGTCCAGGATTCAGTCCAGTGGTTAAAAGCTCCAGAGAGGATGTAAAACAGTAAGCTGGAAGAATATATTAGCATTCTTGATGAAAGACATGCTCTCTCCTTCGCAGTGGTGAGGTGACACACAAGCTGAGACTAATGCGGTTTATGCGTCTGCTTTCTGTTAGTTATTAACAGAAGCCCTTCTGCATACAAGTAATAGTCACACATATATTAAGAACATATCTAGGTTCTTCCCCTAGATAATGAGACTTTTTAAATTAAAAAAGGAAATATGGCTTGCTTGGTGGATCCTGCGGGTTCCTTGTGGAATAGGCCTTGGTGGTTTGGTCTAGCGTAGCACGTTTGTACCAGAATTCAACAAGACTAAGCAGCTATATGATCATTTTAGTGTACAAGGAAGCAGCCTTTTCCTTTATAAGATCCTACTTACTTGCACACCTGTGCTCTTGCACTTCTGTGCGTTGCACAAAACCAAGTGTGGAGGACTGTACTTCATCACTATGTTTAGTTTTTAAACAAAACCCCACAAACAAAAAAAACCCCACCCCAAACCAAGAGAATTACTGTCATGTGTATCCAAGCATCTTCAGCAACCCCTAGATTTTGAAATGCCATCTGTGTGAACTGTGAGTTTATTCTTGGGCTAGAAATTCAACTAATGGCATGTGTGTCTCCATAATGAATGAAAGCAATGAAAAAAAGTTTATTGTGAAGTATGTAAAGTAAATAAAGATTTTTTTAATTACATATATATTCTGTCTTTCACCAAAATGTCTGACCAATTCATCGTCGGGATAGTTGACACCAGGAAAGTGAAGTCTGTTGATATAAACCAAATTCAGTTGATGAGCAGGATCAGCTGATGGTATTTGATGGAAGAGTAGGGTCGGCCCTAGGAGGGTCTTGGTAACCTAGGTTTGTGTCACAGCCTTTTCTTACTATCGGGAGAACCATGCAGTACTTCCTTTTCAATCCGGTGGAATTAATTGTAGCGGAAAGAATTTGGAAACCTGATGATCAGCAAAACCACTGTTGAACTGTCAGGGCTTGTTTGGTTGTGTTATGGGAATAACAAACAAATAATTCTGTTCTTTAAAACAGAGCCATGAATACTTCTGCCTCTGAAAGGTGAGCTATTAGCTTTTTGGGTAGTTTTCCTGAACCTTTATTATCTTAACACTTGGCATTTAACAGATTCCTTTCCTTTCAGTCTGAAGTTCCATGAATGCAAGGTTGATTTTATTCTAATGCTAATGAAGAACAGACCTCTCTAATCAGGTTTCAGTTGTTGTTGTTGTTGTTGTTGTTGTTGGGGGAAAGAAGGGACTCATTTTCTGCGGTAACTTTTCCAGCCCCATAGGATGTCTTTATAGCTCTCTCATTCATTTGGCCCAGTGCAGTTTCCTTTTCTTTCACAGAGAACTATGCGATACTTGACAGGTAAGTGCTGACCCCCATTTCTTCTGATTGCAATGTCCTTCTGTCCCCAGCTCAAGTTGTTTCACTGGTATTCTTACATCCTCCCCCGTGAAAACATTCTGGTTTAGCACCTATTTTTCCAGACTCCTCTGGAAGTAAGTTTCTGTTCCTTCAGCTCTTCTGTTGTAGCAAGTCTTGCAATTTTTATTAGAGTTTTGAAGACTTCCAAATGTCAGCTGGGTTTAAAGCTTAACTGATATTTTTAAAGAGTATTTCTCTTAAAGAGTAAATTGCTTTGTTTTGGCCTTGGGAAAACTGCCGAGTTTCCTATAAGACCTACCTGGATGTACTACATCTGGCACAACTGGGACTTAGCCTGTGGTGTAGAACCAAAGTGGGAGCGGATATCTAAATGTACATGACGAGGTGCGGCGCTGCCAATACAGGTAAACAATTTGCATCGATAGCAAATTATTGATAAGAGGGCTATGTACTAAATGAGTGTGGCACTGCTGGTCCTTGTCCTGGTGCCATCCTGGGACAGGGAGAAGTGTTTTTGGGGTTGACCTCTTAATGCAAAGATTTCCTCTTGCAAGATGAAGAAAAAGCAGCTGCTGCAAACTCTTCCACTTGTTTCCCTACAGCTCTGTGCACCTTTCAAACCTTTATTGATGAACAGCCAAATGAAAGTACTTCTTAATGGGGCAAGTACTGAGCTCATGGCACTTGTGTCCTCTGAGAGCTGTCAAATACTGTTGCTGGAGTTTGATTTGGCTGTGATCGTTTGATGATCGGTAACTAAACTGTTCTTTATAGTCATTATTTTTACGTGATTGACAGAATCACATAATTAGGAAAAGAAAAAACCACAACCCTACACTTTCAACGCTCAGCAGCTACTGTAATGTGCTTGTGATGTGGGAAAGATGTAAGCATTGCATCCTTCTATATATGGATTGATTCAGACACAGAAAATGTAATTTAAGATCCCTTGATTTCTAGAGCCTTATTCTCTGTGATTCACTGGATAGCGTTAGTACAATCAGCGCTATTAGTGTCGTTAGGATCTGCGTCTAAAATAGTCTAATTATTCTTTAACACTGGGAAAGAAGCAGGTAAGGCTTGGTGTCTGTGTCGCAGCGATGAAGTGTGTTAAAGGGGTTTGTGTCTCCTTAATCGATGAATATTCTCTGCTGGAGGCAGACGACTGGCATATAGCAGGAGAATTGTAAGCCTGACAGAACAAATATTGAAAGTGGGAAAAAATCTATTGGGGATTTTTGGCTATAAATTTATGTGCTGTATCTTTCCAAGATAACCACTAAACCCAAGGAAATTTGCTAACTTAGTCGTGAGTTTGCTAGGTTTTAGTTCACATGTTTTGACATGGGCTTTATGTTAGCCAGAGGCTCTGATGCATTTGTGGTCCCCATTAAACACCCGGATCCTTCACTGGCTTCAGTGCAGCCACCGTGTGAGAAACGGGAGCAAGCACCTTTGCAAAACCTCTGCCTGAGCAGCTCCTTTTGCAGTGCTAAAGAGAACCCTTGAGATGACTGGCAGCAGAGCGTGCTTTCCCTTATCGACTCTCCCCTGCTTTGAGCGGAATCGCAGTCCTTTCTTTTGCAGCTACTTTTATTACAGCTCCACAAAGCCCCTGCTTTTCTCATGCTTTCTCTAAGGCGGCCCCATTGTGTTGGGTTTGTGTGGCAAGGTCTTGGTAGCAGAATGACTACACGGGTGGCTCCTGCGAGAAGCTACTAGAAGCTTCCCCCAGGTCTGATAGAGCCAATGTCAGACGGCTCCAAGAGGGACCTGCCACTGGCCAAGACCAAGCCCATAAGTGACTGTGGGATAACAGAGCTAAGAAGGGGAAAAAAAAACCCAGCAGCAATTGCAGCCAGAGAGAGGAGTGAGAATATGTGAAACAGCTCTGCAGGTACCAAGGTTGGTGCAGAAGAAGGGGCAGGAGGTGCTCCAGGCACTGGAACAGAGATTCCCCTGCAGCCTGTGGAGAAGACCAGGATTCATGTTTGAGAAGTTCATGAAGGACTGCCTCCAGTGAGAGGGACCCCAGGACAGAGTGTGAGGTGTCCTCCCTCTGAGGGAGGAGCAGCCGAGACAAAGTGTGACAGACCGACCCCAACCCCCATTACTTATCCCCCTGTGTAGATTGAGGGGAGGAGCGTGAGAAATGGGGAGAGAAGTTGAGCCCGGGAAGAAGGGAGGGGTGTGGGGAGGAGTTTTAGGATCGGTTTTATTTCTCGTGGCTCTCCTCTGTTTTGCTTGTTATTTAGTTTTGTTGTTTTCTTCTAAGTTGAGTCTGTTGTACCTGTGACATAGTAATTGGGGAGTGATCTCTCCCTGTCCTCATCTCAACCCATGAACCTTTTGGTAGCTTTTCTCTGCCCTGTCCAGCTGAGGAGGGGAGCAACAGAGTGGCTGTGGTGGCACTCAAGCATCCAGCTGTGGTCAACCCATCACATCCATCAGTGATCCTGGTGCCTGGAACTTTCATTTTGAGCAGAACTCGAGGCACTGTTACTGGCTGGTGTCTTCCCCTGTCTGAAAAGAATTCTTCCTTATGGTCTCTAGGACAGCCAGTGCTAGTCACTTCAAAGGTCTGGTTTCTTTCAGGGATAGGCATGGAAATTTCCACAGTCTTTTCCTGTGGAGGAGGTCTGATTTACATGAGATAGAATTCTTCTAGTTTTAAGTTTTACAGTTGTGCGACGTTGCTTGTGCCCAGGGTATTACTAGATTAGGTATCCATTTTCTTAATCAAAAACTTGGGTAAGAGGAGGCCCAACACAAAGATCCAGAAAGGGAACTGTTAAAAAAAATACTGAATAAGTATTTTTTTTTCAGGTTATTTGGTTTTATAATAATCCTACTGTGCAAAATGGAATTGCTCAAGCAGAACTTACAGTGACTATTAGTCTACTTCTGAAGAACAATTTTAATGGGTTGTAATTAAGTAACTTCTGATATCTCCGTGTTATCAAGCACTGTGATTTTCACAGCGAAGCTGTATATCCCCACTTCTTATGTAACAAACTACCACTCTCCTTCCTCATTGCTGCCTAAACTTAAACCCATGGAACTAAAGTTTTGGTGATTTGTCTTCCTCAAAATGTTATTTTTTTTTTTGGGAAGCTCAACATGAAGACTTTTGGTGTGGGGTTGTTAGGTTTTTTTTTAAATATAAAGCACATTGCATTTGCCCTAGACCTTGAAAATGACACAAAAGAAGGTTTTTCACAGTGATTTCCTAAAAAAGTTAGGGTTTTTTTCCGTTGCATGTGAGGTGCAGGTACAGTAACACAGGTGCGTTAACTTTTTTAAACTTTTAAACTTTTTCTACCAATTTAAGACAAATGTGAGTTAAAATCTTGGGGAATCTTGTAGTATCCAAACATACCCATGTGCTGCTTTTTTTAATATGAAGTTTCTAAACCCCCTTGAGTGTCGTGTCTGATCTGATTGTCTGCCATTATAAATGGTGTCTGGCAGAGTGGATGTAATTTGTGTACAAAAATGAAATGAGCGCTTAAGGGGAGAAAGTACTGCAGCTTTTTTAATATAAACACAGGCATAATGTAGGCTGCTTGTTGAGGCCTCTCTCTTTTCTATATTAAATCTCATCATTTACTGTACAGCACTACTTAGGTAGTGTTTCATTTTAATTCCATTCATAGCTAACATCTTCATTTTTGTAAAGCATCTGAGATTTCTTTTTGGTCAAGAACTCTCCTGAAGTGCCCCGGAGTACTTCTTGCAGCTGCGAAAATGGTTTTGCACTTGTAATTATGATCCCATTTCTCAAAGGTATACAAGGGGAGAAACAAAAGGGGGCTTCCCCAAAGCCTGCTTGCATCCAGGAATGGCCAAAACGAATCAGAGACTATAAAAATAACAGTAGCCAATTTAGAGAAAGTTGGGAGTTACCAAGGAGTTGCAGTAGGTTAGATGTCTTTGCAGATGTTTAAGAGTAGAAACTCAGTAATGCAATATACCATGTATAACCCCCTCCCCCCAATATTAAAAAAGTTGGCTTAGAAGCAGAGTAAGATAGAGGGACACGTTTTCCCCTTGATAGAACTGGAGATAGGCTAATCATCTTAGAGAGGGCTCGAAAATCAAAATGCATAAACAAAGTTCAATTTAGTTGTACATGTGTATCCTTTCAGCCGGGAGACCAAATTATTCTGATTGTTCCTCATCAGATTTTAGTCCTTCTGTTTCGTGCTGTTTATATTAACTTCCATTAACCTACATGTTTTGAGTGAAAGTTTAAAATGGGCTATGAAAATTGCTTTCATCACTTCTCGATTTTAAAATAAGCATCACCACTGGATTACTCTGTTCCTATAATAGATTAGTTTTAATCCACAATAACGTAACCCAGAATGACTGCAGGCTTTTAAATGGAAGCTTGAAAGTCTAATTTTTTTTATTTTGGTCAGCATTTTTAATAGATCTGCAGCACGTGTTAAGAGCTAGCTGTGTTTATTGAATGCTAGGAATTGGATATTTAGGAGATTTTGCTTTTGCAGTTGCGCTGTCTCGTTGCACTTTAATATAATGCACTTAGAATAGTAAATCTATAAATTGAATAGCCTGAACTTGCTGCTTCTATGTACAAGTTAGCTTTGAGTTTGAGTACATTTTCTGTTTCTTTTAAGATTGTCAGTGATGAATATAGTCTAAGGAGCTGAGGGTATATATATGCATATATCTTAAGCATTGTTGTTCACTGAATAATTCATGTGAAAGCTGCTCATAAAGCTTGGCTAGTAATGTACCTTTGAAAGGTATTACCATCAATATCTGACATGACTTTGATTTCCACTAATGATATGTAACCAGGAAGACTGCTTAATCTGTCACTGTGTATAAATCACTGCATTTGGGTGGTCAAGGAGACCTCTGTATTTGGTAGTTTGGGAACGTAAATCCCTAATCCGTCACCGGTAAACTGGATTTCTAAGTGCTGCTTTATACCTTGCATTGCAGGTCTTTGTAACGTATTTGATGGGTTTGGAGCTAGTCAGAGGTGAAACTGAGCAGAAAAGCATTTGTTTAATGCTAAAGTCCCAGCACACAATGCTCATTTGAATAAGAACTAAAATGGAGAGTGGCAAAAGGTAAATAAACTATGAACTGCTAACCAGCAGTTACACTGCATTTTAGAAGGAAAACAAATTAATGCAAAGGAAAAAGAAAACACAACTCAAGGAGAACAGAGAAGGGTTTTTGGAGCAAAACACAAATAAACCAGTAGTGCCAGCAATGAAGCGGGTGGCCAGCTCAATCCCAGTCGCAGACAGGGATGGTGCCGTTAATCGTTCAGTACCCGCTTTGCCCTTCCGCAGTGTGCACGCACACACAGACCCTGGGTGTGCCTACGTGGTACCTTTTATCCTCATTTCCCAGCTGAGGAAGCGAAGATGCTTTTACCCAGCGCTACAGAAAGACTCGGTATGGAGCCCAGATTAGAATTTAATTTGATCAGCTTTTAGCAAGAAGGAAGCATAGGCAATTAGGAAGTGATGAAGAGCCTGTCAATACACCTATAGAAGGCTGCTGGGTGGAAAAATTATTCTGTGTAGTAAGTGACATGTTTGGGTGACAAAATATCACCAACTTTGTAAGAAATGAGTTCATTTCATGCAATTATGGCAGTTATCTTCACAACCACATCCTAGGCTGATCCTGCGGAGGAAAGCAAAGGGAACGAAGGGCATTAGGATTTCAAGTTTTATGAACAGTGACAAAAACAGCCTTAATGTTTTTATGTAGTGAAAACTGCCTTTAGTTTCCAACTAAATATAACAGCTTTTGGGAAGGAAAAACCAAGAAGCAGGAGGATAATGGAGCTGTGAGCAGTAAGTGGGATGATCTTGAAATAATTAAGCATCGCTGGAAAAGATACTTTCTCAGATTTTTACAAAAGTTTTGCACAAAGGATGGCCTAAAGGAATCTAAGCCTTTTTTATGTGTCACATGGAATATAAACGTCCTGAAAAATCAATCAGTTGTGTACTGTTTGATGCTCCCCAGTGCACTGAAAATACTCGTGAAGAATCACGAGCGGACGAGTTCAAAACAATCCAGTTGGTTGATGAATCAATCGGCCATTTGCATTTTATGGAGATTATCAGTATATATGTTGTTTCATTGCATCAGGCCGAAATGATGGGTGAGAAGAAAACTCATTTACTTTGAAGATAATACTTCGTTTGAAGAGTTCAAGAAAAGAGCCAATGTATAAAAAGAACTTAAGGAAAGAAAAAGGAAATAGTTTTCCTTTGTGGAAAACGTTTTGTGCGTTTGGGGAGGGGGGAAAGTGCTTTGTAAATAAAAAACCAAAACAGGACAGCAAGTGGTTATGGCAAAAAGGGACTTGGTAAAATGATGGGACTAACATCACAACTAAGTTGTTCTATGAAGAATTAAAAGTTGGGGTTTTTCCCCGATAGCAAATATAAGTGAGATGCTCATTTTACAAACCTTGCCCTGCTGAGGTAGGCTACTGAAATGCATGTAGGAGTTGGCTGTTCTAACCAGCCTGTGTCTCTGTAGCATCCTATCTCCCAGGCTCCAAACATCAGGAAATGGAACTGTAGCCCTAGGATCTCCTGTACCATCTTGTGTCTTCCCCTGTCTCTCCCCAGACAGCTCTCCGCAGGGGAAGAGGGTCTGCAGGTGGTGTATGAATAGAAAATTGTGAACTGAACCCCTCTTGGAAAAAAGAGCTGCAGCTCTAGACTCTTTATATCAAGTTGAAAACTGAAGTTCTTGTGCCAAGAACTAAAAGTAAGCTAATATGAATTTTTCTTTAGAAGTGAGAGGGTGAAGGATGTTCGATGGGAAGAGAAGAGCAAGTATTGAACAGAACTTAAAAGGCAAAAGAGGAATGCAGTATCTTAATTGGATCCTATAAAAACATTTACTTCAGTATGGTAGTTACCCTTTTATCGTTGTTTTGCAGTTTCTAAGACATTATAGAGAAATAATTTAATTTCTATGTTTACTTTGAAACGAACTAATGCACAATTCTAGGGTTTCTGGTTTATGGCTTGTGTTATTGCTTCACTGGATCAAAATCCTCGCTAAGTTCTTTAACCAGCACAGATCTGTTGATAATTGAAATCTTAAGAATCAGCTCTCTAAACAAAGAAAAGGACAGATCATTTTTCCCCCTATGCTAAAGTAAATATTGATCAAGTCGAGTGCGTGGCAACAGAAAAACTCCAGTGACAAATTGTTTCTGAATATTGCTTTCATTCCCTTGTTTTGATGCGTGAGGATATTTAGCAGCGTGCAGGAGCGGGGCTGGTGAGGCTGTATCTGTGGGAGCAGAACCTGAGTGGGAGTTCCTTGGTTCCCTCACCTCTCTGACTTGAAGTGAAATGATTTGTACATCACAGAATCACAGGGGTTGGAAGGGAACTTCAGAGATCATCGAGTCCACCCCCTGCCAAAGCAGGGTCCCTAGGACAGGTTGCACAGAGAGGTGTTCAGACAGGTTTTGAATATTTCCAGAGGAGACTCCACACCCCCTGGGCAGCCTGTCCCAGGGCTCTGGCACTCTCACCATGAAAAAGTTCTTCTGCATATTGGTGTGGAACTTCCTGTGCTCCAACTTGCAGCCATTGCCCCTTGTCCAGTCCCCACAGACCATTGAAAAGAGGCTGGCCATTTCCCAAGGAACCAAACATGAACAAGCCACATTTCTTCTATTTTAATAACAGTGAACTGTTTTTCTAAGTGACTGATCTATGCACTTGTAAGGTTCATACTGCTTTTAAGAAGCCTTTAAAAATGGAATAACTGCTTCACTCTTTCTAAAGCTGGCTTCGCAGGGGCTTTCTGGTAGGTCCTCGAAACCCGCCCTGGGCATAGGTGACCCCAACCTTTCTGCCCTGTGCAAAGCTCACTTACCACCCTCATTTTCAGCTTCATCTTTTGCAGTTGTCAGGTGAACTTGTAACAGAGCTAAGAACACAATTTCACACAGACATTTGGCTGGCTTTTTTCCCCCTTGTTTAAACAGAAGCAAATATTCCTTCTGATTTTGGTGACAAGGTGCTGTGTGTATCACTGAAGTGCTAGTTCACAACAGTAACTGCTACCGTGTGACAGTTTGTGAAATGAAGCCATGATTTGCCTGGGTTTCATGGCTTTTCAGATTAGCCTGGATCACCAGTCGGTGCTGATGATTGCTTCGCAGCGCAGAATTTTAAGAGGAAACAATGCAAAAATGGGGTTTCTTGCAACAGTGAGATCCGAGCTTCATTAGGTCGTGTTCGAGGGAGGCTGATGAAGTGTTCTGGAGGAGCTTACTTCTGCCTATGATGAGTTTCTGAGTTGATTGAATAGGTGACTCAGTTCTTGACAGCTGTCAGTCTTGATGTTTACTTCTGAACCTCTGTTTTGCCTCCGTGATCTTCATCTCTTGAGGGTTGGTTTTTTCCCCCAATTTTTTCCCATTTTAAAATTTTTCCTTTGTCTCCTGTGCTCATTTTAAGTTCTGGTCTTTGTGTTGCCTCATCCTTTTGAGTGTCAAACCTTTCATCACTTTCCTGGAGTCTTCCACGTGCAAAGATATGAGGAGGCTGCTATTTTTAAATTCTATTTTTTTTTTTTTTTTAAAAGTGCAGAATTTGCAGGAAAGATGACATACTTTAAAACCCAAAAAAGCGGTCTAAAGATGAATGATAAAGTTCCCTTTTTCCAGAATAACTAATATAAGGTAGATACAGATACATATAAAAGATACCTCAGTTGGGAAATGGCTGGCTGAAAATCAAGATGAAATTGTCAGAGTGAATATATATGCATCTGTCCAAACAATTTTTTAAATGCACTTTGACCAGCACATAAACTGAATTAGCTCTTTTATGTTTTTTTTTTTTTCCTTAAGGAAAAAAACCCAACAAACCAGGAGAGGGGATGTCTTTGAAAGTTTCCCAGAGATGAAGCCTGAATTAAATTTTTTTGTACACACAAATCACACAACCTGCTCTGCAGCTTATAAATAAAGCATTGTTTTGGTTGTAGCCAGTTGTGAATTATGAACAGGAATGCCTGAAAAGTGAAAAGCTACAATCTTTTTCTGGACTATTGACTGAAATCAGAGATGTTTACTATATTTCCTTTAGGCTGGCTCTCAAAGTACTGTGGTAGATTCATCTCAGAAGTTTCACAAAGAATTAAAATTGCATACATCATTGCACTGTTTGTGTAGGTAACACTACTTAAATATTAAATGCTTTTTAAACTAGAAATAAATTTAGGCCAGTGCTAGAACATTGAAGCCAGGAGGCCTTGAGTCTGACCCCAGATGTGCTGTAATTTGTGACCTGTTGTGTGCAGTCTGGTAATACTTATTTCCCTGGCTTGGGAAGTATTTGGGTAAGACTTATTTCTCTGGCTGCTCGCATGTGTAGGGAAGGAGTTTAGGTACCAAACTGAGAAATCTTATTAAATGAATGGCATACTAGTAATGATGTGTGCATATAACAACACTAACATTTTGTAATGCCTTACTCACTATCCTAAATAAAATGTGACTGATATCAAGAGGGGAACTGGGCCTAACACCTTCAAGCCTGTCAATTCATTTGTAATAATATGAAGAGAAAATACTTCCCTTTCTAGTGCTGTGCACAACAGCCCAGGCAAAGCGCTATCACCCGACATTTAATTTTGAAGTTCAGAGTAATTTTCAGTCTCTCTGAAATACTTGCTTTGGTTCTGATTTATAGAAGATGAAATTATCAGCCACATAAAGCCCACCCTGTATATTGTTGAATACCTTATTTAAAAATGAAGTAGGTGTTCTGGTGTGAGCGTGACACCGTTTCAGAGTTAATGGAAAAACTCTTTGCCCATGGAATCTTTGCAATGGGAAATGAGGTTTTCATCTCTCCTGTTCTGATGCGTATGCGCTCCTCGGGCTCAGATTTGCAAATGTGTTGGATCTGGTGCTGTGTGTTGCTAGGTGGCACAGATGACAGAAGATGGATTTGCAGTGTTCTTCTAAAGGGTTTTGTTTGTGGTTGGTCTGGGAGTGTTGGTGACTTCTTTTTTTCCTCTCAAGGCGGTGTGGTGGTAGGGAGGAGGAGAGCTGCTAAATTCAGGTTTATAAAGCAAAGGATGAAAGATGTTCACACTTTCAAAAATGTAATCAGGATGGTAGTTTGGCCAAAAGTGGGGTAGTTTTGCAAATTTTTCTAATCTTTACTCTCAAAGTGAGGTTTCTTTTTTTTTTTCCGCTCTCTGAGTGTAAATTTTCAAAACCAAGGTGCCGTGTTTCTGGGATTGCTTTCCTGTCCGTGACTAGGGATTGCAGTTTTACAGTATATGATGCTGCTTCCTGAAAGGACAGGCACAGAATACGTGTGATTGAAAGGGACTTCTGGAATCTTCCAGACCAACCCTGTGTTCAAAGCAGGTCCTAGTGGATCAGGTTGCTCAGAGCTGCCTTTAGCCCAGCTTGCAATGTCTCTAAGGATGAAGATTTTGCAACTTTTCCAGGCAACCTTTTCTAATACCTAACTGTCCAAAGGATGGAAAGTTTTGCCTTATATGTCACAGGAATTTCTACTTAGTGGAAATCTAAGGTGGAAGGTGCCAGGTCGTCACGCAGAGTATGGATAAGCACACACTAGGATGTTTCTTACTGGTCCGGTTATATTCTGCGTGGAGTGTGAGGTTTCTTGTCAGAGCAGTGAGGTGAATGGTTTGATACTCTGTGTTCAACATCTGCTATTTTGGCTTCATTGTTAGGAGGAGAAGATTGGTTGGACTCCAGCTAAGTTGACCAGAAACCTAAAGTCATTTTTATTCCTGAAAACATGGCTGTTGGAACTCAGGAATCCTGCACCAGGTCCTTGACTCACGGCTGCAAGAATGTTGGGTTTGGTGTGGTAGGATCCACTGATCAGCAGTCCAAGGGATTTTAATGCCTGCACTATCTATGACAGTTGTCAGTTGTCTGATCAGATCATGTTCCTGCTGTAGATGCTACTTTGCCACACTCTCTGCTGTTTCAACCCAGGTGCTCTGTGTATGTGGTTAAAGCAAGGCCTTGGTCTTTCCTCAGCAATATGCGCTGTGTGTTTTCGTTAAACTGATTTCCACTGTTCTTAGATAGCTTGAGGGAATGCTGTGGATGGTACCCCTGATCTCAAACTCATGATTTTGGGTAAAACATTTTAGTCTGAGAAAAGATCCATCTTAGTTCCTCTCACATGTCTAACCTTTAAACTCCTCCATGTGAGCTGCATGGCTCTGAGCTTTCTCTTACAATCAGTGGAGAGAAATAACTCACAGAAGATGATGCAGCTCGATCAAATTAGGAACTGAAGATAACTTTAATTGCTGCCTCAAGCCATTTATTCCTTCCCATTGTCTATAGGAAACTTTGACAGTTAAATGGGAGCTAGTTACATTAACTTGTGGAAACCTTACCGTAGGTGACTGAAATCCCACCTTCCTGTTATTATACTCTACTTCATGTATTCTGCTTGCTTAATTATGGATGCTGCTTTGAGCAGACAGCACTTCTGTCTGTTCAATGCCACGAATTCAGTGACAGATATACTTTGGAATGAGATTTTTGGGGTGAGTGACGTGTTACGATTGAAATGATTGAATGTATTTTGATGTGACAGTTAATGCTGTCTAACTAGAAATCAGCATTTTCTGACTTCTGAGGAAAAAATACTCTGAGGAAGGACAAAAGATAGCACTGGGTAAAGGTAGCTGACAGCCTCTGCACGGTGATAGGAAATTTCCAGGCAGAAAGACTATGTGAATGTTTGCAAGACATAAAAATAAGCATTTGTGAAATACCATACTTGTTCTGGATAGCGATAAGACCAGTTTTAGCCAAGCTATTTCCACTTGAGGCCACCACTTGAGTGTCTGGGAAGACACTGGATGAGCTGCAGAGAGAAGATGTGGGGTTTTTTGGTTGGTTGGTGGTTTTTGCTTCCTTTTTTTTTTTGTTTTTGGTGGCTGACCTTCTGAACTGCTGGCTCTAGCTGTCAAAAAAGTACTGCTTTGAAACATGGAGACTGGCTCGTATTTCTGAGTTAGGAATAAAGACAGAAAATAGGCTTCAAGTGGAAGCCTGAATACATTACAAGGTGGTCGAGGTATTTTTTTTCGTAACAGTGTCAACTTTGTGCTTGGTGAAGAGGATTGATGGGATGGGAACTGTTTGTCTACAAGTGAAAAAAAATTAGATGACCAATTGTTCCTCAGAGGTGGAAAGAGAATGTACTTGACACAAATAATTTATGGGATAATACCATGCAAACTCTGGTCTCAAACTGAATACTTTGAGATTGAGGGAGAGTTGTGGCAGTGCTCGATTGTTGGGGAGGAAAGAGATTCTGACTTGTGGTTGGGATTTGATGTTTATTTTAGAGCTCTTCAAGAGCACGATAGTATTTGAAAGATACTTTAATAGCAAGTGGGGCTGTCACATATACATGATAAAATGCATTTTATTATGTGCTTTTGCAATTCACCAAATGGATAACCCTACATTAAGTGTAGAATTTATAGATAGAAAAGCATCTCAAGAATATAGCTCAATATTCAGAAGTACACCATCTATAAGAGGCAATGAAAACATGTCTCGGTGCTCAGAATTGCATTCATTCATAGTTCATCACCAGCAATTGTGAAAGTAACTTTTACTAAAATACTCTGATTTTTTTCCATATTAGATATAGGGCCTCTTTAAGTTTTATGTTGCTTGTTTTTTGGTTCTGGGGTTTTTTGGTTTTTTTTTTTTTTTGAGTATTCCATTCTGTCTTCAATAACTTACAAGGAGTAAGGGTTGGTTTTTTCCCCTTTTCCTCATGCGTATTTTCTTTCCCCAAGAAGGAAGCATTGCGCTCTCAAACTATTCACCTTTCTGACACCCCTGTGTGATATTCATGCATGAATGTCATTTCAGTCCACAGGGATGTTATCCCCATCCTGGAGCTTCAGGAAGACATTGTAAGAACTTGGACTAAAGCTCTTGAGCTCTTTGTTGTAAAGCTCATGCACAGCGAGGTAGATGATGCTTTTCTGTGCAGTGGTTGGCTTTTCGGGATGAGCCAAGAACTGGTTGTGTGAGAAGTGTTTTGACTAGAAACAACTCCAATCAAACAGATCTCTACGGATATGACTGTTGTGCTTCTGAATGCAAAATGGTCAGAAGCTTACAGTGAGGTCTTAATTCAGTCAGTGACAAAGCATCCTCCAACTTCACTGAGGTCAGATTACATTTCAAGTATTGAAACGCTGTCTAAAAGTCCCTACTGTTTTATATTTACTTTCTATTTTACCTTTAAGAAGTAAAATTGTTAATAATAAATGTCTTTCTATCACCATGTCAATATAAGAACTTAAAAATATTAATAGCTTTTCCATTGTATGTTAATATTTAACTGACTCCACAGGTTTTTTAATTTATGGTAAGTGAAAGGTGTCTGAAAGATTCAGTTTGGGATCTTCATAGTCACTCATTGTAAATTTTCTGTACCATACCTAACATTGGAATAAGAGTTCTACAGTAACTGAAATTGCATCAGAATTTTGCAGTATCCTTTTAATGTTGGCAGTGAAGAAAGTGACCTCTTACTGCTAAAAAAATCCCAAACTTCTCAAAAACCTCAAACAACAAATCAAAACAAACCCCTACCTGTCAAAATGCCATCTACTCTATGTAGATGTATTAGAAAATCATCTGGGTGGGACAGCCTTCTTTCTCCTCTTGGTCTGCAGAGATAAATACATGCTAAACCTGCAGGCTCTTTGAGTTAGGTTAGACCTCCTCAGATAAAAACATGCCTAAGCGAGCTATCCTATGGTTAGTCCTTGTTGACTTTGAATGACAGAAGCAAATATTTTTATTAAAGATGTAAATGTTAGTTTTGTTGTTTAGCTTCTTTATTGGTGTTTCTCTCATAAACTCACAGCTCGTGACAGTGCCTTAAAGATGCTTTTAATTTGCCAGTCGGTGAAATCTCAATCTTGTTCTGACCACTCATTTTCAGATTAGCCTGAAGTTTATTGGGCTGATTTATTTGAAAGGAAAGAAGGATATAGCCCTTTCAAACAACCGAAACAGCACAATTATATGTCATTTGCTAGCTGTGCAGAAAAGGAAAGCATATACAGGTTGGTGTATTAGCTTGGTTCTACGAACAGTTCCGGGAGGTGAAGGCTGTGGCAGAAGGGTGATCCGATCTCCTTGTTGGAAAAGAGTTACTATTCTTGGAGGAAAATTATGAGCTTTGGGTTCACTTGACTTACCTTTTCTCTCCCGTACAGTTGTTAATATCATTTGGTGAATTTTTGGTAGTATTTGCCTGTTTTCTGGAGGTTTTATAACCAGTGGAAGCTTTCCCCTTCTGTTGACAAGAGGAGAATGTTTACTTTTTAGCACATTTCCATTTTCTCTCTTCAGCTCTTGCCAGGGGGCGTGTGTGTATGTGTATATTCTTTTGCAGATAGGAATTGTATTTCCTGTCTAGAGATCATAAGTTTTTTTGAAAGCGAAACAAAATGATTAAACTGAAGTCAACTACATTATTTGAAGCTGCTGTATGTGTTTATCCTCATAGTGCTTAATCCTTGACTTTGCCTCAGGCTACTAACCCTGCCTGGTTATTAATTCCTTAAAAATGCCCCGAGCCAATGTTGCTGCTGTTATAACTTGTTTGGGACTGAAACGAAGCTGACGTTTTTCTTCGCTGCGGCATCTTCTCGCTGTAATGTCACAGGATCAATTGGCTACAGCAGCGCCGCTAGTTCGCCGCCTGCCTCCAAAAATGTACTTCTCCTACAGCATCTGTTTAGGCTTCTCCAGTCTGCCAGGGACTTAACCTATTTTAATGAACTGCATCTCAGATCTTTTGGAAATACTCTCGCTGTACGTACAGATCATCCTGTGTGGCCTGTTAGGAAGAAACACGTGTTTGGATGATACAAACTGAAAAGGAACCTGTTGGCAAGATGGGGGAGCTGAGGTCGTTACGCTGTAGGAAGAAGAGAAACTGTGAATTGGGGTGAAATACAATATCGCTTGAAACGTTCGAAACTCCTTTCTGTGTGTGTGCTTTGGGGCTGATTCCATAAACTGCTTTAAAATGCTCCCACAAAAAATAAAAAGTTGGCCTGGTGTGTTTAAGTCTGAGATTTTCCTCTCCTGAACGTGTGGATGAGCTGCTTCCAGGCTGGAGGTTGGTTTTTTCTGGTTTTAATAGGAGCCTTTCTATAAAAATCAAATAATATGCTGTAACATTACAGATTAGCTTCAGGAGCAGCAAAAACAGCTTGATGAATTATCTCCTAGCGCTCAAGCCATTCCTCTCCTCGTCAGCTGGCGCGAGCTGTGTGATAGCCAATGTAGCACAGACAATTTGTGCTGCCGGACGCCCAGCTTGACTCCCACTGACTCAGCGGTGATGGGGGACGACGTGTCAGAGGAAGGATGAGTCTGAAGGATGTGAGGGTGCGTGGAGTCTCTGCTCTTCTGTGCCCAGCACTCAGCTGAGCTGACATCCTGGG
The DNA here is from genome assembly GCA_027925045.1 of Hypotaenidia okinawae. Taxonomy (NCBI): domain Eukaryota; kingdom Metazoa; phylum Chordata; class Aves; order Gruiformes; family Rallidae; genus Hypotaenidia; species Hypotaenidia okinawae. The sequence goes on from BSDF01000003.1 coordinate 7,371,622, forward strand.
AAATCCCACTGCTGTGGGAAACCTGAGGACCAGGTCGTGGCTCAGTGAAGGCCCTGCCAAGGAGAAGGGGCAGAGTGTATCTGTCAAAAATCCACCAACTCTTTGCTATGCTTTTAGAAACATATGCCTTTTTTAATCCTGTTCAAAATCTTCTGTTTCCATGGGCTCTTGTTTATCAGGATGAGGTAAGACATCTTTGGAAGTGTGGGGGGAATCACTTAAACACCTTCAAACCCCAAAACACATTTCCATTTTCCCTTAGCCAAAACTTTTCATTAAGAAGGAATTTCTGCCTTCAGATTCCTATTTCACAAATGACTGCATTAAAATCCTCCTTGTGGAAATAAAATCCCAAACTACTTCTGCCACCTTCCAGGAAACCGTGCCCAGCAGACATCTTGGATGAAAAATCACTCGATTAAAAAACAGCAACAGAAGGAGGACGTTCGTTAACCATCAACAGTAATATTTAACAATCTACTCCTCCCTTAGTCACAGAAGTCAAAAATAAAGAACAATTTTAAGTGTTTTGGTGCGTCCAGCCACTAGTACATCTACCAGTTAATCTCCCAGAGGGAGTCAGTGGAGGGCTATAAAGATGATTAAAGACCTGGAGCATCTCCCCTGTGAGGAAAGGCAGAGTGAACTGTGACTGTTCAGCCTTGAGAAAAGACTGAGAGGGGATCTGATCAATGTTTGTAAATATCTGAAGTGTGGGACACAGGGGGAAATGGGCAGCCTCTTCCCAGTGGTCTGTGGGGACAGGACAAGGGGCAATGGCCTCAAGTTGGAGCACAGGAAGTTCCACACCAATGTGTGGAAGAACTTTTTCCCAGTGAGGGTGCCAGAGCCCTGGGACAGGCTGCCCAGGGGGTGTGGAGTCTCCTTCTCTGGAGATATTCCAGACCCATCTGGATGCCTCCCTGTGCGATTTGTCCTAGGGTCCCTGCTTTGACAGGGGGCTGGACCCGATGATCTCTGGAGGTCCCTTCCAAACCCCACAATTCTGTGATTCCAGCTCATGTTATAGACTGGGCAGATAATTCTGTTCCTAATTCTCATGCAGGGGACAACGCAGAATGGTATTTCAATGCATCTTCATATCAATCTATAAAGAAGGCTTAAATATTTGAATAATATAACGAAAACATTTAGTCCCATACATTATATTTTCTTGTTTCATTGACCCATTTGCATCTTGTTCTATTTGTATCGCATCATCATAAAGCTTCCTCTCTTCTTGTGGTGCCAGGAACGTTTCAAATTACCATTTAAATGGTAGAGTTAATCATGATAGATAATTAAAGCAAAGCCTGTGCGAAGAATGCTGAAATTACATTATTGTTAAGCCAAAAAAATATTTTGTGCAAGATTAGTGTAATGAATACAATATGAAATAATTTCATCCATGCTAGACAAGTGTATTAACTGTAATCCATACTTGGTATCTCACTGTTTCCCCTGTTACGACACTTGTGGGAGGCGAAGGGAAGACGGTCAACACTCTGTAATTGAGAGGCAACCATGGAATGGAACTTCCCAAGCGTTTATTTTTGAGTTGGTGCGTGTAATTTATACTTCAAAGTAAGTTTTCAAGGTATTATTTATAATGTTGTTCAGTGGCAGTATAATAGCTCACTGAGGCTGAAATGCGAGATGCAGAACACTGGTGGGATGTGAAGCACTTCAGAAATTAAACAGAGACATCCAACTGCCTTTTCTCTTAGGGGAAGAAGAAGAGTGTCTCCTTTCATAGCTGCATAAATTTTCCCTAACCAGAGCAAGTTACTTCGTTACGTGGAAGGGGAAGGGCCTGGGCTGGATCTGTAATGCCTCCTGAAACTCTTCTTTGCCCAGCACAGAGCAAGGAGCTGCTTCCACCACCGTCGTCACACAGCAAAATTAGTCTTTTGGGTGATGATGATCCCGAAACAGTTACACTGGGGATGCCCGGACCCACGTGGTACGGTCTGTAAGCACAGCGGAGGAGCTAATTCAGATGTATTATTTCTACTGTGATTTAAACACTGGAAATGAAAGATCTCACTCTTGAGAGAGGAGAATGGGATTCAGTTTGGGTGTTGAGCTGGGCTGCATGGAGAAATCTGGGAAGGTTTTGAACATTCAGCAGAATCAGGCTTGGCATCAAGACGGTCTGGGCGTTCAAACCTGAGCTACACCCGCCTTGTTTCAGTGACGTTCCCCATCGCGAATTGAGGCCTGGCTGCCTGAAGCATGCAGCACACACCTGGTGATACGGGGCGGGGAATTAGCAAAGGGTTAAGAAGCAGGAGTGGCAGGTGGGAATAGTTGAAATTTTCATGGTGTTTCTTGTGTTCTCAGAGCCACGTTTGCAGCGTTTCTGCTGGCGTGGGAGACGCAGGGAGCTACTGGCAGGGAGACAGCAAATCACAGCTATTCACAGCGTGACCCAACTGCGTGGTGGATGGGGGCAGGGGGCGGGGGGAAGATACGTACCTCGCATTGAAGATCTGCGAGGGAAGTGAAATAAAAAAGAGGGACTTGTTTTAGTCCCTCTCTGCTCCCTTGCTTCAGACGCAGCCCTGGAGGCACAACCCAGTTGTTTCAGAGGAGTTCTGCTCTGGAAAACCTTCTCTTTCTTTCTTGACGGCACTGCCAAGGATTATTGAGAGCCTGTATCTGCTGACTCCAGTGACAATTTCTATTAAGTTTTCCATCACCAATTTCTATGGTGATGCATGAACAAAAAGGAACGCAGCTTGACTTTCAACTCTGGAGCTATTTTTAAAAGGCTGGCTGTTAAAGACAAACAAAAAGAAACATTTTCTTTCTAAACTGAGCGTATTTGACATTGAAGGTCAGCAAGAGATAGTATGACGAGATCTCTGATGTTTATGCACACAGTTGCTTGTGGAGCAAATGAAATGATTTAATGACCCTATGGCTTCCTCTTCTATCTTCCCTAAATGCAACATAACCCTCTTCACCCCTTTGTGAGCCTGTCAGCTTGGCCCTTCACCCAAACCCCCTTCAAGGATCTTGTCTGAAATCCGTACCTTCCATTTCCCTTGCCAGGTGCTTTAGCAACTGCAGTTCCTGAAATGCGATTCAGGGGCATCATTCAACTACTGTTGCCATCATTTCATCCCTTGCTAATTAATACCAAACAGAGTGCCTTCCCCCCGCTCCCCCATATTCTCTGAAAGAAGAATAATCCTGGAAATCAGTTGGTCAGGGAAAGGCAGGAGGGATGGATGCTCAGAGCCACGCGTAAGCCTCTCCCTCCTCTATGCCTCTCCCTCCTCGGAGAGGGAGGGGGAAGGAAAGCTGTGGGTGTTTTTATCAGAAGGTGCTTTTCTCATGGTGCCACAGATAAAGGGGCTGACATTCCTGCAGTGCTCTAATGGGAGTGGAAGGGTAACTGGATCCTGAATTAGGTGATTCACTAAAGTGCGGATTTTTTCCAGTCCAAGTAGTTCTGCCTAGTGCCTCGGGCTTCTGGAATGGTGTTTTTCATGCCACTTAAGGTCTCAGATTTGTACTTTTCAAACCAAAGAAAATGCAAGTTTTGTAATGTCTTCATCCACACCACACCACCCCCTTTTTTAAATACTAGGTTCAGTCCAAGTGATGGTTTTGATTTTGGGGCTGTTTGGAGGTTTTTTTTGGCATCAGCTTAATTGTGATATTACGTGGTTTATTTTATTTGGTTGGAAATATTTTAATGCAGCACATAATGTATTGAGATCCTGATTTTTATTTTTTTTTTCTGTCAAGTTAACAGTCCTTTTTCCAACGTGGGCTGTGGCTTCATTACAGTAAGTTTCTGCTTTGGATGCAGAGACTTACGTCAGATTCACCAGCTGCTGCTCTCTCTAAATAGGCAGCGTGCCAGTACCAAGGATTAGCTGGGTTACTGTTTGTCCCACCAGTTGTTTTTAAGATCTTTTAACTGCAGAAATGTCCCTGTGTTTCATCCTGAAAACTCAGTGCCTGGTGCCCTTGGGTTTTTTTTTTCCCCCAGGTGATTAATTTTGCTCCTGCTTTTTGTATTCAGTTACGAGCTTTCGAAAATACTTTTGTGAATATATTTATGTTTTATTCTAAGCTAGTATCCTTCCATATAAATATCTTTGGCTTCTTTTCATACATGATGGCTCTTTGGAGACAGGTTTCCTTCACCTATTGCAGTGGTATTTGGGTGCTGCCAATCATAGTGGGTGCATGACTCTCTGATAATCCAGAAGGAGGAACCACCAGCACTAAGCGATGCTTACCTGAACCAGTTTTCTCAGCTGGTAGAACAATTTTGGCCAGTCCTTCCCAGTCCATCAACTTCACTTATAAAGCTGAACTGAAATCCTAAACTAGCTCCTGATTTAAGCTAAATAGCCACGTTGGTGGTGCTGAGCAGCATGGCTGCAGTGCAGCCGGGGTATGAACCAGATGTATTTCCCCAAGGAGCCGAGGCTGTGAGCGGAGGAATGCAGGCTGAGCACCTGTGTGACAGTGCTGGGAGCAGAGCTGCACCCCTGTTATTGTGCTCTCACTCCTGTGCTCTCACGAGAGCATCTCGGGACATACCGGTGTGTTGCTTTCTACTACGATGCTTCCACAGTCCGCAACGACTCACCCCTTGCCCAAGTTAATCATGACATTTTTGGAGCAGGCGTATCCTTTAGGGCAAATAGTGGGAAAGTTATCAGAAGACCATGAACACTTCGATGCATTTGCTGCTGCGCTCCATGCAAAGATGACAGGTTTTAGCCTAAGTTTAAAAAGCAAATCTGAATCTTAACTGATTAAGAGTAGCCAGGCTGGACTTAAGGGATCTTCGTCATTTTACCAAAGGTGATGGTATTAGGCCAAAACACCCACAGGGAGCTGAGTGAAGAGAGGCTGCAGTGCTGTTCCTCTGCTGCAGGGCAGCTGCATCCCTCCAGGCTATGGGATTTGACTTCATTAACCACACAAGGTTGATCAGAGCGTAAGTTTTAAGATCTACAGGAGATTTATTCTCAAAAAGAGGATAAAGAAAAGGAGTGTTTTGAGGCCTGTGAGGTACACGCTGTGAGCATATGGAAGAGGGGTGTCTGGCAGCAGCAGATGAGCAGATTGGCTGGGGAAGGAACTGGGGCAGGTGTAAGGTTTCCCTCTTTCCCCCTAAATACCCTTTGGACAGAATGGGGTGGGTCTTTATTTTCAAACCCCATTGGCTTTTCCCAGCACTGGATTTTGGCAGGTAAATACAAGTGTGATGAGAAAAAGCACATGGAGCTGCATCACCTGCAGTTTGAGTTGGCCAGCAGCTGTACTCGATAATGGGAAGTGTGTATATTTAAGGTATTAGTATGTGTTTTGAGGGAATGAGTAGGGAAAAGCCTTTGTTCAGAACTCCCCAGGACACTGTAGTTGTTGGCTCTTTAGAGCTGCCCATGAGAGTGTCCCAGCAGTGGGTGGCTGAATCACCTTTAACGTCTAGGTGGCTATACAAGCCCATGCACAGTAAATATTTCTCTCTCAGTTCTTGCTGCTACTCAGTAGGAAGAGATCTGCTGCCCCATCACCTGCTGCTGCTACACCGCTGATCTGCCCGAGCCAGATTGTGTCTCTTCCAAGAGCTCCAAGCCTCCCCTCCCCACTCTCATCTCTTGGGATTTACGTCAAAGAGCTCCCAAACATCATCAGGTTGTTTTTTTTTCCTGGGGCAAGCACACTTCTCTTTGGCATTCACGCATCGGTTAGCTGACTGAGGGGTCCTACCCAGAGGACTGTGCACCCCTGTGCTGTGAATACCCACTCAGTTCTTAAACACACTTCTCCTGGATTTGAGACCACCTGAGGAAGCCAAGATGATAATAAAGGGAAGAGAAAACAACCCACCCGAATTCTAGTTTGATAAATACTGGACTTTTACACAGTTTTAAAAATGTATATAAATAAGATAACATGTCATTAATGTGCATACACATTTTAAGAAGGTGTTATTTAAACATTTGCAAACTGGTAGTTGCTGAGCTATCGAAGGTTGCTGAAGGGGTGAAATCAGTGGAGGGATATGTTGATTGGAATTGAAAAAAAAAAGTTTTCCTAAGTTAGCTGCACAAGTAAGGAAGTTAACCTCCCTGTGCTCCCCTTGGTGGATTCCTATATAGTGTACACCCCAGAAGATTCCAGTGTTGGGGTTTTTTTTCTTTTTAAATTTCAGTAAGTATCTCTTGTAGTATGGCAATGCATAGGTTGTCAGTACTCTGAATGACAGGAGGAAAGGTGATTGCCTTTGATGCTTTGAGAGCTGGGACATACTTAGCAAGCTTCCCACCTAGAAGACGTTCTTTCCTTTGTCAAGTGCCATGTTTCATTTTGCAAATGATGTGTAACTATGATGGCCCATGTCTCATTGGTTTTCCCTTGAGCAAAATCTTACAATTTTCTGGAGGCATTTCCTTGTCCCACGCACTGATACTAAAGACTGTATAAATGATGCCTGTTTAACTGCTGAAGAACTGACGTTGCCATGCCACTAAAGGACGTTCTCCGTTGAGGACAGAAAAAGATGCTTTCTGACCTTAATGATTTAATGGATTACCTTAAAACTCAGCTTAATCGAAGGAAGTTGAAAAGAAGACCAGTCATAAAAGCTTTGTAGTCCAGGGAGGGATTTTTAACTTTAATAGTAGCCTGAATTGCATTGGCTGGATCATGTTAGTTTGTGTTTAGGTGCCAGTTAACAGCACGATCTCAACAAAATGACTTTATTGTTCTCCAAACCCTATTTTTATTTAACTGTTGGGTGTCGTTGGCAAGCCACTCGCTTGATGATTCAGTGAAGTGGCCATAACAGTCCATCTCGTCTCTATCTTTTTCTCTTTTCCCACGCTGTCTTCTAAGGCCATGTCAGCAAACAGACGATCAGCAACAGATTAAGAGCTGTGTATGGGTAACCGACTGCGGGCTAGGACCTGATCCAGCAAACCATTAGGCACAGACCTCAGTTCATTGATGCTGGTCATGACTAGATGTGTTCTTAAAGGTGAACATATGCATTGGTGCGTCAGTGAATTAGTTGTCAAGGATATTTGTAAACTAATGTGGGGACTGCCATGAAGAAGAACAAAATGGCTTTTCCTTAATAGTGCTGCTTTGGTGGGGTTTAACAGAGCTTTTTGGAGACATCACCTGCAAATTGTTTCAGGTTTTACTAGGAGGAAAAATCCAACATACTTTCTTGCAGATAAGTATTCATAATTCCAGTTTGACTTGACTCAAAATTCAGGAAGATGTGCCTGCATCTTTCTTGGACAAATGTTGCTTTGCCCTTGGTGGAGGTTTGTCAAATTACGGTGTCAAAAGTTGAGAGGCCCGTGAGAGAGTTTCATGCTGATTGTGGCTGGACCCATGCCGCTTCTGTAAAGAGAAGTAAGACTCTCTCCAAAATACATAGCTAGTCCTCCTCTAAAAGAAAAAGTCTTCATGTTACCACACTCCATTCTTATATTCTTATAAGGCAATACAAAGTGTTTTCTGTCTGCTCGTGATGTGTCTGTTGAAAGGAAGTATTCTCCTCCTTAAAGGTTGGTGTTGGTGTTTCTGAACTTGTTTGTGTACCAGACATAGACAGGCCATCTACCTCTTCTACCATCAAAATGTGTGTTTCTTCTTTAGACTGGAGAAGACTGGGGGGAAAATAATCACCCCTTGTCATTGCCTTCCTGGCTGCTCTGTGAACATGTTCCAGTTCGGCTGCGTGCTTAGATCAACGGGTGGTTCTTGAAATAAAATATACAGATTCATTAAACACCAGAGAAAGAAGAATGGTGCTCATTGTATTGGTATCACTTCAGTCTTTAGTTTATTATGGATATGAGGTTAAAGCTGCAGTATCAAAGAGTGTTCTAAAAATATGTGTAAGTTAAATTATTTAATAGAATTTTCTTTTATAAATGTCATAGATACCTTATTAGTATTGCCTGAGTTGTCTGTTTTTCTTTATATGAGCAATTAAAAAAGTTATATGTCTCAGTTGATATAGAAAGGATTATCCAAAGCATATGGATTAAAAATAAATTCCTTCTTAAATGTTTTTAAGAACCCAGACCATACATATTTTACACTTAGGAATATACCCCCTCTTGTAGGAGAATTTAAAAATAAATTAGGATCGGTCTGGTTTCTTTTAGTTAAGAAAACAAATATTAACACAACTGTTCAGCATTAAAAAAAAACCAAAATTCAGATGTTTGAAATCAAGATAGCTGTAATGTTGCCACATATTGCAGATGTCAGTATGCAAATACCTTAAAAACAAGAGAATTACATTTTCAAACTAAAATTTATTGCTTTGAATATTATTTGAAGGTAGTGCAGAGATAAAACAGTGGATGATCCATCGTGTGGTTGGCTGTAGTGGCCACAACCTTTTTCATTATCAGTTCAGTAGTGGGAAATGGCAAAATCCTAGAAAGTTAGGGCTTTGGGAAAACCAGGGTCTTTCGTCTTGCTTTAATCTTGGTGAAATGGTTATAGTGATGACTTAACTGCTTTGAAGATTCCCCACTTCTTCTCTCAAAACCAGGAAGGGGTGAGGTGCGTCACCTTACGTGGGGGGGCTCCTTTGCTCCTTTAGAACCCCTTTAGAGGCTGGAAGGTCAAGTCAGTAGCCTGAAAGGAAAATGTCAAATGGTATGGAGAGACTATTCTGTATATAAGAAACGATCCCAGTATTAAGCTTGTAGAATGTATATAAAACCCAAGGATTCTTGAGGTAAGGCTGCTTTTGTGCTGTGATAAACCAGCATTACCACAGCGAGTTAATCTTGCGAAGTGGACATTTTTAAACAGCGCTTGTAAAAGCCATGTAAAGAGCATCCAGGTGAAGATGTTGAGTTAAATTTTGGGTTTCTGTTTGCCATTCAAGTTGAAGATGGCAATTAATGCAGTCTTCTTGATCTTTTTGCGTTTAGTCATTCAGTGTAAAGCATGAAGCTCTCAATTCAAGCCTCCGTGCAGCGAGTGATTGCTTCCCACTATGCTGAATAGGGCTGTTTCTGAACTGCGACTGTATCTAATCAGCAGAGAGTGGGCTGACTTCACACCAGTTATTGAAAACACATTTTCATAAGGCTTCTTTGCTGATAAATATCCGACCAGAATTCTCTTATATGTCGTCGTATGCATTGCTATTGAGAAGTGTTTAGAAATGCATGTATAGTATCAACCGTACAAATACGGGTTTGTAATACTTCTTAGCATATTCATTATGAATTCTTGGAATGTTAAGTTATCTCTGTCCTACAGTGTATCTGTGCTGAGCGAACTGTGGCTGGGGGCCAAATCCATTTTACAGCTATCCAAAACACTCTTGTGACCAATCGATCAAGTTTACACTTATAAATGCCCGTAGCGTAAGCACCTAAGGCAGTGTGCATAACCCATGCTAAAATAAATATGATATACTATCTCTGAATAGTGAAGTCAGGTGGAATTAGACATATGCCTCTGAGGTTGTAGTAGATAAAGGAGTTCGGTTCTGTAGGAGGAGATGATTAACACGTGGTACAAATGCACACAACTTGTAAGGCAGTCGCACTTTTGAGATGTGAATGGGAAATTGATTGAATGTCGGAAGGGACTGAAAGGATAGCAAATAAGAACATTTTATAAATGGGATGCAATCAGGCCACTGAAACATCTTCCACAAATTAATGTTTAGCTCTGAGGAGAAGGCTGTCCTCTCCTCTATCACAGTCACAATCGCAAACAACTCCGTGAGCTGCAATTACTACTAAAATTTACCCACTGTTTAGTGGGGTATTGACTGTGATAGTGGACAGCCCTCAGGCTTAGCAAATTTTGCAATAGGGGTACTGTGTGTTGGTAAAAAGTGTGACTTGGCAGCATCTTTGTTTAGAATAAAAGAAAACTAACTGCATTTCATGATTGAAAAACATTTAAAAGCAGGGGTGGTGGTGGGAAGGGGAAAAACCTACAGTCCCCAGCGTGTCTGGATTCTGTGGTTATTTAAGATACTGTCTTTTATTTAAGAACCAATGAGATGAGAAACTACCATTTGATGATCTCACACTCCCATTGCACACTCTCGTTTTACCTCCCAGCATCACCGTCACTAGGTCTCTGCTTCCTTTCCCAGTGGGGAGGATGCTGGCCATGGGAGGTGGGACTAAAGGTCAGGTCAGTCTGCTGTGCCACTGCTCGCTCTTACATATCTTGGCCAGTGCTGCCAAATTACCTGGGTGGTCCCTGATATGCATGAGCCTGAGCTCCAGGATCTGTTCTCCACCTCTGTCTTCCTGCCTCCCAAGCCCCCCATTTTCCCATTCTAACCCCCCCATATGCAGAGGCCCAATGTCTGATCCTCCTCCTATTTTGCAGTTCTGCCTCGTGACTGTACCAGCTGCGGCCACCAACCAGCAGGTTTCTGTTTGAGCCTTCAAAAGTTCAGCATTGCTCCCCACAATTATCCATCGCCCATTAGCTTTTGCAATTTAAATTACTCTGTGTGTGTGTGTTTGCCAACGCCATCCCAGCCCTCAGCTATAGTAGACTTCCTTGTGCGGGTATGAACATCCAGCCGCCCTCCATGTGTGGCAGCAGAAATGATCAAAACAAAGAGAATGGGTGAAATAATTTAGATAGTGATGAATTTATTCCAGTACGTGAATCCAGTATTTGACGTGCAGGTAGGAAAAAAAATAATTGCTTCCTGTTCTGTGAATCCTTGGCTGGGTAACTGACAGCCTTCTGGAGCTTCATTCCCAGCCTTTCCAGCTTTCCTTGATAAAGATGCAAAAAAGACAGACATGTACAAAAGGACTGTATATAGCGTATAATTCATTTTGTAGAGCTAGAACATCTAGCTGAATGTGCCATTGATTTATCCTGGCACTAATTCCTGGTGAGTAGCTCATTTTGAAAGTAGCTACAAGTTGGCATATTTGCAGGAGCATTGAATTCTGGCACGCAGTCACTGTTGTATTAAAAACATGATGTGCAGCGAGTCTGGAGAGCCTTTCAAAGTGAGATATCAATAGAAGCGATGAGTTGCATTGTTATTCTCAGTACGTACAGCGTAAAAAAAAACCCCAAACAGAGTCAGCTATGTAACTTACCAATAGTGTGCAGTTTGGGGCATGGATTTTTCTTGCGAAACGTGTTAGCGATGCTGCGTTTATTAAAAAATTGTACTCAGAGCCACTTAAAGTCCATATGGTATCTGTTATGATTGCCTTAATAACAATACTATAATTATGGGTATTATATCTTTATAGGATTGAATGTGCAACAAACATTGCTTGTGAGCAGCAAGTTTTCATGAGAGATGACAGCTGTTTTAGAACCCAAATTATAGCTTATTTATTGTGTGTATACATTCGAGCTGGGTGAAAAATAGCAGAATGAAATTTGCAAAAGAACTATTTCTTGCTAAGTGTTATTTTGCAATAAAAAAAAAAAAGCTAGTTGTATACTAATGAACAATAAGAATGGGATGGTTGGAAACAGCATATTTCTGTAAACTAAGAGGTTTCAAATGGGTGCCTCTAGCTGTAGAATCTACCAAGTATAAAGGGTTTTTCTTGGAGAGAGAGGAGGAATTTGAGGAGGGGGAGCTCCTTCAGAATTGGGAAACTTTGCTCAGTAGTTGAAAATTGTAGTGGAAAACATTCAACTCAAAGAGATAACCCATCATCACCTCTGTAAAGCAAGGATGGTTATGGCCCTGATGTTAATGGGATGGGGAGAGAGAAGGAAGGAACCACTGAAGGTTCATTATATGGACCATATGGATCTTGCCATGGAAAATCTCTGCACTCCAGCCCGGCAGGGACAGCGCTGACCTGCAAGCACTGGCCCTTGTACAGTTACCCCAAACATTCCATACAAGAGTAAGCTGAGCTAAGAAGATTGATTCTAAAGCAGAGTACTCCTTTCTCACTTCTCTGTGGTTTTTCAGAACCTGTGCTGGTCTGAAGTAGTGGTGAGTACCACCCAAGAGCCTTTTACACGCTGTGATCTTTGTGTTGGAAATGATGGCCAGGTCTTTAGGATAGATTGTAAAGAAAAGCGTCATTCAAGGAGTGTTTTAACTGAAGGTTAGTTTTGCACTGGTGTTTCCTTGTCTCTAAGATACCTGTATCGCTTACAACTTTTGGAAACTTTTTGGAGGTTACAGAAAATCCAGAGTTTTAGCTTGCAACTGTCACCCTCTCAGAGAACTGAAGAAATGGGATGGGGGGATGAGAGGGGACGCTGTAAAGTTGTATTGAGGAGCTTGGGGAGGAGAGGAATTCAGATATGTGTCTTCATTGTTGCAGATGGGTTTGGAGTGGGGTTTCCAGAAATGGGGGAAAAAGTCCGTGCAGTACAGGTGAACAGGCATTTTGCAGCAAGGCTTATAAAGCAGGAAAATTCAGGCACAACTACTGTACGATCACAACCCGGGGCTCTTTGCTATGCAGAAAGGCACTTTTATTCTGTGAGTGGGATCTTTGCATGAAGGGAGTTTTGAAAATACCGTAAGATTATTAAAAAACTGGTTCCTCGGCATAAATTAAGGTAAAATTTCTGGTGTGTGCTGTGAGCAAGTGTCCCATGGTTGCACCTCACCGAGATCTAAAACTAGGAATGAGAGCGACAGCTCAGATTTGCCCTGCGGTGATCCTCTGGCAGTGCTCTTGGACAAACTCCCAGTAACAGAGGAAAAAAGGTTGATCAGAGATAAACCAGGCTGCAGAAAGCAACTTCAGTGATTCTGAGAACCCTGAACACTGTGAGGGAAAAATAATCATGAACAGAAATTCTGTCTAGTCCCCGTTCAGGTTGTGTACCACCTTCCTGGAGCTGATGTGTCGGAGGATGCTCTGGATGAAGGGCTGTTGCCTGAAGGGCTGCTGGGCTATGTATTAGAGAGAAAAGCAAGGAGGAGCGATGGGGAAATGGAGAATTCAGGGAGTGGGAAGGTTTTGAGTTGCTCAGAGGCATCATTGCTGATACAGGCTCAGAGGCCGGGCTCGGGCTGCATTCCCCTCTGAGGTTTCACCCAGATTTAAACTCCTGTAGCATCTCACTGACGTTTGCTTTACCTGTATGCAACTAAGTGTAGCGGGAGGCTTCTTGTTGAGGAGCTTCTCTGAGGGCTGCAGCCATGCAGACCGACAGCAAAGGCCAGTCAAAGATGGAGCACGTGGCCATTGTCACAGGCAGAGGCACTGTAAAAAGCTTTTCCCTGAGCTGCTCACTCTTCTGTCTCTGCTGCTGCTCGGCACCCGCTGAGATCCCCCAGGAATGCGCAGGGAGCCAGCAAATCCTCGGGAGTCTCCGGCTGCGCAGTGCTGGTGCCTTTCCATCCTGAAAACAAGCATTTGGAAGCCGGCAGCAGAGAGTTTGTGTGCTCTGACAATTGACATGGGCTGCAGAGATGCATCTCTTCTGTATGGAAAGGACTTTTCCAGATGGCATCATGGAAAGAAGCGCCATATGATGGCTTCCTTTGAAAATACTTCCTAAAGTCAGGACTCCTCCTGGCTTTTTTTTTCCTTTCTTTTCAGGGTCATTTTATACATAGTAGGATGCAAAATCCTTTGAACAGCCAATACTGGCAGGCTGTATCACGCCTCTTTTGTGATATAAATGATTGTCAACGGTGTGAAAATGTGATGTTGACTATTTATGCAGTGATAGTTGCGTTTAAGTAGCTTTAAATTGCCTAGATATTGTTAATCTCTCTGAAAAACCATTATAAAATGCAGTGGGGTTTTATAGTCTTGGGTTTGACTCTGTGGCTGCATAATTTTTTATTTTTTATTTTCACCAAAGCTATGAAATGCTTGCTGATCTCATAATTTTATGGAGACTCTGTAAGCTAATAGCCGTGTTACTCAGCTTTGTCTGTAGGATCTGATGTGATTTAGAGCAGAGTTTTTTTAAAAAAGACAACATTTTGCAAATTCCCAGAGCTCATTACATAACGCAGTGAATTATGGATGGAAAGAAAGGCTGGAGTGGGTTAATACGAGGATAATGGCTGATCCCACTGGGACCAGGCTGCAGTATCTTTAAAATGTGTACATGTAAAGGTGTAATTTTGAGTCCTTACCCGTTCCAGTGTTGGTATTTGTGTGGCCATTATTTTACTAAATTCCATAGTGCTTTGCATAGAAATCCAATAAGGTTATGTTAGACAGGAAAAGCGGTCATTTTTTTCTTCAATGGTAACATCAACAGGTTTGCTGGGTGGTGTGGAAGCCTGTTTACAGTTTAAAAGACTGAATAACTACTATTCCTTTAGGAAAATGTTGTGTGATCAAACCCACAAAGTTCTGATGAATAAAAAAAAACAGAGCTGATGAGAAATCTTTGCTTCTGGGGGGGGGGGAATCTCTTTTAGCACAAAATGTTCTGATTTTTGCTAACATAGGCTTGAATTAAAAAATACATATATAGGGGGGTGTGTGTGTATGCAGAAGAAAATTTTACACTGAAACTTAAAAAGTAAAAAAATATTTCTTTCTTCAGAAACAAGTTGCAGAAGTCTTTTGGCTTTTTCCCACTTTTTCACACTACAGCATATATTAGTTGTGGAATATTTGGGATAACATAAAATACGCTCCCAGCTGAAATCTAGTCCTTGCGAAGCAGTCAGATAAACCATGGTCGTTGGATTTTAGTAGTTTTTCATTTCAGACTTTGTATGGGGCGCCCTACAGAATGTCCTAGAAGGCACTGTTGATTGGGTGTTACAATTAGGATTTTAATTGTAATAATTGTGTTACTTACAGATATTTTGGATGCTAAAGAAAATGTATTTCTAAGGTGATGTGGCAGGCTTTCTGGAGTCTACCAGCACTGCTTGAGCGCTATTAATATTCAAGAGTATTTGGTCCTGGTTGCTTGCCTTAGGGGTTGGGGCCCTGGGCAGCCTTGTGTAGATCCAGGTCTGGAGGTTGGTGTCCCTGCCTGTGGCAGGGGGTTGGAACTCTCTGATCCTTGGGGTCCCTTCCAACCCAGATCATTCTGTGATTCTGTGATTCTATGAGTTACCCCTAACTATTGCTATTGCAACTGCTTGTCTTTGCTTTATAGGAGGCTGGTGGTAATGAGCGAATGAGCTATCTATTGTGATAGATGCTTTGAAGAATTATTTTAGGAAACAGTCAATCTTTCAGAGTTATTTTTAATGACAGAACTGACTCATAGGGAAAAAATCATGTTGATTAAATTTGTACAAATTTTGTAGGTGTATAATGTCGTTCTTTGGGCTGATAAAGGTCTTGCTTGGCTTTTCTCTTCAGCTGGAAAGACGTCCTTTCGCTCAACTGGATGTGGAATCTGGTACGAGTAAAGACTCAACAGGTCTGTAATTCAGGGAGTGTAATGCTGAACACTTTCTTGCCTTCTTGGCATAGTCATCTGAATGTGAGACCTGTGTGCGAACTCTGGTGGTGACAAGGGGCTGATTTATGCCACTGTGACACAGCAGCCCTTTATGCCACCAGGAAAGGACGTGCAATAGGATCAGACCAGACTATGTTGGAAAAACCAGAATATTTCTCTGCCAATTTCTACTGACAGAGGTGGTCCAACATGTATTTCGGGGGAAAAGAGCCTTCTTGACATGATACAAGCTGAATTTTGTTTCCTGACTTAGTGGTTTGAGATTAAAATCAACACCTTTTTTGTCCTGAAGAAATAGATATTGGGGAAAAAAAAAATGTATAACTGTGCAGTTTAAAGTTATCAGGTTTGCTTTATTTAGTTTCATGTGAATGCCAAAAGTGAAACTTTAAATGGCTGATCACTTAGTGGTCAGAATAATCCCTTCAGTTGAAATAGCATGCTGTTTCAAGGTCTGTTTTCAAATCTAACCTGTTTAGGCTAGAAGGGAACCTGAAAATAAAACAACTTCAGCATCTCAATGTATTCTCAGATAAACACCTGCCTATTGCCACTATGTCATTCTGCTACTTAAATATTCTTTGCTCTTCTGGTTGTTCTGTATCTGCCGGTGATCTTCGGGATGATTCCTTAGAGATCAAGGAGTCAAGCCAACCAACACAAATGTAAAAGTGTTGACAGCAGAGGAGAAATCTGCTGCTTTGCAATCTTAATCTTGGGTTTGAGTTTCAGCATTGTGCAAACAACTGAAGGACTGGGAACATGACCACTGCCTGGTTTGGGTTGGTTTTTTTCTGAATGTGAAAGTAGAAAATCCTCTCTTAAACTAGCATACAACTTTTGTAATTCTCAGGTACTTCTTGCTGGTTGATGAGACTGTTCATGTTAGTTTGACTCATAATACTTATTTTAATAATTAACCTCTTTGTTTCTGTTTCTTATTCATCCGGTCAGTGATTGGAATATTGTTATCTTTGAAAATACTGGTTTTCTTTGAAAAAGAATCTAGATGCTGTCAATAGAAGCTGGATTTTTTATTTGTGTTCATTGCCTTAACTTTGCCAGAGCGGTTGGTAGCCCTTAAACACTGGGACAAGACAAATCATCATGGTGTTTTTTCAAAAGACAAAATGAAGAATCTTGTTTCCTTACAGACAATATGCAGGATATTGCATATAATATAAAGAAGTTGCATACTGATAGCTACAGCAGTGCATGAGGGAGAGCTGTACTGATTAAAATATATTTATAAAAGTAGTATTTTCTAATGGAAAGTAATTGGGTTTATATCTAATTCTGCAAGTCTCATGTTTCAAAGTTGTTATGAATATTCAAGTAAGGTTTTTAATATTAAAATCATAAATGTATAAAAGTCATACCTCATATTTGCTGGCTGAAATGTCTTTCCTGCAATAGGAAAAAAATGGGAGTTTTCTTAATGAAGTAATGTTTTGTTTGGAACACATTCTTATTCAAATTCAGTTGTTTTCATTCTCTCATCAGTTAAAGAGGAGCTTGTAGGGGCTAGTTGCATACCTGTGTGGCTTGTAAACTCTTTTTATTATGAATATATTCCAGACAATTCCATCTATTTTATTCTCATCAGAATCAAATTTTAGCAAATACTTGCTTTACTCAAGGTCCTCTGTTCCCTGAGAGCCCTTCAGCATTACTTTTAACATTACCTGAAAATACTAATGAATTTAAAAATATCGAAATCAGAATTGAAGTTGATTACATTTAGGGCCTTTTTCTTCTGTAGGTGACTCAGACTAACTCATCTTTCTTTAAGTCAGTATTTTGGGTTTGCATGGCAAGGTTTTGGTTGCAAGGGGCTTCTGTGAGAAGCTGCTAGAAGCTTCCACCATGTCAGACGGAGTGACTGGCTGCTGGCCAAGACCAACCCATCAGTGATGGGGGTAGGTCCTCTGGGATAAGAGAGTTAAGAAGGGAGAAAAAACCCCAAGTGAACCTGGAGCAGGTTCACTGGAAGGACTTGCGGCCCCATGGGGGAACCCATGCTGGAGCAGTCTGGTCCTAAAGGTCTGCATCCTGTGGAAGGGACCCTGTGAATTCCTGCAACCTGTGGGAATGATTGTGTTTGAGAAGTTCGTGGGGGACTGTCTCCCATAAGAGGGACCCCAGGCTGGAGCAGGGGCAGAGTGTGAGGAGTCCTTCCTCTGAAGAAGAAGGAGCAGCAGAGACAAAGTGTGACAGACTGACCCCAACCCCCATTACCTGTCCCCCGTGTCGCTTGAGGGAAGAAGGGAGAGAAATGGGGAGAGAAGTTGAGCCCAGGAAGAAGAGATGGGTGTGGGGAGGAGTTTTAGGATGGGTTTTATTTCTCATTGCTCTCCTCTGTTTTGCTTGGTAATTTTGGTTTTTTCTTCTAAGTTGAGTCTGTTGTGCCCATGATGCTAATTGGGGAGTGATCTCTCCCTGTCCTCAGCTCGACCCACCAGCCTTTCGTTAGCTTCTCTCTAATGAGGTGGTGGTGGGCGCTCAGTGTCCAGCCAGGGTCAACCCACAACAGCCAAGTGTTCCTGGACATTTTCCATTTGCACACCTCACATGTTACACCTCCCAGGGTAAGGCCTGTGCCATTGAAGGTTTGTCATACTAGTAAAGGAAAAGAAAGCTCTCGTGTCAAAGCTGAAGCTGGAAAGGATAGAAAAGATCTCTGAAGTATTTGCTATAAATAAGAAACACAGCAAAAAAGTCTTGTTTACAGAAAGTCGGTGACTAGCTCATTGCAGTGTGATTTCGGGTGGGGATATACGAATTGATGTGAATGCTCCCCACCGAGCTTCATTTTTCTTGCCTTTGTATTTTCTTTTGATTGTGAATATATTGTGGGAATCCCTGTTTACAGTCCCCTCAACCCTTCTGAGTGGGTCTAAAATCGACCACTTAAAAATCAGTAATGAGTGATTTGATTATTCAGTTGTGAATCATTTAAAGGATTCTTTTTGGGGGTGGGATTGATACTTGAAATAAAACTGTACTGAGTACAAACCTTGTTCACTGACTTCACTCAGCAGAGATGAGGGTCAGAGGAGATGATGTATTTTTGCAAAACAACCCAGCTTTTCTTTTTCCCTCCCCTGTGAGTAATCCCTTGCTTCTAACTAGCCTAGGTGGTAACCCATGGTTTGGTAAAGTTCTTTGTCTGGACTAGAGGTGACAGCTGCTGTCTCACATGGTTGCTGACTGAAACATTGTGCATCCCAGGAGAGGTGGTGCTGAGATAAGTTGTGTGACTTCTTTGTGTCTCTGGAAGAAACTGGAGAGAGGTGCCACAGAAAACTTTCCTCCTGGAGACTTAGAGTGAAGGTGAAAGAGGTTAGGAAGCAAATGGACAAAAGCAGCAATAGGATGTTTCTGGAAGGAGGTGGTGTTTCCCAAACATGAGAAAGAAAAAAGTAAATTACTAGTGGTGCAGAAGGATGACTGAAGTGGATTTGGTGCATAGGGTGGCAGATGTAATGTCATTACCTTGCAGACGTGTCGGGGAAAGCGGAGGCCTGTGAGCCTGCAAATTTTGTGTATGTTCTGAGTAAGCTATTAAAAAGTATAGTAAAAAATGAAACTTATAACACCTGCAAAAATACAGCTAGTGCCAGGTTCAGAGTGTGCAGAAGCCAGGCTTTCCACACGGTGGGCACTAGGCATGTGAACCTTGTGGAGAGAGGGTATTGTAGATGTGTCTGGTTTAAAGAGAGTCTGGCTGAGTTCATGGACGAGAAACTAAAGCCAACTGGTGAATTCCATAAGATTGAAAATGTATGGATATTAGTAAGAATAACCATGTTTGGGAATAGTATGCTTGGTTACCCTGTTCTCATACTTTCTTGGTCATCTTTTCATGGCCTCTGTTAGAAGTATGAACTTGGGTTAGGTGGATCTTTGCTTTTAAATGATACTGCTGCTCTCATGGTCGTTTCTTCCAGAATACTATCTGCCATGTCACAAAAGCCCACACCATAAACCAACAAATGGCAGAAACACGGACAATTAGAAAAATCCTGTGGCAGTATGCAGGACAAGGTCAGTAGACCAGTCACTTATCCATCATGTTGCTTCACTGTACTCCTGTCCCTCTCTGCAGAACAATGCTGAGTTATCAACAAGAGGGAAAGAAATGCTTGGAGGAAGATTAGGGCTGGGCCTCTGAAGGTTTGAAAGGAATTACACAGTCCCTCTCTTATCCCCTGCACTGGCTTAGTGTACAAAAGGCATGGGTGGGAACGTCTGGAGGGGAGTGGAAGGTCAAATAATAGTATTTGGTTTTGTTTGGTGACTTGCATTCCTTGCTCCTGATTACCTATCATTAGCCCCGAGTTTGTGCATCACTACCCTGTGAGCAACATTAGCTCTTTCTTTGTAGTTGGAGTTACTCTCTGCTCTGTTCCCAGGCTGGTGGAGGGAAAGGGGAGGAACAAGTGCTTCTCCTGAGGGCAGGACCTTTCAGATCTTGTTTTGCTGCTTCTGTACGAAGTGGCAGGCTGTCTTTTTTTTAATGTTGAGATTAGCGGGCATGAGCTTGTCAGTAGGAGCAGCGCTTCCTTCCTGGAAGCTGGACGCAGAGAAGGCAATTGCAGGGGCCAGGATAAAACATGAACCAGTAACAAATTGTATGTAAAAAGCAAAGTGGATTTCAAATGCTTGGTGAGCCTCCATGTTACTGCAAAATAAGACTCACTGAAAAGTCTCAAGCTTTAAGCATCCTTACCAAGTCTTCCTTTTGGGAATAAATAGCACATGTAGCCTCATTTTTACTTCCGTCAGCTGCCTCACTATACTGGCCCTCTGTCTTGGAGGACCTGCATTTCCAGAGGCAGGCCAGGTATTGATTTCCATTCCTGTCATCTGGCAAGAAGAGGCTGCATTTTGGATCTTTTTTATTTTTCAGGTCCTGAGGCTGTAAATCAGAGAAGTGTTGTTTGGAATTGGAAGTGTGGAGCTCTTTAACCTCCATTTCTCCAGCCATCGGAGTATTACAACAGTGCAGTTAGGAAAAAAGGCTGTTAAGCTTTCCACGTTCAAGTATTGTGTTTATATGACTTTGCTTGGTTGTAAGTCACATTAAATTAGAATTTCTACAGAACCCATGTAGAACTTGATGCTTCATCATATAGGCACAGCACAGCGTGATCTGGCCCTTGCATCAGAGAAACGCATGTCTTAACTAGGCAGGATAGGGGCAGAGAGTGAAGAGTAGGCTGCAGGTTGTATGGGGGTCTTCATCGTATTGAACTGTGTCAGCAAGCCGGTGGCCTTCTGCTCAGGGCTGCTGCAGCATGGAGGCATCACACAGTGGTTCAGCAGCGCTTGCCATGAATGAAGATGTCCTCTGCTTTGTCAGTAGATGCGGTCACAGGGTTCTGTTTTGGTGGAGGAGCAGGCACTACTGCCGTGTTTGGAAGGCTGTGATTCTTTTAGTTGTAAGCGTTAGTTTGGGGTGGGTTTTTTCACATCAATTTTTGGCAGTCTGTTAGCACCATTAAGTTGTTTAGACCTGTAGTTAGTGACAGAGGAGACAGTGGCATTCAGTCTGACACAGGCAATTGAGCATTTTATTTTCAGGATTGGAAAGGCAGGCTTACTTTACAAAGAAAAATCAGAGGAGAATTATGATTACCAGGGAAGTGTAGATAACGCTTGCGGTATTTAAGATAGATATATGCTTGGAGAAAGTTTTGTATTGCAATGATTTATGGATTTATGATTATTTGTAGAGATGGGTTATAAGCACAATTATACTATGTTACTAGTTAGAACTGATAGCACTGAATTCACCAGCAGAAAGAGTGAAATGGAAAAACAAGTAATTAGGGTCTTAAAAAACCCCTGAACCCAAACCCAACATTCTCTAGGGGTAATATTGTTAATAATATTTCCATTCTACCAGAGTGTGGATTCAGTTTTTTGTCCATAATAAAAGATGCTGAAGTAGACTTACTAGGATTGTGTCTGTGAATAGTCCTCAGTGCATGTGGAAGTATGGGGAAATATCTGTTTGTAACAAATCCCCCATTCTCTGGCAATTAGTGTTTTTCTTATTTTAATTAGAGAGAATTTAAGATTGACTGGCATATTTTCTATATCATATGTTGAAGTTTAGAAAAAAAATTAACTGTTTATGCACATAAATAATGCTTTTAAATTTCTTTTTAATTTCTTTTTAATCTCTGAACTTTGTTATAATCCTGAAATTCCCTCAACAAAGTTGGACTTGGTTGATAATTCATTTAGTGACTCTTAAATATTAAGTCACTTGGAAGTTTATTGATTACCTACAGGCATCTGAGTAAAATTCACTATTTTTTTGCATGTATTGAATTCTTATTAATTCAGTACTTCTTAAATAACACTATAAATAGATTAAAATAGCTTTTAACCAGCGTGATGGGCATAACTTATGGGATATATCCTTTGTTGCATCCAGGATCTCAGGTGTGGATGCAGGGAGGAGGATCTGCCTTGGAGGAGGAAGTTTTACCTTTCCCTGCCAAAGGAGAAAGAAAAGACACAAATTAAAAAGGAAAGGAAAAAGTATGGAGCAGGCCGTTTCCTAGGAAGGCTGCTGTGGCTGCTTAGATAAAGGTGCCTCTTCACTACTGAGTTGCTTGGTCTGTAATAGGATCCTTATTTGGTTAAGCAACCCAAAGAAATTGGAATTAAAGGCCTTTGCTGTATTTTAATCTACATCCCTCATCTAAATTGAAAAGATACATGATTTTGGCCCATGAAAATGGGTCAAATATGACTTTTTTCTTTTTTCTTTCTGGAAAGAACTTTGGGAAGTGAGCCTTGCCAGTTATGCTGGGCATCTCTGCTCAGCCTGATGTAATCACCATAGCAAGTTTTTCATTGACAGGAAGGATGAGGCAGCATGACGCCATTAAGAGAGATGACTGTTAACCTTCTAATCCTTTCAGAGGCAGCAGTTTTGAAAGTCATAGCTTTTAAATTCTTGCTTTTTGGAAGTCAAGATATCAGCCAGGAATTCATCCAGCTAATGCTTCTGTTGTTTATGGTTTTATTTGGACAGTACCATGTTTGGTCAGTGCTTTGCTTTCTCTTCCCAGTGGTTCAACCTTTGTTTCAGAGGAGCAGGGATCTTTCTTTGCTGCAGCAGATGGAAGAGACATCTTTTTGTGTCTGTTCAATGGGCAGCAATGAAGTGCTTTAAGTGCTCAGAAGGCTTCCCCTTTTAATTATGTAACAACAAAACAGCTGCAGCTGAACTTTTTACGGGTTTTTTGCCAGTGCTGTTACCACTCAGGTGAAAATAATCCAGGCTTGTTCCATATAAGTGACTAAACGTTGTGTGTTTGGGGGTGAGAGAATGAGCTGGAGGCTGAGTGGGCCTCACGCTTCCCGCCTCACGCTTCCCGCCTCACGCTTCCCGCCTCACGCTTCCCGCCTCACGCTTCCCGCCTCACGCTTCCCATTACAGCTCTTAGTAGCTCTGAATGCGTTGGTGCTTCAGTGTCGAGGGTGTTTGAGATTGCCATGTTTTGCTATGTCAGATTAATGACATCAAGGAGAAAACAGGATGAGGAAGTGAGCTTGCAGGTAACTTGTCTTTCTGGTTTTCAGATACCCCAATTGCCTTTTTCCTATCCTGCTCCCTGACGGGCGGCACGCAAAGCATGTTAATGGTAATGTGTTCCGTCAGAGAGCGGCACTGAGGAAGGACTAAAGTCTAGTAAAGAATTACTTGGGGCTGCAGAAATCCTGCATGGACCAAACATGCCAAGCTCCATGTAAACATGACTTCTGTGTCCTCCATCGTGTCATGGTTAATCAGTGGGAGCTGATAGTGCTGTGGAAAGCAGGAGTTAGCACCCACTGTTCTGTGACTTGCCTGTCAGGGGCTTGAAAGCTGTGTGGTGAGCTGTGGCACATGCCCTGAAAGACCAAGCTTGTGGAAGTTGTTTCCGTTCTGTCTCATTGATCTCACAAGTGGCATTTGGAAAGCATCATGTTTGGTGAAGAGTATTTGAACAATTTTATTTCTGGGTGGCTTATTTAAGGGAAAATCATCTTCATTCTACCCATTGCACAAAAAATGCTGATATATGTCCACCCACTCCAAATAAAACTACTTTGGTGGATTTGAATTTGGTATCCTGTGGACTTCCCTTTCAAGGTAGACTGCCTCTCCCACGATCACAATCCATTAGGCTTCTTAGCAAGAGCAGCTCGTGTTTTCCTTCATAAGAGTTTCTGGGCTCTTGAGTACCCAGGGTCTACTGGCATCCACCAAGTAGGTCTACTGTGGCATTTGGAGGTGGACCAGATGGGCTGGTGATACCTTATTTCCTCTCCTGGAGCTGAACTGTGTATGCCATTTTCGGCAGAGTTTGATCAACACCATTAAGTGCTCGGTATTTTCTTTACCTTCACATTTAAGAACTGTTAGATGGAATTATTTTTCAAATATGACTATTCAGTCTCAGCTTTCCAGATGACGTATTACGGTGTTAAATTTCTGGTTTAAACATCGCTTATAATCTTAACTGCACACAGTTACAGAGCCCAACGAGTTCCCGTAGAGCAGGTGGCAGGATACTGGCACATTAATTTATGTTGTAAAGCCTCCAATTCAGTCATTAAATCAGGTTCCCACTCTCTACTTTTGTGGGTAGAAACTGGATGTTGCCATTGGTGTTTCTTCATGAAAATACGGCATAAAAATTGGACAAATGGTCAGAATTAGAAATCTTTGGGCTTTAATGTAAATCTCAGTTTTCATTTAATGGTAGAAGGGTGCAATTGCAATATAGGATTTTGTTGGTTTGTTTGTTGTTAATCACATAACCCAAATGAAAGAAAGGTTGGGGAGAGTAAATGTAATTTGGGAAGAGATAACTCTTGCCGAACCAGAGAGGTTAAAATAGTACTCACTGTGCACTAAATTTAACTTTTCCAGTATTTATTTCCTGTAGCCTGATTAAATTGTCTAGTCTCAAGGGAGCAAGGGTTTTTTTCACATTGTGGTAATGATCGGTATTCAATATCCAATTTAGGTTGTTTGTTTAATAATTCAATATTCACGATGAATCATGGCAATTGAAACTTTTTGCATATACCTCTGAGTTGTAGTTGAAAAATGGCTTAGTATCTAATCTTAATAGTGTGTACACACGATACCTTACATACTTCTACTTTCGAATAAATAGTACGATGCCGCAACACTCTTTGTTTACAGCTTCATAATTACATTGCCAACTTCTAATAGACACCGAGGGACAAACTTTAAATGATCTATGTGCTGTCCAGTGAAATATTCTTAAGAGTTTTGGTCTTGAGAGAAAAAAAATTACCATAATGAATATGAAAAGATAACGGTTATTCTTCAATTGAGATACGTCCTGGTCTCATGTGACCTTTTAACTCCCAAGCTATCAGATAAGGTTTTCTAGTTAGCAGCTACATTCGCTCTCAAGAGAATGCCCTGATAAATTAATTCAAATCTGAATTTTTCTTGACTATCCCGGGGTGTGTTGTAGGTATCTTTCATGAAGGATGACTGTGAAAGATGGAAGGAATTGGGTAGTTGCAGGCAATAGTTATTGGGGTGATGAAAAAAGAATTATTTTCTCAAATGTGAACGTTGCTTGGATGAAGCCTGCTTTAGACATTTACATCTAATAGCTGCTTGTTTACATATTTGCCTTCTTTCTGACTGCAGTCACTTTAATCCAGTTGCTGGAAACCATATGTGCTGAAACTGAAAGGCAAAATGTCATATGGCAGCCGAAAGTTGGGCAGCAAATGGTAAGAGGGCAGTTTGACAGAGAAGCAGGTGGAGCAGAGGTGTGTAGAAGAGCGAAGTGGGTAGGCACCATGGACCTGGGGGAGGGTGACGCAGCTGAGTGGGGAACTGGAGAAGAAAGAAGTACCTGGTAGAGGACATAGTTGTAAGGAAATGTTGTGCATAGAGTCTTGGAAAGGGAGGAGAGATGTAGGCATTAGGTCAGGGGGAGGAAACCATGAGTGGGGCTTGAGAGGCATGAGTGCTGAGGTGGGACAGCTTTCCCCTGAAAGAAAACCTTGGAGACAAATAGCACTTTTTGGCCCCGATAACCACATCTAGTTTGGGCTCAAGATGATTTCTCTGCTCAGTTCCCAAAGGGTTGCTTTCAATTACGTACTACAGATTGTGGTATTTTGGGCACAGCTGTCTTTATTTAAACATATGTGCAGTCATGGAAGGATGAAATGGTCATATAAGACAATTCCTTGCAGGAGTCTCGAGCCAGACAGAAGTAATGAGGAACGTGAAAGTACAGCTGCTAGCTGTAAGTTCATACAAGCTGACTTAAACTTATGGATGAAAGTCTGGTCTGAATCAGTCTCTAGTGCGTTTCCACTTACTTGTGACAGTATCCTTGGAGGACTTGGGTTCTCCACTGTACTGTTTCTGCTAAGGGCTTGTGTAATTTCTAACCATGGAGTTCTGCTTAAGAGTATCACTGGGGATGGAAACGTGGACTTTTCTACTGTGTTGTTTGACTGTAATCAAAATGCTGATGTGCTCCCAAACTGCAGTAACCTGTTACTCTTTTGAGATTTTGAAAACTGGTACCGGCTGTTCCTTATTCTTCTCCAGTGTGTGGATTTCCAGCTCTGAATATGCATGATGGGAATGCTGTAAAGCTTGTAGGTCAAACGCTTCTTCCTGAAGTTAAAGCGGGATATTCATAAAAGCTAACTGCATCCTGCATACCATCAGTAGAGAGAGGAGGTCCCTCCATGGGATGGGAAGTTTGGTGGCTACATCTGTGTGCTCCAACTTGCTTTCTAGGACTGATGACTACTAAGGGAACCAAGGAGAGCGATACATTCTGCTAAAAGGATTATTTGTGAACACCCTTTGAAAGACAATAGTCTGAACACTGTAATTTACAAACTCCCGATTTGCTTTCCACCCATGTGGCTTCAGCAGTGTTAGTCAAAGTTGGCTGCTCTAGCAAACATTTTTTGTCATTACCTATATTTGTTATCACCTTCTTCAAGTGTAAATCATGGAAAAGTAAATGCATTAGTGGTCAAATAGTAATAAAAATATCTCAACTTGATGTTCTAGGGATGATGCATACTCACTGTTTACAAAAAGAGAATAAAATGGAACAAAGAGGAAAGGAGTATCAGTCAGGAAAAACCTTACATGTTCCTTGCAGTTTTTAAAGCTGCTGTAAGTTTTAGTAGTTGCTTTTTTCAAGAAAAAAAATGAATTTTTTTCAATTTAATGAATTTAACAAGTGTGTGATGCTGTAGAGCATTATTAGTAAGAGTCAGGGTTTTTTTAACTGCAGCTGAGTAAATGCCTCAAGTATTTATTGTTTAACCAAATCAAAGTTGATAATTTAGCTTTTAAAATATTCTGTTGAGGTGTATAGAGTTTTCTTGTAGTTTCTAGCCTTTCAGAAGATGTCCTGTGGATAAGCAGTATTTTGCATCTTTTCTCACGGATTTCACTGCTTCTGGTGAGCTTTTTAAAGGCTGTATTAATAGGGCACGCGTAGTCCTCTTCCACTGCATTTTTTTAAACAGAATGTTTTCACATGTGAGCACCACACCATTCATAAATGATCATTGTCCGTTATTAAATAGATGATGTTAATAGAGGATTCTTAATGCATTCACCAAGCATCTTAATTAATACTGGTAAAACCTGGTTTATACCTTGGGAAATAATGCAAGATTCAGTTCCAACTTGTTGGCTCTTTATCAGCCCTGCTTAAAGCTGCTGGCCATCAGGGTCTGATATCTCCCACGCCTGTACTTAGGGTTTACCTGTTGAATATGATTTTGATGACAAATTTAATGAAAGTTCATATATGGAATAATAATTTTATACCATGGCAACGGTATCAAAACATTACTGCTCTTCCTGCACTCATTCTTTTACTGGCCAGAGAAGCAGTTTGTGACTGGGGACTCTGAGAAGCTTCTGAAAGTGGAGAATTTTTTGTGTTTTTTTGTTGGGGCTGTTTTTTCTTTCTCTTCTCTTGCTATATAGCCTCAGTATAGGTCAAAAGTCCCAAGACAGAAAGCATGCATGCATTAAAATGAACTAGAATTCCCTCTAAATAAGTAAGCAACCCCCCTGAATACCCCAGCTTTGACAGAAAGATAGGTAGAACCTTTCTCGCCTCTCCTCAGTAGAAGCTCTACAGTTTAATTGAGCCCACTGGGGTCATTGGGACACTTTGCCCTATAAAGGTTGTAAAAACACCTACTTCCCTCTAACGATAGATGCTCCTTCTGAAAGCATAAAACCTCTCATGCTCAGAAGGCAAAACTGGGACTGGAAGCCTGGTTTCTACAAGTGTCATTTGGGGCAGATCAGCATTTGCCAAGTCCTGCGCTGGGCTGTTGTGGCAGATTTCTGCTGGTATCACTTGTCCCTTCCCAGCTTCCACAGGGCAGCTGTGCTGTCCGCTGCCAGTGAGGAAGCTGGATACTGAAACCCATGGAAGTGAACTGACAGCATGAATAACTGGCTGGAGGGGAAGGTCAAAGCATCTGATAACTGAGGCTTCTAGTACTTTCCAACAGTAACTGCAAGAGGTATTAATTTTGTCTGTCAAAACAGACTAAAGCAATACTTAGGAGCTGAAGATTATTCATTTAAATTATGAAAAGGCTAAAGTTACAGTGATGGATGTATTGGAGGATGCAAGAGGGGACTAGAGTTATATTTAAATCTGAATCCACTGTGAAGCTGTCATAACATCCCTTACAGTAAAAAGTGAAATTGCTGAGCTGCAAGATTTGTTTTCTGAAACTGTACTTAGGACACATTCAGTTTTCCGCCCCTGCAGTCCTTCTGAGATTAGGGAATTTAATCTTTTTAAGCCTGGCTGTTTAGTCAGTACTGACACTCGTGGTGGTTGTGGCTTGAGAGCTTTCCGAGCAGCTCCAAGTTTTGGCTGGGTCCCACTGGACATCCTCAGGAATTACTGATTTTGAAGAACAGGAAATACAGGTTAAGTGCATTTATTCTTCACCCGAGTCCTTTGAGTCCACCAGTGGCTGAATTTATCTCTATGAAAGGACCCTTTGCACACTGGCCGTAATGCATTTCACATCTCAGCTTCAATGAGATGGCAATGATAGAGTACATATTAATATCCTCTCCATTATAAAAATACTGTGGACTGTTTCATTTCTAGTTCAGCTTGTGTTTCTTTTAAAGAACTAGCCTAGGTGTTTCAAAGAAATGTGATTTTGTTCTTTTAAAGATCAATTTCAAAACTGTAGTAGCGGAATGTATCATCTGATTGCATTAATGACAGCTGACTTCATCCTGCCATGTGAGATGCAGTTAGTATGGGTCTTTTGGAAGTTTTTGTCAGTTTGTTACTGGGAAGGTACTCATGATGATCATAGTGGTTTCCCCTCACTGACAGGTACAACTGATTTTTTTTTGTTGTTACTTGTAGGACCTAGTGCAGCTTTTAGAATGGTAATTCATTCAAAAAGTTCCTCACAGATACATTTCAAGATGTGTACTTCTAATTTGTAATGTGATCTGAAAACACCAATACATTGCTATATATTCCAGGGGAAAATGAGATGCATGTTTTGGCAAATCAACTTCTGTCACAACTTTGCCTCTATTTCTTTCTCTGTGGTTAATGTTTCTTGTTTGTTTGTCGGGTTTCTTTGGGTTCTTTGTGATTTATTTTTTTTTTTCCCTCTGATTTTTAATTGTTGATCTTGAAGAGGAAAAACAAATTTTATCCTGAATGGAACAGACAAAAAAGCTATTAGCTAGTAAAAAGTTACTATCTAATAGATCCATTAGTTACTGCTAATAGATCCATGCTTCTGGAATACTTAAGTTCTTACCACATTTTATTCAGTGGAGGTTTTATTAGTGCTTCCAAAGTCAGAACCTTCAGGACTTGCAAGGTACATCTCTGCAGCTTTCCCCAAGGAAGGGAAAGGATTGTATAAAACATCCTCTTGATTGTTTATGATAAAGCAGTTGGGAGTGGGTAAAAGGATACATGAGGGCGTCTAGAACTTTTAAGAGCTTTGATTGAAGTGTATTGTCCTGTTAAGATAGACTTGATCCCATTAAATCCAGAGCCTTTTAACTGTTCAAAGCCCAGTATTTTTGAACAATGGCTGTCAATAAGTAACTTGCATTTACATCAGGATGAGGATTCCCCACCCTGGGAGTTGATATCTTGATATCCTTGAGTAGATAGTCCCTTCAGGAGAGCTCCATAGACTCAGATACAGGCACGGTGTGTTTGCTCATCAAGATACTGCTGCTTTCTGCAGTTCTTTACAAACTGTTGGAATTTGTAAAGACTTCATGGCTACAGACATCTTGGCACGGAAGCAAAGAGACCTTGTGAAAAGCATCTGTGTTGTCTTGTGACAAACTGGGCTTTTTTTTTTTTTTTTTTTAATGACATGACATATTTCTCTGAGAACATGCACAGTTTGCCTTTCACTGACATTTATATAGTTCACCTTTTCACATGTCTGTGTAGATTCCAGGATGCTAAATACTGCTACGGTTCTCTGCACCACCACCCCCTTCCCAAGCTAGCAGTTTAGATGAGATTACTGGAATTAGTCATCTGGGTGGAGAAGATTTAACATGGCCCTGACTGAGGTCCTTAAAATTATGAAGTAGACAGTAAAGCCAAAGGAAATTAAGATGCAAGGAAGGCAAGAATGGATTTGTTTTATGTTTTGTGTATTTCAGAAGAAACAAAGGCGTGACATTACCTTGTATTTTCCTGATCGGCATAGAAGTTTCTTTGTGGCAAAAGCTAAGAGGAACATACCATGAAAAAAACACTTAAAAACCTGAGTTTCACAGCACTAAGAAATACTTTTGCTGTGGAAATCAAGTGGAACAAAACATGCATACTTACTCTCTCTAAATGTCTCTCTGTGTGTATAACAGATGTGTTTGAGACCTTTCGTCTCAGTATTGTTATATAAAACAGCATTTCAGACAGCAGTTTATGCTTTTTCTTTTGCCACTTTTCTGTTTTAGGGATCCATTCTCCTGGTGTTATCCTATAGTTTAGTTTCCACAAGTGTTTTTCTACACTTGAGGCATTTTTCTCTACCTTTCCAAACCTATGGTTTCTCCTTCCTTTAGAGGGCTGGCAAGAAAAGAATGTGACTCCTGGCCTAATTATGTCTCCACGTACACAGAGAGCCCTCCTATGCCTGAATTACCAGCTCCTTTCTTTTGGTTGGAGAGAGAGAATTAAACCATGAGGGTGGTGCAGGTTTTCCTTTTCTGTTGCTTCCAGCATTTGACCAAAAGACTGACTAGAAAATACAGCTTAAGGCTCAGTGGAGCTATGTAGGTCCTGTGTGATCCAGGGGTTTGCAATTCTGAAGTACACAGACTCTTCCCCCAGTTTCACACCTTGAAGTAGTCTGTGCTGAGGTTTTTTTTTCTTGGCTTGTGGCTTGATGTTTCCTCCATTCTGATAGCTCTTGTCTAAGGAATATTAGGATTTGTCTTTATTTCCAATCATTTCCTCTCCCTCACGTGCAATACGGACTGTTGCCACCCAGTATTCATGTGCTACCACGTGTAGCTATTCTCCTTTGTTCTGGTGTGAGAAGTAAGGGTGGTGGTTTTTTTTTTTCGGTTGTAATTTTCAGTAATTAAACTGATTAGAATTAAACTGGTGGGGAAACTGCACTTGATTACACAGGCAATACAGAGGAGGTAAAACTCATCTAACTAGGTTCCTTTCCAGCCTTTAGGCTTTTAATAGCTAAGTTAATTTCCTAGAGGAATATGGGCTGATTGAAGGAAAAACTATAATCATTAATTGCGGTAGATTTAATTTGTTTGAAGTATAAAGAAAAGATTGCCTGAGACTTCAGGGGAAGGAACGAGCCCTGCTCCTGCACAGTCGCTTTTTCCAGCTGGAGTTGTATGTTTTTGGCTGCCCATAACAAAATTGGATAAAATATTTGGACTGTTTGTGGGTTTTATACATATATCAGTAGGAGTGATATTCTTAGATCGCAGTATTATTAGAGATAAATTAACAGGACATCTCTTCCTGCAAATCATAGCCGTCAACTTACACTGTGTATTTAGGAGTAGAGGTTTCATGTTGTAACCTATCTACCTGATGCTTCAGGGACATAAGATCTTCTCTAGCTATCCAGTGAACCGTTTCTTTGCTAATGTGGTTACAGAATATAAGATTGCTGTGGTTGCTTTCCAAGAGAAAACAGAATTCTCTGTATTCAATGAAGTGGGTTGTGCGATTTTTTTTTTAAATTGTCATTTATTTTTCCCCCTGATGGTTAGAGCATCTGCCTGGTGTTCTGGGACCTCTCTCAATTAATTGCCAATAGTGAAGTGATTTTATATAGAGCTTGAAAAGATGATTCATCTTTTTCTTTTCTGAGCAGCTATAAAAACATACTTTACCTGCCTTACAGATGTGCTTATATATGGCATAAGATGCCTGTAATATTCTTTGACGTTATTGGTCTTTGTATAAGCAATATTTGTACTTTGCCTAATTCTGTCTTTTTTTTCTCAATACATTTTTGAGAAGTTCTCAGCTGACTCATAGGTCACAATACCAGTATTAGAATAATGAAATGAAGTGTTTGCTAGGCACAATTTAGATTATAGTGTCCCTGTTTGTGTTTCCTAGTTGTGGAATAGATCACTGAGAGTACATACTAGTCCTGGATGCAAAAGTTCCACGTGAAAGCTTGGAGCTTCTGAAGGTTGTGTGTTTTACTGATATAAAGTATAGAAGGAATGAGAAGCTATTAAAATGCCAACTTGTTGAGAACATTTTCATAGAAAGCTGCTCTGGATGGGCTGTGTATATTGCAGCATTTGGGAGAAAAATTGCTAACCTTGAACTGCATGCATTCATCCTAATGTCGTTCCCGTCCCATGTGTATTTGTCTCACTTTTTACCTTACAGAAAGACAAGTAAAACCAAAACTTCAGAAGTGCTGAGTTGATCAACTCACTAAAAATACTTGGTTATGGGGGGCGAGCAGCATATTTTTAAGTGTTTAATAAGATTTTTCCAAGTTGATCTTTGCTCTAATTGCAGAAAGTGTTTGTAGGATTTTTTTTTCTTGGCTTTGTTTCCTCTTAAAGTCTTACATTATGATTAGCAAGCCACAGTCCTGCCTATTGAAGGTTTCTGTGAGAATACACCCAACAGTTTGATGCTATGGTATACCGAGAAGCTTGTGACTGAGTTGTGGCCCAGGCAAAGGGTCAAACTTGTTCATTTACTTGTTTTACGTGGCTGTACTACTCCTGAATCAATGGGCAGACTGTTACTAGAAGCAAAGAAAGAAAATCTTAGCAAAAAAAGCAAGTACAAGCAGTTCTTGTGGTTTTGGATAGTGGTTACAGCTGAAAGGATTTGTGGTGGAAGCGCTTGTGGTGATGATGGTAAAGTAACCGCAAGCATCTTTGCCATGGGATGCTTTGCCATGGATGAATTCACAACATCCGCCTGGCCTTGCGTTGTCCCCAGTTGTCACCTGACAGTGCCTGCCTCTCCTCTTTGGCCATTTGGGGAAATTGGTTTTCCACATGTGGTCTTCTGATCTGCTTCCAAAAGTCACGTCTGCTCTACAGAGCTCAGAAATATTGTCTGACTGGGACTAGTCCTACTTGATAAGGTAGCACGAGTACCTGGTTGATGGGGGCAATGTTTCCATTTCTGAATTTGACCAGCAAGAAGCAAAGATGGGAAATTTCAGGGATGACACCGGTGTATACATGGTGAAGTTACTGATGAGGTGTTGCAGTTTGGTGGTTTCTCTTTCTGCGTGGCATTATCGGTCTGTAGCACTTCAGAGAAAATGAACGATTTTTGTCCAGCCTAGCCTCAGTAAATTTTTCATCAAAGCCTTAATACCACTTCAGCCAGATCTTATCTGCTTGAATGCACAGTCTGATAGCAACAGTGCCTATTTACTGCTGGGTTGTTTTTTTTTTTTTAATAATAGCTTTAATCTCCTTCATCATTAAGAAGTACCTGTATTCTTGTGTTAAAGAGGTATCTTGAGAGTATAATAAAACCAACTCCTTGCTTTATTTCTCACGCAGCATGGGGTGCCCAAGGCGCAAGTATGCAGCTGGTACTCAGGCAAATAAGGTGCAAGGCAATTTTTGGTAGGCAGGTAGCTGAGCAGTATGGCTCCAACCTGACGATGGCTGAGGTAAAGGATGAACTGTGAGCCCGTGCAGCTAGGAAAGATTAGAAAGCCCCAACAACCTGACAGGAACAAAGAATTGTCCCACACAATCTGAAATCTTGTCATTGCCAGGGATTTCATCTGGGCTCTTTGCTTTGTCACGGCTTTGAAAATACCTACAGGACTTCAGATCATTTTGATTACTTGTGATCTCCCTTTTCTTTAAAGTTCCTGAATGGAGGTTTTTAAGTTTTCAGGACACGTGAAAATGGTAAGCCAGCAGTAATTTTTTTTTTCTCCTGTATTTTTTTAAGCTTTAGAATGTGTTTCTCCATTATAAGACGTGTCATGGATTGTGTGTACCAGAAACAGTGAAACAGAGAAGATAATCGATCTCTCTCTAAGATAACTTTTATCTTAAAAGGGGCAATTTCTGATCTCTCTGATAGAGTAAGCTTATGACTACACTTTATTTTTAATATAACTTTTATGGTCTTCTCCTCTTCTCAAGATTTATTTCTTTTTAATAGATTCTAAACTTTGAAACACAGTCCAGATAAAGTATTGGATACTCTATTTGACACCAGTGTACAGAAAGAGTTGGGACAACATTCTTACAGACAATGTAAGAGGTGTAGTCTGTATTTTTCTGCAATGAGTTATTCCTGACTTGACTGAAATGCCCAGGTTATTAAGTTCCACTTTCCCTTCTAAAGGAACTCATGACTCTTGTTACACAAATATTTAGCCCTATAGCAACAGTTTGGACCTATGTTTGGAAACAAAACAAAACCAAAAAGTACAATAAAATGCATAAGCAGATTCTGGGTTTCTTCTGTAACGTGGCTCACAGTGACCGCAGTGGGGGCTGCTCCTAATTTCAGGCTGTGGAGAGACAGCATCATTAGAGAGGTTACACAACATCTTCATATTCAGAGCATGTTACACTCACTCAGTTGGATACAATTTAAAGTAGACCTTACTTCATTGCTGTACTCACAGGCTCCTCCACTCCTGCATGTCTGAGCTAGTTGCTTGCAGGAGCTTGTAGTTCATTGTCAAAATCTTCCTTCCAGGCTGCTCTTGCAAAAACAGTGCAATAACACCTTGCCTTCCTCTAACTTTGTGGCAAAATTTGCAAGTGAAGTCTTGTCTGCTTAGCTGGAAGAAAGTGCGAGGGATGTTTTGGCAGGGCACGAGGTGTGCCTTTTGTTGGGTTTATTTCTTCCTTTTTTTCTTCTTCTTTTTCTTTTTAAAACCTGAATATTTTCATGAGTGTGAATACCCTAAGAAATAAAAAGAACTGCTGTGGGTGCTTCCTACATTTACTCCAAAATCCGCCCACCTAGGTCAGCCCTGCAGCTGTAGCCAGGGTTGAGCTTGCTTCCACTGCTTCGGAGTAGATGAGAAGGAGCCCAGGATGTGCCAGCCCTGCAGGGTACCTCTTACTGCTGGTTACCCTATGGAAAAACACACACCGTGGTGCTGTCAGGGCAAGGCCCCAGGTACCTCCTTTTCAGCAGTGGGCTCTGATTTCATAGCAATTTAGGGTTTCTAATAATTTCTAAGCCCAAATGTTGAATATTAATGTTTCAAGACCGAAACATGTTAGTTTTTATCACGTTGTGATTTCTTTGTGATTTTTGGAGCGTAATTGTTGCTTTATTAAAACTTTTTTTTTTACAATCAGGTGTTTTCCTTCTTGCAATCAAATGTTATGCAAGTATTTCCTACTGAAGGAAATTGAAATGAAATCTTGTGGTTACCTACGCGATAAGTACCATTCCAATAGGGTTATTTTTAAAAATAAAAGGAAGAAAAAGCCCACAGGTCAGTGTTCCTGTGTACGGGCAGGCTCGGGGAGGTGCAGAGCTGGTTGTAATTTTGAAAAGACAAAAGCAAAGAAAGCACAAAGAGCCTTACTCTAATTTTTTTTCTGTTTTTCAGATAACATGTTCTAGTACCTTTGGGATACAGGAAAGATACATGAATTATATAAATTTCACTAATTACTTTGAAATAATTGCTACCAAGACTGCTTTTCTAATTGTGCAGGTAGAACCTAAGACTACCTTTTATTCTATTTTGCGTAGGCTTTTAAATATTGATGATGACGCTACTTAAGTGGTTTAATTATATACTGCAGCACTTTGATTCCTTTTAATGTTACATTTACAAACCACACAAATGGCCCAAATTATGAGATGAAGAATTGGCTGTAGTAGACCTGGATATTTTTTTTCATTATTCTGCCCTGAAATAAGTTCCTGTTGCTTTACCTTTCAGCCCAGCTATATTCTAAAATTCCTTGATGATCAAGTAGGCAACTTTAAGTGGTTGAGAAACCACAAACTGACACAAAATAGATGACATCTTAATTCATAGCTTTCCCTTTTAGCATCAGGGAGTGCATGTGACAATTTATCAGCCTGTGTTTTAGAATGAAATTATTCCTGCTTTGCGCCTTTCTCACATTTGCCAGAAAAAAAATGAGAAGAATGTGAAAAATGAGCGTGCCTTCTGCAGAAGGACTGACACAAAACATGAGGTTGAACAGAAAGGCCAGTTTTAGCCTTGTTTAGTCCTTCCCTGCAGCTTCTGAGTCAAGAAGTCTGGCTTCTTTTACCTCCCAAAGGATGAGCTTGGCCTCATCATGCAAGTTCTTAGAACTGTCCTTCATCTGGCATTGCCAAGAAACCTTTTCCTTTTGCATCACTTTCTTTCCTGAGATTTGGAATAGATGTTTCTGTCTAGTTGAAAATAATAGGTATGAAGGCTATGGATGTGTGAACGGCTTTTTTTTTTTTTTCAGGATTTCACCTGAAAATGTTTAGCAGACCTCTGTTTGGGACTGAACATGTCCTGATCAATACCATTCTTAAAAACACGTTAATCTGGGTTGTTTGGATATTCTTTACAGTTACATTTTTTGCTATGGTTGACT
This sequence comes from Hypotaenidia okinawae, assembly GCA_027925045.1. Classification (NCBI taxonomy): domain Eukaryota; kingdom Metazoa; phylum Chordata; class Aves; order Gruiformes; family Rallidae; genus Hypotaenidia; species Hypotaenidia okinawae. The sequence continues at coordinate 7,408,166 of BSDF01000003.1, forward strand.
GACTTCCCCACCAAGAAGCAATGGTGGACTCCTCAGGCTACAGTGAAGTTTAGTCTCCTTTGGAGCTAATCTTCAGTCCTTATGGAAGTCTATACAGCAGCATTTGGGAAGTACTCTAGGCCAAACACCTTCTCTCATGTTTTTTCGCAGTATGTGTTAGACAACTTCAATTTCTGTTAATTTTCTCCTGCTCTACATTAAAGCAATTAGTGTATTTCACTGCAAGGTAAAAAACCCGTCATTTTGCTCCTACTACTTTGAAGGTACACCTCCAAAATACTCTGAAATTTAAATGCCAGACTGATGGCCGTGTGCTTGTTTCTGTACAGTCTTCACAGCACGCTGATGCTGCTGGTGCCTGCTGCCTTGCCTGTGTCAGGTTTTGTGAGTTTGGTGGTTTGGGTTTTGGTTTTTTGTTTAAAATAAAATTAAAAATCCACAAAATTAATTTTTACCCCTCATACCAGATTTCAGAGATGCTTTGCATATAACGGATTAAGCTTAATGGATGTAGTATATAGCTTTTAAAAATCACATTCTTGCATAAACACACATTATATATTGAGTCGGTAGTGTATTAGAAGAAGAAAAATAACTGAAAAGTTATGACAGTTATTGTTTCCTTATTGAATTCAGAATGTTGTGAAGGTAATTTCCTTGACAGAATCAACTCCAGAGCGCTTAGTAGTACGTTATTCCCCCCCCCCCCCGCCCCAATCTAGCTATGAAATAACCTTTACAGGCTTGAAATTTGAGATAATGGCTACTTTATTTTCAAAGATGGAAAAACTTAGTCTTAACAATTTGTTCTCTGTACGGACTTTGTGAAGGGGGAATAAAATAGCACAGGCTGTTTGACAAGTAAACCACAAAGCCATTTTATTAGTTCCAAATGCAAAACCTGTACTTTTAATTGCACAAAGCTCTCAGTTAGATTTTATTTATCTTTAAAACAGGACAAATTTGTAGTGTGCACTTTCAGTATCTGAGAAAAAAAGCAAGGCCTGGTAAATTCAGTCCCTTTCTTACTTGTTTCACACATCATCTGTTTTGCTGACACAGATGATGGAAACTTTGTAAGTTGAATTGTTGGGACTCAATAGGACGTGCTTCTGGACATCTTGGCTTTTTCAAAAGAACTCAAAGCTGGATCTTCTTACTAACAATAAAGTAAGACTGGGTAGGTGTTCAGTACTGTTTACAGGGGTTTTTCATGAGCAGAAGAGGAGATTTCTTAATACATGGAAGCTCAAGTCTTTGAGGATCTGTTGAGAATATGATATGCTCTTCGTTGCTTGTTATAAGCAAGCAGCCCTAAAACTATTGGGCTGAACTTAGAAGGGCTGTTGGAGCCTTCAGGAGCAGAGTGAGTCGAGGTCAAGTCTTCAGCTAATGCAGGGATTGCCCCAGGGAGCTGCAGCATGAAGACCGCGGCGCACAGAGCAGCCAGTCTATGCAGGGAATGGCCCGCTGCCCTTGTGCTTAGGTGCAGCTGTCCACCTGAGGCTCCAGCTTGTGCCTGAGCCAAAGGATTCTTTGGTGTTAGCAGGGCAAAAGCCTTTTCCAGGTATAGATGTAGCTTATTTGTAGAAATCTCCTGCAGCACAGAAAACAGTTAAGTAAATGGCTGCTGCCTGTACGATGGAGGTGTTCCTGCTGTACTGTTGCATGCAGGTTATCGTCACACCCTCCATTTTGAGCAAAGTGTCAGCAGGCTGTGTTTACAGGAGGCTATAGGTGTCTCAAGATACTGACAGTGGTACTTACTGATGTGCCTTAATGTTTTAAGTTGATATTTCAGAGGCTGGATGTTTTTCTGATTTCCAGTAGTCTCTGCTTTGTATCATCAGGCACTTACATAACTTTGCAAACCTGGCCCAGTTATAATTTTACCTCTCCTGATTGCTGTGGCTTTGTGTGCATGACAGTATTTTGAGTAAAGGTAATTATAGTGGTGGCTGTACAGTAGTATATTGTATATGACTGTATTTTATGTACTATATATACTTTAAAATTACTTCATGATCTTTAAGCCTGAAGATTTTTACTTTCAGGCACTAAAACACATCTCGTGTTAAAAATGGTTGACCATACGAGGTGCCGTTGTTAGCTCACTCTTCTTTGTTTTCCCTGCTTTCTTGGAAAAGATCAAACAAAATGCAGTGACAGGTAAGAATGTTTCACAAAACAGGCAGAAGAAATGTAGCTTCCCATTCCGTAAATTACTGGTACTCTGTTCACCAGCTGCCTGTTACGATGTTTTATTGATGAATAAAAATGGTGTCTGAGGCAATAGAATGTCTTGCATCTTACAACCCAGCCAGTTATAAAGATGTCTTCTTGAATAAATTTCACAATTAGAAAGTATTGACAAAAATATTTAATCTTTTTTACATCAAAATAAGCTCAAACATCTGCTGCCAAGTCAGACAATATCAAGTAATCTTTTAAAAGTATATTTTTATTATACTGACAGATGCATGGCTGCATGACATAGATGTCAATTTAAGTTACTAGTGTCATTAATACTTGACAAAGACATGCTCCCAGAAGAATTTACGTTTTTAAAATGTTGTCAGATGAGTATATGCCAACAAAAAGTAACCGCAGTTCTTCAGCTGTGTTGTTAACAAAGCTAAAAGCATGTTATCTCCAGAGACATCACAAAAATGGGTATTCGCATCTTTTCTGTTTTCCTAAATTCCACAGAATTGACAGCAGAAAAAATTATACTGTGTCTGCAAACGGCTGTTCAATCAACCCATACATACATCCTTCTCCACCTTTTTTATATCTTTTGGCTTACAGAGAGATTTTCATTTGAGGTGAACTTCTTTAGCATTCATTTGCTTTCCCAAAAATTTCAAATAATCCGACTGCTTGGCAAGGAGATGCTGTTGTAAAGAGAACATTGAGGAAAATGTTAAGACCTGTGCCAGAGTTTCTAGTCTGCTTATACAGTCAAAAAATGTGTAGGATAGCTATATGACTTATTAAGAAGGCTGAGAGTTAAAACATACGTGTCCAGTTCTTATTTGTCAAATATGCTGGTGTATTCATGATTTCATTGTTGGTATTCTGCAATTAGAAACTGAACTTACTTTAAATTCTTTCCTTCAAGGTCTTTTTCTTTATTTTTCCCCATTTTTTTCTTTATTTTTTCTCTTCTCTTTTATCTTCTTTCTCTTTTCCACTTTCCCTTTTCTTTCTCCCCACAAAAGTGTTTTGGAAGGAATTTCAAAGCGAGGGTGGAATTTTCTAGGTAGGCCAGACTAGTGCTCATGGAGTTTGTTTAGTAGCACTGTCTTCATGTTGCTACTCTCTGTTAAAAAACATAATGCTTTAGTCTGTTGAGAAGTCATTTGAAGTACTGATTTTTCTAGATTTTTTGAGTGCATTTTTTTCTTAAGATATGAGCTTGGACTTTGTGGAATCATTTTTTTTTGCTTCTAATAAATAGAAATCTATAGCTAAAGGACTGTAAGCCATATTGCTACTTCTAGATGTATTTCCATTCTCCCTATTGACTGCAGGTGAGATCTGTTTCTCAAAATGTAGATTTCAAGACCCCTTTTAAAGTAGTGGCAATGCTCAGCATCTCCAGTGCTGTGAATTGTCTCACCCTGAAGTCACTATTTAAAATACACCACAGGAACTGCTCCCCAAATATGGCCTGTGGGTTTAAATTTTTTTAAAAACCCTGTTTTTTATGCATGTTACTGGTGCAGGCCAAAATATTTAAAATAATACAAATTCTCACCCCTGCTGCCTCTTGCATGCCATTGCCCAGTGAGATGTTTTATATGGGGCTTTATCAATGTGTATTTTGTTTTAGTCTAACAAGGAAGGAAGTGCATACTTTGCTGGCTGCCCGACCACTCTGTGTCATCACCCCTCTTGGTATAAATGGGTACATATTAAAATAGTACCTCAAGGTTTGTATCGTGAGTGGATTTTCAGAATTAATGCCCAGGAATCAGTGTAGACTGTAATTTGTAAGGAGGCAATTTTGGAAAGGTTGGGCAGGTTGACTTGAAAGGGTAACGTGGAGAAGGAAATGAGGTGCAAGAAATCTTTACCTCGCATTTCTTTGGAAATGCTTTTAGGCTTGTTTGGTTTCCTTTACTGTGCTTTGCCTTGGTAACTTGGTAGCAACTCAGACTTCCTCTTTTCTCCAGCCTTGAGAGTTTTCTGTGGCTCTGGCATAGAGAAATAAGGACAAGAGGTTAAAGATGGATTTACTAGTTGCCTACAAATGTTGTAACATACACTACCTAAGGGTGAGCATGCCCTAAGTTAGGTGGGGGAGTTGTGCGTGTGCACACTGTAGTGGTG